>OX465245.1:9309187-10546998 GCA_949987775.1 Aproaerema taeniolella
GTATTTCTTCGCTAATTCTGCACTTTTCCATTCACACGCTTCCTTCTTCTTCTCGCGACTCTCACGCGATCCACACGTCTCTCGTTAGACAGGCTTAGAACTAAGACCTAGAAGTGAATAAGTGATTGTTACATCTACACTAATATTATAAAGAGGAAAGATTTGTACCTATTTTTGTATGTTTCTATGTTTGTAATGAATAGGCTCAAAAAGTACTGGGCCGATTTAAAAAATTCTTTCACCATTAGGATGCTACATTATCCCTAAGTAACATAGGCTACATAATTTTTCCGAATTCTCACGGGAACGAAGTCCCGAGCGGGATGCTAGTCCTTACTAAATTAATTGGTGTGTATGTTGAGTAGTGAAATAAACAGTTGTTATATCTATTACGGAGTTGTGATTTCATCATCCTGTCAGTGCTTCGCACTACCACGACCACCAAAATACCATCAAAGTTTCCACCCTCGATTTTTATCCGATTATTTACTTAGTTCTATTGGTGATTCATTTCATTTCAGTGTAGAACCAGTGTATTGTCACAGTAACATTGTCAAACCCGCAATACTATAATTTTACTTTGTAAGATTATAATGTCTTGGTATTAATTAACTGCCTTATTTTTTTTCACATTGACGGACTTTTTTACAATTTAAATTATTTAAACACCTAAACTACACGAACCTAAGAAAGTATAACTTATACAAATTTCATGCAGGCGGCCTTTACAGTTTCGTCGAATTGTAATTTTACTGGGCAAAATTTAATGTCGCGGGAGATTATAATTTCACTAGTTTTCCAATGACATCTATTTCTTGATAAAACAATGAAACTATATCTGACTTAGTTTTCCAAAGTTTTCTCAGTCTTTCTCTGATTCTTAAGAACAAACCGTGATTCTTAAAAACAAACAATTTTCAGGAATTTTATAAAGCAAAGTGAAAGGGACTTTGTCAAAGGGATCCCTGGAAAATGATATTAAAGCTCATACAACAGAGGTCAAACGCTGTACAAAGAAGCTAGGTAATAATCCGTTGCAAACGTGCCTCTATTTACCCTCGTTTCTTTGTGTCGTAGGTGTAATATCGGCGGGAGTGAGTGTGCCAGTGCAAATACCATCGCAGGGGCCAGACCTCGCTTCGAACTACTGGGGGCGCCTTCAGTGATCTCAGCTCTTCGGGTTCCCGCATCGACTGCTCTCGATGGCCGAGAACCCGACCCCCGAGGCGCCATCTAGCGGCGAACTCGCGCACAACTACGACTCCATGAACGCTCTTAACATGACAGCCGGACACGACGCCGTTTTGGCGGCAGACATGTCTCAAGAGAACACTTCGTAAGTCGAATATTTCCCAGTGATTTTAAAAATAAACTCCTATTTCAGTGGAAATGGTGCATTATTATTATAATTTGTGTAAAAATCAGTTCTATGTCAACACTTTTACGGTTAAGAAGCAACTGATGATGTTCAAAAACTAGTGTTAAGATATGTATAAGACTTTTTTTAGTAAAATATCCCAAAAACTGTTTACATTATTATTATTTTATTAGTTTTATTATAAATAAAAACAAATGACACACTGAGTTGAGGGATACTTTAGTAGAAAAAGTCGGAAATAAGAAGTTAGGGAGCTAGTGAAAAAGAAAATTGTAAATACAGATTTAAGCGCCATCTACCGTTGAGTAGATGAATTCGAGCACCGAGTGGTGTCCTCGAATAAATTGTTTGTGCCAACGTTTGTAATGAGTGCGCCCTTTTGTACACAACCCTTTTTTCTTTGATGTACGCAAAGGGGTGCGAAATATTATGCCATAGTAGCAAACGAGCTTCGTTACAGCGATTTGTTTTCACACCCCAGCATTGAATGGACAAACGGACGATAAACATGTTAATGAACTTTTATTACAATTCAGTAACGTTGTCAAACGATAGAACTTATTAAGTCTGTATTAATTACTGCAGTTGATTTTATTCATATTTCGTTGCACGGTAGTGCAACCGCCAAGTTCAATAGTAAGTAGCATTTTTTTAACTATCAATTAATTTATACAGAGTTATACATTACATAGTTTAAGGCACTTATCGTCCATTTGTCTATCTATATCCATAAAAATAACTACATAATCACAATGACAAAATATTCACAATTATGTATAAAGTTAATAAATGTTGTACGTCTTGTCTCCCACAGTCTATTATAAAATCTCTGAACGAATTAATTTATCTTATTTATTGTTCGTAACGTTAAGAGATCAATATTGCTGTGATTAAAATGTAGTATAGATTTATTTTTACCAAGGAAAATCGGATGCATTTGGAAAAATTGATGTACAAAATTGTATGATAAAAGCTTGTGACATTGGTTTGATCTTTAAAGTTGTAATGAGTGATATAGGGAGCCAATATGTCCGCTGTTTGTTATTGAAAATGCAGCAATAACACAGAAACAACAAATTAGCAATACAAACCTTTTCTAAAGACCTTTATTGGTGTCGTACTAAGTCAGTAGCTATTTTATTTATATTGAACTGTAACACAAATCGCTTAGACATTTTGGCTTTCTATCCTGGTGAATAATACTACAATGAAACTGTTGTAAATGTATTAATATTATATTTTGAGTAATAAAATGCAATACAGATGTGGTATAGGAGGTATAAGTGTATGTAATGTAATTTAGGAAGAATTAAGTGTAAAATAAATTATTACTCGTTTATAAGTGCATATAGATTGAGGAGATTACAGTGAAATTTATTAATAAATATCGCATTAACCATTATGTGTTTTGTTTTTGTGTCGACAGCTTATGACTTGACTTTAAAAGTTTAAAAACTGATAGTCCTATGCATTTATAACGTTTATTACTACTAGTGCAACCGGCCCATAACTTTTCACTTTCGAAGAAATATACTTTCCAAAACTTTCAGAGTTTTATAACAATTGAACATGTAGATAACTACATACTAATTTAGTTATACATGCTAGGTATTAGTGAAGCTCTACTCACAAAAATATTTTCTAAGCAGTCCAAAGTCAATAATATCACTTAACAACCCCAAATATAGTTATGATCATTTAAAATGACGAATGGGGACACTCGAGTGTTACTAATACGACAACAATAGCCCAATAAAGAGGTGCATACAATATTATTATTAATACAAAAACGGCACAGCAGATGGCGCGAAAACTGTCGATACGCAACCTTATTGCATCATAGTTGCCACCCTAAAATATTTGCCCGAAATTATGCCGTTAACTATATTTGGGCGGTACATATTAATTTTGTGTGTTGGCACTTCACAGTGGTGTTTTGTGTGGGGATGGGGCAGTGGTTCCCCCGCGTTTGAAAGGAGGGTTCTCAACAAAGGGATGGGATTAACCGTGTTGTATTGTAGGCATTATACTGATCTCAGCTTTGTCGAAATAGGCGGTGTGCAGGATGTTCATTAAGGACTGGGTGATTTGGTTGGAAAAGATGCAAAGGAATGAGTATTTTATGGTGAGTACACCATCTAGTATTTTTACTTATAAATGAAATTGTTTCAGAGATTCACAACTAAAAACTCTAATTAAATTCCTTTAAAGTTTCAAATATGCTGAGTAATCATATAATTATGCCATCATTGCACAAATTATAAGATGTATGGTTTGATTTAATTTACAGAAAATTGCAAAAGATCCCTTAAACTTATCGCTCCCGATCAGAAAGTTTAATGTTTCAAAAGTCTACCTGAAAATAATATCTACAGGTGCTCAGATACCTAAAAGCATGCTTTAATTATGTTTTTTACTGTGCAATAAAAAGTATTGTGTTGTAGGTACTGAACAAACTAATAAAAACAGATCGTACTAAATAAGCACGCTGTATAAAACCTTAATGGAATTTTATCGAAAATACGCAATTTCAACTTGGCAGCGCACTGTTGATATGTTAAAAGTGAGTCTTGCCTTTGGAGTTAAGGTATATTTTATCTTGCGCAGATGTAACATTCGTAGAGTGAATAGATTATCAACGCTATATAATTGGTTTAGATTTTGTGTCTGTCTGTCCGTCCCCTACAAGCCATTGATTAGGACATCTGCATTTGATTTCAATAGTTTAATCTTCACTGTTCAAATGCGAATCGTGCAGGGACATCCTTTTTTACATGCCTACAAAATGCCATCGTCTATATTTAGAAAACTGCTTATCGAACTTATTTGCCTAAATGGATTTTATTAACTCTGTTTTATTCAATTTAAATAATATTTTTCCTGGTTGGTGTAAGTAGATAGTATAAGTTTATGATTGCAGGCTGCGATAGGTTGTTGTAAAAGTTGGTGTAGTTACCAAATCAGAATTCATAGACAAAGTTACATAAAAAATTGATTTATTGGAAATATTTACACCAAAAAAAACAGTCTTCCAATAACATAATAAGAATTTGGTAATTTTTAATACTTATTTAATAAAATACATATATAAATAGTTGAAATGAAAACCTGTTTTAAATCGCATGATTTTCAATCTATTACTCACGCGACTTAAAACTCATTTTAAGTTTCTAATCGTGAAAACCTAAGATAGAGTCTCAAAGAGAGTTACCTACTATTTCATATAAAATGTGAACAAAATTAAGTTAAACAGCTATCTACTTAGTATTTGGAATATACATATTATACGTATTAGGAATATTTGTAAATTACACGTCATAAGGTTGTTAATGAATTTTAAGTATAACATCATACTATTACTACATATCTATGCACAATACAAATAATGTGAAAACTTAGGTAGGTGTAGAAAGGTATAGATAGATATATACATAAATACTACATACTTATAAAGGAAAGAAGAAAAAAAACATGCTAAACAAACTACTACTGCTTACTAAATATTAAGTCAAATCGGCAATATTCGTAAGGACCGAAAAGCGCAATCAAAACCGACTAAAACCCAATGTTTACAGTAATTAAATTGAGACGTTACTGGTTTACGTTATAATTTAAAATACAAAAACAATAGAGACTTGTGTCATCTCGCTTGTGACAGTAAAATGTGAAGCAATACTTTTGTGTTCTTCAAGGTATGCATTAACTTCGTACTTTTTTACCCAACTGTTTTACGAATATAATACGATTATTCGCATTCGTTGTATCACTAGATACTGCATTGTAATCAGTTCCTTATGACTTGAATATGTTACCTACTTTATTGATATAAAAATAAGTTATTAAATACCTCTAGTAAAAAGGTGTTTAAAATTAATTGCAAGTGTGACATGGATGCATGGTAGTGTAATACCAAGTACTTACTCGTCACTTTTGTTTACGAAAAAAACTAAGTATTAAAAAGAAGCTACCTAAGTAGATAGGTACTTAACTCTGTTCACCAAAATAAAATACAATTACTTACTTTACAAGGGTTATTAGAATTTAAGTTACTTACTAGCTCCTTATTAATTATTCAGTCGCATGACTTATTTTAACGTTTTTTTTTTGGTTAATTTCAGGATAAGTAGGGATGAAGTAAAATAAAGTAAGTATGGAAATACAACGCGATTTAAATAAGAGTTACGAAAGAATTGTTGAAAACTTCAATGTAGTTCGTTTCAGTCAATAATAAGTATTTCTAGAGAAATGTTTCAAGTGAAGTACCTACATGGACTTCACTTGAAACATTTCTCTAGAAATACTTAAGCATAGGTGCTCGTTTGTTGCTATTTGAATCGTTTTGTAGGAGGGATTCATAAATTATATCCTGGCCCGTTGAGTTCTTCAAAAGTTTCCCAAAAGTGCTGTACGTTCGTTAATGACGTCAGAGGATGATACTCTTAGCACATCGTTTCTGCCTCTGGGCCTGGAATGAAAGAAAGAGGAGAAGTGGTTAAAAGTAGATCTATGAGTAATATTTTATCTATCTAAAGTTTATCTATCTATCTATTTAAGTAGACAATGCTATTTTTGGTTGACCGAGTCCAGTACTACAGCAACTCTAGCGTAATAGCAATGTTCACATATGTTTTGGGCTAATCCTTAATATTCGTTCAATGGGAAAATAAGACATTTGGTATCGAGAGCACGGCAGTGCCCCTGCCAAGTCGAGGCAAAGAAACACGGTCGAACTTATTTTCTGCGTTTGTTCAGATTACCTACTCTCTGAACCTCTTTAATTAATGCTGTTTTTGTAACGATATTTCATTACAGCCACTAAGGAACAAGACAGTTTGGTTGGGTACCTAATCACCTGTTAGCAAGACCAATTACAGTCTTTACTAATGATAAATTAATCCTTCACTTATACTTAACAGTCTTGAATGGTTCAAAATAATAAAATTATTGTAGTTTTATGTTCATATTTTTAACAAACCTAGCAGTAATGAAATCCCGGCTTTTTATATTATCTACTCTCGCTATTTAAGGGCCCTCAAATGTCAACATGTAGTTAATAATTTTACTAACCGACTTATACCCGGTTTATACTTGTTATTTTCATTTAATATAAGCAGATTTTAGGTTGATTACTATGATTAGGCATTAGTTTAAAGCAGGGTTCGAAAGGATAATTATCACTGGTAATTATAACATATGGATATTAATAACATATGGATGATTATTAATTGATAATAACAAGCAACAAAGCCAATGGAAATACAATCATCATCGGATGAAGATATTCCTTTGGCTTCTTTGGTCAATCTAAGTTAATTTATTTACGACTAGCTTTCTGCCCGGGACTTCGCTCGTTCCGAAAATTGTGTTACCTATGTGTTATTCTGATGCATAAGCTATATTATTGTTAAGTTTAATTAAAATCCATTCAGTAGTTTTTGTGGCAAAGAGCAACAAATATCCATACAGCCACATTCACTTTAATAATGTTTTGTTACAATTTGTTATGAACCAATATAACAAATTAATTTCTTACACTGGTGATAATTATCCGATAATTATCAAGAAGCGTAATTATCTTGATCATTTCGAACCCTGGTTTAAAGATGGTTTAAAACACAACTTTTATTAAGATTAGTTAGTGCGGCAGTTAGTTAAGCCCTGTAAGCATTGTAGTTCTACTGCAGAAACATAAGAAACCCTTCACCTCAATTTCGAGAAGCCCGTCTATATCTAAGGCTTTCTTCTAATGAGCGATCCAATTTGACTGGCAAGTATGGACGATGCATACAAGGCCTAACTCGACTGAAAAATACAAATTATGGTTTGTGAGCCAGTGACTTCACCGAAGAATATGGATTCTATACTGGAAAGCAACTTTTTCCAGTTCCAGTAACTTCTTCAACTGTATAAAATTGACAACTATACTACATTTAAGCGAATAAAGATCTGAATTTGCTTTAAATCCCTTCGCACTGATCTTTATCGTGTAGGTATAGTCAAGTATGTGGCGAACTTGGCTAACACTGGTGTCAGAGTTTTATAACCGCACAATGGCCTCTGATATGGTTTTAACGACTATAGTCAATCGACAACAGCCGGGACCGACAGCTTGGCGTGCCATCCGAAGCACGAAAATGCTCGTGATAAATTGCCACTTTGGTCGCCCATCAGGTTCCCTGCCTCTATGTACGTTTCTTTACCTCACTGATCGGTTGAGATCAGTGAGCGCCACTGGACAACGATCGCTTCGCTAATCTAAAGGAGTCATAATTGGTCAAGCTTACCGTCTTTCTCTATCGATGGTCCCGTAAACTAAGGAATCTGGCATGGCGGGCGACATACTGCGGGGCGGAGGGGGGAACGGAGGCCTTCCTCTGTTGTGGTAGTGTTGGAACAAGAACCCACTGACTGCCAGCATCACCCAGAGGAGAGTTGTCAACGTATCTGTAAGTTTGACAGGTATTTATGTAAACTCTTTATTGCAAACTCTTACAGACTAATACAAAAGAAACATAGATGTGCAAAGGCAGACTTATCCCTGAAGGGCTACCTTAGAGGGGGTAATGGTTTATTGTTGCGCAGTTATTCGTGGCCTCATGGCCTAGGGATCGAGGCCTGGCGGATAATTAGTAATTAATGTTATAATCCCAGTCAATCTACCGCTGTAATGTCACTCACAATTCAGAGTTTTGATCAAAAGCTCAGAATTCTCCAACCGATTTCATAGTTTTCACGCAACAACCAAATACCAAGAAGGATTTTAGTTCAGTGAGTTGCTATTTCCATATAGTCTAGGATTATTTATTTACTATAGCCGGCCGGTTTGATTGTGTGGTATTGACGCTGTCTGTGCCTTTTGATTATGAATGTATGTGTACCTTAAATATTACTCAGGTAAATGAGTAATCATACCTACCTACCACCTACTCAGAGCGGCTAAGCTTATGTCATATTCAGGTCACGGTAACCATTTAATTAAATTACCAAAATTTTAAACTCATAATAAATTTGAAATTCTTTGTGGTAAATTAAGTAATTAGTTATTTTAATTGCTATTCAATGTTGTTTACGTATAATTCGCAAAAACCCAAGGATTTCGAGGAATTAAGGAAAACCAGACGTATACGACAACAAGTACCAATGTTATAATTAAATATGTATCTACTTAGGGTGGATTGCACCACAGAAGCAGTTATAGTAAAAGTTTGCGTCAAATTTAACACTAACAGTAACTCTGACTTTAACAGTTACAGCAAAATGTGTTGCACCGGCGAATTCGTTAGCTTTGTTAAAGTTAAAGGGGTTGCAAGTCAAATGAAGCCTGATTTACCCCAAATTCGATGCGGGTGACATTTTTAAATGGCAATACTAAACATAATCGTAAAAACCATAGACATAGTGTCACTCATAGACATAGAAATAAATTGTTAAATACCTCATGTCACTTCATTTCATTGATGTCAGCTTTGGTGAACATTTTTTTCTCTATTGTAAAAAGTTTTGGATTATTATTTTATTATAACTTAAGTTTGCGTGATGGGCGCTAAAAGTAAGCGCAAAAAAAAGATGATATTGTATATCCAGAGAGCGGCGATTCGGACTCTGATCGCGATGATTTCGATTAAGTATCAGATTACTGCCGTCAGTACCCTGAAGATGGTGAAAACTTTGAATATCTAGTGATATATGAGAGTGCAGTAAAACCAACTTAGGAAATCGTTCTTATTTCTTTTTACCTGGGCCTGCGCTAGTCTATTTAAGTTTTCTAGCTAGTTAGGCAGGGATCTCAAGTTTCTTTAGTTTGAAAATTAAATTACAACGTCCTTCTATTTTTCGTATTTAGTATGTTGTAAGTATTTAAGAAGATTGTGATGGGATCGTTTGGAGACGTTGAAACAAAATCTGATAGACGAGTTTTGCACTGTCAGCACTTATTTTTCAGCTTTTGGTTTAGGCACGGATCATACACTGTATCACAATAATCCAACTGAGACAAAACCAGACATTTCATTAACCTCCGTCTTACCGCCTTACTCAGAAAGGGGGTTTTTAAATATTTAAATTAAATCTATTTCGTTTTGTTTCCAAGATCTATATCAAAAATAGTTTCAATTTGCTCTCCGTTTCTTATTCAGAGCAATTATTATCAGTCATGTATGTATGTATGTATGTATGTATTCTTTATTGTACAATGATAATACGTTTACAGTAATAGGAAGTTTACAAAGGCGGACTTATCCCACGTGGGGATTTCTTCCAGTCAACCTAGTAAGAGTACTTAACAGAACAAAGAACTACTCGGCGTTATGACAAATTTATTGTTGTAGAGTAAAACAAAAATATATTATTGGTGGCATAGTTTAGGCCTTCCAAAAGTTTTATTTCAACTCTTTATTTTATCATAGTTTTTCTGTTTGTAAGAAAATGTTTACTACCACTGCTACTTTGTTTACATAATTTCTAATATACGAAAAAAAAACGAAGTATAGGTAAGTATACTTTTCTTTTTCTATTTACACTGACAAGATCATCAGTTTCGTCTTCAGAACTGGTTTCCACGAGTATTTCTTGGAGCAGGGACATGATGTTTAGAGGTTAAGGTCAATGTGGGTAAGTCCGGCATACTATTCTCAAATTTGAGTTTGACCGGATTTATTGACGTCGAGATTAACTGTAGAATAACTTGCGTGACCGTTTACGATCGACAATTTATTTGGCTACCCGAAATTGACAATGAGCAGAAGAAAGGGCCATTAGCTTTTTTTTTACGATTTATTTTTAAAAATATGGCGGGTAGACGGTCTTACCTTCCATTGAGAGGCAAGTCCGTCTAGTGGTGATTCGAAGTTTTTTCAGTCAGAAATAGTTATCCTATGCGTATGGGGACAAATTCAATTAGTGGATCGTGAATGTCATTCGAATATGAACCTTAGGCTGTTTTAAATAAGGCTTTAATTACAATGATACGATACCAAACGTTTTGTTAAGGTAAGTCCGGCATATCCTGGGTGTCAGAGGTTTCAAACACTTTTTCAATTTTATTATATAATAAAAACACATGAGAAAATTAAAAATCTTTATTCTATTAAGTACAGAACTTAATGGTGTGAATGTAGAAAATTCACGCCATTTTTTTTACATTCTTTAATCAGTAACCTGAATCGATGAAGGGAAACATAAAAAGTATTCAAATATAAGGTGGACTGATCAGATTTGAAGAATAAATCAGATTTGTATTGATGAAAGTTAAATAAATAACTCAAACTGACGTTCTGAAATGGAAGATAAAAAGAATAATATTGAGAAAGAACCAAAAAAGAGAGAAGGAGAAAACAAAAAAGTTAAAAGAACTCCACTTAAAGTATGAAAAAGAATATCTATCGGATATAAAGAAAAAGAATTTTTAAAAACAATCACAGTCTGAATTTGGTTCAAACAAGGATAAAGGCAATATCAAAAAAAGGTGTCTCAGATTCTCAGAATACAGTATTGACGACAAGGAAGAAGTTGAGTTCCTGACAGCATAGGTATGATTATGAACTAAAATGGTATTTTTGTCATACAAAACTAGGTTAAGTATATCGAAGAAACAAAACCCTATGACGATGACGAAGATATCTATGACAGAGTAAGGTTTTATTGAAATTGAAAATTTATTTTAAGTATATCTTAAAACTTAGATGTGTTAGTTTAGATCAAATTATTACTATTATTAAATTTCAAAATTATTGTAACAAAATGTCAATAAGTGAAATTATAAGACGGTAAAAAGCCGTTTAACAAAAAAAAAAATTCCGAAAAAAGGATAGAAGTTTAATGAGTTAGTATTCAAAAAAAGGATAAAAGTTTTGAATCAGTATTCAAAACTCTCAATTTTTTCATTTAAATGAAAAACAAAAATACATTAAGTAATACTAAGTACACATTGTTGAACCAAATAGGTACACCTCATTTTTGTGGGAATAACCATCCAAAATGAAATGTATATAATGTAACCCAAGGTTTAAAAATTGTCTCTGCTGAAAAGGTTGCCTATATCTGGAATAAGGTAAGACCGGCATATGACGGACTTACCTTACTTATGGCAGCCGGACTTGCCCAACTATTACATTTTGAGGTTAGAAATTTCACAATGGCATAAATACGTAATTAGAACGCGATTACTGGATTCAATTACACAAACAGATAAAGGGATCAATTAACTACTTACGTAATCAAAGAAACTTTCTGGATTCCTCCAACTTACCAATTTTTTTATCAAAATCCGCATACCTAACTGTTGCATCTAAAAGCACAAAATGGCAAAAAAAATGGCGGGCCGATAAATTCTAAAACTATCACACTAGCGACATCTGTGTTTTTTAGTTCGGGCTAGCTCAATGAAATACTGTTTTATCGACACAGACAAAAGACGCGCGCTATTCAAAAATAGAAGTTATTAGCACTAGACGGACTTATGTCCCAGACGGACTTACCCACATTGACCTTATATTCAACGCGTTTGTCAATTTGACGGATAACTTAACACTAACTATAACACTAACCAGCGAAATGTGAGCAGTTACGGTTATGGTTAAAGTTATGACGTTATTTAACAATTTGTCAACTGGTGCAACTCATTTTTGGCCTAACCGATACTTTAACTGAAACTTTGGCGTTTGTTATTGTTAAAGTAAGATGGTGCAACCCACCCTTAATACTATAAGTTCACATTCATACATGACTAAGTAGGTGATCTAAAATTAAATTGACTACTTACATACAAATATCGTAATTATAGAATAAAGTGAAACAAACCAACATTTGCAGAAAAATTGTTCTATAAACCTCCGCTTAGGGAAAAACTTAGTAGGTCTATTAAAATCTGTACATAGAACTTAGTCTCCCAGTTTCTTGGAAATGACTCTACATGTTTTTACTAAAAAGATGTAACACATTAGTTAAGACTTGTTCGAAATTCTTACCTCTCCATTGAAACGGTGGTGACAAAACCACATTATTGAAATTCTCCACGACTGCTCGTCTCATAGTATTAATGACTATATACTTTAAGTTTGAGCCCAAGTAATGGTCGAACGCGAAAACTGTAGCGTATGCCCCAAGTACAGCACAGCACACAATATTTGCCAAATAAGTAACAGTTGTCAATGTCACGGATGTAAGTAATACTACCATAACGAATATGGTCCAGAAAGTGCCGTCATTAGATAGCAATGTATGGCTTCCTGAAAAAGGAAAATAGAATTAAAAATGGTTGAAAATCCTTTCCTTACTAATATTATAAACGCTAAAATTTGTATGTATGGATATATGGATGTTTGTTCCTCTTTCACGCTCAAACGGCAGGACCAATTTTGATAACATTTGGTATTGAGGTAGCCGACACCCTGGACTAACACATAGGCCCAAATTCTCACGGGAACGAAGGCCCTAGATAAGAAAAAAAAAGAATATTTTATTTTTAACAATTGAAATGAGGGTACATGAGATGTTTAGACATATTTACCAAAGTCTGTTCATTTGTTAAAACTGTATGTATCATGTTTGCAAATAGATTAAATTCACACTACCTGGCGATCTGTAGTAAGCGATAGCAGCAACAATAAATCCAAGGTGCATTGTGGTAAGAAAAACAGCCAAGACTGGAATACCGTAGAACCACCAAAATATAACCCATATTGCGCCGAAGAATATTCCCGAAAGAATCGATGCACCTAGCAAAGCTGAAATAAACATTGAATTAGGGAAATGAGTCACGGAATGACATGATAGTATCAAGCCACATATGTGGTTGGTATTACACAGGGAAAAAATATTGGAAAATATTTCACATGATTATGACTATGACATTGTAATTTCCAATTGTAAAACTCGTAAGAAGCAGAGAAGATTCAGTGTAAGTTGTCAAGGAGAATACTAAAATAATTTACCAGGGTGATCCAATTCGGTCCACATCGGTATGAGCATGTACGTAATGATAACTCCAGCAAACATTCCTGCTAAGAACATCTCGGTCTTGAAGAATCGGTGGCCGAAATAGCAAGTGAAGAGGCCTACGAAGACCAGAAGCGCACAGAAGAATTTGGATATCGTATCATCTAAAATGCAGAGTTGAAAGGTTATTCATGGCCCATACAACGTTGGGTTGGGCCCAAAAATCCAAAGTACCGGCCAGCGAAAAAAAATGTGTCTATTGGGTAGTTTCATCCACCCATATTTCACTATGGCGCCTAATCTCTAGTGACTCCTTCAACTGTTTTTTTATAAGTTGAAAAATCTGGCTTTCATACATAAAGTTGCTCCGATTCAGAAGAAATTCGGTTTACGAGTGTATTTGGGGATGCAGATTCCGAATATGGGATCAGTTTTTAGGATCTGCCATTTTTCAAGATGACCGCCAAACAAAGAGTAGTAAAGCGAGGTAAGAGGCCGAAAATATTGATGTTTGTATCGTTTTCAATGTTTGGGAGTGCTGATTAGGTACATACACACACAGACTATCAGCAAATTAGCCTATTATATACCTCTACTTACTTGGCTTAATCAATTGCAATAACATTTTTTTTTAAATAGAGATTGATTTGACGTTTTTGACGAGTTGGGACCTAAGTACTGATTACGGCGAAATCATTCAGAAGCGCCATATGATTAATTGAACATACTTATTAGTAGGTTTGTACTCGATACTTAGGTATACTGTTTCCTTACCAAGAGGTTCGCAGTCATCTAAAGGGGAGCAAGCATATGAATGACTAGGTACGTAGATGGAGTAATCACTATAATTATTTTTGTTCTGTGCAACCGCCACATATATTGACCCCGTACCAGGATATGCACTTAATAATCTTCTTAAAGCGCCATATTTGAGAGTTTGAGGAACCTGAGATAAAAATCAAAGTATTATTTAAGCATGGCAGTTAAAAATCATAGTATTATTAAGCATGGAGTTTTTTTTATATTATAAGATGGATTAACTCTTGACCTCAATCTTGACCATAAAAGGTCAAAGATGAGGTCGACGATGGAGCGAGTTAACCCAGAAAATGTCTATAAAGGCACTGGTACTCCCACGCACCGACGGAACAGAGCAAGCTGTTTGGCGTCGGACTTCGGTAGGAGGGTGGTCGCGAACCAGACGGCCCTTTACAGAGCCTACCACACCGCATGAGACCATAGGACGATACCTCAGATTCAGAAAAAAATGAAGTGCCTGGGATGGATTACTAGGTGGCAGGTCTCATTTGCGTTTCCTTAGTCGTCTCTTACGACACCCATGGAAAGAGATGGGGTGGTGTTATTCTCAACCGATCACCACACGGAGTTTGTTTTCTTCTTCACTTCTACACACACACACACACACACACACACGCACACACACACACACACACACACACACACACAACAGTATTACTGGAAGAAATTCCCTCGTGGGATAAAGTCCGCTTTTGTAAACTTCCTATTACTTTATACTTGTTATCCTCTGTATTAGCATTGTACATACAGCAGCACGTCAGGTTATCCATTTGCACTACGAAAGCCGCCGCTATTGCAAGTGAGATAAGGGAGACGTCAAGGTCAACATATATAGCCTGATGTGCTGCCGTGTGTACAAGAATAAATAAAAACATACATACATTTTACTATAAAAAAGTCTGCTACAAATATCATAATTATTTTAAGCTGGCAATGGTAGTTAAAATCTAGTAAACTTATCCTATACACTGCTGTGCAGCCAAATATTAAAACTATCCAACATTATAAATGTAAAAGTGTGTTTGTTTGTCCTTCCTTTACTCATAAACGGTGTAATAATGTGATATTTTTCACAGAGATAGTTGGGGACCCCAGAGTCGCATCGGGAAATCTAGTGAAATATTAAAAATATATAAAAATACCTCATCACCATATTCCTGAATTTTCTCCAAGGTAATCATGTTTCTTAGACTATCAAAGTAAGTATTTTCATCTAGGACTGCCTCAGGTAAATACATCTGGTAGATTGTAGTTTGCACAAAAGTGTTTGCGCTTATGCATCTAGGATCTTTAGTGTGCTGAGCAGGTGGGGTGTCTACAATGACCACAGCTTTTGTGTATTTAATATTCATAAATGGCGCGATATAAACTGTAGATTCCATGTTGCAGCCACCGGGGATTGGGTCTAAAAACAAAAGTACCTACTCGATAAAACTGATAAAAGTAATAAATTACCTACTTACAATTATTATTCAAGAAATAAACTTTTTTTTTTTTTAATAAAACTGATAAATGAATAAATGATTGAAAGTGATATATATATGTATATCTTGATCTGAGAGCATCGGTGGTTTTAAGGCTAGCGGGTGTCGAACTCAAAAAGAGAGTTACCAAATGCTGCCATGTACCAATAACTGGCTTTCTGGGTTACCTATGTACATTTATTGCACACTGATATTATTAAAATGAACAGTCTGTGTTAACTAGTCAAACCACAAAAGAATGCTATTTTATAGAAATGATATCTAATGGTTTAACTTTCATCAAAACAATTTCACCTCTGGATTCATTGCTTGGAAGAGATTGTACAGCAACAAAGTCACCAGATGACAATACCTAGATGACAAAGCAGGAAATTTCAGTGAGCTAGATTAATTTTGAAGTATTTATGAAACAAAGCAAAGCAAATAGGGAAAAACCTTACCAAAACGCTTATAGCCATGTACAGACACATATACTTTTACATCAACATCATTCTTATTGAGCACATAATATGAGTCTGGTTTTGGTTTCAAGAGACCGTAGAGACCAATATTTGTTCCCGTAACATATGAGCCAGTTTTCAATGTATTGTTATACAGGGTTACATTGTAGATATGGCTGTGTGCTTGAAAAATGATATAATCTACCTTCTTGTTCACTTCTGTCAGGGTGAATTGGACTGTAGAATTGCTTTTAACAGTCAGAAAGTCACCATACAATTCTTTATCTATTAAACTTATGGTTTTATTCAGCGGTATCGTTACATTTACATCTGAAAAACATGAAAATGGGTTACGAGTTTGTCCTGAACGGTCACGAGGGCAACAATAATAAATATACTTAATGCTTGATATCACTATCACTTACTTTGCGACCTAACCACCGTCGAAGATAATAACAAGAAATAAAATAAACCAAACAAATGTAAGGTGAACATCCTGCTACTTGTGATTAGTGCTTTATGAAATAAGTTTTTTGTAAATTGACGAAAATCCAAGATAACGAAATAAAAATCAGCTGATCATCTTTGACGGACAAAAAATCATCTCGAGATCATTTGTCCCAGCTTTCCCGACAAAAACAAAATTAGCTTTGAATGGCACTGAATTACATTCCGTAAATAATAAAATACTTGCACAATGAACTAATGACCAAACGAAACACTCGGAAAAACAAAAATAGAGCGGGACCCATTCGTAAGAAAGTCTTCAAATAACGATTTTCGTGGGACTCACCTCCGCCATACGAAGTACTGGTATGTACTTATTTGGCATATTTTCCTGAACTCAAAAAGTGCGGTAGTCACTTTCTAAGGGTATGGAGGGGGTAGCTATGACGTATCAAAGATGGCGGCCGGTCCTATTTTATTTACGCTATATTTAGATAACTACTAGGCAGATTTACTTAAATAGGGTCTCAAATGAAAGATAATTTAATATACATTGTTTTATTCTATAGATGCATTAGTGTAAAGCTAGTAACAAAATAAATATTTTCAAAAAACGGCATTTTGTAAAATTAAACTTTTTTTACTGTGTAAAAAGAACAGAAACCATTATAGTTAAAGTAATTTAGCTTATTATAAAAAATAGCTACACTTATCAGCATTCTAATGAATCTAAAAACGTTTATATCGAGCTGTAAACAATGGAACTGCAGTCGTCTAAGTGAGCGTGGGTAGCGCCGAACTGACTACGGTACTTAGATTTGGGTACGAATAATCTTGAAAATAACGTGATAAAACGAGTAGAATCACAGCAAAATGAAAAAGTATTATGAACAGGCATATTTTTTTTAACAGGCATAATTTTTTTTGTCAAAAATTTTTCTTCATCAAATAATGACTAAAAAAAATCGTAAAAAAAAAGAAAAAATTCGTTCGTAAAAATTTACGAACTATTTTCAAAAGTTCTCGTAACAAAAATAACGCTTCGTATCATATCGAAATAAAACTCTTCATACTTGCGCGTACTTGCGTTATATTTCAAAACAAAGGACTCAATGGTACTGGTCTGTATGGACATAAGAGTGTAAACGTACGCACTCGAGGCAGAGGCAGGTCGCTGACGTGCGAGAGTGTACAGCCGCCGTTATATTTTTTACATCGGCAACACTGAGATTCATTCCGAGGAATCCCTGCACCGTGCTGCGCCGTGAACTTTGGCACTTGTCGCTTCATTCATTTGAAATCATTTGGTCAGGCCTATGACACTGTTAGTACTAATAGCTGCGAAATGGCGCTGCTATCGCCTTTAAATCGCCATCTTGTGACGTCATGCTGTATGTCAAGATAACCTCAAACTTCCATGATGGCGTCTTGTCACTGAGCAAGTACAAGTACGGTATTATTTATGATTGCTCTCATGGTTCGCACAGGCGTTTACTGAAGTGCATTGCTAAATAAATGCAGTACTTATTATCGGTTTTCGTCGCGGAAATGACTAAAATGCATTTATATTTATTTTATTTTATGATTGTTATAAGCATCTTTCACCATGTGTAACCCGTATTATTACCATTTAGCTTTGATTCAATATAAAATTTTGTTATTTATTTTGTAGGTACGTGAAAAAAAATATTTTCGAGTGGCAAAACTATCAACAACATTTGGTAACAATTTTATATCTAAAATAAATACATTTGTTTTGCAAATTATAATATAAGTTTTTTTATGACTACTTTATAATAAATCTAAACAAACAAATGTGAATTACACCTTATTTATTCTATGCCTAAAACTAACGGACTGATTTTGATGGAATGTGCTGCTCTAGATTAATAAATAAGATACTTTTTATTCTGAAAAAACTAAACCTTATGTTCCAACAAATGGCGTAGTAAGTATTAGTAAATGAAAATATGAACAGTGCTTTCTGCTATTCTTTCTATCGATAAATAGCTAATTCGCTCAGTCGAGCTTTCAGTGAACCGGCTTATCTGCAGATCGTGCCATCGGCAAAAAAATAATATTTAGAACGTCCTTTCGGCGAATTGAGCTGTCGGCACAACAAGGTATCGGCTGAAGATTTTTTCTTTCAGCCGATGGTCGGCGAACAGTGATTTTTATATACAATTTTATCGTTCAAGAGTAATTCTATGAACCCTTGCGAGCTCGAGTTGAGTGCTCGTATATTTTATGTTGAGTTTAAAGTTGAGATTCTTGTCACAAATCCTCCTCCGTCGACGATTTTTTCATCTTAGGTTATTTTTGCAACCTGCTTTAACATGGAAACGCTTAAGTGTTGTGTTGGTGGTTGCACTGCAACAGGTGAAACGCTAAGGTTGTTTTGTTTCCCGAGAAACAGTTATCTAAGAAGTTTGTGGATATGTCTTTTTTCGCGCTAACATATCCTATACTCCTTGAACTCTCTGAAGAGCAATTGTTGAAACAATGCGTTTGTCAAAAACATTTTGACAAAACGCAATTCGATGAAGAAGGCAAGAGAATTCGCTTTTCTTACACATGTCTCTTCACTGAAAACGGAATTGCTCTGGGTGAACCACTGAGTAAATCTGTTACGTATTATTCTTAATTGGACACACTATACCTATTATTTTAATTTTCAAATTCAAAACTTTCCATCACGTGGGTCAGCTACAAAGAGCAGAGAGAGTAATGTGTAACCGTGTAATGAACTAATGACACTGGGGTCACCAAAAAAGATAACAATTCAATAATTATAGTTGTCTTTCAAGTTGCCTGACAGCTCCCGCCAAAAAGGTCAGACGTTGATAGTCATTGAAAAATTTTATTTTTTCGTTTACTTTTCCATTGATTATCATTGAACCATTTTGAAAACATGAGAGTGTTAAAGGTGTCACCTGGGTGTCACTCAAAAAAGTTCTTATCCACAATTTTTTCACAAAATGGCTGATTGCCATTTATTATAAAGTGAAGTGTTCTGTGCTACATGATATTGACGGAATTGTGGCAACACATATGGGTCTATATTTGAGAATCTATCTATTCACTTTTATTTACTTGTTCTGGAAATTGGTTAAGCCTTTAGCAAAGTACCTATTCAGTTGTACAACAACTCAACTATAAGTACCATAACCTTGCCTCTCGTGAACTGACTAGATGTCGTACCACTGCAATACAGATTTATTCCTAGTGCAGGGTGAGTCGGCTGACAGTCTGTCCTATGAAGAAATCCAATAGGCATATTTATTACACTCTGTACTTTAAAACTGTACCTACTGCTTTTAAGTATTTAAGTAATGTTAGTTATTACTACCCAGCAGCATGTCAAAGATTTATTTATTTGTTCTCGGTTCATGGGTGTTTGTATTTTTCTTTATGTGTGTTTTAAGGGACCCACGACACAAGGGAAAACCTTAGTGTGGGCCTTTGAGTGTGTCGCGTTTATTTATTTGTTTACTAGCATCCCGCTCTGGACTTCGTTCCCGTGAGAATTCGAAAAAATTATGTAGCCTATGTTACTTAGGGATAATGTAGCATCCTAATGGTGAAAGAATTTTTTAAATCGGCCCAGTACTTTTTGAGCCTATTCATTACAAACATACAAACATATAAAAATAGGTACAAATCTTTCCTCTTTATAATATTATATTTGTTTATTTATAATTATTTTCGAGAGCAAAATGAGGATGATACCCAGAAATGACTTTGGTGATTGGAAGGGAAGGGAAGGGTACGTATATTTATTATTTAATAAAACTACGTATCTAAAAAATCAATCAGGGTCAAAAACATTTGATTCGTGTAATGTTACTTTAACCATAGCATTTCATACTACATAATCTAGTTATCTGAAAAGGAGATGCTTTGCAATTTTATTTAGATTGCATTTGATTTTTATCTATGTCTTTTTAAAGTGCAATCATCCTCCAAGAACAGACAAAAAATTAAACTTAGAGGGCACCAACCTAGTAGCTGTTACGTAGCAACAACATAAAGGCAACAGCTACTCAAGAGTCTGTTTCAACTCATGTATGATTTATTAAAATGGGTCAAATATTCAAATAAAAAAAGCTTTATTGATGCTTTTAAACTAGCAAAATTTAGTGCTCCTCATGAAGCTAAAGAACTTTTTTTAAAGGAACCCATATCAAACATCAACTATTTTTTTAATTTTGAAAGGCGATAGCAGCGCCGTTTCGCAGTTATTGGTACTAACAGTGTCATAGGCCTGACCAAATGATTTCAAATGAATGAAGCGACAAGTGCCAAAGTTCATGGCGCAGCACGGTGCAGGGATTCCTCGGAATGAATCTCAGTGTTGCCGATGTAAAAAATATAACGGCGGCTGTACACTCTCGCACGTTAACGACCTGCCTCTGTCTCGAGTGTGTACGTTTACACTCTCATGTCCATCAGTACAGACCAGTACCATTGAGTCCTTTGTTTTGAAATATAACGCAAGTACGTGCAAGTATGAAGAGTTTTATTTCGATATGATACGATGCGTTATTTTTGTACGAGAATTTTTAAAAATAGTTCGTAAAAATATTAAGAAAAATTTGTTGACAAAAAAAATGATGCCTGTTAAAAAAAATGATGCTTGTTCATAATACTTTTTCATTTTGAATGATGCTTGATCGTAATACTTTTTCATTTTGCCGTTTTGTCACGTTATTTTCAAGATTATTCGTACCCAAATCTAAGTACCGTAGTCAGTTCGGCGCTACCCACGCTCACTTAGACGACTGCAGTTCTGTTGTTTATAGCTCGATTTAAACGTTTTTAGGTTCATTAGAATGCTGATAAGTGTAGCAATTTTTTTATAATAAGCTAAATTACCGTAATCCTAACGTTTCTGTTCTTTTCACAAAGTAAAAAAAGTTTAATTTTACAAAATGTCGTTTTTTGAAAATATTTATTTTGTTACTAGGTTTACACTAATGCATCTTTAGAATAAAACAAAGTTTATTAAATTATCTTTCATTTGAGACCCTATTTAAGTAAATCTGCCCAGTAGTTATCTAAATATAGCGTAAATAAAATAGGCCTGGCCGCCATCTTTTTTACGTCATAGCTACCCCCTCCATACCCTCAGAAAGTGACTACCGCACTTTTTGTGTTCAGGAACATATGCCAAATAAGTACATACCAGTAGTTCGTATGGCGGAGGTAAGTCCCACGGAAATGAAGTCATTCTCCTTGGGTCCCGTTCTAAAACAAAAAATGTTCGTTCCCAGCAACTAACAGCTGATAAGCGACTGACAGTTGAATTGAACGTATAAGTTAAAGTTATACGTATAAGTTATACGGTATAACGACTGGATGTGCAAAATATGTAAGAGAGAGAGAAGGCTGCATTAGTTTTTCAATTAGAGCAAGCAAGAAAGGTAGCTTGCTGTTATCAGTGACATAGAATGAAATTTTTACAAAAAGTCTTATTTTATGTCTATTTACTAATAAATCTTGAATGTTTAAGGGTGTCTTATTACCATAATGCAATATCGCATATTATTTCAAAATAATAATTTTTATACTGTTATTATCAACAGTATATGTTTACGAAATGATGAGATGTCATTCAAAACGGTGTTGTTCCGTACTACGTCTATTCGATCGATTCTTTCCTCCACCGGCCGCCAGAGCGCACTCATGTCAAACTTGTAAAATATGGCGGCGCGCGATCAATGAAGTTGTGAAGTGTTGTGTGAAGTGAATTGTAAATTATTGAAATGATTGAACTCTGTGTTGTTTTTGTGTATGAAAACATTTATTGATGGGCCATGGGAAGGGGCCAGGAGTTGCTGGACGCAGCGCGAGAAGGCGACAGGCGGACAGTTGAGAAAATAATCGGACAAATATGTAAAAGGAGTGGTCCATTTACAAGGTAGGTGTTGTTCATGTTTTGATGAATTACGTCCTCATTTCAATCTCAAATCTTCTTTTTTTACACTCCTCCATATACCTCGACTGTTACACTTAACCGCTATTGATTTTCCAGCGAATTTTGAGCTGTAAACTTAACAACAATCGATGTATTGTCAATTGTGGTTTTTAGTGGATGTTTACTTGCTTATCCATTTATCTGCGCTTTATTTAGCAAACATGATAATAGTTGAGGTCTCTGGTTATCTAGGGTAAATAGTTGCATCCACCAATGTGGGCTTGATTTCTTGGAAAATTCAATTATTGAGTTCCATGACAAGGCCAAGGAATCAAGTAGGTACCTACCTACTTAACTACTTACGTGATTGTTTCGTGGAATATCTCAATGCGGTCACTTCTTTTATAGCCTGTACACAACTTGAAGATATTTCCATTTGTTTATTGTGTATATTTAGTAATTTTTTATCCACACAATTTTTTTAGAATCTCATTTTTAAAATTTTTTTTCTATGAGTTTGCCTGGTTGTGATTGTGAATCTTATAACAATGCAGTAAAGCATAAGATAATGGCTTAGTATTACATAAACATGTACTTGTCCTGTACTGTTTACATCCAGTTTAATTAAGCATGAAGATGTCTATTGATTATTGAGCCTATTTTCCTTGTTCTTACAGTACTTGTACAGTCAAGAGCAGGTCACGCTTTACACTACCACTTTAAACTGAGCTTTGATTTATACTGCGCGCCATACAATGCAGGGCCGGTCCAAAGTGTCAAGCTTGACATGCTCTTGAGTGTACCATTCTTGGCTAACAGTACAGGTAAGATTAAATTACCTAATGTCACTGATGCAATAAGTGTAATGTAGGTAAATAGACTGTCTAACGCTCAGTTGCACAACCATCCATTAGAGTTAATGCCACTTTAAATATCATACTGTCTCTTTCTGTCTTGTTGATGTAAACAAGGACAGTATTACATTTAAAGAAGCTTTAACTTTAACGAGCTTTTCTGCAATTGAGTGTAAGTTCTCTAGGAGCCTTCTGGATTATTCAAAAGTGAGATTTTATTCATATAAAAATTGAGATTAGTCTACTGCAAAAAGGAATGGCTAATTGATACAAGTTTTGTTCCCCACAGCATCATTTGACTTATGTGAAGTTTACAAATTGTTATATTATAAATAAACTGTCTGCCCAGGACTTCGTTCATGTGTAGCCTACATATATTCTGACATCTAAGCTATATTACTGTAAAATTGCATCAATATCCTTCATGCAGTTGTTGCCTGAAGAAGTAACAAACATCCATCCGACCATCCTTCCTCACAAACTTTCATGTAATTTCTAATCTTATCGGCCCATATATGTCCCCACTGAGGGCACGGGCCTCCCTTCGAAAAACGAAGGGGATTTAGGCCATAGTCCACCACGCTGGCCCAATGCGGGTTGGTGTATTTCTAATATTAGTGATTAAATGTTTTAAAATGACACTAATTGTTGTTCAACATTATAATTTATTTCATTCAGTTCAGGTTTCAATAAAGAATAAGAGACTAATAATTGTGAGAAAAAAGACACCAATTACATTTACTGGGTAATTACTTATTACTATTATTGTCTATTCTATGCAAATGATAGAAAAGACTGCACCTTTGCGAATAGGCAGAGTCAGTATGGTCAAAAGTATGAATGTGTATGTATGTATTTAAATCCTTTAATGTATGTTTGTATGTATTTAATGTAATCTTGACTTATTTTAAGTGGCATCCTGAATGTCCTATAAAATAAAGATGATTCTATTCTATTCTAATTCAATTGTGTTTCTCCACACAGGCTGTTGTTACTGTTAAGGAATAAAGACTAGACAAATCTTTAGATTTTATATTCGAAACTAGCTTTCCGCCCGGTTCGTTCCCGTGGGAATTTGGGAAAATTATGTTGCCTATGTGTTAAATCCAGGGTGTCAGCTACCCCCATACCAAATTTTATTAAAATCGGTCCAGCCGTTCTCGAGTTATGTGTTCAAACAAACAAGAAAGCTTTTTATTGATTTTGTATTCCCAAGATTAAGTTATGATATTATTTACTTAACTAGCTTATTTATTTCAAGTTTATCTGGGTATGTTCTCATCATAATTTTAGCCACAAGACGTACTTCCCCGTGGATCTCCACATTGATTGGTCCTGTGATATAGAATAGCAATCGCATAGCATAGCAATTACTTAGTATTTGGTCTCTACAAGTTGAAAGTATTTGGTCTCTACAAGTTGTGTATTTATTCATATCAAGTTACCGCACATAATGCACTCTATTTTGTCATGAGAGGAACGATTTTGTAAAAGAAATTGGTAATGCTGGGCGTTACTTGTTTCTGTATTGTTTTTTTTTATATTATGTCACAACAGATAAAGATTCTGACAAAGAGATAAGTAACACCTACAAAGTTATCTTTAAATATTTTGTCTGGTAGTTATGTTACCCACTTTTAAAACTCAAAACAGGTATGTTAGACAAAAGGCTGTATTTAATTTTATTCTGTTAACTGTCAGCTATTGGTTATCTTCTCAAAATTTCAAATACCTGTTCTCTATTGTAAAAGTGATAATATCTATCTTCTATCTAGAAGTCACGCAGTTTACCGGGTCAGCTAGTTAAGAATACATTTAAGTAGGTAGTTATACTCAAAGAGGACACCAAGCTTTAAAACACTTTGGATGTTGTAACGTTTTTATTCCGTAGGCGTAAGAGGGATAATCGCGCTTAGAACTGATCATCTTCAGCTGCTCTCGAATGTATCTTTTTTCTTTCACACACACTCAAAGGCCCACACTAAATTGTTCCCTTGTATCGTGGCTGGGTCCTTTGGGAGACATACAAAGATGCACTGTTTTAGGCTGTTTTTTTATGAGCGTCATGATGGCATTCCGTAAAACCGTCAATAAATAAACTGTGATTAAAAAAAATGCAATCAAACGCCCTAATATTACTGCTGTTTTCTAGGTTAACTCGCTTCATTGTCGACCTCATCCATGACCTGATAATAAAAATAAAAACAACCTGAAAACAAACATCTGCTTTTTACTCAAATTTTTACTCTGACCGAAAATCGAACCAAGGAACTATAGATTCAGAGGCAAGTGCTCAGCCCCTGGACGAAACCAGGCGACATAACTTTCAAATCTAATACCATCCTATTTCCTTGAAAACAGACGACACTGTGTCGTGGTCAAATGGCTCTTGATATCGTCAAGAGGTCTACTTTGAAACGAATTGTTGTGCACTTGACAATTCAATGTTTACACAGCTACTGTCGATCATTAGGAGAATAAGAGAGTATCTCAGCATAAACAATACCTACTACGAATACGTTTTACGTCATAGTAAGCGTAGTAGCGACGTTTACCTACCCTCGGCAGTTCAACATATCTCACTTTTCCTCGCTGGGGTCTAAAATGCTTGTTAATATTTCCTTCGAGTTTACGTAGCCACGCTGGACTCGGAGTAAAACAATGAAATGAAAAACTTCGAATGTGCCAGCTGCCAACTCTTCCTAGGCATGCTATAGAAGCTAGTAAGTGGGACGTGATGGTTTTTCTGTATCGTGGGCGAAAGGCATGACAACCTATCAACACTGTACTCATGTTTCATCTGATAGCCCTCAGAAATGTCAAACGTGGCGTCATGTGCTCTGCATGATGCTCTGCCTACCCCGCCAAGGAATGTAGGCGTGAGTGAATGGATGGAGGCTACAAAGGGTTAAACTTTAAACTTGAGAAAAAAGGGTTAAACCTACCTAAGTCATCGGTCTTTTAAGTTGGTAGGTCTTTTGCATTCGATTCAGTTCGTTTATTGCAATTCATATTCTACAGAATAGAATATATCTTATCCTAGCTTATGTTATCCCACTGCTGGGCTAAAGTCTGCCAAGGTTCTCTATGCAGCGCCTTCACTGACCAGTTACCTCGAATCTATCCAGCTCATCCTGCCACCGTCGCCTGAACCTGTCACGTGGTCGCTTATTACGGGGTGCCTATTCTGTTAGGTGTTTTCACCCCCGACAAAAAGAGGGGGTGTTATAAGTTTGACGTGTGTATCTGTATGCCTGTATATCTGTGTCTCCAAATAGACAAATTTCAATGCGTTTTTTTTTGTTTGAAAGCTGCTTCTTATCTATATTTGATCAAAATCGGTTCAGCCGTTTCAGAGTTATAAGCGATCGAACGTCGGGGGTGACACAAAATTTTTAATTTTATAGATATCCCAAAAGTCGTTGGGCATACGGTGGAATATTATCGTCATCAGCCCATATAATATGTCCCCACCGTGGGGCACGGGACTCCCTTCGAAACACGAAGGGGTTTTAGGCCATAGTCCACCACGCTGGCCTAATGCGGGTTGGTGGACCGCTCGTCTATCGAAAATGAATTTTCTTGGACAGGCGGGTTTCATCACGATGTTTTCCTTCACCGTTAAGCAAGTGATAATTAGAAATCCGTACATAAATCCGAAAAGACGAATTTAGTGGTACAGGCCCGCACCAGGATTTGAACCCGCGACCTTTCGATCACAAGTCTGGCTCATTACCAACTGGGCTATCACTGCTTATTATAACGACAAACGTGGAATATTATACTATCATTAAAATCACTTGCTTTATTTGCTGTTTTAGATTTTGAGAACGGCGAATTCTGCTGCCGACACACCCAAGTAAATATTAGAATTCAGTAAAAAGTTATATCCTTCATCAAACTCATTATTGAATAACACGGAAAACCACGTCAATCATTGTTTTCCTTTCATATGCTGTTGGGTCTTGTCCTTGAATCACTTTATGCAAGTGCAAATACTCTAATCGAAAGTGAGAATATTAATTAAAGACATAAAACTTACGAAGTCAGTAACTTATCAAATCGTCATCTTACAATCAGTTCATCGCTTCAAACGTAGGATAAATTTCCCGTATTAAATTAGAACGTATTCAGGTTTTTTGAGCATGAAATGCAAGAGTAACAACTAACATCTATTCATGCATCCTCACAAACTTGAATAGGTTAGTAAATAATCTCAAAGACCCTATAAACAAACGCTGACCTGACATCACGAGATTCAAAATAAAGAAGGAAGACTAATGCCCCTAAAAATGATGCTTTCTACGATGATAATATGATGTATCTTCTGAATAAAATGCAATAAGTGTTTTTATCTATCTGTATGTTGTCTTTTCCTAAACAAGCTCTAAGGTTTATAAATGTTTGAGTATTCCGGCTCTCCAATCGACTTGCGATGATCCTACAGTAGAAGTAAACTAAAACATATTTTTAACTAGGTCATCATAACGACAAACGTGAAGCGACTGTACCTAACTAAAGTGTTCGGAACTTTAACCATGCATAATCTTAAAAGGCAAAGTTATCTATTTAAGGAAGTATAAAGTGAAGTGTTTGGCAGCGGGCCAGACGCCAATCGATGTACCGACCGTTGAACTTTTGTCTGCTTGTCCAACCACTCACCTACATACGTGCATCTGTATGCAATCCAAGTTGACCACACATTTGAATACGCATTGAATTAGAACTCGAATTGAACTACTAAGTACGCAGGTTTTATCTGATCTTCCGTTTTAAACAATAAAGTGTGTGTTTGGATATGTCGGGGTTCTTCTTTCTTGAATCATTGAATAGTCATAGTCCAGAACAGAACTAGTACAAGAACCTAAATATTTATTAAATTTTCCGTTAGTGCTTTAAAAAAAGTTTTTTAAAAGGTTTACAGGATTCTTAAAGGCTAGTAATGCATAGATAATAGCGTAACATAATAGCATAATTATGTCAATCGCTAGTAAAGACTCTTGTAATAAAAAGGACCAACACCAAACGTGGTCTTCATATTGTTTCTTGAAACACGACAGTCATAGTTTAGAAGTCCAGCTAGAGAAACATTCCGTAGTGTGAGACAAGTATAGCAGAAACAAATCAACCCAAGAGAACTATTATAAAAGCATAAACTTTGAAACAGATACCTATATGTTAGTCTTCTTCTCCCTCTTATCGTATAATCAAGAGTGTAGCGAACTTGACTAAGCCTGGTGTAAGAATTTCCGATCCGCCAAATGGCCTCTGTCTTGGTTTAACGACTGTAGTCAATCGACAAAAGTCGGGACCGTCTGATTAACGTGCCCTTCGAAGCACAGAAACGCTCGTGATACAGTGCTACTTCAGTCACACATCAGGTTTCCTGCCCCTGTGTTCGGTGCTTAACCATGTAAGTAGTACCTATTAAACACGTTTTATTTTAGGAATACATATGCATTGAAGCATCAATGATCGAGTGATGCCGGTCGTAAGCAATACTCTACGTACTATAGTGATCTGATTCTACCAGTAGGTCTAGTAAAAACTGATAATCAGTTTTTACTAGACCTACTGGTAGAATCAATGCATATGTTTTATTTTAGGAATACATATGAATTGAACCAGTACTGGTGGCTACTGGTTTAATGCATATGTATTCCTAAAATAAAACGATCTGATTCTCAGTTTTAAATAAACTGATTATCAGTTTTTACAAGACCTACTGGTAGAATCAGATCACCGTTGTACGTAGAGTATTGCTTACGACCGGCATCACCCGATCATTCATGCTTCAATGCATATGTATTCCTAAAATAAAACGTGTTTATCTTTCACTTGCTTAAAATAAACGAACCTAATATTGATTGAATGCAATTGAATTAAAATACCTCACCAATTCACTTATACCAATGAACATCAACAGATTTAAGTGGTCACCAGAAAAAGACAATTGAATTTTTGGTTATTATAGAAAAGGATGTTAAATGCTACTGCTCCTTATCTTAGTGTCAGCTTCTCTTCGTTTGTCTCGTTTGATCGTGAAACATAGTCTCACTAATAATATTAACGCGAAAGTTTTGTATGGATGTATGTTTGTTACTTTTTCAGGCTCGCTCAAAGGGCTGAATCAATTTTGAAAAAAATTGGTATGGAGGTAGCTGACACCCTGGATTAACACATAGGCTACATCATTTTCCCAAATTCCCACGGGAATGAAGTTCCAGGCGGAAAGTTAGTTTAGAATAAGTACACCCAGCAGCGCATCAGGCTATACATGTTGACCTTGACGTCGCCCTTATCTCGCTTGCAATAGCAGTTGGCTTTCGTAGTTCAAATGGATAATCTGACTTGCTGCTGTATGTACATAAAATCAGTTATCAAACGAGAAATTTCTGTTTTTGAGCTGACACTCATAATTCATATGAAACAGGAGAATTAGGTAATGCGGGTATCTCAAGTGACAATGAAAAAGGAAATGTTACTTCAATAAAGAAAATCACAAACGTAGTGGGTTTCAAGAAAATCTCACAGCACAAAAAAACATCACGGCCCCTAGCCCAGGTTCAAACTTTGTGGTGTCTTTACGACAAACAGAGGGGTTACCATGAATTCACTAGCTACGGTAGCCCCTCTGTTTCACCAGCCGCTCAAGATTGATCGTAAAAAAAAAGTTAACTTATGTACTCGAGTTAAGAACCAGTAGCCTTGACCCTGATTTTCATAAGGCCTCCTACTTAAGTACAGACGGCAATTCCAGATAAACTATAATCATCATAAGACCTTTCTTGGTGTAGATTTTAAAATTGTTATTAAATAACTAATGATGACAACAAAGTTAAGAACAATGGCTACTATAATAGTAAATAGTAACCTATAGTAACTGTTGTTCTACGCCTAATATGTTACATTAGCATCCCGTTCGGGACTTCGTTCCCGTGGGAATTCGGGAAAATTATGTAGCCTATGTTACTCAGGGATAATGTAGCATCCTAATGGTGAAAGAATTTTTGAAATCGGTTCAGTAGTTTTTAAGTTTATTCGTAACATACAAAAATACAAATCTTTCCTCTTTATAATATTAGTATATGAATTATGACCAATATAGTGTTTGATTTTAACTGGTGACATTCCGATCGGAGTTGTTAATTTTGTAACAGGATAAGAGATTCGCAAATATTGGCAAACGGAAATAGTGGCCAACTATTCAATGATTGCCGTAATACGGATTCGGTGAATGGACTCCATTTGAATTAACATTGTTTATTGAACAGATGACAAATTCGCAAGGTTGTCGAACGCAGGTTGATGCGTGACTTTAGATTCCTAATGGACCGATACTGATTTCAACTATCACGAACTGGTTTTGGCGAATATTTTGTTTCTAATATTCAATGCACTCTGCTTTACCATGATGATCTTAAATGTGAGTGCTCTATTTATTAGTGCTCTAACGAAGTCTGAGCCAACGCCGCTGGCGTTGCTGAGCAACTCTCACATGTTTTTCGACACGAAGAAATAAACAGAATTAAATATCTGTTGAACCAATATTCACATGCACTGGCAAGGCTTTTTGTAAATGAAAACGTGCCTTGAAAATAAATTGTAGCAACAGGTTAAACCCGAGGGATGGTTAAACGAGCGCAGACGGCAGAAATACTTTTTAACACAAAACATAGTATAAGAACTTCGAGCGATAAAAACTATTATGCTATATCGCCATTATTTTACAAATGTAAACAACATTATTTACAAATGTTCGGTAGGAGGTATTGTTGAACTGTTATCTTCAGACATTTGCAAATGACACTATAATACTTGCACAGTTACTTGAATGTGCGTTCTAATTAGATGACCGGCCTAAAACTTGGACAACGGTTACTTGCAAAAAAAAACCGCAATAAAAAGTTCTAAGTGAAGCGACCTGTTGGTACTATGAATCATCAACTTGCCTGGTTAGTCACTTACCGCCGTTGAGCCGCACTGTTCGCTTTCTTGTAAATATTTAAAAATCAATATTTGAATGGAGAACGAACACGATAACAGAAACGACGGTCAAATCGTTTTTTAACGGTTCGGTGTTACGATTATGGTGATTGTGAACGAGTGGAATGGCGTCAAATTGAGTGATAAGATCGGAATTTAAATATTTAAAATGAAATTTAAATTACCTTTCGTGAATGATAGTGGTATGTTCAGGAAGTTCAAAAGAAGGTTCAGGTTTGTGTTCAACCTTTTTTTATAAATTAAGTATTGCCACAGATGTGTAAGGCCCCTTTTGGTAAAATAACATCATCCAGATAAGGATCAAAACAAAGGTCGTTTAACTCGTTACGCTAACTTGAATTCGAGCAATAAATGCGGTTATTCAGACCATGATTTGAGAAACAATTATTCCAGTAATTGAACTGTAAGCGCGTCCAATGTTCATGTGGATACTTGTATTGCTGAATATCAGGAACATCTCTATCCGTGGCTTTTTTCCCATTTTTAGTACCTTTCTCAGGTACTTATCTTTAAAGATCAACATAATAAGTGCTCGCCATAGCTTAAAGCTTTCTTCTTGTTTCTGAACCTGCAAAGTTTATATTTTACGTTAAAATGATTGCATTGGAAATGGAAATTTTGAACAACCTAAATGTGTAGCTCACGCTACTTTTATCGTCTTGATTAATTATGCATATGGCGGCATTGGCTACAATGCTTATAATGTTACAAACTGCGTGTTTGCGTAAATGATTGATACCGTTTATCGATGTTTTGCTAATCACTGTATCAATTCTGTCGTGGTGATCGAAGCCTACATTTTAGGACTGTTGCGTGATCGCGTGCAAGAAAATCTATTAACACATTAGCAGTCTACGCTTCACTGCCTTAAACATCAGCTTTACTAATTTTCGGATTAATTTGTTGATTTTTTCCACATGCAAATACAGTCGAAAGTTGGGATTCGGTTGTTTGTTGTCATAAATCATTTGTTGGCAAATAAGCAGTCAAGTTTTAATACATCGTATGCAATAGCTTCAGTTATTTATTGAAGCTGATAAATACCTCTGTGTTTGGTCACGTAAAGTTAAATTTGACACGGTTGGATTGTTTATTTGAATACATTTGTGTGAATTATTTTTAATTTTCTGCTTCGACCACAATTAAACATCCCTGATATTGTGAACCTCGTTATCCATTTTAGGCATATGTTTCTTTCACTCTGAACAGCTATGTTTACACTATTCAAGTTCATGGTCATTTAATTAAACCAGGTGAAAATATGTGCCTGTGGACAAAAACCTTTACTGATGACTTATCAAATATTGTGTTTTCTTTTGTGATCAATAACATCTAACTATATCACTTCCCAAATAATGAGCAATACCCCAAATCTGCTCCCAAATGATAACCAGATTTATTTCGAATCAAAATAACCTTCACGATTTTTTCTAACGAGTGATCAACAATTTGATAGCAGGATACGCCTCTGAACTGAATATGTTGTGGCCTGATTTTGCCAACTAGGAAAAATTGTTTTGAGATTGAAACCTACGCGCTGTGAGTAATAGTCTTGTCGGCCTATTGACCCTCCTATGTGGACTACAATGGATGTTGATAAAACATTGCTCGTTTCGTTTAAAACGCCTCTTAATGGTTACCTGAAAATGATGTATAATAGAATGAGTTGGGTTCTTCAGTTCTTTGCTCATCGTTGTCGTAATCAGCCCATATAAGTTCCCACCGAGGGGCACAAGCCTCCCTTCGAAACACGATGGGGTTTTAGGCCATAGTCCACCACGCTGGCCCAATGCGGGTTGCTGGACCGCTCGTCTTTCGAAAATGAATTTTCTTGGACGGGCGGGTTTCATCACGATATTTCCCTTCACCGTTAAGCAAATCTTTTCGGATTTATGTAAGGATTTCTAATTATCACTTGCTTAACGGTGAAGTAAAACCAGACAACCGGATAGAATATAATAGGAAATAATATCCTTTTCTTTCCTATTATTCCTAGAGAGTTCCTTTCGTGTTTTTATATTTTTCTGTAGCGATCACTAATTACACCATGTAATTTCACTACCGAACTGCAATAGCCAATTTTCATGATATTTCCAGCGATGTCTCCCAGTCAGGCTTCATTCATTAAGATGAGCTGTTATTAAGATACTTACAAGAAGGAAATGACGATATGAAATCATATAATACGTACATTGGCATACGCATTGTTTGTTGCTATTTGTAGAGTAGCGTCTGTTCAGCCTATAGTCTTTTATATTGTGACTGATGTGATGAACACTTAATAACATAAAGAAAAAAATAATTATGTAAGTACGTAAATATTTATAAAATTCATTGCCCTTGCGTGCTTGTACATACTCGTACATGTTTGAGACTGGCAATAAACGATTACATATTGAAAATAAATGTAGAGCTAAAACCCTCTTTCCCATCTAAAAACCTGTTTTATTTGGGTCAGTTTTCCAATTACTTTCTGTAACCACGCCATGTACCTAGCACTTTCTAATAGCTGTTAGACAAATTTAATTCAGAAGGCTTGCAACTTCTTTTACTTGCGTTTGGAATTTGTAAATTCGAAACTCTCTCTGTTTCTACAAGAATTCATATTTCACAAAAAAATTGTTTCTTTGTTTTGATATTGTACAAGCGGTGTTGAAAAAATGTTTTGTATCCAATATTTCCGCGCACTACTTGAAATTAATCTTATCGTGGCGTTATCTAATCTTCTACCCAGTTGTAAAATTAATGTCCTCTGTTCCGACTTCAATTAGTAACCTGCTTTCTTTTCCGTCGTCTTCGTCGTTTTTTGGTCGCGTTATTTCGACTTAATGCTTAATGGCCTATCATAAAATATTGTGTATTTTACCGGTGACTCATTGGCCAAGTTAGAACTCTTCCCTTGTTCAGTTATGTGTGACCATTCAGTGTCAAAGGTTCGTTGTGTTTGTCGGTTGAAGTGTCAAAATATGACTGAAATTAAAAAAATAATGCAGAAAATTGAATTGCGCTGCGGTGATGAGTTTTCGTACATGGCTGAATTAGTGAAGTTTAGTTTTAAAAGGAATTGGATTTTGACTAAGAAATTGGGAGCCAAGCTGTTTGATGCAGATAGGTAAGAGATGCTGCGGATGTAAGGTAGAATGAATGAATGAATTAGTGTGTCTACGATTGGTTGCGTCTCAGCATCATAAAACTGATGCTTATCTGATATGATAACCTACCTGAGGCATGGGTTCGTAAAGATTTCGCAAAAAAATTCTTATTCGGACTTGGAAAATTATTATCTGCAGTACTTTTCGTTCAGGTTGGGTATTCATAATGTTTTTAATGGTTTTATGGAAGTTTTGTATATAATTAATTACTTACGTGTCTTCGATTTCTTTATCTATCTAACTAAACAAAATGGCCTACAAAATAAGATGTTATGTGGTGTCTGATGTTACATTTTATGTCTACACTTTCTGTTTTCATGTGGTTTTCATGTTTGACAGGTTACATTATTAAAAAGACAAACAAAAATGCAGTTGGTGCACTTACGGACTGTCTAGAGTAAAAATAACATCTATAACAAATGAACTCAATAAGTACTTCTGAAGATGTCATTATAGGTTACAATTGTTATTTTTAAACCTACCTACTTCAAACCAACGATGATTATTATGTATGGAAACTATGCAAATGAGTCAAATGATAAGGTTTAAATAATGCAATGACGTGAATCATATGGATTGTTTATAAATACATTGTACTTGTCGTGGTTGTTGTAAATAGAATAAAAGTACTGGTTACTTTATTATTAGTCTGCTAATTCTTTGCAAAAATTGTTAGAAGAAAAAGCTTTCATTAAATGTTTAAAAGACATGAATGTTTCCGAAGTAACACCTAATCCTATTTGAAGTGAAAACTTCTTTATCGGCGTTGTGCACTTTGAAGTATGGGTAAAAAATGTTAAACTCGCGTCAGGACACGTGACCTGATCGAAAAATTCGTAAGACAGAGAGAGAGTGAAAACTTTTTAGCGGCGTTCTTTTTGGGATGGGTTAAAAATGTTAAACTCGCGTCAGGACGCGTGACCTGATCGAAAATTCGTAGGACGGAGGGAGAGTAGACCGCAAGGAAGTAATACATATAGTTCAATCCGTTGTTTTTTAGTTGATAAAAAACATACACTGCAAAGCAGCCGTGGTTCTGCCATACACTTAAAGCCACGGTTGACACAAATTGTGAGGGTTATCTGATGGAACATGTGTATGTGAGAGGTTGTCTTTTGCCCAGGATACAGCATAACCATCTCATGCCACTTACTGACTTTCACAGTATGCCTGGGAAGAGTAGACAGCTTGCCCATTCTAAGTTTTGCTGGACTAGGAGCAGAGAAGGAATTTTATGAACACGTTAAATATTTGAAAATGAATCTTTAATCAACATAAAATTATAGAATTAAAGTTTTTTTAGAAAAAATCTCAATATCTTTTTCTTTGGGAGCCAAATTAAAATCCGATTTTGTTGGTAGGTAGCGTATCTTTCTCGACTTCTGAGAAGCTCTGCGGTTTTGACTCAATGATTTCCTGTTCTTCAAATTCACTTGCCTTTTTTATGTAGGTGCGTAATTGATTTAAGATTGCGGTGTCCACAATCAGAAAATCTTTAATCATCTTGCTTAGTTTGGGGTTATATGGCGGCCCCATTGCTAAGGAGCAATATTTTTTTTTTATAGCAATATTTCTGTACAGTGTAGATTCTACACTAATGATACAAAGAGGAAAGATCTGTATTTTGTATGTTTGTAATGAATAAACTCAAGAAGTACTGAACTGATTTTAATCATTTTTCACCAATAGAAACCTCTCTTAACAGCGAGTGAAATAAGCTTATTTTATTTTATCCGAATTGCCACGGGAACGAAGTCCCGGGTGGAAATCTAATTTATTATATTACATCTCCAGTTCTTAAGTACACACTGCACCTCATCAGGCTATACATGTTGACCTTGACGTCGCATCGCCCTTATGTCGCTTGGAATAGCGACGGCTTTCGTAGTGCAAATGGGTAACGTGATGTGCTGCTGTCTGTACATATAATTATTATGTTGTTCAAACTCGAAATATTATTAATACTTCATTCGGTTGCCTGAAAGAAATTGATCTTCGATTAGATAGTCGCTTTACGAGATATTTCGTGTTCTTTTTTTTTGCCAAGAATCAGATTTCACAAAAAGCATTCGCAAGGACAAGGTTTTTTTCAGTTTGCATAGTTTTGTGTTTGACTAGATTCAGTTCAGGTGCAATCTTAAAGAACTGTTTCAAAATAATTATGCTTCATTGTTTTAGTTGATGAAAGATGCTTTGTTCAGAGTTCAGTGACCGTACCGTTATGACTGGGGTCAAGGTCGGTTAGAGAACATTTCATGAGTTTACAGTATACTTTTGACGAAGTTTTCCTTTTATGTTAAGAACGTTGCCGATCGTTTTGTGGAAGCAAAATAGTATGGCCTGAAAATATCCGATGACATTACTGTCAAAACAACCTAAAGTGAGCCAGTAAATGGGCTTACATTTACCGGTCCAATCTTCATACGACAGCATTAAGAGTTTCACTTTCATGTAATGTATGTTAAAATTTAACACACGCAATTTTATAGCTTTATCATGCCTAATTGCTTCGTGACGTAAGCAGTAAACGGCCTTTAGATAGTGCTCCATATTTTCGGCGCAGACATCATAAGCAGTCGTGGCCGAGCGGTTAAGGCGTCTGACTAGAAATCAGATTCCCTCTGGGAGCGTAGGTTCGAATCCTACCGACTGCGAATTTTTTTATGTTTTTTTATAATAAAATAATAATAATAATATAATCATTTAGGTATTATCAGGCATCTAAGGCCCATAGATAAATACCTTACAGACTAACACACAACCAGGAAATCAACAAATACTTTTATTTTAAATACTTTTTGCTTGTTACAGTTTAAGACGAGGCGCTGGCGTCAACGTCCAAGACGACAATGGATACACACCCCTTCATCACGCTTGTCTTCGAGGGCACAAGTGAGACATTTGCTTTATAATAAAAACTTAACCTATCTTATAATAATAAAAACATATATATTGGTTACTTTATATGACATCAATATCTCTCCGTTTCTTCGATGTTTGAGTATTTTACTACGAATTTTTGTTTGCGAACAACGTCAACTAATCCGCTGAAGCGCTACAGTACACTGTACACATTTTTATTTTATTATACTTTAGCAATAGTGGTGTCTGATTGACTACGTCTAAGACAATTGGTTTTCAAAAGGCGCGCGGTCAACCAGCCCGCATTCGGCCAGCGTGCTGGACTATGGCCTAAATCCCCATCGTGTTTCAAAGGGAGGCCCGCGCTCCCGTGCATATAGGCTGATACAAAAAAAGTTTTTTTTAGTTAAGTTTCAAAGTCAAAAGTAGACCATGCCGGACGTTCAAGATGCAATTTATCCTTATGTGAAACAAATACGGTACAATATCCTCTGTCATTAAGTATAATCTGCGTATATACGCGTGATATAATCGTGTCGTACGTAGGTTACACGAATATTGTAGCATAGCGTCAATACATAACGGGCAGAACGTCATCGACATGATAAAACTATGTCACGCGTCTATGTTAGCCTGGCAGGATTGTGTTACATATTAAGTACTTAAATCGTTTAGGTACTTATACATAAATAGACAAACGCCTAACTTATTTGTCATAGTTATCAAAACTGAAATGAGCGCATCTCGACGAGAACGTCTGCTCTGAAGTCTGAGTCAGGCGTTGCGTTTTATAGGCGGGATTCCCTAAGAAGTAAATGACTTGATTGTTGTATGAGGGCGCGCGATACGAGCAAAAGTCAACTCTACTGCTTTCTATCAAAGCTTACTTCAAGACAATAAAATTACCTAACAAATTAAGATGTGTTTATTATTACAATAAAAGAGTTCTGTTTTGTCTTATTTTTATAATATTACAGTCACATACGTAAGTCCCGTTTACCACAGTTAGATATGGAATATTTCATTGCTCTTTCTGTTAGGTATGCGGAGGTCATTGTTCTTTTAAATAACTCTGTGTCTGTGATAACAGTAACTATTCTTTATTGTTTGTATTTATAAGTTTCTCTAGATCATATAATTTTGTAGAAACTACAATGTGTGATTAATAAATACATTTAACAAAGGAGTTATCCTATCCTGTACGAACTATTAAACGAGCTAATCTTGTTATGTATGTATGTAATCGGTTTCTCGAAAACGGCTCTGTACGGTTTTGATGAAGTTCACGGGTTAGGAAAATTTGTTCAAAAATTCGATTTATTATACTTTTATTTTCAAATAGATAACACAACTTTATGTTTTCCATGTCAAAAAAAACAAACATTAGTTCCAAATTACCTACATACATACTTAAACTCACGCCTCTGTCATTGGGGTAGGCAGAACGGTAGTCCGAAATAACTCTAAAATTAAAAACTTTGTATCACCCCCGACATCCTCAGCTTTAATTTTTAAACGGCTAAACCAATTTAATAAAATATAGCTTAGAACCATCTCAATCACGCCAGCTTTTAAACAAAAAAAAACACATCAAAATCGCTGCATCAGTTTTGGAGCTACTATGACGCCACAGACAGACACAGAATCACCTAGGTACATCAAACTTATAACACTCCGTTTTACGCGTCGGGGGTTAACATTACAAAAAGTTGCGCCACAGGTACTTACGATACAATTTTATATGGCCATCTGCATAATCTGCTTTTTAGTAGAAGTTGGATCCCATACAAACGGAACTTTGAGTGTTCCATGCGGGTTCGAATTATGAATTTTTTAACATGAGCGCATGGGGACGGGGTGGAAGGGGTCGAAAGAGGCACCTCGAGAATTTTTTTATTCTGTTTGGTAAACGATACTACAGCGTGTGTGGTTTTCGTATAAAAAGAATCAGAAAAAAAAATTCTCGAGATACCTCTTTGGACCCCTTCCACCCCCTCCGGCGCCCACGGGGGGAAGCAATCTTCCCTCCACATCTGAAAATGATAGTCTTAGTACACTCTATTCATGGTAAAATTTCACAATTCTAACCCGCATGGAACAAAACCTCTTATAACTTTTAATATTTGAGTCTTCGATCAACTATAAAGAACTAGATACACAATCCACAACAAAAAAGTTCCCTCACTAAATGATCACCCACTTGACGTTTTGGGTTGTCTTTTCGTTTAGTAGCATTCGTTCGTTCCGAAAGTAAGCATGCCTCAGTGCGCAGTGAAAAATTGTAAAAATCACCCCTCCAGAACATTAAAAGAATATGGAATGACATTTTTTAAATAAGTAGTTTTGTAATTATTATATGTGAATTGAAATTATCTTGGTATTTGGCCAAGAAAAGGTTATAAAACATTTTTTTAGTTTAATTTAATAACATTCGGCGAGAGTATAACCCTTTAAATTGAATAGACACTAGCGGAACTTACAAATCCATACCGTTGTATTTCAACATCATTTGTTCGGGTTATGCAGTGACTCTGTTCTAAAACAAATAGAGACGCTTTTTTATATTGTTTTTTTTTTATTTTCATCTGTGTTATAAAATTTAAGTGTAAAGAGTATATATATTAATTCTGTTTTCTATACTTACATTAAAGGTATTATGGCAAAACCATTAATCATATAAAATTGAATTAATAAAAAATTTAAAGTGCGTGACGTTTACAAACAAAGTTTTATTGGATTTTTAGTTTTCCTAGAGATCCTGTGCGATGTGGACAGTGGACATACGTGGTCGCACGTCAAAGATGTGAAGATTTTTTCTAGCCGTCGCAAAGTAGTGTCTTTTGCTCCAAGCATTTTTTAGAAAGTGACTCGTATGTCATTACAAAAGGAGTCAAAAGGTTACACAAAACAGCTGCACCTCAAATAGTATGTACCTTTTTATCACTTTTGATTTGGAGTTTCTTGTATTGAATAAAATAAAATAAATATATTTCATCTTCAGGACAAAGATGATGACAGCGAAGAAGACAAATGTTTTTTTTTTGAGTTAGTTGCTTTTTTTTAATAAATTATTACTTGTACTTAAATATCTATTCAGTTTCATAGCTAATTTCCTCTCTTAAATCTCAATAGGTCATTTCTGTTGAAAAAATTATACTAAGTTTTAAATAATATATGTGTAATCGGGAAAGACACAGTTCTTTTCTTTTTTTATAAGTTATTTCATATTTCATAAAAAAATAAGCATAGAATATTAGGTTTATAAGCAATAATTAAGAAGAATGGCGGCGGCTGTGATTATCAATTGTAATGAATATTAATCGTCGGTTAATTTGAAATGAATGTGATTTTTTTAATAATAAAAGACCATAAAAACTAACATACAAGTAAACGGCTGAACCAATTTTGATAAATCATATCTGAAATCCAGCGCAAGAAGAAGCTTTCGAATAAAATAAACTGCACCATTAACATCATCAGTTTAAGAGCTATGATGCTCCTATACATACACAACACAATCAGGGGTTAAAAAGAAAACCACACCATTTCGTAGCATTTTGAATTTGTTAAAAAGTTGGTACGAAGATTTTATATGTGAAATCGACCCAACTAATATATTTTTAAAATTAACAAAGGCAACTCCACTCCTCCCATGTTCTACGTGACAGCCAGTGTCATCAAATTGTCTTACGTTATCCTTTGTTCAAAACCCAAAGTGGTATTTTACAAATTAAACAGATTTTATTTTCGACTTTATAATATTACGTTAAGGTTTAAATTAGATTAAAATGTTTGACACTTTAGAACTTTTTCATAATACATGAAGTGGTATACAACTATCTAAGTACGTATTGTAGTTAGGACACTTTTAAATTTCATTTTGTATGGGACTGTGTATCTAGTTTTCTATAGTTGATCGAAGATTTGAGTGCACAAAAACAATTTTCTTAGATTTTTTACAAACCTATTTTTTTTTCTAGAGAGATAGTGCATCTCCTTCTGTCAGTGGACGCGTCGCCATGCATAGTAGACAAGAAAGGGGCTACCCCCCTCCATCATGCTGCGTGGAAGGGAGACGCCGCTATAGTCGCCATGCTGCTCACACACAACAACCCGCCTGTCAACATCGACCAAGTGGTATGCTGTTACCTTTTTTAGGATGTTCCGATCTCTTCTAGAAGTGGACAGGAGTGAAGCGACTTCCCTCTTTCACCGTTGTAAACTTCTCTAGAGATTGTAGATTTCTCATTTGAGCTCTTGCGGTCTTACCGGATTCAATTTCTGCATTTCTCGGTGAGGAAGTTTACTTGAAGATCAGATGTTATGTATATCCATCCATCCATCCGTACACTCACGCCTATAATCCCTGTCGGGGTAGGCAGAGCGCCATATGTGGTTCTAGAACCATTTGTTATAATTTTGAGGATCATAAGATGGAACATAAGTATGGTGGTGATAGGTTTTCAGCCTTTCGCCCACGATACAGCAAAATCCTCGCGTCCCACTTATTGGCTTCTACAGTATGCCTGGGAAGAGTTGGCAGCTAGCACATTTTAAGTCATTCATTATGTATATCCATATTATCCATGTCCAAAAAACCCATGATATAAAGAAAAACCTGGTTTTTTGAATGTTTGAAAATAGTACGCTAACCATACCATTTCCTTAACAGACATCGGACCAAGAAACGGCGTTGCTCATCGCAGCCAGGTCTGGATATGTAGAGGTGGTAAAGCAACTCCTAGACAACGGTGCTGACGTCACCATCAAGAACATTGAAGACGAATCTGCGTTAGACCTAGCTGCTTTCTATGGAAGGTAAAGGTGTTGGTTCAGGAGAAATTTTTTTTGTGGTATAAAAATGTTCTTTTACAAAAAATGTCACAACGTTTATGATTTTTTTAAATTTCCAATTATACTAGTACGTTTAATAAAGCAATTTTCCAGAGAGAAGAGCGTACCTATAAAATACTTACCGTATAACAATTCTGGGGTAACTATTTTACAAAATGTGTGTTGATCAATAAAATAAAATAACCCTAGATTCATTAGGGCAACTACCCAAATGGACAACTTAATAACTCTCTTATTTATACTCATATTATAAAGAGGAAAGATTTGTATTTTTGTATGTAACGAATAGGCTCCAAAACTACTGGACCGATTTCAAAAATTCTTTCACCATTAGGATGCTACATTATCCCTGAGTAACATAGGCTACATAATTTTCCCGGATTCTCACGGGAATGAAGTCCCGAGCGGGATGCTAGTATTTGATAAAACTTGAGAGCGGATCAAGGCACCTATTCTATAAGTCTACGACCAACACTTCGGAACATCGGATGTCAAAACATCTCTCGATTACGCTATGCAGATGACAGTGTCAGGAAGTGATAAGCATTATTCTATTATTTGTAGACTTTCAGATTAGATCATTTCATCCATTTTTATGATTTCTCATTGATAAATTACTAGCTTTTCGCCCGGTAAAGAAAAATGAACAATTGTTCAAGAAAAATTGGGATAGGCACAATGTAAACACTAGAAGCAAACATAACTTGGATATACTAGACAGTCGTCTCTACAAAGTAACAAACTCTTTTATGGGTCAATGTATACGCTTCTACAATAAGATTCCCATGTGTATTCAAAACCTAGCTTTAGAAAAATTTAAGACAATAATTAAACATAAACTTTGTAAAATGGGCTATTATAGAATTTCGGATCTGTTAGACAAGCAACCATGGGAATAAATTGCTCAGCTCCAGCCAGAGTTATTCAGATATTGGGTCAATTAAAATTAAAAGTAAGAAAATTTATATGATTGATTTAAAAAGAGCGACCCTCGGAGTTTCTTGCCTATTCTTCTCCTGAGGAAGACTGCACCTTTGCGAATAGGCGCAAAGTCAAAAGTGCTAATGTAATTCATCATATTGACGTGTTCAAGTATCATTTTATATGTTCAATGAAATAAACACTTTTGTTAGTACTATTATTTATTCTGTGGTTTGAGTTTGAGACATCAACGCGGCAGGGTAAACAGTATTGTAAAATTATGTCCGCTCCACCGGTGGTTTCAATGATCTATCAAAAATATGGCAGCGTAATACACTTGCTAAAAAGCCTAAAATCCTGTCTCTAGGAAAACGAGGTAATGACATTTTGAAGGAGTTATAAGTTATTAAGTCTTCTTGTGAACGGATGTAGAGTGCAGTCGCATGCGGCTAAGTTTGGCCGCTTTGAGGCCACCAGTTTACAAGATGCTATCTAAAGTTAAGAAACTTTTCCTAATGCAACTTGTGACGGTATGACGAATTACAGGACATTTTATAGAAAGGGCTAATATTACGTATTTCTCAACGTTTAAATTTACAGAGATTTCATTTTAAATGGTCTTACATTAGTAAGACCACTTACATTATTAAATAAACTATATTCACTGCGTATAACAAACGTAAACACAGTTCTCCAAAGGTTTTTGGTCGTTACAAGCTGGCAATACGCAATGTACATTAGGGTGGAGCGTCAATTTTTTTTTTCGATTTTTGTTTTGGAATAGCACTCAAACGTTGCATTTGACTTTAAAACGCACAAAAAAATATATAAGAAAAATCTCCGAACCTACTTTTAGCCCTCTACTACAGTTTCGAGATTTTGAAAAATCATCATAATCAGCTGATTTACCACACGTCATAAATAATTACCTACACGGTTTATTTTTTTAAAATTATAGCTTATTATATACCAAGTAAACTACAAAGTTTACATAAAAATATACAATACCTATAATCGTTACTTAAAGTGAAAATAATATGACAAGACTCTGGGAGAAAAGACAAGACTCTTGTGTTTGAAAAGCGGAAGCAACGGTTACATAAAAAAATCGTCACAAAAGAGCACATTTCATTGATTGCAGAACCAGGTTCACTCTATTTAAGCCATCTAAATACATCGTTTGGTACAGGAAAAGCTATACTGATTCAATACTTTCATTTTTTACTGGTAACGAACTGGATTTGAACAAATTGTTAGCTATTGGGTACGATGGAACTGCTACAAACACTGGCTGGAAAAGTGGAGTAAATCGTTTTCTAGAATTGAAATTAGGAAGATCACTGCAATGGTTTATATGTCTCCTTCACGCTAACGAATTGTCACTACATCATTTGTTTACAAAATTGGATGGAGCAACAAGCGGACCTAAAATTTATTCTGGACCAATAGGAAAAGCGTTAGAACATTGCACTGATCTTCCTGTCGTTGAGTTTTGTGCCATCTCGTCAAATGTATCTAATCAAAAGAGACAGAGAATAGTCTCAGTACAGATCAGAAATATTTATACCAAATCTGTCAAGCAGTAAGTAGTGGATCATGTTCTCAAGATTTGTCTAACAGAAATCCAGGAAAAATGGCTCATTCTAGATGGCTAACAACGGCCAACCGAATTTTGAGATTGTATGTTAGCCACACCAAACCCTTCAACTGCGTTGATGAAACTAACTGAATATATTGTAAAAGTTTATGCTCCTATGTAGTTTTATATCTAGAGAAATAGTTCATTTAAACAAGGTCAAGCTGGTTGAGTTCTCTCAATGTTTGAGCAGTGAAATTAAAATGATTATTGATCCAGTTATTCAAAGGAATTCATTTTTTGCACATTCTGAAAACCTATTATTAGCAATGCTATATGATAACCGGCCACACATAAAAGTGTTGGGACTAAGACGAATCATCGCAGCTAGAAAAAAATCAAAAACCTGGCGTAAGAATATTCAAAGTTCCAAAGTTAAACTTTGAGGCCAATGATTACACTGACATGATTATATGGAGTGAGTCACAAGTCACTCTCCTCCTTTGTTAAAAAACATCAGTGACAAAGAATTAGAAGATCTGATTGGATCAATCCCACCCGATTTGATGGAGTTTTCGGATTATCCTTGTTACACACAAGCAGTAGAGAAATGTGTGAAGATGGTCACTGAAGCATCAAGTATAGTAGCTGGTGAAAAAGCTAGAGATGGATTTATTCGCTCTAAAATTAAATCACGTGGAATAATGACGTATTTCAAAACGAAAAAAAAATTGACGTTATGAAAAATACTTATTAGATCTTACGTTTTTTTTGGTATTTTGTCACTTTTACGAACATAAATTTGTAACAAACTTCATTTATTATTTCTGATTAAAACTTTTTATATAAAAAACAGGTGTTTTAATGTTACATTAACACCAAGAATACAATAAGGGTTTTGATTTTACAGCATCCTACACTTAAATTAAAATATACTCAAATTAATCAAATTATTGAAACTTTGAGCTGAGGTAGAGGGCTGAAACATATATCAAAAAAATAAATTAAAAATATATTCAGTAACACTATACCAAAATGCAACATAATGCAGGTATTCAGATCTGATTTTATGTTTTCTATTTTTCTCCATACATTGACGCTCCACCCTAATGTACATATTATTAGTACTAAGGCCGTAATTGCTTTTCGGAATTTGGTGATCTTAATTTCGCCCATAGGCTGATATTTATAAAAAGTTATAAAAAGGAATTCTTGAAAAATATGTAGCCTATGTTACTCAGGGATAATGTAGTATTCTAATGGTGAAAGAATTTTTCAAATCGGTCCAATAGTTTCGGAGCAATGCAAACAAACAATCAAATCTTTCCTCTTTATAATATTAGTTATTATAAATGAAGTGTTTAATAAAAATGTATCTCATCAGATTGGAGACAGTAAAGCACCTTCTGCGAGTGAGACCACAACTGGTAGACCCCTACAAGTATCCGATCTGCCGCGGAAGGGTGTTTAGTTCAACGCCGCTGCATAGAGCCAGTAAAAATGGACACAAGTAAGTACATTATTTAGATTTCTCGACATCACCTTACCATATAGGTATAATCGAATGAATAAACTATACATATTTAGAAAAAAAAACTGACTTCAAAAAAGCGAAAAATAAAGACAGCAAAATTTAATGTGTCACATAGTACTTTTAAGCTACCGATCTGTTTGAAGTCGGTGCGAAGAGGCCTATCAAACTTATTTGGCTTGGCACCGACTTTATCAGATCGACGATCATCAGATCCTGACTTGGTGACAATGGGACCACCCCTGGAGTATGCTCTTTCGAACAAACAAAAAATTCTGAAAGTCGGTCAACATAGAACCTCCTTCTTTTTTGAAGCCTGTTAAAAATTGAGTAATCTGATGCGCTTGCCTCCGTACTATTTTCATTTCATAAACCCGTCTAAAACTACGTATACGAAAACGTTCGTTAATACATGCTAATGTAAGGGCGTGTACACAAGGCGACAATCGCTTCATATTCATTCGTTCGTTATCACGCTTCAATCGGTTTCATGTTGCGAATTTGCGGGACGCATCGTTAGTGTGGATATGCCTTTTTAATGATAGAAAAATAAAATGTACATTAGGGTTTTTGGTCTTAAAATGTATGCGAGAGTTTCGGGGTTAAAAATAAAACTATCTCATTAAACTTAAGTATTATTAATTATGTTTTACTCAAAAAACAATACAGTATTCTACTATATTTAATGTAAGGAATATTTGTCCATAACTCGCTTGGTTCTACTTACTAATCCGTGGCTAGCAATGCTGGCTCTACAATAACCTAAGCTATTTTACCTAGTCTAAGTAAACTCATGTGAACTTGTTTTTTGGCCCTTAATAAACTAGAAAAATAAAACAATTTCTCTTCAACGAAAAAACAATAGTATGCATCACGAAAAAAAGGATAACCAAAAAATAAAGTTATTATAATATTTAAAAATAGTAGGTACCTACATAGTTATCGCTTGGCCGAGTTAGCTTCATTAGATACGAACTCTAAAAATTTATCCATGAGCGCAGTCACGGAAGAAAAGCTAGTATTTGACAATAATTGGAAGCTCCAGGCCGTGACATCGGCCGTCATTTTCCGCATCACAGCTGAAGGGTTAAATTGACAACACATGGAGTAGCGCTCGCCTTGTGCTTTTGAAGGTATGGCGCAAGTCATAAGCAAAGCAAAGAAAAAAATATCCAAGCAATTAAGTCAGGGGAGTAAATTTTAAAGGGGCTTTAGGCCACAGTCCACCACGCTGGCCCGTTTCGTTTTTTTTTTGAGAATTTCATACGGTTTTCTAGGGGGAGCTGTTCAGTAAAATGTAAAAATTTAAAGTTTTGCTAACTAATTTAAAGTCATCCCATAATTATTACTAAGTATATGTTTGTTCTCCGATTTGGGTGTTCTTGTCCGTCTCCATGTGTCCCAAGGTAAGTACGATACAAGGGAAAATCTTATTGTGGACCTTTGGGTGTGTGTGGCTTTTAAACTTTAAAACCAAATAGCTAACCGCCCGGGACTTCGTTCCCGTGGAAATTTGGTAAAATATGCAGCCTATGTGTTAATCCAGGGTGTCAGTTACCCTCATACCAAATTTTTATCAACATTGGTCAAGCCGTTTGAGCGTAAAAGAGTAACAAACTCATACTCCTCACAAACTTTCGCATTTATAGTAAGATTGGTAGGATGGTAGGATTTTCCCGCGGATCGCTTGTCCCTTACATATGTAAAGTTGTTATAATATTAAGCAAATTGAGGTTTGTTAGTATACTAGATTTCAACCGGCGTTCCGCTGAACTGATCCGCACTGTACAATTTTGGTGAATTTTGAAATGATTGTGTTCGCCTTCGTTTAAGCTTTTGCCAAGCTTCAATTGTGACGCCTTTTTTTCTAGTATGAAAATCTCACTGGTACATTTGCAATTGCTCTAGTATTTTTTAAACGCTTACCCGCGGGTCGCGGGTTCAAGTCCCATTCGCGCCGAACATTTTTCTTTCCCAAAAAATTCTTTGCAATTGCAATAACCAATTGCTTATCTATTGAAATATCTTACAAAAAACGTTATCATTTATTTCCTGGAAAAAACCCTTAAAACTACTCAATACGGAAAATAAGGCCTCTAAGAGATAAGCTCGTCTTTGTACATTTTAATTTTCTTTGTTGTTGTAGTTTTGTACCGGATTTTCTGCAATAAAGTGTTTACTAACATTCTGTCGTAGGTACATACATAACAAATCTGCATAAAATTAAAAATCAAAATCGTGTTTTCCAAACAAAATCGGAAATCCCTCGAAAAATTACGTAGACGCTGTTCGAATCGAACTCGTTAGCTGCATGAATATGAATGTAGTGATTTATGAATATGCCCCTACATGTATGTATTAGGGTGGTCCTTATTCTTAAGGAAAATATTTTTTTTCTTTAATTTCGGGGGGCACCACGTAATTTGGTTATATACCTTAAGAAAATATTACAGTAATTTTTTTGAATTTTTTTAATAACATTTAGAGGTCGCTACCAAGGTTTAAATTTTAAATAAAAAGCCAAAATTTGTTTTTCTCAGAATCCTTTATTTTTTTTAACCAGGTCTTAAAAATATTACACAATTTTTGTTGATGCTATGAAATAAAATAATCTGAATGATTTACTTTTAAGATGCAAGGGTTGACTTGTTAGTATTGGGATACTTTTTTCTATACTCTTTTACCAACAAAAGCAAATATTGCTTTTGTTCTTCATTTGTGGTAATTAATTTATTGTATTCTTCCATTAAAGCAACACCACGCTCAGCTATATCATTCACTACACGCAATGAATGAACAATATTTTTGGCAGCTATATAATCAGGGTCTTCGTTCCAGGTTTCAACGTCTTTATAAAAAAAATCTGATGAGATACCTAGGACCTGGAAGAATTTTAAAGAATTACTGCTCACAAAGTTTTCTATATTTTTTTCGTGGATGGTCGCCATGTCAAGGTTTATTCGTTTTAAGCAATCATGTGTGCCTTCAATTTTGAGTGCTTCTACCATTTTTTTCTTCTCTTGGACTGAAAGTTCGTCATCGAAAAATGCAAGCGAAACCAGCTCTTCCGACAAATACCACAAGTGATTTAAAATCTTTTTCAGCGCAATAGTAGCTAGATTTTTGTTAACACTTTCAAAAGCTTTAAGGTCTTTTAATAATTGTAAGTCGTTTCTTGGTGCTGACTGACTGGTAGAGGCTTGAAACCAATATTTGATATAAATCATCACCGTGAAAATACATATTTCTCTCACAGCCTTTTTGTCCTTTTTCGTTAGCTTGAACTGATGCTTAAATAAATAAATTTTTAAACAGTACAAGGCTCTTGCCATCCATCTAGCTCGATGTAGACCAGCAGGTCTCCGAAATGAAACGCCTTTTTCAGGAACACCTCCTAAGAATATGATTGAAAGATTTAACATTTCTTTGTAGTCATCTCGAGGTTGATGTACTTGAAGTTGCTTTTTGGCAAAAGAAATCCTGTCTGCGGCCACTTCTGCAAGAATATTTGCCTCAGCGTCATCTGTTATTGTTTTGAAGTCGCTTTGGTCAATAGAGTCCCAACTGTTCTTAAATCTTTTGAATAATTGTATATCAGGACCACTAGATGGGGCAAGCGATTGATCCACTACACCTGACAACATAATTTCCATTATGTGGTGACGACAAGCAAACCAAAGCATATTTTTATCCATTTTGCGCTCCAAGAGAACGCATACTCCACTTCTTAAGCCGGTATTTACAGCAGTAGTGTCAAAACACAAACATTTTACTTTATCGCTCAAATTCCATGAATTTATAGCGTCGTAGACAGCCGACGCACAAGCTTCGCTTGTTCCACGTTCTAATTTTGGGACGGCGAGTAATTGATCGACTCCATGTCCTGATACCAAAATTGGCAGCCGATCTACAGTTTTGTGTCCAGTAATATCTTCTATAAGTTTACCGTCCCAATGAATTGTTAAAGACGAACTAGGTTTAAACTCGCTTTTGAGCGACTCTGCAACAGCTTTGCGATTTTTGACACGCTGCCGACGAATAGAAGATCTATTGACATTAAATTCTGATGGATCACAGCCTGCGCTTTTCAAAGTAGATGTCACGACCATAGTTGCTTTTCTGTCACTCAATTTAGAAACATCAAGACTGGAAGCTAATTGACTGTTAATAATATCTTTTCGAGCTCGTTTTTGAGGTGGTTGCATCTTCGTCAATTTTGATATAAATTCGGAGTCAGATGGAGTTTCTTCCCCACTTATTGTGGCAGACGATGACGAAATAAATGATAATGAAGACAATGAGCATTTTTCTGTTATAGACGAGATATCTTTGTTTTCACGCTCGCGCAATTTATCAAGCCGTTCTTTTTTCTCTTTTATTTTCTTACATTTGTTTAAACTTTTTCTGTCGACTGAACCAATCAAAAATTGGCGTCGATTTTGCCGCACTGCTAACAAAAACTGTTTATCTTCTTCTAAAGTCATAATATTTAAAGCATCACGATGAGCGATGTCAAATAAATCTTCTAACTTTTGTTGCCAGTTTTGTTCTTTTGTTTTCAATGCTTCTGAACGTTTTTTCTTGTTTTCTTTATTTTTTTTTAGATTCTGCCATTCTTTGAACAGCTTTTCAATTTTGCTGATGACATGTTTTTTTAATTGAACAGGTATGCCAGCTTTTTCCCACAAATTAATAACCCCACAAGCCGTCAAAGTCGCAGATTCACGAATACTTTTCTTTTCTTCATTTTTGTAGTAGAAAAAATATCGCAACACTTCGCCAATGGATGGTAAGGTTGATTGGCTTAATTCAGATAATAATTGACCGATAAGCCAAATCTCACTTTGATTTCTAGTAGTTATACTGAATCCGCTACTAGTAGACGCCATTGCAAATTGAAACACTTCACTGTAACTTTTACAAAAACAACACGTGCGCTCTTGTTGCTTAACAGAACTGAAGTGCGGGGCGATCGTAGTACAAATGAGGGGGTCGAGGAACGGAGAGGGGGGAGGGGGATTAGAAGGTATAGTCTATGCTAGTTTCACTCGCACGTAACATGTTATGTACCTAAATTTTAAATTAATGGAATCACCATTTAAGCTGTATTTGAACACTTTTTGTAAAAAATTGACAGCTGGTAGCGACCTCTAAATCTTAACAAAATCAAAAACAAAAAAACATTTATTTCGTATTTAGAGGTATATAATCAAATAAGAAAGTGCCCGGAGGATAATTCGAAAGTTGAAAAATAAGGACCACCCTAATGTATCTGTATTTGGTTAATCAAATTTTCCTTGTTTTGTGTTACAAACGTCGCGGTGTATCATCGACTGTGACAATAAAGCGCTCAAAGCCCAGTGGCGCTCGCTGATCTCAGCCGATCAATGAGGTTAAGCAAGGTACACAGAGGCAGGGGACCTGATGGGTTACTAAAGTGGCAATTTGTCACGAGCGTTTCCGTGCTTCGGAGGGCACGTTAAGCTGACAGTCCTGGCTGTTGTCGATTGACTACAATCGTTAAAACCAAGTCGGAGGCGATTTGGCGGTTTGAACACTCTGACACAAGGGTTAGTCAAGATCACCACGCACTTGGCCTTTGAATATGTCCCCTCATCAACGCTTCGGTAGTGTCTGGCGCTAACCACTGGCGTGGGCGCCACTTGGTTATCGTCTCCACACCACAGACTTTAATTTATTTATCAAAAAACCAATAGTCATACAATTTCTACTTACCTAATTAAACAGCAACCAATAACAGGTTTTCCTAAATTACTAATACATTGAGCGAGTAAACAAGTACAGTAGTTAGCGCAACAGACTAACCCGCTTTTGTTTCAAAACCAGTCTTATCACAAGAATAGTCTAGTCTAGTAGTGGGTTTTCTGCGAAAAATAGTTCCAGGTCTCTTAAAAATATGGTGTTTGTAGCATTGGATTCAGAATTAGATTCTGAGAAAGAAGTATTTTTGTTTTGGAATTAAGAATTGCAATTATTATAAACAAAAAACGATGAGAAAAAAGGGGGTCTCCGTTTATTATATTATATACGTCCATTATTTATAATTTTAATGTTAAGTTGAAAAACCGGTTCCGCGCGGGCGTTTCGGCGCCGCCCCGCCGCGTTTCTGCCAAACAAAATGTGCGACACAAAATAATGTTTTATAATATTAAACATTCATTTAAAAATCTAAATAAATTATAGAGTCATCTAGATACTTGAAAGAATTCAACCCAGTTAAAAAAAAATTAGTTGATTTTTGTTAAAGTTATTGTTTATAACAATTGCAATTTTAAATTCCAGAAAAAACAAAAATACTTCTTTCTCAGAATTTAATTCTGAATCCAATGCAACAAATGCCATATTTTTAAGAGACCTGGGACTATTTTTCGCAGAAAATTTATTTCTCGACTAGACTATAAACTAAGAATTGTTTTAATACTTAAGAATGGTTCGTTCTTGACCACAATCTGGCTCAGGGCAAAGTCGAAGATATAGCGAGCTCACCCAAAGGAAGCCTATTCATTCGAACAAATATATTCGGGGTGCATCAGTTCGGAAATACAGACGCTACAAGTTTTTTTGTTACTGCAGCACACATCTACTGTTTGTTGTAATAACTTCACTGTTATAATCACACATCTACTGGCTTTATGTACGGATTTCTAATTATCACTTGAAAACATCGTGATGAAACTCGCCCGTCCAAGATAATCCATTTTCGAAAGACGAGCGGTCCACCAACCTGCATTGGGCCAGCGTGTTGGACTATGGCCTAAATCTCCTTCGTGTTTCGAAGGGAGGCCCTTGCCCCTCGGTGGGGACGTATATGGGCTGGTAAAAAAAAGAGTGTAGTATGTGTGTTGAAGAAATAAAAATAAATCTTTTGTAGAAAATTATGATAAAACGAATCCTTGTTCTCAGGGACGTGGTAACAGCACTAATCGATGCTGGTGTAGACCCAAACGTTCGAACATACAACGGCACACCTCTTCACGAAGCTGCTTGGTTGGGAAAAGCCTCCGTGGTCAGGATCCTCCTCGCAAGAGGGGCTGACTTGAAGGCCGTCGACAGAAGAGGCAACACTGTCCACGATTTGTTGGCTAGCTACTCTGAAGAAGCCACTAGGAGGGTGCGAAAAGTTATCAAAGGTATGTAGAATAACTGGAACATCTATTGCACAGTAATAAATAGGACAAAAAATAAACGATATAGTCTTAATCGCTCTATTGCAAGCTACGAGTTTCACCTAAGAGTGGGTGATAAATTGTATTCTAATCTACTGCCACCACGGGGCAATGTAACATTAATAACATTATTAATTAATCACTGTTGCAATAATCCTAATACATAAAATTATTTAATTTTATCGTCGGAACTATAGTCATAATTTCTGAACAAGCTAATGATCAAAAAGCTGTTAGTTAATTATTTATTTTACAAAGTGTAATTGTTAATTAAGTGGGTGCAAATAAAGTACTCAAATTCACTGTAAGTTATAATTAAACTGCTCCAAAATGTGACCTTTAAATGTGGGTATGCAATACAGTATGTATAATCGTGGGGAACCACATAATATGACTCATTGGCGTCGTATTTTTTCAAATACCAGTAAAACAGGTTTAACTTTGATTTTATAGCTATTGAGCACTTGATCAGCTTTCCTTATGGTTCGTTACCAATTTTATCACATTTTAAAATTTGTTTTGCCTTCTAACAGACGTATTGAGTGTCGAACTGTTGTGACTAGTTCCACTGTGTTTATGAATAAAAGCTAAATTGATATTTTATCATGATAATAACGTCAGTTTTTTAGTGATTTTTACTTGCCAGGAGAAAATGGCAACTTTTTATTGTTCAGTTGTGTGTGATACTTATAGTAATGGTATGAATCCGTAGTTATATTATGTGAAAGTGTGTTTGTTTATTTGTTTTTATCTACACTATTATAAAGAGAAAAGATTTGTTTGTTTGCTTACATTGAATAGGCTCCGAAACTACTGGACCGATTTGAAAAAAATATTTCACTGTTAGAATGCTACATTATCCCTGAGTCACGTAGGCTACATAGTTACATAGATTGTAGGACTGGGGGTGGAGAGTGACATAGGGTCCAACTTTCCCGTGGACTTATAAATATAGGTCGTCAATGGGGAAGGTGACATTTTTTAAAGTATTTTTATCTAATTGTATATTGTATCGTATTTATTGTTTATTGTTCAGGCAAAGAAAATTTCTCTAAAAACCGTTAAAGTACGATCAGTCGTGACACTGAATTTTAATAAATGATAAAAAATGTATTCAACGAAATAAAACAATCTGACTGGTGCTTAATTATCCTTAAACCCTAAATTATTAGATAAAAATATTTAAAACTAGCTTTCCACCCGGAACTTCGTTCCCGTGGGAATTCGGGAAACGTATGCTGCCTATGTTACGCAGGGATAATGTAGCATTCTAATGTTAAAAGAATTTTCAAATCGGTCCAGTAGTTTCGGAGCCCATTCAATGCAAACCAACAAACATAATTCCGCCTTTCCTAACAATATAACTTGTACGATCAGCTGATTTGTACTTGTATAGAAACTCGATAACTTTTTTGAGAATTTCATAAGGTTCCTAGGGAAAAATCGTTTTGTATTGTGGGGAGAATCACCCCACATAATTATTTGTAAACTAGTGCAAGAAAGCGTTCAAGAAAGCGCAAGAAAGCATTTTATTACAATACAATATATTTACTGCCCACCAACATTATAGAACAAGGTTCTTCCGTGTGGTATTCGGTTGAGAATAACGCCACCCCATCTCTTTCCGTGGGTGTCGTAAGAGGCGACTAAGGAAACACAAATGAGACCTGCCTCCTAGTAATCCATCCCAGGCAACGACACTTTATTTTTTTCTGAATCTGAGGTGTCGTCCTATGGTCTCATGCGGTGTGGTAGGCTCTGTAAAGGGCCGTCTGGTTCGCGACCACCCTCCTACCGAGGTCCGACGCCAAACAGCTTGCTGTGTTCCGTTGGTGCTTGGGAGTACCAGTACCTTTATAGGCATTTTCTGGGTTACCTCGCTCCATCGTCGACCTCATCTTTGACCTTTATGGTCAAGAGTTAACCCATCTTATAATATAAAAAAAAAGTACAGAGTAAAAATAGTATTAATTTCAGTGCAAGAAAGCTTTTTATTAACTACTAGCATCCCGCTCGGGACTTCGTTCCCGTGGGAATTCGGGAATGTTATGTAGCCTATGTTATTCAGGGATGATGTAGCATTCGAATGGTGAAATAATTGTTTAAATCGGCCCAGTACTTTTTGAGCCTATTCATTACAAACATACAAAAATAGGTACAAATCTTTCCTCTTTATAATATTAGTGTAGACTAGCATCCCGCTCGGGACTTCGTTCCCGTGGGAATTAGGGAAAATTATGTAGCCTATGTTACGCAGGGATAATGTAGCATCCTAATGGTGAAATAATTTTTCAAATCAGTCCAGTAGTTTCGGAGTCTATTCGTTACATACAAAAATACAAATCTTTCCTCTTTTTAATATTAGTAAATATTTGTAAACTAGTGCAAGAAAGCGTTCAAGAAAGTGCAAGAAAGCATTTTATTACAATACAATACAGAAAGCTTTTATTCAATACACACCAACATTATAGAACAAGGTACAGAGTAAAGTGGTATTAATTACAGTGCAGGAAAGCGTTTTACTAATTATCTTTTTCCCATTGATTCAGAATATGAGAACTGTCCCCGCTACGCAAGTGATGACGATCTCCCGCCATTCCCAACTGACAACAGTCCCACTGGCTACCCCAGCTCCGCTGGCATGTAAGTATTGAGGTTATTTCGTTTGTCTAGAAACAAGTTAGACATTTGCGAAGTTTGTCTCCTAGCGCTAAAAAATACATCATGTTAAAGCGCCATAAAGTTTTTACACAAGTAGTAGCTGCGATTACACTGAATGTTTTAATGTTATGGATTAATATGAATTAATTAATTATGTGTGTTAATTAACGTGTTAGGGTGTAAAAGCTTAGCAAATACAAATTTTGGAATTCATCATTCCAAAAATTTTTTCAGTGGAATCTTTTTTAAAATTTAATCATTTTAGTCTATTATACTCCATTTTGCAATAAAAAAACAATAAAATCAGCAATGGCTTTCTGATATGGCTGGCATCTTTCATGGTTCATTGCATAGCGCCAAAGTAGGCAAACAACGAAAACTCCTTAACTTGACGTTTAAAGAAATTGCAGCCTATTATAGTTAAATTCCACCATAATTTGTCCCTTACACCCTTACTTAGGATGATTTTATGTTCATAGACAATGTCTGAGAAACAAAGTTACGAATCTGCCCTCGAACATTTAAAAGTACCTACTCTCTAAATTTTATATTTTACATTTTGAAATAATCATAATAAATTGTGTTTCTTAAACAGTCTTTCTTATATCTTTTAGAGATATAAAGGAGATAAACCAAGAACTGCTGAAACGATTTTGATGTTTATCTAAAAAAATTATAATATAATACTAATATTATAAATTCGAAAGTAACTCTGTCTGTCTGTATGTCCGTCTTTCACGCCTAAACTACTGAACCGATTTTGATTAAATTTGGTACAGAGATAGATTAGAGCCTGGGAAAGGACTTAGGCTACATTTTATCCCACAGTTGGGCACGATATAACCTGCAGTCCACGCGGGCGAAGCCGCGGGCGGAAAGCTAGTGTTTTATAAAAACTTTTCGCAATATCTTTAAGTCGTAGTGTTTTTTTTTTATTTTGTTTACTTTTTGATTTCTATCATACCACATCACTAATATAACTGTATTTTTTTTGTAGTGGATGGGATATTTTTCTTTTGTAATAATCTGTTTGGTTTTCAGTACTTTTTTGTTGCTTTTTAACGATTAACATGCACGTGTTTGGCACTTGTTTTCTTTTTAGTTTTACGTAACAAAGTAATTAAATAGTACGCAAAATGAACTTTACGCGTAAAGTAAAATTTTTTAAAAGGCGACAGACATATGCAATTAAACCGTTTGTAAAATATGTCATGTAAAAAAAATCCCTTTGAGCTTAAAGTCTGTGGAATTGTGAAGATGTTCTAAACATTCAAGTCACGCTAAAAGCTCAGTAATTACACGGAATACTCTTAAAGACTCTAAAAGACTCTCAAAGGCCCTTGAGTTCTCTCCGCCTCTAAACATTCAGTCTTAATTGGAGAGCGACTTCTCAATTACGACACACGACGTGTCTTCCCTGTCCCCACCTTTGAACTTTTATTGCCATCTTCGAACTCCTTTCATGTAGGTCCCCTTAAAAGTAATTATTTCCAAAAAAACCCTCTCAAATACAATCAGACGACTACAAAAATAACTTCTAAGTATGTAAACGTATGTAAACAATTATTCCGCATAAAAATACAATTAACACCGTCTCCGTTGCCGTTAAAATGTGAATAAAAACATCCCATTTCTTTGAAATAAATAAATTCCAACGAAAAGTATGTCAAAACAAAACTGCGAATGGTGGCGCCTCATTAAAATGTTCCGTCTGTTTGATTTTGTCTATAGACAGTCAGGTGAGGCTTTTAAAGAAAAACGTCTGCACTGGCAGCCTTTTAACACGACATATCTGCACTTTTACAAATGACGTTTCAAAAAATTACTAAAATTAATACCACTAAAACTAACTGTGCTTTTGAAACTTTAATTTGCAGGTTAGAACACAACCACCTTACTTTACCGCCTTCACCTAAAAACGCTATGACTAACTCCAAAATTGTTCTCGATGCTCGTGTAGTTTCTAACGCCAGCAACTCAAATAGATATGTACCACCATCAAGAACCAGTAACGTGTCTCTAGTTGAAGAGAATATACAATCATTATGTCCTTCAAACAGTGAATCGAATTTAATTAAAAAAGTTCAACGTTTGTCTAATAGAGATTCGCTGGGTGAAACAACTTTTTCCCACTCTAGCTCTTCGACTATGTATGAAAATATAGATTTCGACCCTTCTCACGCTAGAAAAAAAGCTAGCAGAGAGGATCGAACTTCAAAAGATATTTTTATTAAAGATTTAAAAACTGCTTTGATTAAAAAGAAACCGGTGCCGTGGCCAAAACCTGCAAACAGGAATTGTTCTATCGAAAATATACCCGAACCTTCAAAGTTAAAATCGGTAAAAAAATCTAAAAGTAGAAATGTATCTATCGAAAGCATACCTTCAAATCTTGAACCGGTAAACAGAAGAAAAAGTATGGAATGTGCTATTTACGAAAATGTTAAGCCAAAACCATTTTCATCTGGAAATATTCCCGACGATCTCAAGGTAAAACTGAACGATATTTATGGGGAAAAAGCACATTATGTAGATATGAATGGTCGCGAAAGACATCAACGTAGACGATCTACATCTGATGCTCATGTCACTGGAGGCAACGCTGGAATTTATTGCTCGATGGACGGAAAACGAAGTGAATCAAAATTAAAGCTCCCTCTTAAACATTCGTATGAACCGAGTACAGATAATTTTCACACGAAAGGCGACTTCGGTTGCATTTACAGCCCAATCAACCCATCATACATTTACGCCATAAACCCGAATAGTTTGAATGGTGACGCACATCCTTTTATTAGATTGCAAGAAAAGAGTGACCCTCTTCTATGCTTTTGCCCTCGGAATGGCTCTAATGATGTCCCTTATGCTTATGACAAGGATATATTTTACAGTTGTGAAGATTTCAGTTATTATGTCAATGTGAATGAAGTTAGGTCAAGTGCCATTGATCAATCTGCTTCTAACATTCAATGCACAGAAGATTATGGAGCCACTGTTGATGATTATAAAGACTATTTTGTTGAAAATTTTGAAGAAAGAAAGGATGAGGAAGATTTTGAAAATGTTACTTCAGAAGAAAAGAAGTCCGTTATGAAAAAAAAACTTCATCAATTAAAACTTTTATTTGTTGATTGGTAAAAATCCAAACTAAATCAATACTATTATTTATTTTTTACATTTTGGTGGTGGTTAAACAAATCAAAATCATTACTAACAGTTAAGCTATCCTTAAATCTTTAAGAATTATTATTTGATTATGATTTACTTTATTTTTGTTGCTTTATGTGTTTTACAGGAAAGCCCAAGAGACCCAGCAAAAAACTAACCTTAATGTTAGCTTATTGTCCCCATCTCCATCTTCGTCATCTATAACAAAGAACCATACCCAGAGTTTTGTCAAAAAGCTTGCTTCCAAGTGCTTAGGCCTAAAGGCGAAGTTTAACTCTGCTCCTAACATTTCTAACAGCGCAGGGCTAGAGTCGGTCGTGGATAATAAAGTTAAGAACCCGGACCATAAAAGTACAAATACTTTATCTATAGGTAACAGTAAATTTTTTAATAAAATACTGTCAAAAAAGGAGGAATCTGGTGAAGTCGTATGTAATGACGAATTTGACACAATTTCTTTAGACAGACTAGGTACTTTAAATAATAGAGACTCAGTAGTAAACCGAAGCAATCGAAGTTGTCCAGGTTTTAAAACTTCTCTGCCAAACATATCAGAAAATATAGAAAGTGACCAAGAATCCAGTGCTGGTTCCGTTGTTATCACTGAAATAGACTGCGACAACAGCAGCAACTCTAAAAAAGTAACAGAAGCAATAAACCACAGAACGAAACTTCAGATTTTTGAACCTAGAAGTAAAATAGACAGAACCTCGTTAGCATCGAATGTCTCTGGAGAATCGGCAAACTTATTGAATGAATGTTATGAACCTTATGAATTTTCAGAAGACAGTAACGATGTCAAGGTTGTTAATAATGTTACTTCTCCTCCGGTGCCCCCTCCGCGTCCCACGTTAACAACGGTGGATGCAGTTAATACCAATATAATTTATGAAAACGTTTCGTTAGAGAAACAAGTTCCTAAACCAACTCCTGCAGCTAGAACTCATGTACCACCAAAAATACCTCTTGATGAAATGGAGAAGAAAGTTCACTACGAAAATGTGTCTTTAATACTAGAGAAGAAAAGTGATTCGATAAACCGAACAGTTACTTCCTCACAAATTCAAACCACTGATCTTGATGAAGAGATATCTCCAAGTGTAAGCAGATCATCCTCGTTTTCGTCTGATTCAATGTTGGATGAAACTAATTTGGAGGACATTCTGCTCTCAGAAAAATCTAAGTCATTCAGGCTCAGTAAACAACCTTATCCGACTTTAGATTCACTTGGATCAAAAACAGTCGGTAGAACAGTTTCAAATGCTTCTGACCTTTCGGATGTTACCCAAGCAAGTGCCATTGAAAACGTAGATTGCAGTAATGACAATGATAAGTCAATATATTTATCTATGACAGGTACTCTTCCGAACAAGAAACCAACAAATACCGTAAAGAAAAAAGTTATCTTCAGACATAAAACGTTCACTAATATTGAATTTGATCGAAACTCTACCAATGTTAAAGATTTGCCTAGATGGGATGGTGAATTTTTAAAAGAAACTCTGGCACATTATCACATCAGAGGCACAGGGCATTGCATGTATAAAGCACCTACTGTACAAGAGTTTATTTATATTTTTAACAGGGAAACACTCTACCGCGATGTAGAGCCTTTTACCAAAGTCCCAAATGATAAAAGAGATAGTTATTATGAAACAGCAATATGTTTCTGTAGACCAAGGCCACCAAAGCATCATAATAGTGCTGAAGATTTACTTGAAATAGGTCCACAGGGCTCTGAGTTTGATGAAGCAAAAGTATTGATAGATATAAACGCATTAAAAGATAGACAGGAATTAACAACCTCATCCTTTCGATGCTTTTGTGATTCTGAAGATTGTAAATTACACGACAGTAGACGGGAGGCGTCGCGCGATTTAATTGTTAAGTTTTCTGTGATCAAAAAGAGCATATCCACTCCCAATATCACATTAAATTTATCTCCTAATTCGACAGTAAATAAAATAGGTTTGCCGAAAAATAAATCAGTTCCAGTTTTAGAAGATCCGTACGCCGTAGTGACAATAGAACATATCATTTCAAGAAACAAAAACATTGAAAATTCTAATAATGATGGTCCGGGGTCGCCAATTTATACTTATATGTCACAATCGTCCACATTATCTTCTACTGCTCGTCCTTACTCTATAAAGGATATAGCAGAGGAGATTTCATTGAATGATTCTAGTTTGTCGACCGACGCTAGCATGTCTCGCGCTTGTGGTGTCTCGCTAAGGAAATCCAGCTCTTCGGAACACTCTGGTCATTGGTCGTTGCAATCGTGCAATTCTAACGTAACTATAAAATCCGACGCGTCTTTTAAAACTTGCATAGAAGATTCTGAAGAAGAAGATTCTGATGAATCTTTACATACAGACGACTCCTCAGACGCCGAGACGATAAAGTCTGATATAAGTACATCTAAAAGACCCTGGGTGCATAGCGATAGTTTCAGATTCGGAAGTAAAGATTCTAAATCTGAAATGAATGTTATTTTAGAAGAGGGTAAAGATGACTCGAAATTCGAGAGTGGTATAAGCGTCGAAGGGTCTGAGAGTAGTTTGTCTGAAGGAGAAGACAGTGGTGTTCCGAGGGTTGATATGTCGCTTAGTTTCGCTTCGCTTGAGTGTTCGGGGGTGGTCGGGGCTGATTGCAGCGGGTCGGGCCGGCGGCGGTGGGACGAGGCGGAGGGGACGAGTGAAGGCGACGCGCTCAGCGTTTCCAGCGCAACGTCAAGCTGTGCTCCGCTACATCTAGCCCACCATCACGATTACAGCAAAGTTTCGGTAAGTTTTATTTACATTTATGTTAGAAAAACAGATATAATATAATTGTAAATATTGTTTTGATATACCAATAATGCTTTAGCATTAGGTTAGCGAGAATGAATCCAGAAGTCTTTGTGCGATTTAAAAACTCTGACACCAAGTTTAGCCAAGTTCGCTACACACTTGACTATACCTACACGATAAGAAGAAGAAGAACGGGGATAAATCAACATTTTTCTTAAGACCAAATTAACGATCGGTAATTAAAGGATTGATGATAAGCAAGCTTTTGAAAAATAACATCCGCCCTAGAAAGAGAATTAGATCTTTTAATATTTCGTACAATTAAAATGTATTGTTAGGCAACTCACTATGGCAGTCCCCGTCATAAAGCCATGGTTAATTGGTCGTGAGAACACACTTAACAATCAACCCAATTAGAATTGACATTGCCACATCTTGTGAGAAAGAATTTGTGGTTTTTACAACGTCATACTTTACATTGATAACGGGAAAGTCATCACTAACATAAACTTGTGAAATGAAGTACATACCAAAAAAAATATAACTCAATGTTTTAAGTGAAGTCTACACGTGGAGTCTTCTTTCTTTTTCTATTTGATGTCTTGTTAAGTTATTACCAATTACCAAGCCTTTTCTCTGTCTTGAAGAATTGACAACAATTTATAAGATTATCCAGAATGTTTGTCTTATCTGATTTTCCGAACTGCCTTTTTTCCTTTTTAACTCTATTTATTATTTTATTGGTCGAATATTTATTACCTTCAGTAATAAATATCCGATGTTTATTGTTGTCTTGTATCCCATTTACTTAAGAGGGTTGGCTCTTCATCAGGCTCAATCTGGCCCCTTTTCTTGGGCATGACGAGACGGAAACACTCAAATATAGTAAACTACCATTGGACACCTATTTAATTAAAGGACATAAAATACACAGGTGTCGGATACGAAAATCACACAGCACGTCTTAGCGTCATCGTTACTTCCCAAAATCGCCATTGACAGCTTCGGTGTTTTTCTCCGACCTCTGTGAAGGTAAAGGCGCACATGGCATACTGCCTTGTTTTATAAAAATCGCGGCAGTCGGCGTCATATTTATTTCTAGCTGTTTATATGAAGCACTATTTTCACTGTAAATACAACTTGCCACAGTGTAGCAGTACGGAGCAGAACCTAATAAAAGCAAAAAACATAATATTCATTTCGGCTGTACATAATTAAATTATAATTCATAGTACGTGGCCAGTTCACACCCCGTGACCTGTTGCTTCACTTGTCACGCCAGGTCAGAGACGTAATCAAAATTAGGTAATTTATTACTGTTTGTCACGAAATGTGGGTTTGGGAACTCTGTTCCACTGAACATAATAGCTCAAACACTTTTGAGCTATTATGCTTGAACCCAAATTGTGGAGGACATACATTTATGCCAAGTTAATCAATATTTTGATGGTCATTTCAGTCGGTCGGTCCCTAGATGGACGGTTTATAAAAAACTGTTTAGGCTATATAATTTTATGAATGACTAGAGAATGCCCGTAACTTCGTTCTCGTGGGAATTTTGGAAAGTCTTTCCATATTCCTTGCCTACGTTGGCTAAATTTCAGTTTTCTAGGCCCAAAGGTTTTGATTGGGTCTTGACGAGTCAAGTTATTCTACTGCAAAGAAAAAAAAACACTTATAAACATAACTAGAAGTAACTTACATCATAAGTGCTTAACTTCGTGACCACTTCAAGTTTCTATAAATAAATCCTTCGCTAATTACATGTATTTTGATGCTGACATACAATATAAATGGAAATTTATGGGGCTTGTCACAAAGTCAAGGGATATCGTGAGAAAGTTTGTGTCGATGTTACTTATGCCATCTGGCTTCGGTACTGTATTAAGCATGTCATGTATCTTTTAATTATCTTGTCAAGAAGTTGGAAGATTTGTTAGAAAGTGAATCTTCATTTTGATGGTCGGTTTTCTATTTCACTTGTCGTACGAGAATGCTTGTAAAATTTTGGGAATCCTTTTGTTCAAAGTCTATATACAGCCCATAGAATCGAATTCTTGATCAAAAGACACTGAAAAAGCAAAAAAAAAAAAAAAGATTTGTAGTCGTGAAAAATTCAGAAACTGTAGATAGAACATTTTAATCTATGGTAAACGTATTATTCATTGTAATAGGTTATCTGTTTAAAGCCCGTAATCTTCCCAAATATTCACAACTCATATGTCAAAGCTCCAAAAACTCGCCTAACAGTCGAAACAAAGGAACCTGAACTCAATGGCCCGGAACAAACGATTCACTTGTCATGATGAAATCAGATGTGTGTGGTGTTAAAGTAAGATTAGTCGGCCAGTTGCTTCAACGCGCAAGCGTTCGCCGCTTGCGTTCGGCTTGCCGCGATTTTCATTTGTTTTCGGACAAAAATTCGCGGTTTTTCGGTCTCGTGCGTGGTACTTGACGATCTCTTACTATTTTTCGGTTGTGTAAAGTTGTGTTCTTTGTGACTATAGTGTTAGTGAAATTCTGTGTTTTAGTGTGTGGATTGCAGTGTGAATTAATGTCATGTAAGTTTCACACTAATCGATTTGTTTATGAACTCAGTCCATTTGTCGACAGATAGAATTTCAGAGACGTGTTATACTCGCCGTAGTGATTCCCACCCTAATTGTCCCTGTATAAACCTCTGATTTGGCTTATGTTTCTTCGCCTGTCTCCAAAGTCTTGAAACAGATACGGGCGATGGAAGTTTTTGCTACCCCACTGTGGCAATATCATTGAGTAGGAAAGCGTAAAATGTTCGGAATAAAAAAGGTTTTTTGAAAAGTCTAGACTACGTTTACTCACTGTATTTCCCGTTGGTTAGGCACTGCCTACTAGACAGAGCATCAATTGATCATAGAACCACTTAATGCCGCGGAAAACTAATGTTATGAAAGCCATTAGATGACACATGAGTAAAGTTACAGATTGTTCTACTTTTAAGATATCTTACAGTGTGCCTAAGAAGAATTGGCGTTATTCTTTCGCTTCCAGATATCATGGAATTAGTATATATATTAGAATTAAGTTTCGCTACCTAATATTTTCTTCTATACTTCATTTTTGGCAATATTTTGCACACGTTTTTGTCAGTTTCGTGTAGTTTTATTTACGTCTTGTGATAATTATAGTTTTAATTCTGCTCAAAATAGTCTAGGAATGCTTGTGAATCAACTTTATCTAAGACAGTGTTTGTTTTTAGGTTCGCGTAGGCAGATTGTTTATACTCAGGTCTTGTTTAAGGCATACCATTCATGACCAGACCAATATCCACGGTCTTACATTATAGATCATGAGAAACAAATTATCTTTATGTAGAAAACTAACTTCATAAGCGAATTGAATCTGTGCTGTCATAATCTTATTTACGTTTCAAATCTAGTTTTAGTTATCAAACAATTACTTAAAATTAATTCTGGTAATAACGTGACATGGGTATTTCTGTATATCATTTGTAGATACTACATTTTAACATTTACCATCATGGACTGAATTAATATCAAACAATGCATCCTATTAAAAATATGATAGATATAATATTGCTCACAATTATTATAACTCAGGAAGTTTTATAAACCCTACGATACAATAGTGAGAAAAGGCGGCATTATGCCAAGTAAAATGTCTTCTGAGCAATTGTTTTAGAGACAATTATCTGAATCAACCCTATTATGACACAGTAAGGCATAAACTTCACTGTATTTTGCGCTTATTTTTAAATATCTATTTTTAAACTGTGAGTCATGTTTAAGGATTACTATGAATCCCGTGGTACTATAGTGTCAAGGGCTCGATAACCCAATTCCAAAGTTTCGTAAGATTCCGCATATGAATATCGTAAATTTTCAAAGATTAAGCATGCTACACTGAAAAATCTGGAGAGTAGTATCTTTAGCCAACGTCATATAAAACCTACTTAATTTATAATTATTTTTGCCTTGTTTAAATAAAGCAGACATAAACTGCTAAAAATGTTTACTCATGTGTAAGTGTAATCTCGTAACTGTAGAAAACTAAAAACACTTGCTGGTAAAAAGAAATGTTTTTTGGAACCTGAATTATTGTAGGTTATGTTATTTAATCTGCTATATTACTCTTGTTCTCTTCTCAAAGTGAACACGATTTTTAAATATGACTGGTTTCTCGAAGATCTTACTTTTCGCTGTACTCCTGTTTTGTCTTCTCTACCTACTTTCCATCTATCTTTTAATCTTTGATACGGTAAGACGGAATCTACGGATGTAGGTCTTATGAACTGGCGTTTGGCAGTCTGCCCAGTGTGGATAGTACACGAAAATACTTGCAATAGTTAAACGGCAACACTGTTAGAGCTGTGTTCTTGCCAATTTACTACTTTCTTATTAAATTAGTTCTAATTGTGACTTCAGGAAGTGTCAGTGACATTGTTCGTTATTTTTGCCGGTATTTTGCTAGGATTCTATTTAAAACGAATAACACGTTGACTTGTCCAGCTAATGACCGTTTTTTTTTAATATCTTTATTTTGGTAGTTTTATCACTACTTAAATTACAATGTCACTACGTTAGTTTCACGAGATTTTCTACTAATTAATACAAGATCTTCTTTTTAAACCTATAAGTAACAACTTGCATACAGGGTTATTTTTATCACTATCCAATTTTTTTTACGGTGTCAGTAACGTTGATAGAACGTAAATAAGCAGGAAAAAAAAATTTTTACTCCAAAATTTTCAGATTTTGATACCCCTTTTTAACGTCTCAAAGGATGAATTTTGTAAAGCGCAGGAACCACGGGTATCACAAATTGTGTTGAAGAATACTATTACAAAGTTTCAAGTCAACTGGAAGATGTTTTTTTTCCATACAAAAATTTTGATTTATTTTCATGCTTCAGACGATCTAGCTTAAAATATTTACATGAAACGTAGAAACAAAAAAAATACGGGTCTGTTAAATTTTCATAAAGTTTACGTACAAAAAATTTGGATAGTGATAAAAAAATTACCCTGTATAGCTTTAGCCACCTTCGACTTTGCAAATGCTAAGGCGCTGCTGAAACCCTCAATATGAGTCAAATTTTCAAATGTGGCTAACAGTTCGAGCCTGAAATCCTAGTTCCGTACACATTCTCTCATAATATGTATCTCGTCCTCTATATCACATTACATTCAGCCCATCCGTTGAACTGAAATGTTTAATTTAGCAAATCATTTAGCACTATTGGTCAAAACATTTATAAATATTACACTTATACCCATAAAATCAATAAACGACCTTTATGATAAATCCGATGAGACTGGTTTCCTTGTAATGTATCGGATTGGCAATGATCATGCATGACAGATTTGGAGGCGAGTGATTGGTGTTTTCTTGGATCGTATCAAAGTGGCAATCTATGGTCGCTGTCTACGTCTATGAGACACTAACGTGAGTTATGGCTGAAGAGGATAAACGGCAAAAAAGTAGCATCTACAATAAGGCAAATTTGTAGTACTAGATATTTTTCAACAAAATCATGTGATGTGTAGTTTTGTGTACCTCCTTAGAAGTAATTAGTGATGCTATGAACTAGCCTCATGGATAAATAAAGCAAACGTGATTAGGAATTAGATTATACAATGGCTACATAAAAGATTGATACACCATACATGTTAAAATGACCTTAAAGACATCATCAACGTAGATAGTCATCGCTAAAAAATCACAGGCTTTCACAGGCTTACAAAAGTTAATACAGGGTGTCTCATAAGTACCCAACGATTTCAAAAGTGTGTCTACACTAGCCGGCGCCACAGAGGGGAGCGGGGAGTGCGGCATTAGTTAGCGCGTTCCGAGGATTTTTAGTTGCCGCCATGTCGTTCACGGGAGAGCAACGCGCTTTTTGCGTTCGCGCCTATTTTGAAAACAATAAATCGCTTATTCGTGTACGGCGCCTGTATCGTCTCAATTATCGATTGAGGCACATTGATGAAACGCCCAGCAACTCTACCATACTCTCATGGATCCGGAGTTTCAACACTACCGGAAACACAACAGGAAGCAAGAAATCTGGGCGTCCAAGAAGTGTAAGAACGGATGAAAACATTGAGTTGGTGGCAAGTTCGGTGCGACATCAACCTCAAATAAGCATTAGAAAACGGCAGTCACAATTAGGCATGTCCAGAGCGACTGTTCATCGAATTTTGCGTTCTGATTTGAATTTGAAGCCTTACAAAATTCAGATCGTACAGGAATTAAGAGAAACCGACTTTGATTTAAGACTGAATTTTGTAAACACAATGTTGGAGGAGTTTGACGATTACCAGAACATCTTCTTTAGTGACGAAGCTCACTTTCATTTGGACGGCTATGTCAATCGGCAAAATTGTCGTTTCTGGGGCAACACGAATCCAGGGCTGCTCCATCAACGACCTTTGCATAGTCCGAAGGTAACCGCATGGGTGGCTATGTCGGCGAAATGTGTCATCGGACCTTATTTTTTTGAAGACTCAAGAGGCAGAACTGTCACCGTAAATTCGGCGCGTTATGTGGCCATGCTACGCAACTTTTTCGAGCCAGAGCTTCAAGAATGTGAGCATTACAATGTCCGGACATGGTTCCAACAGGATGGAGCCACATCCCATACAACTAACAACTCAATTGAAGCCCTACACCAATTGTTTCCCGAAAAAGTCATTTCAAGAAGGGGTGACATTGAATGGCCCCCCAGAAGCCCGGATTTGACGCCACCTGATTTTTTTTATTTTTTTTATCTTAAGTCAAATGTGTATGAAAATTCTCCGCAAACTTTGAACGACTTGAAGACCAACATCAGAGAAAAAATTGCGTCCGTAGATAGACCTCTTCTTCAGAAAGTTTTCAGAAACTTTCACCAAAGACTCGAAGAATGTCACCATCGTAATGGACACCATCTCAACGATGTAATCTTCAAAAAATAAAAATTCCTTTTGTTTTCTATTAAATTTGTCAATATTATATTTTGAAACCAATAATTAGTTTAATTTCTTGCATCATGAAATCGTTGGTTACTTATGAGACACCCTGTATTAGTAGACGTATCGTGTTGAACATTACAAGCTTCCCTTTCGCTATTCACTGTAACACCAATTTCCCGCTAAAACATCTGAAACACCTAATTTCCTCTAGCTATTTAGCAGTATCAAGTTTCTCTTGCCCAATATCCTCCGTCTTTCGACACCAGACGATTGTAAGGTAATTATTGCATCACAGAACACATGGCTCGAACAGATGCGTCAGTTTGTTTGTCTATTAGTTATGTGTATGAGAACCGATCGGTTTTTATGTAGGTCATTGGGACTTTGGAAACTATAAAAGTGGAATTTTATTGACTTTAGCGATAGAGTTTATAGTGTCATGGATCTATAGTGCCATGGTCTTAACTTATTTTTATTCTTATAGCAGCGTCCACACCAGAGGCCGCGCGGCGCCGCGAGAGCGCGACTTCCGTTTACTGTCACAATCGTACATGAGACTGCATTTTAGAATTTATATTACTAAAAATTTAAAATTCGAGTAAATAAGCTTCTTCTAGGTGAGTTTGCTATATTCTGTCGACCTCATAGGTTACGACACCTGAATTAGATTTTGGTCAACATTAAACCAATTCTTTATTGTAAAAAAATGCGCACTCAGAATCTGCTCAACTAAATGAGGACCTCGCTAGATATACAATACAATACAAATATACTTTATTGCACACTAATATGACAGAACATGATACAGAGTTAAAGTTACATTATCTGTGTATCTAATACAAAATGTGCCGTTTATAGTGATTGAGTCACAAATTGACATGCATCCAATAAAACATTATGCACCAATTTGTCACTCATCAGTAATTATTAGTAAGAGTACCTACTCATTCATAGTTCTAGCTAGAATAATATGGACTGTTGAAATAACTATTTCAGCGCAAACGCAGTCACTGGCCAAAACCAATAAGCCTTAAACGATTGAAACGATAACTCAACGTATTATTAGGTAGCTAAGTAGTTGAACGTCTAAGAATATAGAGCAGGTCGTGTAACTTGTCAGTTTTCCAATATGTTAGCTGATTTAAACAGATGTAGGTGGGATTGTGAAATAGTTCCCAATAGTTTTGCTATTTTAGTTGTTCACCTGTTAGCTACCTATAAATAGTTACTTCTTGCCAGTATTGTGTATTCTTGCTGAGAGATTATATTGTTCTTTATATCCGTTCCACTGCTGGGCAAAGGTGTAACTTTCTCCTTTTCGTACACTCCTGGTTTTGGATATTTGTATCTGCCTCCGAAAAATGACTTTTCGATCTGAATATTGTCGCTTTAAAATTTTTAATTATGGTTATTGTAATTTTCTTGAAACTTTTCATAATAGGCTACTCAATCTAAGCTAAATTATGTGTTTCTGCAGATACAATTAAAAATCAATTTTATATCACGCTTTTACTGCTTTTGAGACATGTAATGCGGTATTTATTTAAATTATTTAGCAAAACTTTATGAGGTGATTCTCCCCATGAAACTAAACAACTTTTCCAAAATTCTCCTAAAAGAAATGACCACATTTCTTACTTACTAAGGTAATCGGCTTATAGCTCAATTTGTACGGAGCGGCGAATTTTTATTGTTATACTTTGACTTGGAGAAAGATGTTATGTTTAGTGAGCTGGTTAATGTTCTCACTAATTTAATTTATATTAATTTAATTCAATATTTATATTTTCTTATTACTATATTACATTTCAACACTTGGATCTATTCTTCGTTCTATTGATGTGATTTTTCTTTTTTACAATAAATCTTATCTACTTATTCATTTTTTAAACCGAGTAGCATATTATACAGCTTTCAATAAACTCAATTGGTCATGCCCAATAAACTTCCACCATTCCATTCCAAATATGAAAGCACCAATGGCGGCGCTCCCATTGGCGCCATATTAATGCGTCTGTCAGTTAGGAGCGTGACGGTTGCGCTTGCACATTCAATTTACATCTAGTCCTTTGATCTACTTTGTTGTTTGAAAACTCTATTTTCTCATAATACTGTATTTTTGTACAGATTATTATAATTAAAGAGCTAGACTGATTTATTTTCCATGACGGACAATTTATTCTTTGACGAAATTAGTAGTACTTAAGTCGAAGTTTCTTCCGAAATTCGTCGATGTAGGCCATCTCCTAAGACGCAGCCATGGGATCAACTTTATTCTTAATTAGCTTTTCGCCTGTGATTTCGTTTGCGTAGAAAAGTAGCATATGTGACTCTTCAGCGCTTCAACTATCCCTATAAAATCTTGTCGATTTGTAAATCCGTTATGGCTTTTTAAAAATATTAGTAAGGATGTTTGTCCATTGTCCGGAGCAACGAAACGACATAATCTTTATTTATTACCGACTTCAAAAAATGAGGAGGTTCTATGTTCGACTGTATGTATTTTTTTATGTATGTTCACCGATGTTCGTAAGAGTATACTCCAGAGGTGGTCCCAGATAAATTTTATCGAAAATGATTCAGCGCTTTTAAAAAAATCAACAAAAAAAAATCATACCAAAACGTCATCTAAATAAATAAGTGACATTTTCGTTTGTTGTTATCTGTTAATAGGCATTGAAGTCTGCAAAAAATACTAGTTATCTACTTTGTGCAATTGTTGTTGGGATTGAAGTTGGTGACTCATACGTTTTTAACTTGAGAAATTATAGTATTAGAAAATCGATGATCTACGTAAGATAAATGATTTCTACCTATTATGCTGCAAGTGGGATAGTTGCACGTCTGTTTTCTGGAAGCTAGAAACACTAGAATTTCTTGAAAGCAGAAACTAGGCCAGACGTAAAATCTATTAGAAGACTGCCAACGCAAAGCCTCCCGAGTATTTCAAATAATAATACAAAACCGTAAACTTGACATGCGGAGGTAGGTTTTAGTACCACTTAAAGTATTGTAGTCAAACTGTCGAAACCTATTGATGCAACTGTGTTGTTTATAATTGAAGGTTTAGAGAAAGTGTGTTTAAGTGCTTTTCTGAATGACCCGTGTTAGGTCATTTCTTGTTGCAAAATGAGAGTTTCCCGTTAGAGAACCTTAGCCGTGACTAAGTTATAAAAAAATATTAAATAAGAATCTGCTACTTATGGATAGAGTCCATTTTTGGAACTTTTTTCCAATATATTATGTATTTTCCTTCGAATTCGGCCATTTCCGCCTATTAAGCAAATGTCTATTAACAACTACCTACCTGCTATAATATTTCTAGAGTAAATCTTTCGGCCATGCTTTATTAATTCTATGGTCAACATTTTGAAAATCAGTATTTCAAGTTGAAAGCATAAAGCCAGCAAAGTTTTTTAAGTATGAAATATTTTTGTTCCATCTGTTATCCCCTAGGGCACCTTAAGTTTGAAATTTGCCTAAGTGCTTTCGAACACCTGTCTATCTAATTTGAATATTCCAATGAACCAATAGAAGTAGGCACTGGAAGTGGGTCAGCAAGCTTTATATTGAGCTGAGTATCATATCTAGGAAGGCTTTGTGTGGAAAATTGTCCATTGGCTGGCCGGCTGTAGACAATTTGTGCCTCATCCGCGAAGCTATATTGAATTACTTGGGTTGGAGCTCCAGGGTCTGGCCTGAGTGAATGGAATTCAGCGATTGAAGTATCCTTCTACGCCAGTAAAATTTTAAGTCCCGGATTTCAGAAGCAGACTTAAGTCTTGATCTATACTTGAGTCTTGATTGTCTCTTTCTCTCACTATCAAAATGAGAAAGGCAACTGGTACATATTTATAGATCAGAGTCTGAGTCGCGTTCTGTAATACGGACCTTGGTTTAGCCTTTCATCGTGAAATTAAGGAACTCGTAAGACGGATGGTAAAGCCACTCGACCAGGCTTTTGGATTCCCATTGGGGCAAATATTTTTGTAAAAACCATATGTTCTCGGGTCATGGGTGTTCGCATCTGTCTTTTTGTATGTCCCAAGGGACCCACGACATAAGGGAAAACCTTGGTGTTGGCCTTTTAGTGTGTAGTCTCTTAAACTATCAATGTCAGCTCTACCTCGTAGAAAAATGTAAATCTATAATGTGAACTATAAATATGTAACTATAAATATGTAAGTACTTTTTTGACAAGCGAGATATCACGCACCGTGTTCCTGAGACCACAGATGGATCTTTCTTTAACACTCTTTTCACTTGTGCCACATTTTAATGTCATCCTCTTTACCATTCAAATTGCCGTGACTCAATTGCGAGCACTTATCTCCTAAGCGATGACAACGAGAACCTAAATATAGATACTTATTTAGCTGCTAGGCAGGCCTTTTATTAAACTGTAAAGTGAAATAATTTGCGAGCAATGTATAAATCTAATTGGAGAACAAAGAAGTGATAAAGTTTTCAAATCTTTGCCATATCCGCTTTATTTTCGCGAAAGATTTCTCCGGTCCTTTCGTGGTTTTCTCCTTAGAACTTTTTACTTCCACGCTCGACAGGAAGTGAAAGAAAAACTAAAAATGTACCAGCTGCCAACTCTTCCCAGGCATACTGTAAAATTCAGTTTATAGGGATCCGAAGGTTTTGCTGTATTGTGGGCGAAAGGCTGACAACCTTTTAACATTATACATCATGTCTCATCTAATAACCCTCAGTCAGAATGTATATCAAACGTGGCATTAAGTGGTTCTGACCCACTGATGTTCTGCCTACCCCGTATGGGATTACAGGCGTGAGCGTATGTAGGTAATGTAACTTTTTAATCCTTTTAAAACTGCAGATTAAAACTGGCCGACCGCTACACTTTTTCAGTAGGGAGTTTCAGTAATTATTATTTTTCATCATTTATTGATGATAACAATTAAATATACCTTGTGGTGCCGTAAATCACGCTTATCACTACTTTGTTTTATCCCGTGATCTCTGTTAAATATACAGGGCTTTAGGTATCTCTCTTTCAACCTCTCGGGTGGTTAATCAGTCCATGAAACTGAACAACTTCCCCAAGGAACATAGGTCAAAATACGAAAAAAAAATTTTGATCTCCCATACAAACTTCATTAGCAAATATCGCATTTTTTTTCGTATTTTCACCTATGTTCCTTGGGAAAGTTGTTCAGTTTCATGAACTGATTAACCACCCGAGAGGTTGAAAGAGAGATACCTAAAGCCCTGTATATTAGGTAACTTTAATTTATTTAGCGAAAAATAATGATATTAATCAGCCCAAGAAACTGAAAGACTTTCCCCAAGGAATATTGACGAAAAATTTTTTAAAAGTCGTCTCTCCATACAATTTGTGCGATCAGCCGAGCCTTTGTTAGGAAAGTCGATTTAAAAAAAATATCAAATAGGTTCCTCAGGAAAGTGATTCAGTATCAATATAGAAAGACAGAAAGAAGGGTTTCTTTAATAACTCAAATTATTTTTTGAGTTCCCATACAAACTTTCTGGTCTAAGTCTGGGCCATTACCAACTAGACTATTACTTATTGACGGCCGGTTTGGTCGAGTGGTAGACGGGGTAGTGCCGCTGCCACTTGATCGACGGGTCCTGGGTTTGATTCCCAGTCGGGGCAAATACTTGTGTTTGTTTTCGGAAAAAGCAGATGTTTGTTTTCGGGGCGTGGGTGTTCGTGTATGTCTTTGTGTATGTTTCAAGGGACCCACGAAACAAGGGATAACCTTAGTGTGGGCCTTTGAGTGTGTAACGTTTATTGTTTATTTATTTGTTTATCTCTCGAAACTGTTTTATAATAAGCGTTTCTTTGCCCACAGCCAACCCCACCAAAGAAGCCTCCGCGAAGAAACCTGTCAGTGTCCCCTACCCATGCCAATTCACCTTCCTCTGGGTACAGCTATGAACTGAGAGCGCATGCGCGGAGTCAGGACGATTTGGATGACATCCCGGTTAGTGTAACAACATGTTTCATAATTAAGTAATAAAAAGAAAATCCAACATTAAATTTAAAAGCGAACACAAAATTAATTTCAAAGCACAGTGAAACTCGGGGCACATTAAAACAAACAGAATATTTTCTAAAGTGTGCCTGGGAAGAGTTGGCTGCTGGCACTTTCTAAGTTTTTCTTTCATTCCCAGTCCAGCGTGGAAAGAGTCCAGCACTACTCTTTGAAAAAGGGTGGCTAACAAAAATATCCTTGTTGCAGTGCACGAAGCAATACCTGAAACACGGCCGCTCAATCGACCAATACGTGGACGGAAAACTCTCCTACTCTGAATACGAAGAGAACCACAACTCCCCCCGAATACCACCCATACCCAACCCACGGCCCAGCCTAAAAAGCCGGACGCAACCGGTCGCAATCACTGCTATGTACGAAAACGTCGTCATCAAAGAGCAGAACCCAAGAAGGAAGCTCAGAAGGAACAATTTCGGGCCTCAATACGACAGTTTCGAACACAGAATGGAGAATAGACCGCGAAAGTTCTCAATACAAGACAAATCGTCTTTGGAAAGTTTGTTAGATGACCAGTCAATGAATAGTCCCAGTGATTGCGAGGGGATTCGTATTCCTTTATCTCCCACACATTATGATCAGCCTCCCACTCCCGAACATCCGCCACCGTCAGCAAAACAGGCTGAGAACAGCATCCACGAAAGGATTCGACCGTTGAGCCAGGTTAGTACAATCAGCAAACCCGATTGAAAAGTCACATGCTGCAAATGTTTGGAGCAACTAGCTTTTTCCCGCAGCTTCGCTCGCGCAGAGAACTCTTTCAGTCACCCATTTCATTTTTGACCCCTTAGGCTTAGGGAATGATTTTCTGTTTATTTGCTTCAAGGTATATCTTGACGAAGTTTCGAGTCAAAATGTCTAAAAAAATTGTTTCTCCATACAAACTTTGAACCCCTATTTTACCCCCTTGGGGGTTGAATTTCGAAAAATCTTTTCTTAGTACTTGCCTACGTCATAAAGTACACCTTTTTGCCAAATTTCAGCTTTCTAGGTCTAAGGGTTTGGGCTGAGCGTTGATAAGTCAGTGAATCAGGACCTCCAATTTTATATATAAGATGTTTGACTATCAATTTTTTTTAAACACTAATTTGATTAACGATTGGATATTAAAATGCATGATTCAGAGTTAACATCAGTTTCATACATATTTTATTATTGTTAAATTGTGCGAGAAACTTTTTATTTGCACTTACATTTAAGTATATGATTAGTACGTAAAATGTTGTAGTTATTATCATTTATATAGTATTACGTAGCGTAGTATTTTTTCAGCACGCCTGTTTATTTACTTAAAGCAATGTTGAATGAAATTGTTATGCACTTAGAAATATTAGCAGGCACTATTCTGTAACGCATCATTATTTATTTTATATTATGTTTTCATGTAACATTGTGGAATCATATAAGGATTCAAATCTGAACTAATGGAAGTAATGGTGCCAATTTTGGTGTAAAGTCAAGCTGAGCGCGACTTAAAAGATATTACTTTCAAAAATTCAAAAAAAAATGTATAACCCGTCGGGGGTTATATAAATGTATAACTCCTCGCTTATAACTCTTAAACGGCTGAACCGATTTTGATAAAACATGTCTAAGAAATACCGCTAGAAAACCTGCTTTTAAATTTAAAAAAACCTAATCCAAATCGGTTCACTCGTTTCATAGCTACGGTGCCACAGACAGACACTTATAGTAGTCAAACTTATAACACCCCTCGTTTTGCGTCGGTGGTTAAAAATAGAACTTTTGATCGATAGAACTTTTGATCCGTTACTGTCGTGCTAAATCTAATTATGAAGAATTTTCTAGGAGAAAGTTAAGATTTAAACCAAAATCACCAGAATTGACACCAATGCAATGAATGACACCAATATCTAAACTGAACTAAAAGCACTTTGTTTACTTTTATTTGCAAACAAGAACTAAAAACTAAAACAAACAAAAATCAATGCATGAGCATGTAGGTGAAGGTACATTTTTATTTGAAGTTACATATCTTTTTTTTTTTCAAATATTCCAGCTGATAATGGAGGTAGTTGAAGAGATAAGGATTAGGAAAAAATCGCAGGGTGATATTACACATACTTAGTCGATATAATATGTTGAAAGTCCTACCTAGTCTTTCAATAGAATGCTTTTGGTGCTGAGGAGATGAAATTATTGTTTATTTTTAATTTTTGTTAGGCACAGTTCAATTTTATTGAAAAACTTTGCGTGTTATAAGATTCCAATTGTCTGGTATATAAAAGTGACTTTTCATTTTCATTAGTTAGCGAATCTAAAGGCTGGATCTATCCACAAAACTGAACTGAATTTCCCCAATTAAAATAAATATAATAAAAATATTCCAATAAAATATTCTGAATACTTTTTCACACTTAGACAGTCATTATGCTCTCACCACTTAATGTGAGTAGGTAATTTTGTTTTCCTATTGTTCATCCATTCCTTTTGGAATTTTGCTCAGATTAGATTGGTGGAATAATTCACAGCCTTGATTTTCGCTAGATCATTTATCATTATCACTTATCAATGAAGATCTCCATGGTAAAAGAGTACGGTATGCAGATAATACATCTAGTAGGTGGCCTGCAAATCACACTCTTTTGTAGATTACATGGTAGAATTGTTTAAAGACAAACGCAAAGTTGTTCAAAAAAATTAACATATTTTTCTTGTTAATTTGTTAACTTTAGATGTATCAGAGTATAAGGTGCTATTTTAATATTGGTTACATTTGTACGATTTTATTAATACAAAGTTTTTCATTGGACGAAATCGCTTTAGGGCAATTATGCATTTAATTTTAAGAAAAACTTTCGTATTTTATACCATAAATAGGAATTTATAAAAAATACATCTAGTTTATTGCAAAAAGTCAGATATAAAGTTTCTCTTGGTGCTTAAAACCTCACTGTTAGTCTTCTAAGTCGCCCCTAAACCGATTTCGTCGTCAACATATATTTCAAGAAATATTTAAATGGTTAAAAAACTACAGCTGTTTTTTTTGTAGAAAAATCAGATGATCAGCTTAAGTTATATTTTTGCTCACCATATGATTTATCTGCTGACGAAACCTACAATATTTTTCTAACCATATAAATAATACCCATTTTAAAGTTGTTACTATTACCTACATGACAGTATCTCGATGGTATAAGTAGTAGTAATTTTAGTAAGTATCAGATTTTATTAGTTTTACTGTACGACTAGAAAAATCTGCAAGCTATCTTCCAAAAACATCCGATTAAATAAATGATGAATTTAATGACTAACTAATAAATAACCGTTTGCCTGCTCTTTATATAAAACATGAACTACCTATCTAATTGAAAAGTAACCGTAAAGGACATATGAATTAAAATTCATCGTTATGTACTTTAAACGTGTTTCATAAATACCAAATAAAAAGAAAATCCAAAATTAAATTTCAAGTGGAATAGTCCTAACTCTAGTAACAGTTGCACGGTTTGGCATCTTTCAAAATGATAGTTTCATAGAATTAACGTCATGTTTGACGTGTTTGAAAAATTTTTATTTATTTATTTTTGATTTTGTTTTTAAATGCTGTTTATGGAACACGCTGTATAGGAATTAAAGATTTGCAGATTTCCTAGTAAGATTAAGTCGTTATTAACTATAATATTAACATTATTTTATTAACCTTCAACAAATTCCAATTGGCTGCAGTTAGTATTATTAAATTTAGTTTTGTTTTAATAAATCAGACTGAAGAAAAATTCCTAATTGATATTTTCAAAAAAAAATAGTTAAATGTATGGTTAAGGACGCCTCTTTTTTTCTTAAAAACTAATTATCTTAATTTTAAAACATTTATTTTTAAGCTTGTGCTTGTATTATTTGCGATTTTATTGAGTTAAACAATAAATAAGTTTTATGTACCTATTTTCTGTTGTTTTATTTTTATCATTTAAGTTTTTGTTTTTTATATTTATTGTTTTTTATAAGTATGCTATCCTTAACTAGATCCATCACATCATCATACTCTTACTTATAAATATTTTTTTTAGCGAAACCATTTAATAAGGTACCCATCTATAAATAAACGAAAAAATCAAAAAATAAATAAATACATTTTATATATTGTGCAGTCCGCATAAAAAAATAGGACGCTACAAATACAAAGTTTTTTTTAGTTGCTTTGAAACCCAGCACAATGTCAAATATTTCGAAACAAACTACGTAAAAACCTTCGTTTCGTGAAATTTCTAGTAATTACAGTAGTAAATGCCCTTATTCGTGTTGCAATTTTGTAAACGAAGGGTACCAAAATCTTTTGAATTTGGTGACTTTGTTTAAATAATAGACTGCTTATAATGTGGTACTCGTACTGTATTTAGTCAGAAACCAATTTAGTAATCAATGTTACACAGATGCTATAATGTTTGGGTAAAAAGCATTCCTATAAGAACGTAAGTATACAGGGCTTTTGATTTCAACCTCTCGGGTGCTAAATCAGTCCATAAAACTGATCAACTTTCCCCAAGGAACATAGGTCGAAATACGAATTAAAAAAAAGTTTGAATGGGAACTCAAAATTTTTTTTTCGTATTTAGACCTATGTTCCTTGGGAAAGTTTTTCATTTTCATGGACTGATTAATCATCCGAGAGGTTGAAAGAGACTTACCTAAAGCTAAAGCCCTTTATTTGCTGCTGGCTTTACCTACCTACTTTTCTTCTGAAGATATTAATTGAAGTATTTAGTGTGGACTTTATGGATAAAGTCCCAACGGTTTTTATTAATAAATCCGTCGAATCTGAACCTACTTATATCCAACCCAGAACAAATGAATAGTTTTCAAGTGTGCAGTTCCAGTTTTCTTAGGAAACGCCTGGCAGGATAAAAGAGCAAAGCATTTAGACAGTAAAGGTTTGTATGAATCACCTATCGAAATGGCGTGGCCAACTTTTTCATATTTATACTGTATGATATAGACATAACTTACCTATTTCTCCAGCACTCAAATACATGGATTTTATCATAAACTTTTCGTAATGGCATATTTTTTAATATTTAGGTTATTTTTTTTGGAGGGGCCTGGAGAAAATTAAATGTACAGTCAACGGCACATCAGGTTACCACAAACTGTCAAATTTCCCCAATGGATAGTAAATTCTAATGCTTGGAGATAAAATTGAATATCGCTTGAAGAAATTTGACAGTTTTGGTTAGCATGAAGCCAAAGAATGACGGTTTAGTAGGTGCTTTGTGAGACTTTTAATATTTGTGACTGTCTGGTAAAAAAGACCACTTGAGGGTAGTCGTTAACGGTAAACATGTAAACATGTAATGTAAACATGTAATGTAATATTTAAGCTATGTTAATCGCTCTTATTGACAACCCTCAAAGCGGTCCCTTTTGCTAGACACAATTACATTTATTGTTTAAAAACATTGCAATTATGGTGCGTAACCCAAGACGTAAGTATATGTTACGGCTAAAGGTAGGAGAAAGCATAATAAACTTAATATACTTATCCTTAGTTAGTTACATTAGGCTAAACTTAATATAACTGAATATAACCTAAGTTAAGCTGGCTCATCTTAACTTAACTTTGGTCGTAAAACTAAGGGAGTATTTAAAATGAAGACGCATTAAAGCCTTTCTATCAAGCAGACACTTAGCACATAACATAGGTAAGACAACAAGATAGAAATGTCTGCACATGTGACGATTTGACCGGTTTGGTGATTCGGTAGAGACGCTGCTTCTAATCAACGGGTCCGGTTTGATTCCCGGTCGAGACACAAACATATAAATGAGAATTGTTGATAATTGTGTGTGTCAATGGAAAACACTTCGATCAACTATAGAAAACTAGATACACAGTCCCATACAAAATGAAATTTAAAAGTGTCCTAACTACAATACGTACTTAGATAGTTGTATACCACTTCATGTATTATGAAAAAGTTCTAAAGTGTCAAACATTTTAATCTAATTTAAACCTTAACGTAATATTATAAAGTCGAAAATAAAATCTGTTTAATTTGTAAAATACCACTTTGGGTTTTGAACAAAGGATAACGTAAGACAATTTGATGACACTGGCTGTCACGTAGAACATGGGAGGAGTGGAGTTGCCTTTGTTAATTTTAAAAATATATTAGTTGGGTCGATTTCACATATAAAATCTTCGTACCAACTTTTTAACAAATTCAAAATGCTACGAAATGGTGTGGTTTTCTTTTTAACCCCTGATTGTGTTGTGTATGTATAGGAGCATCATAGCTCTTAAACTGATGATGTTAATGGTGCAGTTTATTTTATTCGAAAGCTTCTTCTTGCGCTGGATTTCAGATATGATTTATCAAAATTGGTTCAGCCGTTTACTTGTATGTTAGTTTTTATGGTCTTTTATTATTAAAAAAATCACATTCATTTCAAATTAACCGACGATTAATATTCATTACAATTGATAATCACAGCCGCCGCCATTCTTCTTAATTATTGCTTATAAACCTAATATTCTATGCTTATTTTTTTATGAAATATGAAATAACTTATAAAAAAAGAAAAGAACTGTGTCTTTCCCGATTACACATATATTATTTAAAACTTAGTATAATTTTTTCAACAGAAATGACCTATTGAGATTTAAGAGAGGAAATTAGCTATGAAACTGAATAGATATTTAAGTACAAGTAATAATTTATTAAAAAAAAGCAACTAACTCAAAAAAAAAACATTTGTCTTCTTCGCTGTCATCATCTTTGTCCTGAAGATGAAATATATTTATTTTATTTTATTCAATACAAGAAACTCCAAATCAAAAGTGATAAAAAGGTACATACTATTTGAGGTGCAGCTGTTTTGTGTAACCTTTTGACTCCTTTTGTAATGACATACGAGTCACTTTCTAAAAAATGCTTGGAGCAAAAGACACTACTTTGCGACGGCTAGAAAAAATCTTCACATCTTTGACGTGCGACCACGTATGTCCACTGTCCACATCGCACAGGATCTCTAGGAAAACTAAAAATCCAATAAAACTTTGTTTGTAAACGTCACGCACTTTAAATTTTTTATTAATTCAATTTTATATGATTAATGGTTTTGCCATAATACCTTTAATGTAAGTATAGAAAACAGAATTAATATATATACTCTTTACACTTAAATTTTATAACACAGATGAAAATAAAAAAAAAACAATATAAAAAAGCGTCTCTATTTGTTTTAGAACAGAGTCACTGCATAACCCGAACAAATGATGTTGAAATACAACGGTATGGATTTGTAAGTTCCGCTAGTGTCTATTCAATTTAAAGGGTTATACTCTCGCCGAATGTTATTAAATTAAACTAAAAAAATGTTTTATAACCTTTTCTTGGCCAAATACCAAGATAATTTCAATTCACATATAATAATTACAAAACTACTTATTTAAAAAATGTCATTCCATATTCTTTTAATGTTCTGGAGGGGTGATTTTTACAATTTTTCACTGCGCACTGAGGCATGCTTACTTTCGGAACGAACGAATGCTACTAAACGAAAAGACAACCCAAAACGTCAAGTGGGTGATCATTTAGTGAGGGAACTTTTTTGTTGTGGATTGTGTATCTAGTTCTTTATAGTTGATCGAAGGGAAAACACGATAAAAAGTGTAACGTTAGTGTGTGCCTTAACCTTAGAGAGTAGATTTCGAAGCACCAACACCGCCGTCCTATGTCAAAATGTCAACATTGACAACGCCATAGGGCGAGCAAGCCTTTGCGCGGGATCAGCGCGAGGTTGTCGTTATCGTGCTAGAGCTGCAGTTGCAGAAACGTCTATTAAAGTTAATGCTACTTTAGATGTCATACTTCCACTTTTGCACTTGCAGACATAAACAAGGACAGCGTTATATTTAAAGAAGCTTTAACTTGAATGGACGTTTCTGTAACTGAGTGTTTTTATAATTAAGTACCTATCCAATGTGCTATTGTAAGGTTCGCTTTCTTATCGTGTAGGTTTAGTGAAGTATGTGGCGAACTAGACTAACCCTGGTGCCACAGTTTTCAAACAGCCAAATTGCCTCTTACTTGGTTTAAACAACTGTAGTCAATCGACAACCCGGCTCAACGTGCGCTCGTGATCAATTGCCACTTTGGTCACCCATCAGATACCCTGCCCCTTTGTAAGTTGTTTAATCTCACTGATCGGTTCACTTCAGCAAGAGCCTACGGGCGCTACAAAGTTTTAGGTTCCCTTTAATAAAAATACAAAAAAATATTAAAAACTGTCCGAGTACAGTCAAGAGCAGGTCACGATTTACACTATCAGTTTAAGCTTAGCTCTGATTTATACTGTACGCCATACAATGCAGGGCCGGTGCAAAGTCCAAAGTGTCAAGCTTGACGTGCTCTTGAGTGTACCTGCTTCGGAGGACACGTTAAGCCGTCGTCGGTCCGCAGTCGTTAAACCAAATCAAAAGGTTATTTTGAAGGTTTAAAAACTAGGATTAGTTAAGTTTGCCAAGTTGTCGATAAGAATGAAAGGATATCGAAAATGCTGAAGTACCCAAATTCTCCCACAGGAGTACAAGCGCCGGTCTGCTCTACGCGACAGCTACACAGAGACGGAGCTCTGCCTACTCCGGGCCGCCTCAGCCGCGTCGGTGGCCAGCGGGGCAACTGACAGGAGTGCCAACACTGACAACTGCGTCGAAGAATACGTCTGTGACGTGCCTTTCGCTGGTGAGTGGCTTGCATGACTTGTTTCAGGCAACTGCAAGAGTTGGGGTTTTAGGGGCTAAGCAGACGATACAAGGGGATATTTATTTGTCTGCAAAATGATCGAGCACAACTGCAACAATTATGCTAGAGAGACCGAAAAAGCGCGTCGTTTTGTATACTTTTTGATCGTTTTTAAAAAATTAACTCCAACGGGAATGGTACCAGCCGACCGGCATTGTAAGATCTTATGTGCCCGAATTTCCAGGTTTATCGGGAGAAAAATTTGGTCACTTTACTTGCCCTCTACCTAGGTTGTTTAAAGCAGCTTACTCATGGGCGTACCCAGCTTCTGGCCTAGGGCCCCGGGCAAGTCAGATTTTTTAGTGCAGATGTTCCGCGGATGTTTTGTCATACACGCTACACAAAAACACCGGGCGAGGCCGAAGGCCGAACTCCGAAGCGTCACCAAGCATATTACCCGCCGACCGCCATCCGAAAATTTCATATCCGCCATCTTGGATTTTAGTTGGGGGAATCGGGAATCGTGAGTTAGCAAAAAACTTTCCCTCGAGAAAATAGATCAGAGAATATTTTTTTTAATTTCGTATAAGTTCCTTGGGGAAAGTTGGTCAGTTTCTTGTGGAGAATCACCAAGAATCACCCCATAAAGTTCGCTATTTAGTTTAAAGTTACACACAGTTGAGCAAGAACAGCACAAGTCGTGAGGTGCACCGTAGACTTAACAGGCGTTTCTCGCTTGGTTGTGTAATTTAGACAATAATTACCCAGCTTTAAAAATGACATAGAGGAAATCGGTTTTACATTCTTATTTTAGTGATTATAAGTCGGTCTTTATATATTTACGGGAAGAGGTAGGGTGGTACTTCATTGCAATTCAACCCCTTTGATATACAAACAAATATAGAATCACACAATGAACCCATGTACCTTTTGTATACCTAGTATATTGGGTGACTGACTTTATATTAGCGAAAATTAAGAATGTGATTCAGGCCTAGAAACTGAACAACTTTCCGTAAGGAACACAGGTCGAAATAATAGTTTAAAAAGTCCTCTCCATACAACATGTGCGATTTGCTGATTTACCTTTGTATGGGGAGTATCTAATTAATCTAACTTATTTTAATGTCGTGAACCAAATGTTATCTCACAATTTTTCACACAGACAAGAATTTATTTGCTGGCTGTATCTACGCGAAGGTATTTGTATTGTACTTTCGACAGAGACACGAGTGGTCGATGGATACGAATATTTTTAAAAACTTAACAGAATATTTCCGCTTGTTACACCACAGCGTCTGCATCTGCAAACTTCGAATTTGAAACTGGCTATCACCCAAAAATTCAAAAATGGTTCAGTAAAATACTCTTTTATATCGCTCCAGGGAGTTCCCTATTTGCCCATGTGTAAACATGGCAACACACGCGTCACTGGGTTGCCAGACTGCAAATAAAAAGAACTGTATTTTCGGCTTTCCCTATTGAATTTTCACCTAATATTTAAATGTTCGACAGTTTCGGAATTCCGAAGTTTTGACAGGCTGTTTTCAACCTCTAGCTAACTTACAACTTCAATCGATTATAATACGTACGTGTGTATATTATCAGACCCAATTTTTTTATAGATAAATGTAAATGTGAAGATCAATGACATTTTTGTTTCTTATTAGTTTGCAGCCTCAGACTTTTGTGCGAAAAAAACGAGAACAGCAGGCAGATCTTACAAAAATACTACAAACACTTTGATATCCCTACTATTATTATAAACTCGCATTCCGCTCGGGACTTCGTTCCCGTGGAAATTCGGGAAAAATATGTAGCCTATGCCCATTGAGGATAATGTAGCTTTCTAATGGTGAAAGAATTTTTCAAATCGGTCCAGTAGTTTCGGAGCCTATTCCTCTTTATAAATTGATATAAATTATAAAAGTTTTTAAGGATAGATGGTACACGCAAAAACCATTGGACGGATTTTGATGAAACTATGCAGTAATATAGCTTAGATATCAGAACAACACATAAGCTACATAATTTTTCCAAATTCCCATGGGAACGAACTCCCGGGTGGAAAGCTAGTTTACATAAAATACTTACATACTCGTAGTACGGCTGAAAAAATGGCCAACTGTTTTTAATACTTGCCTAACAAGATTTAGTTTTAGACTAGCTTTCCGCCCGCGGCCCGCGTGGACCGTACCCAACTGTGGGGTAAAATGTAGCCTATGTCCTTTCCCAGGCTCTAATCTATCTCTGTACCAAATTTCATCAAAATTCCGTTCAGTAGTTTAGGCGTGAAATACGGACAGACAGACAGACAGACAGAGTTACTTTCGCATTTATTATATTATATTAGTAGGGATTATAATCAAAATGAAGACTTATCAAAGGTACTTCCACTAGGTCTAAGTAAAAAAACCAAACCTACCGAGGTCAGTACCCGGCAAGTCGATCAAACTTTGGTACAAGTACGCATCAACAAAATTGGTATTTAACGGCTACGCATCATGGCGATTGCTTTTTTATTACCTATCAATCTTCGGCTATTATGTGTGCTGCTATTACCAATCACATGAAAGTATTAGTGAGTTAGCATTAGCATGTACTTATCATATAAATTTGGTTATTTTAAAACTAAACAATACATTATTTTATTCATAACTGGACGATGCCCATCAGGACTTTGTTCTTTTGTGTTACTGGAAATCCTTCCTTATCCCTTACCTACCTACGTTATAAAAGGAACCTTTGTGCCAAATTTCCTCTTTCTAAGTATAAGGGTTTGAGCTAGGCATTGATGAGTCAGTGAGTCATGACATGAGTCATGACATGACCCTGCATTTTAGGTATTAAAATTTATTCCTTGGGGTTCGGGGTTTTTTTTTGGTGGATTTATTCCTTTATGTACGGATTTCTAATTATCACATGCTCATAGGTGAAGGAAAACATCGTGATGAAACCCGCCCCCGTCCAAGAAAATTCATTTCGACAGTCGAACGCGGTCCAGGACTATGGCCTAAATCCCTTCGAGTTTCGAAAGGAGGCCCGTGCCTCTCGGTGGGGACGTATTGGGCTGGTAAAAAAAAAGATCTATTCGATTGAACAATTATTGCTAAACTTGATTTATTTTTTCATAACTTTTCGCTCTAACAAGAACTAAATTCTTAGTAGCATAGTTTTGTCCAAACCTTCCCATTGAATATTGGATTTAATTCCCAAAAAAACTCATTTTTTTGTGTGAGAACATCGGTATCGGTATGTTAAGAAATGTGTTAAAAACGGCAATTTTAATAAAATCTGAAATCAAAGCCATTTTAAAAAACTCTGTGACTCTACCGTTGCGGCAACTTGCAGCATATTAATACTCCCTACTTGCGAAAGTAATTCTGTTACGCTTTCATGCCTATACTACTGAACCGATTTTGATGAAATTTGGTACAGCGATAGACTAAAGCTTTTATTTCGAAATGCCTGAAGGGGTTGAAACAGGTGATAAAAGTTTGTATGGAAGCAGGTCACTGTCGAAGATAAAACCATGAAACTTTTGTATTTAAGCACTATAGGAAATAAATAAATATTTTTTATGGCGTTTTGACTTCGATCAACCGTTTTGAGGACAAAGTATGAATAAGTATCTTAAAAAAATGAAACTGCTGACCAAAGTAACTATTCCACGCGGAAGAAGTCGCGGCAAAAGCCAGTTATAAAATATGGCAATTTCTTGTCTGATTTCGGGTTTCATCAATTTAAACAAAGACACTTGGTCTGTGCATTTAATAATATGATGTTGATGTCTACGAGTTTGATGATGAATGATGATTACACGCAAGTACATATACAGTAGGTACACACGGCAGCACATCAGGCTATACATTTTGACCTTGACGTCGCCATTATCTCACTCGGAATAGCGTCGGCTTTCGTAGTGCAAATGGGTACCCGACTTGCTGCTGCCTGTACCACACAACCTTTATGCGGTGCGTGCGTGCGGCTCTCAATTTAGGACGTGAGAAATGGAATGGGCACACCTAGTTAGAGCGTCACTTTAAATAGATAGAAATACTTCATTGCTGGTACAGTCCGGAAGAAGTGAAATTTAATAGTCCTTACTAATATTATAAATGTGAAAGTGTTTTTGCTTGTCCTTCCTTCACGTCGTAATAACGCACAGAGCACTTTACCAGTTAGGTGCAATTTAGGATGATTGTCATTTCTCATAACACTTAATTGATTTTGCACTGATATTTTCAAGGCGGCGCGCGGTCACGCCACTAGTTCCTAGTTCCATCTCTCTTTTTCTTGCAAGCAAGATAGGATTACCTCAGCAATTCTTGAGATCTGATTTCTAACTAATTTACCTTCAATGCACTTCTAATGGTTCGGTACGTACTCGATGTTATAAAAGAACAGGAGCAAGAGATCGGCCTGTTTCTTACAGAGAGATAGTTAGGGGGCCAAAGAGTGACATAGGCTACTTTTCCAACGAAGTCGCGGTCAGAAGGCGATATTAATTAAGACATGTGAACACAGAAAACAACGACAGAGAAATACGAGTAGTTAGTGGAGTCTGAAAGTGTAACCATAACTTAATCCGGTCAGGCTCCAACTGTAATTAAACTAATATGCTAAAACTATATAATAAATAAATAAATTAAATAAAATAAATTTTATTTCAGGTATAGGTACGTTGTACATATATGATCATTTATAGAACGCCTGCAAGTGAGTGTTTAGCATAAAGGTCTGTATTACAAAACGTGACTATCAGATTGTGATCTATACTTGAGTAGCATTCATCTTTCTCATTTTGATAGTGACAGAAAGAAACAACAATACTTAAGTACAGATCAAGACTTAAGTCTCCTTCTGCGGTCCTTAGTGTGCCTTTGGGCGCTTTTACTTTGTAAAACCCTAGGAAATACAAAAAATATTTTTTTTTTATTCATTTACCTTTTAACTTATGTTGAGAGACAACGCTTTGACACGAACTCACCTCCATATAATAATTAAAGTGGAATTATTTACGCCTTGTAATAATACGGTCTACGTGGCCCTACGTGATTAGCACGTTAAAACGTAATAACGCGGCGTTTTGACCTCATTTTTAGTGCTCAGCTTGGTTGGGTAAGAGTTTTTAATGTTGCATACTACGTTGTACTACCACGTAGTCACGTGAAACGGATTAATCAAGTGCAGAGTTTCTTAGAACCCTGGATAACTCTTAGAACCTTTACTTGAGCATCACGTTTGTACACAGTTTTACATTCTAAACTTAGGACAAAAGATCCCTTAGGTGTCCAGAGAGTGAACCCATTGGAATCGCATCACCATGCTAATTTCAAAGCATTTGTGGTGCGGTTCCCGACGTTCATGCTGGAGACAGTCATGAAGGAGAGCTTTTGGCCGGAGGGCGTGGTGATGTTCCGCCGTTTCCGAGGGAGATTCCCGGTTGCAGACACCCCCGGAAAACACCCGGGAAATAGTGTTAATTTTATTTTACTTTGTTCAATTATATTTCATACTAGCATTCCGCTCGGGACTTCGTTCCCATGGGAATTCAGGAAAATTATGTAGCCTATGGCCATCGGGGATATTGTAGCTTTCTTATGGTGAAAGAATTTTTCAAATCGGTCCAGTAATTTCGGAGCCTATTTAATGCAAACAAACAAACAAACAATCAAATCTTTCCCTCTCTATAATATGTATAGACATTATGTTACTCTGTTAGGTACTTATATATGGGCCTAGTTGCCTGATGATAATAAATTATTTTATTGTTATTATTATTTTTAATCTCTAAATTTTAGGTTATTTAGACCTTTTCTACCAAACTTTTCGAAACAAAAAAGTGCCTAAAGGAATGTGCTGCTTTCTCCAAAGCAATCTAACTTTTTTTTCATCCATTAAACTAACTACAGCACCTTGTAAAAAACGTGTACTATTTGAAATTGCTTTTATCTGTGTCTCACGCCGAGTACTTTTATTTATCTCTGTGATTGGTGTTTTTATACGCCTCTACTCGTAATTGCAATAGCTGTTGTAACTGCGATGGTTGTAGGTAGTTGTCATAGGGCCGTAATACCTTCATAGGAAGGCGTACTAAGTCGATTTTATTTGTTCTTGTTTAATTCTGAAGAAAAGGTGGACTTGGTCTTAAGTGGCCCCAATAAAACATAATAAAACACAAACCCGTTAGTAACCTTACTTTATATTATAAATGCGAAAGTAACTGTCTGTCTGTCCGTCTTTCACGCCTAAACTACTGAACCAATTTTGATGAAATTTGTACAGAGATAGATTAGAGCCCTTGAAAGGACATAGGCTACATTTCATCCCACAGTTGGGCACGATATAACCTGTAGTCCACGCGGGCGGAGCCGCGGGCTGAAAGCTAGTAGGTATTTCGTAAATTCACAATGCGCATTTGCGCACTGCTAAGGAATGGAATTATCTCTAGCATTTCTATGTCCGAGTTAACAATATTTAAAATTGATGATCTTACCTCCAAAATGTTTAACAATGTTTGACTCAAAGAATTTAAAAATAAAAAATGAATTCATTTTTTTTGCCATTTATTGTTTAAATCTTTCCTTTAAAACCATGTCAAACTTTTTTGTAGTAAGGCAGGAACTCTTTAAAGTTCGAGAGAATAGGTTGTTTCTGGATGAGCTTGCAGCCTAGACCACATCTTTGCCCCCTACGCTTGATTGTTGATTGAGCGAACTCACAAAAAAACCCTCAGAATATTTTGATCTCTTGGTTCTTAGGCTCACTAACTCGACTTGACACCTAAAGGAACTATCATATAAAAGCCTATGTAACCCAATCCGCAATCTAGACTTGTAAAGTGATCCTAAGATGCACTAGACCGCAGATTTCTTCACTCCCGACAACCTGATTTGTTAACATTAAACTACGTTAGGTGGTTCACCACAAATGCTTGCTTCTCTTACTGCCAGCTCGCTTGCTTGTGACTTCATTCAGATTAAACCGACATTTCTTCCCGTGAAATAGTTAAACCCGTAGTTAATACTGATTTTTGATAGAACTATGTTTTTTTTCTAGCCTGTCAGATTCCACCGTGGATTGGGATTTTATTGAACTTTTTGTTAAATATAAGCAAATGATACACACTCAAAAGCCTATACTAAGGTTTTCCCTTGTGTCGTCTCTTGGAACATACATAAAGACAGACACGAACACACATGACCCGAAAATAAAGATCTGCTTTTTACACAAATGTCTGTCCGTACCGTGAATCGAAACCAGGACCCGTCGAACAAGAGGCAACATCACTTCCGCTTGACCACATCGGCCGTCAAAATTAAAGTACCTGGTTTTACGCTGTGAAACTAGTTAAACTTAAAAAAATATATATATCCCTCTCCTGACATTAATTCCCGAAAGTCATTATAGGTATAGTTATATACTAAAAAGTCGGCTACCTTTTAAATAATAACAAAAAACACAGAACGTAAGATAAAAATGAAATTTTGGCACCAGACAAGCCCTTAAATAACAAAGCAAACTTTGCAATTACCGCGCACAGTATCGCAGTAATGGCGCAAAAAGCACAATAAAACCTGCGCAGGCGCCGGCCGAGTGCGCCGCCATCTTTATATTTTTATTTTATTTCTTTTTTGCTTCCTTCCCCTTTCATTTGTCTCGGTAAGTTTTAAGGTGCGTACAGACTTCATGGACCGAATAATTGGCAAAATTATACGTTTGCTGTATTCGAGCTTTTGAGGGGGCGTCAGGGTTTTATTGTAATGCGAGTGAAAGGCTGACAACATACCACCACTATATTCATTTTTGATATCTAATAACCCTTAGGATGTACGTCAAATGTGATGTCATCCTATAAACACGTGATACTCTGCCTACCCCGATCAGAATTATAGTCGTGAGGGATAGATATAGATCCCTTTTAGGCGGTAGGACAGATTCAGATATCTAATTAAATAAAGAGAGATGTCTGATAATGGAGCTAGAAAGTGACGACAAGACAGAATCTACGTTTCAACAACCAAATCTCGCTAATTTAGAATTGGTTGAATATAAAGAAAATCTGTGGTGTGAGTCGTACCAGCTGAATTTTTGTCGTTTTTGAATATTTTAGATTTGAATGGTAAAAGAAAAGCCGGAAAAGCCTATTTTAAAATATAATAAGGTAACGTATTAGATTTTAAAAATTCCATCTCTTTTTAGTGGTTTCTCCTTGTTTCAATTAGCGTACGTTTGACCATTTACCTATCTAAGTTTCCGGTATAATAACATGTCTATAGGACTGCTATATCTGAAATCCCACTATGCCCTTAAAACTCTGTTTATTGGTTAATTTTAATTGCATATTTGCTCTTTCACCTTAGAGTGAAAAATATTGTTATTGCTATTTTAATTTCACAAAAAGGTCAAAGTTTCTCTGTTAATTTCTTCAGGATTAAAGGTTGAACATATAATGTTACTACAGACAGACGTTTTAATGTCCGTGCTAGTGAATCTTAATAATTTGTGTTATTTTTATCAAATTGATTGGTTGAATCGCATTAGAAGCTAAGTCGAATGTTAGACGAAAGAAATGAAAGATAACTTTTAATATTTTAAAATTTAAAGTGACTTTAAATTAGTTAGCGAAATATTATGGAGTGATCCTCCCCATGAAACTGAACAACTTTTCCCAAGGTACTTCTATAAAATTCTCAAAAAAAAATTCTGCTTAATCAACTGATCGCACAAGTTAGATTGGAGGCGAATTTTTTTTTCCATATTGTAACCCTATGTTCCTTGGAGAGAGTTGTTCAATTTCATAGGCTGAATAAATCCTTTTTCGCTAACTAACTTAAAGCCACCCAATATAAAAAAACTGGGCAGAGGCTTCGCTTTCCTCCACAGATCCCTCTCCCGTGACTTTTCCATTCATTTATTGTTGAATTGGTCGACACTATAGGTTTAATAAGATCAGATAAATACACAGTTCACAATATACCATGCCGATTCTCATTAGCGTGAGTAAACCGTATTAACATTATGAATAACATATTGAATTGATTTAAGAAAAGATAGAATTCATAGACCGATACCAGGCCACTTGCAGGTAAGTACTTCACTTACTTTACTTTTTTAAACATTTAATACAATTAATTATTTAATTTTATTCCATTAAATTTTCGTTTTATACTTTTCACCAATGGTTTAGATTGTTTGTTAACTAAACTACGGATGTTATTAACAAATGTTGTAAGATAAATATTGTACAACCACTTCAAATTGCGGTAAACAGTATCAAACGGTGTATACTGGCTAGACAAATTATTCTGATTGCGTTTGCGGTTTCAATAAATAATGAAACTATTATTTATAATAGTTTTGGTCAACAATGCCTGTGTAGTATAATGTAGGCTGCAAGTGCAGAGCCACCTGATTGCGGTCTTGCCTTAAAAGCTACAATAAAAAAAAACAATGTGAAATAAATGAAACTGACTTTTTTATCTTTTTATTCTCTAGTCTTGTTAATTAGTATTCCGTACAAAAGAACTAAATAGGTACAATACAATACTTTATTGCACTCCAACACAAATAAGGTACAATTACATTTTAATACAATTATGTTAGGGTACAAAAGGCGGCCCCATTGCTAAGAAGCAATATCTTATTGGCAACTTTTACCTTCTTACATTACCTTCTTGCACAAAGCACTTAGTCGTCATTTTATTCTCAACTCTTTCTTTCAACTTATTGTTTTATCTATTTTGTCTTCGTATTACCTTGTTTTAACCCCTGACAAAAAAGGGGATATTATAAGTTTGACGTGTGTATCTGAATGTCTGTGTAACTGTCTGTGGCATAAGGTATATAGCTCCTAAATGATTGGACCGATTTCGACGCGGTTTTTTTTTGTTTGAAAGCTGACGTACTCAAGATGGTTCTGGCTATATTTGATCAAAATTGGTTCAGCAACTTAACTACTTTACCACAAAACATCAAATTTTATTATTGTTTAATTTATCCCTTTCGAGAAAGGCAAATAATTATATGTCCATACAGCCATTTTGAAACATTCTCTAAATTTTAGTTTTAGTATCGGAGCATATTTTTTATTTTATTTTAGAGTTACGAGTATTGTAGGTTCTATGTCTCGTCTTTCAGAGCATTGTTACCGTACATGCACTTTATCTGTACAAGTATGGCCGCCTTGGTACGCTCCTCTCCGAATTAACCTTTGACCTAAAAGCTATTTCTGTGGAGAGAGCCCTTTTAATCTAATTCATAAACCTGCTCATCTGTAGTAAAAGTTTTAATATGAGTTTATATTAAAACTGGTCTTAAATTAATTAAGGATATGGATTAGCCAAATAAACTGACCAACTTTCTAGAAGAAGCATAGTTCGAAATATGGAAAAAAAAGTTTCGTTTCTCCTTACACTTGGCAATCAGTTGATTGCATAAAAGTCCATTAACAATTCTACATTAAATGTCATACTGTCACTTTTCCTCTTTTTGAGGTAAACAAAGGATATCATTACATTTAAAGAAGCTTTAACTTAAATGAACGTGTCTGGAACTGAGCGTTCGTTAGTATAACAAGTCAAAATTGATTTTTGTGAATTTTATTTTTGTTGTTCAGTTTCATGTTGTTCACCTATAAGGTTTCGCTTGCTTATTTAACGTCGTTCATTATAACTGCTAGGATATCTTTAAGTTGTAAGTAATTGTATTTTCTACAAAGTTTTAGTTTGATACAATATTTTAATTTGTTGCTCCGCTTTCTCGCAAATGCCTTTCAATGTTGATTTTGCTGTTGTTTAGTTTCGCTATGAGTAACATTTCTATCTGCAAATATTTCCACAATTACCTATCCGTACGTGAACTTACTATACACTTTTATTTACAAAAACACAATGATTAATGTATTGTAATTCTTATTTTATTACCTTTGAGCCTACTGACTTCATAATAATAAACGATACACACTCAAAGGCCCACACTAAGGTTTACCCTTGTATCGTGGGTCCCTCGCAACATACACAAAGACAGACACAAACACCCATGACCCGAGAATCCGCTTTTTATACAAATATTGGCCCCGACCGTGAATCGAACCCAGGGCCCGTTACTTCAAGATTAATCAAGTTTGATAAGATACTGGTTATGAGCATTATAGTCTACGAATTCTTTGAGAAATCAAAATATTTTGACTGTCTCAAACCAAGCTGTTATAACATAGTTGAAAGTGAATATAAATATTTGAATAATTGGATCCAATTTCACATTATGCAGACGTACATATGTTTATTAAATAAAACCTATTCAGTACAGCACAAATAATGAGCATTGTTAAATCTGCTTAGTATGTATCTTCTTTCCCCAAGTGTTTCATATTATTACTTTTTAACTGTTATTATTTTATTTCATTTTTATAATTTGGGAAACAAACAGCATTTAATAAATTTACCGGAAATAGAATAGCTTAATTATCACAGATGCCAACAAAGATTCCACTAAAATCTATTATATTACCATCTAAATTTATTAATTATAACATTGTCAAGCTGTACAAAGATAATATAATTAGTAAAGCAAACTCAGTTATGTTTTATGTTTTAAATATTATAAGTTTTTTTTTCTAACTAGAGTTTTCCCAATTTAGCGCCAGGGTTCGCTTCTCATAAGTTATTTTCCACCACTTTGCACGGTCTTTTTTTTCCTTCTTTTTTTATATCACTGCAAATATCAGAGTTTGACCCTGTGATCTGAAAAAATACGATGAATCAAACCGTTCAACAACAAAAATATGCGATAACTATAGTACTACAGACTATATTACCTAGCCATGGCAAACGGTCTGCATGAAACCTATAATATGTAATCACGGAGGATATTAAACCAGATAGTTTATTTTCCTCATTATTAATTACAGGTATCCCTTGACAATAGCTTCTCTAGTCATGATACTGCAATTAGAACTGTACCACAGTACACGTGGCAAGGTTGGATACTACATGTTTGTTCAATTTAAATTCTGACTCATTTACTTTGAGTTCGAAACAAAATTAAAGACAAAACATTTCGTCAGGACTCTTGACATGACCTAGCTCAACCGTCGCCGAGTCAGCGATATCGTCTCCTTGATGTCGCGTCGTGATTACCAGGAATTAAGTCATCCACATACAGCGCAAAACCTTAAAACTCGACCTTATTATGAGGAACATAGTGGTGTAGAAGCTTTTTCTCAAGTGAACGATGAAGTTGGTGATGCAAAGCTTTAACAACATAATAATGCATTCGATTTTCAGAAACTAAACCTAATTTCGTCTTTATTTCTAAACTGATAAGGGTGTATCAAATTTGTTTTGACAGTAATTCAATTTGTTTCTTAATCCTTCCCGTCCGGCTCCAGTAGCTGACGATGTTCAGATGTTTATCTGGTAATGATTACCGAAATTAAGGAGAAACAACAGAAGATTGAGATGAAAAATGATACTCTTTTTATCGATCATGTATCAGATGTCAGAATTGTTGAGTAAGTATAATAAATGTAAGCACTGAAAATGATGTTGTCAAATTCTTCAAATATTACGTCTTTAATTATAAATTTTGGAAGGTCCCATTTTTTCCGCTTTTTGTTTTTCGAACCAGTAATTACCCACTTGTAAGCTGCAAAATTATAATGGTCACACCATTTGTTAAATTAAATATGAGGTGACTTTATTAGTTAGTAAAACTTTAAGAAGTGATTCTACCCATGAAACTGAACGACTTTACCCAAGGGACCCATTAGAAATTCTCAAAAAACCTAGGCAATCAGTTGATCGGTCAAGTTGTATGAAGAGACGACATTTAAAAAAATATTTCGAACTATGTTCCTTGGGGAAAGTTGTTGAGTTTAGTGGGCTGATTCACATGCTTAATTTTTAATAAATAATTTAAAGTAAGTCCTATACTAGTCTAATAGACTCCCTAGGGGGCCATAATCTAGCTGTAAGTAGATTCTCCTCCCTTTGTATAATTTAATACCTAAGTATGAAGTCTTTTAGGAAATAAATAGTTTTATATTTAAATTTTTTTAGGCACTTGTCTTTACATTATATTGTTGTTAAAAAGTTACACTTCATTTGTTTTTACTTTATAGTAGCTTTCCGCCCGCGTGGATTACAGGTTATATCGCGCCCAACTCTGGAATAAAATATAGCCTATGTCCTTTCCAAGGCTTTAATCTATCTCTGTACAAAATTTCTTTAAAATTGGTTCAGTAGTTTAGGCGTGAAAGATGGACAGACATACAGAGTTACTTTCGCATTTATAATATTAAAGTAAGGATTCTTAAACCATTTCAAACCCACTTTCTCATTAATGATCTGTCTCATTCTTTGTATCTGGAACCGTGCCCTTATGACGTAATTTGTCGCGACGTTTTGGCGCGATGAGTCTTGATTCACAGTACGGAAGTAGGTACATCGCCATTGTTCTTAAAATAAAAGGCGATTTTTTTAAACAAAATGCTTCTCCAGCCTTTGAGACGAGAACATTGTTTATTTCCACGCTGGACTGTGAGTGAAAGAAAAACGTAGAATGTGCCAGCTGTCAACTCTTCCCAGGCTTGCTATACAGGGCTTTAGGTAAATCTCTTTCAACCTCTCAGGTGGTTAATCAGTCCATGAAACTGAACAAGTTTCCCAAGGAACATAGGTCAAAATAAGAAAAACAAATTTTGAGTTCCCATACAAACTTCATCAGCATTTATAGCGCATTTTGTATGGGAGATCGAAATTTTTTTTTCGTATTTTGACCTATGTTTCTTGGGGAAGTTGTTCAGTTCCATGGACTGATTAACCACCCGAGAGGTTGAAAGAGAGATACCTAAAGCCCTGTATTTGCTGTAATTCAATTCAATTTGTTAGATGTGGCGTTTCCATATGTGATTTCGCCAATTTCAGAGTGTCCCTATTGCTTTTTGCTGCGTTTAGGAGTTTTCCTGTATCTTGGACGAAAGGCTGAAAACCTATCACCACTGCTACTGTTTCATTTGTTTAAAAACCCTCAGAATATATCTCAAATGTGGCGTTAAGTGATTCTGAAACTACACGATGCTCTGCCTACCCCTACAGGGATTATAGGCGTGAGTGTGTGATGAAAATTGTTTGTTACTTTTGCTGAAAAATAAAGTAGTTATTAGGACATGGTCTGATGTAGATACAATATGTTTTAACCTGTTATTATAATGAGTATGAATTCTTTGATAGCGTATCCTTTGCTTAGTGTCAAAGTCCGCTTTCCTCACTGCTCGATTTTTCTCCTTATGATCCTCCCAATACTAGCAAACAATAAAGGGGGACTCCCACAACCCACTATATTGTAAACAAGTTACTGATTAAACACTTTTAATTTATTTTTTAATGTTATTCTCAACCAAATCATCTATGAACCTACGAAAAAGTCCGAAAACACGTAAAAATTGTCATCTGACAAAATTAAAAGACAATAGCAGTGAAACATGGTAATCTGCTAATAAAATTACTTAACCCTATCAATCTTGTATTTGTCGAACACAGAACCTTTATTTTTTGAAGTCGGTTAAAAAACTCCATTGTTACTTGAAAAAGGACAACCAAACAACACCAATCATATTTTATTAGGATCGTTTTGATCCTTCTCGCGTCGTTTTACGAGTATGCGCAGGAGTTGAACCCAGTGCAGTGCGTTGACACTGGCTGCCCACCGTTCCGTGTTATTGATCCAAATCGATCCATGAATTTAGATCGTTGTATTTGGAGCTTCATGATTGGACGGAAGTGAATATGCTCCTAGTTATGTGTGTGGACTGACAAATTGTGGTTTTATTGGAATAGTATATGCGTTAGGCAGAGCTGCCTGTGTGGTTACAAGGTCTTATGACACAGAATAGTACTAACTAACGTAGAGAAGACTTACTTCCTAACAAAAGTCAATTTTAGGCATAATTTGCCTACTATTGCAAGCGGCACAGGATTGCAAGAGAAATGATTTCAAAAAGGTATACCAACAATCTATAAAAGGTCATTGAATTACTAAAATACTTACTTTTAACGAATTTTATTAGAATTCTACCATTCTAGGTGATACCATACTGAGTTAAGATGCTAATTATTAGCTCACATAATAGTCTACATCGACACTTAATATTATAAAGAGGAAAGATTTGTATTTTTTTTACCAGCCCATATACGTTCCAACCGAGGGGCACGGGCCTCCCTTTGAAACATGAAGGGGATTCACGCCATGGCCCACCACGCTGGCCCAGTTCGGGTTGGTGGAAAAATTCTTTCACCATTAGCACAATTAGGATGCTAGTAACATAGTAACATAGGCTACATATAATTTTCCCGAATCCCCACGGGAACGAAGTCCTGAGCGTAATGCTAATATTGAATATACGAATACGCAAAAAATTTGAGAAATCGTCGCGCATACACTCTTTCTTATGATTAGGCACTGGAATGTGATACAACATGTAGAAGATAAGAAAAATTTAACATCATAAAAAAATATTTATAATCACGGAAGTACTGCATAGAACTCGATATTTACAAAAAAGAAAAACTGTTTTTTGAGAGATACGCAAATATTTTTAATAGAGTTTGTTTTATAGGTTTTTGACCCCGTAAGAGATCAAGCGTATAAAGAACTAAATTCGTATGTAGTTATGGTAAAACAAATATATTAATAAAACATAAAATAACGAATAGGTACTAATAAATGTTGCAGACTTCCCACACACTGTCATATAGAATAGGTATTATAGCACAAGATAAGTAAACTAAATAAGGCTTAGATGACGTTTGGCTGTGTTTTTAAACCACAGGTTTCATCAAGACTTCATAGTTTTGGTAGCTCTCCTTATGTTAAATTATGCTGAATCACAATTGATATTTTGCATAGACGCTTTTAATTACCAAAGCTGATGAATACATGAAAAAATAAACATTTTTGAACAACTCACACAAACCTAACCCCATACTAATACAAGGATTGTGTTAATACAATATTATTTTACTACGCATTTAATCTTAAATTAGAATCCAATAAATAAAATGCGATCGTCTGACATAAATTAATGTTTAAACGAGAAATATGCATTAGTTTTCATATGTAATGCAGCTAAGGCAAACAAGTTCTCATACCGGTTTCTGGATATCGTTAATATCTATTGAAATCTTATTATTTCGTCACACATATTATAAAAGGCTTACCTCGTCCATAAGTATACCATTAATCAGATTTAAAAACTTATAGTTTTGACCAAATTAGTTATTTAAAAAAAAATCACACTTGCCATATTAAGAGATTATTTCTTAAACTACCATATACAAGAAAATACAAAATGCTCATCAATAAATCACAAAAAAAAACAATACATTATGTTGAAAATAAAGTTGAAGCTTGGACTTTCCTTAGAACAAAAACTACTTCAAAGCAAAATCCAAAATACTGAACGTGCAGTAAAAGATAATGCAAAGTTTCATTCAACTCTACAATGCTAGCCCTTGGCCCTAAAGCTTACCTGCCCTAACTTTCCTAAAAATACATCAGTTCACGGTGTATAAACATAATAACAATCGACCAAATTCAATAGCTCTATTTTCAAAGCCAATGCAAAGATAGACAGGTGCTCTAAATTTGGCCGGGTTATATCGGCGCTGGCGCACGTTGCGGTGATTCCTTCTGTCAGTTGCTCTCGTGCGATCGATCCGCGTTGCTGTGCGTCTCTCTTACATAGATCCGTATTGATCGTTTTAAATAGATCCTTTTTGTGATTCAGTGAAATCTGTTCCAAATTAACATTAGTGTTTTATAGTGACCGTTCTATATTTATACCACCTACATTGTTTTAAATAAGGTAAATTGCTTTTTGATGTTAGTTTTAGTTATCTAAACCAGTAGCCATTTAGGAATTTATTTATCGACAACGATAAAAGTGATAGTGGTTTCATTTGTGACATGTTACGTATTATCTTCATTGATAATTTATTTATTAATTTCTTTGATTGGTGAGAAAATCTCTTCTAATCAAGAAATCGTGATAAAATTATTAAGATGAAGTAAATATTCTGAGTCATAATTTGCTACGTGATTTCGCACGAATGTGTCATTGGTAGCTTCAAGTACATCATCGATAGTATTGTCAACATAATTATCGTTTATTATACTAATTTATGTATGTTAACTTATCGACACAGTGTTATTGTTTACTCTCGTTATGTGTGATTGTTTATTATTGTCATGTAGAGTAGGGTATTTATTGTGTTAATTAGGTAGATGTTTCTTTGGTCGTTGTCTGTTCCATCATAAATGGCGTAAAGTCTACTATTATAGACAAAGCAATACACTGCCGTCAATTTTCAGCAAAGTAAATACTAGCTTTTCGCCCGGAACTACGTTCCCGGGCATTCAGGAAAATTAAGTAATCTATGTTACTCGTAGATAAGAGAGAAGAGTGATTACTTCCTACAAACAAACGTATAAACTATTTTTCCCGCGGTGTCAGAAGTACCATCGTTTTGTACCATTGATGGTACTACTGACCTAGACTTATGTCGCTAGTACCATTAAATACAAGACTAGATTTGGCACATGAGTTTGCTTTCACATAAAAGAAAAAAAATAATATTTTCTTCCAACTACGCAGCAATTCCGCCATTATTGGCGTAAGTGACATAACAAAAAAAAACTAAATATTTGAAATTAAATTGAACTACTTTACTACTATTTTGTATTTTTATCGACGAAACTTTTCCAAAAATAATGGCACATTAACAATGTTATTCACCAGCTCCATCTGTCTTTCAGAATTTTAAGAAAACCGAAGGTTGTTTTAGGTTTTCCTTTGAAACGCTGATTAAATTGTCCATTGCATGCTTCAGAAATATTTACAGTTCGATGCACCACATTTTTTTGTAATTGTTCCGGTACAATTTGAAATTTTGTAATTCTTGCATCTCCAAAAGGTACTTTTATTTTTAAAACGGACATGAAAGTAATATTGATTACCATTGTGTAATAACACTTTTCCACGACCACGTTTTTAGGGATGTTGACTTTTTATTATGTTTATCTTAAAAAATAACTGAATCCAAAACCCAAAACCGAAATAATTTTTGAAAACTATTGAGAAATAAAAAAGTTACAAGCTTTTAAATTTCAATAGAGGGGGACTCTGTCAAGCAACGAAAAAGAGATTCACTTCTTTTTTTGTGACGTCACCGCCATTTGTTTGCGTAGGTAAAAACGAGATAGCTAGCTCTCCCCACAAAACGAAAAAGCTAGTCTTTACGTTAATATAAATGCTAATAACTTGTTCATTTATAAACCGATTTTATTGCTGTTTTCAGATTTTAATATATTTCTAGCAATATTTTTTGTTTCACATACAATAATTCATAAAATCAAACACTGTAATAAAACTCACGAAATTAAAGATGCTAAAGGTCTTTGACTGGTAGAATTTTCTAATAAAATTAATAATTAAGCCATTAAACGTCATGGTATAAATAAAACGAGGTTTAATTAATCAGGTGGCCAGTAAGTTACTACATATAAGTAAAATAAATGTTTGGGCGCCTGTCAGTGTGTAAAAGTCGCTAGTACCATCAGTGGTAATATAGGTCAGTAGTACCATTAATGGTACTAGCGACATAAGTCTAGGTCGGTAGTACCATCAATGGTACAAATCGATGGTACTTCTGACCCAGCGGGCTTTTTTTTTACAAGCCCATATACGTCCCCACCGAGGGGCACGGGCCTCAAACTTTACCTCTTTATAATATTAGTATAGGTTCTAAGCGTACTTGAACTTATCAAGATTTTAAAAATCCAAATGCTTTTATCTACGATGATTATGTAACACACTTCATCAATAATTTTGGAGCTTCTAAACTCCCATACTGTTTCGATGAATCATTGTTAATTTTCATGATGTTTTGCTAAGCAGCGAGTGTTTGCTTAAGCTGAGTTTACTTAACCTGGGGATACGTATATCATGTTGGATTCCTGTTTAAGGTCACGATCACAAACTGTTCTGTATACATTGAAAACATATTTTGAGTTTAGAATTGTTGCTATGGCTATATGTTAGATATATGCCTCCGAATTTTGAAATAGCGACACTTCACATTGTTTGTCTAAAATCTGAGATACAATTCTTTTACGCCGGGCCTGGAGCAGTTTTGGCGGATACGCTTTTGTCATGCACAGGTCTCGATACGTACTCTAAAACATTTCTGACTAGGCAAAATTAGTATAGACTAGGCCAAACCAGTTAATCCTGAAGTGCACTTATTCATATTAGGTTCAACCAGTTCCGCCTAGGTTAAACTAGTTTTTCCTATCGGCCATAGGACGGACCAGTTTGGCTTAGTCTGTACCAGTTTATCCTATTGTATAAAGGATGAACTGGTTTCGCCTGAAAAACTAGTTTGTCCTAAAATCGGGTTTGGCCGGTAACATATACATTTTAAAGGAGTTAACTTCAACATAGAGTGTAACGAACAAAATGTTTACACGTTTAATTTGATTTTTAATTGATCCAAGGGTTACTAAATACCTCTTGCTATTACGAACAGCTTGCCGTATTTCTTTATAAAATTTGTGGTTTCCGGCACCAAAAACGTAGGTCCGGATGGAAGCGATCAATTTTGTACTGCCAGCAAAAAATGCCGTTAAGGCTCGATGTCTTCTCGATGTAAGTGAAATGCGTTTTTGCTCCACTTCTGATCGTTGTTTTGTGAAGACAAACAAATTTTCGAAATTTTCGCACAAGTTGTTGTATGAGATGCCTTCTCTTATTTTTTTTCATAATTCGATCCTTGTTCCTTAAGGAAAGTTGTGTAGTTTCATGGGCTGATTCACATACCTACTGAATTGTCACCAACTAATTTAAAATCACCCAATAATCATTTTATTACCTGATAAGTAAGTAAGTATACTTATCGCAAAACATTCTATAAAAATATTTCAATTCCTTTAAAACACTTAAAACAAGTTTTTGATTGGTATTCAATTCAGTAAAATCTTGAAATTCTTTCGCGCCGAATATGGAAGGGACTCTTGATTGAATCGTTGATTTTTTCTTGTAATTACTCACCCTTTTATAGCTCTCGTTAATTTTATTGATAAATGGTCTGTAAACATCATGGTTATACTGTGTGAAATTGATATACTTGAAATTGATATCTTAATATTTTGAAGTTTTTAAAAAATGTGGTAGGCTGCCGTCACGGCAGAAATCATTTCCGTGTCGACTTTTAGTTCCTGCTGCTAAGCAAAGGCCTCCCCCACATCCCTCCACTACTCTTGATCCAGCAGGAATTGTGCCTAGTTGGTTTGAAAGCATCAAATTCAAAATAACTTTATTTAATAGAACATTCAGCATGTTACTTAAAATAAGTCAAAGTTACATTAAATACATACAAACATATTCGTTCCTTTAGGATGTTACGTTAAAGGATTTAAATGTATACATACATATTCGTTCTTTTGTCCCTACTGACTCTACATCTATTCGCAAAAGTAAGACTGCCCCCTAGAGAAGAATAGGCAAGAAGGCATCGTCGTCACGCCACCTCTTGCTGGGTCTCCCTCGGCGTTTGTGGCCGTCTGGTGGCACCTAGTGTGTAGCGATACGTGCCCACTGGCCCTCAGGAGTATCAACTGCATTTTCGAAACACTAGAGAATAGGGAGGTTAAATACAACGTGTTCCAAAAATTCCCAATAAAAGGAATTAAAATGAATTTTGATTGATGCGCAGCTCTACTTCAAATGTGTCATGGTGTTCTATGAAAGTTGTTTATAAAAGTTATAAGAAATTAAGGTAACATTCGTTAATCAAATTTCTGTATCAAAACTGTCATTGTAAGAGTCAATAAAGATATGAATAAGTATAAATATCAAAAGAGATACTCGAAAAAATTCCAAGTTCCAAATAACGCAAATAATCTACTAGCTGAATTGAAACCAGTAACTTAAACAATGATAGTAGAACACAGAACGAGCTGACCATAAGTAATGAGCTAACGATGCAATGGATAAGCCCACAGATAGTGACCACGTGTGGGATAGCGTGGGAGTGGACAAGAATATGTCGATGTGGTAATGAGAAAGCATGAATGATTGTATTTGCATACCATATCAGAAGTTTATTGAGTAAATGGACCGTTCGATATTTACCTATGGCAAACTATTTAGATAAATTAAACTGATTTATATTGTATGTTCAGTAATTAACTGTTAAACAATTTAGTTATCTGCATTAATTGTTGACTTTGAATCTAAAATATTTCACACGCTATTTTGATGTGTCACTCTCTAAAACATTTTTCAGAAAGAAATTCAAAGTAGGATTTATATTTATCGAGACAGTCAACAAATAAAGAAATAATGGTGTTTATAAAATGATATATACTTTTTGTGTTCAGGTTAAAACAGGTTTGTCACCCAAATCGAATATCATAAACTTGGGTGACTTTCAAATCGAGTGTAACTTTGATTATGCTTCTAGTAGCTGGGAATTTGCGTTAATAGTGTAAATATCTAATCGGCAAGGTTACAACCGGTACAGCATGGATTGCTACAGAACAAAAATATAGCACTTGTATATCGCGATACTGCTCAAAGTAACATTTGATTTGCCATAGTATAAAGACCATTATATCAGGAGTTGCCTTAAATGTTTCTGATTTCTCACTCTGACATACTTTCATTTTCTATTTATCTACACCAACTGTAGTTCTTCAAAGTTGCATGTTTCATTTTAGAATATAAGGGCCCCCATGATTTTTAATCGCAAATCAGGCGTGCATCCTCAGTTTTGTTTGCTAACTACCTGTTGGCATCCGGTGGCGAAACCGTTGATAAAAGATTGCTCCACTCCTCAGTAATGCAAACATGTGGCAACCTTTCCTAAGCAGGCTAGGAAGGTACTGACATTTCATTACTAGTGTGAACTCGGAAATTAAATAAAATATAAATAAAACGCCACACAATCAAAGGCCCAAACTAAGGTTTTCCCTTGTGACGTGGGTCCCTTGGAACATACATAAATACATAGACAAACACTCATGACCCGAGAACAAACATTTGCTTTTTACACAAATATTTGCCCCGACTGGGATTCGAACCCAGGATCCGTCGATCAAGAGAACACTCGACCAAACCGGCTGCCGTGTTATGATGAGTTTAACGATTGAGACAAATACGATACTGTTCTCGACTAAACAACGGGATGTGAGCATCAATTCACCGATATTTCGCAAGATCGGATGACAGTAGGTACAGATGATATCTCCCTTGCGCTGCAAAGACGAAAGTGACAAGTAGTGACAGTTAATTGGTCGAATATCGGTCGTGGCCTTATATTTGTTAGGGTTTTGTTTGCTTTAAAAATATCACGCACGACGCTTTCATCCTTGGCACTCGTTTGATAAAAATATGAATCTAGCTTACGTTATATTTCAGTTATTAATTTCATACCTTCCAGGCGTCAAAACGTGTTATTTTTTTCTAACTTCTCATTCTATTTATTCTCTGAATCGCCAAAGCCGTCCTCATTCTAATTTCCTCTAATTTCCACAGTCATTCGTCACGTTTCGTTGAACAACCAATGTGAACCACGGCTACTCCCGGCTTTGTTATCTGCGATGATTCAGCTTGCATCACCACTATTATTTGACCTCCCTTGCTCCTTTATGTAACATGTAAATTAGGGCAAATCGTCGCACTGGGATTCAGTATCAAGGATCAAACCATTATGGTCATTTCATGACCTCTAACTAACTCTGTGCGTCGCATCAAGTGATATCATCAGTGCAGGTTGTAACCTTCAGTAATCCAGAATTGTCATGGGAGATTTTTAATAAAAGAATTTAGTCGTGGAATCGAATTAGCTGTGTAGACGATATTTCCGTTTCATTACTCTTTAAGTTAGAGTCGTGACCTTCCTTTTTGCATTCAGCTATATTAAACAATCCTACCTATTAACAACCTAACCGATAACATAGGCTTGGATAGCAATTGTTTTTGTCTAAATGCAGTGGCATATTGTGTTTTGTACTCGCCTAATAATTGTTTTAATGGACTGACAACGCCTTAAAACTGATACCACCGCGGCGCTACTTTACTATTTTACGATTAAGGTGGTACCGGATTATATTACCATGTTCGTACTTATCTATGTTGAGTAATATTTTAAATTTCCTTGGATTTTTTAAAAGTATACTCACAGTGTATCGAATCGCTTGACTTTTCAGGATTTACGTAGGTAAGTCAATGAATGCTATAGCAGCAGTTGTAAGATTTGACGTAAAAGTAGTTTTACATCGCAGCATGTAAAAGATAAACCTACAGTTTATTTATAAGCTCAATTAGCCCTGAAACAAACTTCATTTGTTTTGTCGTTCTAACCACTATTTACTTCATCTTCCAGTGCTTGTATAACTTTTTCTGTCGAAGAATTTTCAGCCTTATGATATTGGTGGTTAGGTTTAAAAGGGTTTACAGCGGTGCTTCTATTATCATTGTTAATTTCAGCAAGTAATCCTCTTGACAATTGCTTGATTGCAACAATTAATCGCAATTGAGAGGAATTTGTTCGGCTTCCTACCTTGTAATAACAGAGTTAACTGTTGGTTTTACTCTTTGAAGTTGTGGAAACCTATTAATGTAATTCTCTGTTTTATATACCAGAGAAGTATTTCTAGGTGTTCTAGAATATAATATAAAAAAATATATTTCAAATCTTTAAATATCATACTGTCATTTTCCGTTTAGTTGACGTAAACAAAGACATTTAAAGAGGCTTTAACTTTAATGTAGGTTTCTGAAACTGAGCGTAAGTCTTAGACTTTTATGCCGATTACCTGTTTATGTAGGTCATCAGCATTAAATGTCTTTAGATGTTTGTTTCTAGGTTATCAAAAAGAGATTACACTTGGATTACCTGTACCGTACAAGTAATAGCACTTTATTTTATCAATGTTACATAAAAGAGTAACGTTTTAACGATACTTACGCCAATAATCCTTGTTGGGGTAGGCAGAGCGCCATATGTGGTTCTAGAACCATTTGACGTCACAGTTGACAAATATTCTGAGGGTCACAAGATGGAACATGAGTATGGTGGTGAAAAGTATTACTTGTTTTAAAAACATAGATAGATAGATAGATAGATAAACTTTGTTGCTTCTTAACAATTTGTAACATTGTACAAATTGTTAAGAAGCAACATCGCAATTAGAAAGACTATCACTCATGAATCCTTTTTTAAAACACTTTCCTTAATCCAAAACTAGGTAAGTGGGTGTCTATTAATAAATTCTCCAAGTACACTGTTCCCCAAACTACAGGAAGTCTTCTGTGTTGGTATGTAAACAATTCTAATGGTTGCTCATTAGCGTACGTGATCAAATTCACATTACCTACTGTGAAATGGTTGCTACTTGAGTTTGGGCTCGCAAATTCTTTCTATTAACTGCTTAATTGGTGCTATTTTTAGATGCGACTTTTTTTTTTTTTTTTTTTTTTGACTTTGTCAACGTAAAGTCAGCCTTACAAAGATTTAAAACATAAAACTACATATTATGTAGAGCGTTGCGTTGAAGCGTATACAAGTGTTTAAGTACTTTATCAATCTCCAAAACATATCTGAGCTACGTTTCCTTAGCGCCACTAAGTCGTAGGAATGTACAGCGAACCCACCAGGTTCAACTACCGTTGCAAAGTCGCCCTTATTGCATCTGCATAGAACATACCTCGTGATGTAAGGGGCTGTTATAACTAGCTAATGTCTGTGTTATGTAAATCTGTCCCGAGTTGTGACGCAATGCATACGTGCGCAATGACACAAGTCGGGATGCAATGCAATGGAGGTGAGGCGAGATAACAGTGAGAACATTTGATGCTATTTTTTTACTGACGTGAATATAGGTCAAAAGTGACATCAAGTCGACGGCCGGTTTGACGGCCGGTTTGGTCGAGTGGTAGTGACGCTGCCTCTTGATCGGCGGGTCCTGGGTTCGATCCCCAGTCGGGGCAAACATTTGTGTAAAAAGCAGATGTTTGTTCTCGGGTCATGGTTTGTGTTTGTCTTTGTGTGTTCCAAGGGACCCACGACACAAGGGAAAACCTTAGTGTGGGGCTTTGAGTGTGTAGCGTTTATTTTTATTTTATTTTTAAGTAGTTTGCTAAAACCACTGATACTCTGCTTACCTCGTTAGATATTATAGGCGTGAGCGTGTGTATGGTCAATATACATATGTTGTAATATTTCATTTGTTAAACATATAATTTATTATCAGACAAGGTAGGTTACTAGCACTAAAACAGAAATATTCCTTACAGTTTTAACGATTTCGGGTGACGAATATCACAAAAATGTATATGCGTATCTATATCAATGGTAACGAATTAACGATACACTATATTGTTCGTACAAAACCAACACATCCAAAGCGACATATAGTCAACGAAAGTATTTACATATAATAAAATGTTCGAGTGAAAAAAATATGACCCGTTGCTAAAGAGCAATATCTTATCGGCAACCTTTGGGTGTGGATAATTGGTGCCTATATTGTTATAGGTAACAAGTAACTACATTGCTTTTCGGCATTAGTTAGTCAAAACAGTTTTACAAGGTTTTCTCTCTCATTTGCTTTTGATACTTCTAAAAGAGATAACCAGACAGAGTGCTTCTATATGGAGGAGTTAATCTCTCTCTACTTTGTATGTATTACCATTGCATTATACTTGTTTATGTTGTATTTCTTGTTCGATTTGGTTTTTTGTTGTAATTCTTTTTGTTTATTGTTTGTCTACCGTTTTTTATATGTTTTATTTTATCTTTTGTTAAGCAATTACTCCGCCAGTTGCCACCGTTTTAGAAATTTTTTTTTTCCTAAAAAAATATATTCCTGAGGTAATCCCATATACATTTTATCATAATTGATACAACGTTTTAAAAAAAAGAAATCACATATGTACATATTATATTTAGATGACGTTTTGGTTTGTGGTAATCTGCTGATAGGCATTGTTGAGATTGACGTCTTGATTTGTAATTCATAGCAGTGCTTACCATGGAATTGATGAATTTGATTGTTCCTTCGACGCGGCGGTGCAGTGGCAATTATCGTGGAGTACCTGTTGATTGTGTATGTATGAATTTATGAATAAGAATAATACTCCCTGAGTGTCTGAATGGAATTGATAATATGTTCAGTAACTTGCTTGCTTTATCTGATCGCCTTAGCATTAGCACCATGATGGGTCTATTAAAACGTATTTCTCTTTTAGTATTCTTCTAGAAAGTTCTGCTAGATCACCAAATTAAACATTTTCAACAACTATTTCTCTATTAAGTTTAAACTATTTTGAGCATAGAATGCTTAATAGTTGTTTTTGTTTCATGCTGTCTATGGTTATTAAACGTGAAAAATGTGCATATTGTATTAAATATCAATAGTCTGAAAAAAATATTAGTTCTTAATTTGAGTCTGTACGTCACAAGATGGCCGAGTTTTCATGCAAACTGCATTATAAATAAAATATTCTTCCACAATGCTACCATGACGTAAGAGACACAAACTTCATTATGCACAAGATGCTAATGACGACCGACGCGTGCGCAGATAAGTTCCGTTAAAGTCCTGCGCAAACTAATTAAAATAACGGTATGGCATGCGCTTTGGCCTTTATTTTAAAAACATTTAAATAAAATTCATTCGAAGAGGTCCCAAGTTAGTGTTATCTTTTAACTTAATGAATATGTTCGGAAGAGCGTTAATCTCTTTGATTTTAATAGGATTAGCCTTTTGATACGAACCAAACGTCTTTTTATAAGGCAAGGCCGTGATAGTAATACCATCTTAATGTCACGTCGATTTCGTTCTACCTGATGCTATGCGAAAGAACGAATTTGTGGAACAAGATTATACATACGACAAAAAAAACAACGGGTTGCACTCCGGGAGTGCCGGCAGAAGTGAAAACTTGGACATAATTACTTACTTCTTTGCGGTCTACGAAGTTTTCACTTCACCCTCCGTCTTACGAATTTCCGATCAGGTTCACGTGACCCTGACGCGAGTTTAACATTTTTTACCCAACCAAAAAGTGCACAACGCCGCTAAAGAAGTTTTTTCACTTCAAAAATATTTGAATATTTTTCGGGGATGTGAAATCCAAATGTAACGACATTTTGTGGGAAGGTTGGCACAGCATTTAGTTAACTGTAAATGCTAATTTTCAAAATTTAGAGCAAAAATGAGCATTGAGACGGATGTCCAGTCAAATGAACTCATTTGAGCGTGGTCAACAGTTTAAAATCCAAAGCAAGAATGTATAAGTTGTACTCAAAATCTCTATAATATAACCAAGTATATTATGATTTTAAATCAATAATAATTTTGAAAATAGCTGCTGAATTAAAGAAAGAATGAAGTAAATTAAAACTGAGAAAAAACAGCAATTTCATAGTTGGAGACTCAATATCACGTGTTAGTTATGCAGGGGTCAATAAAATGTGCTCTGAAATGACGATCTTTAGAATGGTCAAAATATTGTCCACTTACGATCCATTCAAAACGAATTCCGAATAGACTGACAACTCATAAAAGTTTATTGTCCCAATAACTTTGGAAAGAATGCTTCTAAAGATAGAGATTGAATGGAAATAAAAAGAATTACAAATAAAGAACGTAGGTAGAGTCAGCAGTGTTCAAATATCGGCCCACCAACGGTTCTGGAAAGTTCTAAGGGTCTCAAATACCGTAACAACTTTTTGCGTACGTACTTTCCTTAAAACGACTTCGACTTTAAGTTGGCCAAAGCGAAGCAATACAGACCATTATGGCTCGCTTTGTGCGTGCCCTAATACCTTCGCTCTGAAAGAGCTCTGAAAGAACTTACTGAGCAAAATACTGTAAATGTGCTTAAATTATCTGCCAGAAGCCTATAATGAAATGAGCCAAAGACTTGGGCCAATCGAATTTAATATTTGTGTACTTGCTCAAATGTGACTCTATAAAACTAAATCCAGTACTTATCAGAGTAGATAAATCTTTAAGTGGTCTTATTAATATTTCATGCTTTTATAACATATTTTTAGTGTAGTATTTGTGGGTTGGTCAAATAAATTTAAAATAATAAGAACAAAGAATTTTTAGTCAAGAAAAATGTTCGGTGCGAATGGGACTGGGAGGTTTTCTTTTTGGGTATTAAAAAAAAAAAGTATTTCCCCAGAGCTCTCTAGATGGCGCTGAACTGACTCCGTTACTAGGTGCCAAAGCCAAAAGGCTTGGAGAAAAACATTGCATCAAATATTCTGAGTTTGTTTTGGCTTTCCAATCATCCTAGTTTTCTCGCGCTTTGTTATAATTCAGTTTTGTTTTTTTCGTTGTTTTCGTAAAATCGCCTAACTACGTATGGTAGACGTGATGTTGATGTGATATGACTACAACGTTTCGTTTTATGATCTCAAAATTACGTTCAAGTGAATTAATCAAAAATAATTTAACGTTCCGTTCCTTGCAGTAACGTACATAGTTTAGCGCCATCTATCCGGCGACTGGGGAAAAAATAAAAAAAATAAAAAGAAAATCCCTCCTTGAAACCACGACTGAGGATTAGATTTCCTGGTGCTGTAACCAATGTCAAGCGTTTTAAAAATACTACATTTTTAAAATTATATTAACTTACCGATGGCCGTAACAAAGTTTTTATTTCAATGGCCTCTAAACGGACCGGTAGCAAAAAAATCCTCGTCCTATGAAATGGTCAACTAGCTCAAAAAAAGTCGGCATCTCTTTTACCCATTTTCAGAAACGATATTTTATCTCAACACATTTTGACATTTTTTTTTCATATTTGGACAACCAGAAATACAAATGTTTGTAGTTAACTTGATTGATTTACAATGGTGTAAACAGGCTATCTTTAAAAAAAAAATTGACATGTGGCCACGTGTCCAGAGTCCTTTAGTATAATTTCACTTCCTATAATATAACTGATCATAGAATAGGTGGTTATTATTACTTTTCTGGGTTCCGTACTTACCTCGAAAGGAAAAAAACGGAACCTTATAGGATCACTTTGTTGTCCGTCCTTCCGTCTGTCTGTCAAGACCCTTTTTCTCAGGAACGCGTGGAGGTATCAAGCTGGAATTTATATAAAATACTCAGGTCCCTTAGAGCTGTCAAATAATTAAACTTCTAAGCCAACGCAATCAAAAGATGTCGCAGCCGTTTATGTCGCAAATTTCCGCAAATTCGCGACACTCGCAGGGGAATCAAAACCTACAGGGTACTTCCCGTGAACTCGGAATCTTGAATTTATGTACGAAGCACAGATAAAGGAAGAATTGCGAAAACCATTAATTTTTTGTTACATTATATAATAAAAATATTTTTAATAATTTTAAACTTACTACCCCTTTCCTCATGGACGCGTAGGTAGAGTAGAGGTATTAAATTGAAATTCATATCAAATACTCAGGTATATAATACCTTTAAGCAGGTTTTTACGGAACCCTCGGTGCGCGAGTCCGACTCGCACTTGGCCGGTTTTTTGTCATACAGCCACATATTTCAGTTATTACAATAATTTGATTAATTGATTATTATTGAGTTAACAAAGTAAAATTTATTGGAAGTACTGTTGCAACCAAAATTATCTTTCGAAAGACATTAAATTAAATGTAAGAAAAGTTATTTGATAAAAAACGTTACATTCTCAAAAGTTAATTATACAAAGCATCTGCAAGTACTTAATCGCACTCCACTTTTTAAATTAGCCTGTCTAGTATCCTTTTGCTGAGCCTTTCTTTCGCAAAATCAGTTTTTTTATGTAACAGACAAAAAACAAACTTTTCTCTAGGTGACTAAAGAATTAGAGTAGGTACTGTGCTGATTTGACGAGGCATTCAATCTATCAAGCACCTTAATAAGCAGTGGTAGTACACACGATGAAAAATGAAGAGCCAATAAATGAACTGGCAAAAACAATAAGAGCCATCGCCCGCTTTCATTCGAGAATAGAACGCGTTCTAAATTTAAACGAACCGTTAGTGAAGCGCCGCGGGAACTAACATTCTAAATTTAATTTACTTTTAAATTTCGAATCCTGTCGTTTTGTCACGTTCAAGGTCGTGTCCGTCAGCGTTTGAATTTCGAACAGATTTTAAATTGTTTATTTTTTTTAAACTGAAACATCTGTCTGTGATTCCGTACGGCCACATTATGTGTTGGTAGTAAAATCTAAAATGGTGGGGATTGTTTACAACAGTTGTATTTACAATTAGATTTATTGAATCTTTACGATCAGCCTTGCCAGGCAATCAATGGTTTGGTGGGTGTTCGATTAGATAAAGCGATTTACTGACAATAGACGAAATTGTCTCTTTAGCGACGGCGTTTTGATTGATTAGATCTTCACTTTTCTACTGTAAGTATTTGAGTAAGTACTCCTTACATAATGCTTCTAATACTCCTTACAAGAACTGTCTATAAATTATTATATTTATCGCCTACAATAATTCTAATTCAGAACTACGTACTTATTGTTTTTCGTTTGTTTTTTCATGTCTATTAGTTGTCAGATTCACTGTCAACAATATGTTAAATACATACTCTGTTGTTATTTTGTCATAATTTTGGAAACACGAAGTTTGCCAAGATATAATAAGAAAAGAGGAGCACTCCATATAGTTATGGTCTCAAACTCAATGTAAATTGTTTCTAAAAAGTGCTGAATTGAAACGCTTGATTTCTTCTACCTCTTCCAGATTTAACATTTTTTTTATTAGTAAAGAGGTAGTTACCAACAAAAGAGATTTGAAAGAAAAGTAAAAGAATTAATATACCCAACTCACTACTTTGACTTGTTTGAGGTAATAACCTCAAATATTCTATGAAATAAAGACATTTTTGACTTTGAAAAGATAAAGTTTTCCTTTGTTTCTTAAAGCTTGAAATACCTTGCATTGTTTTCAAAAATGCCGAAAACCACCCAGATTCTAATATTAGAAAAGAAATATTACCCAAAACAGACTGCAAAAGCACTAAATTTCCTTATCCTGTTGACAGACAGACAAATTGGTTTTCTAAATCCTGTGGCCCTCTTAGTTATTACACTACCAACTTTAGAAGACCTCTTTCTAAGCAGAGGCTATAGATTAGGATGGATCTTAGTGAAATGGTCTTGTTTATCTAATTTTGGTGAAGAAAATAAGCTTGGTGAAATTGCTGGGAAGGTGTCATGTACAATGTTAATTTAGAACAGTTGCGTTCATTGAGCATTAACATATGTTTATCTTATGAGAGTTTAAATGTTATGGACAAATATTTTACATCAAAGTATTTATTTTTGTCTGACACACTTTCTCTGTCTTACACCCAATGTTTATAAGAAGATCGCGTTTTGATTTGACGAATGGCTGGATGTATTTCAATATTCCATAGGATACTTTAAAAACAACATAAAACAAGAATAAAACAGACAGACCTTTAAGAATAAATATATACATAGTACATACTTTATTTAACACAGACTTTACTTGAGAAACACAAAAGACACCTAACAGACAAAAAAATACGATCACAGAAACACTTACAAACATAGAAAGGAAGGTGCTGCATTGTGCTGCCTATGTTGTATAGACGAAGTCGGCGCTGGCTCAGCATAATGCTACAGTTTTACCTGTAGAACTGATAGTCTGCCAGCAAGTAACTCCACATTTTTATGTTTAAATCTCGAACCGAACCATAAGTTATCATTATCAGTCACGTAAAAATATTATTTCAACAGTATTTTTCTAATATCTACACAAACATACTGCAGTATTTATGTAAGAGATACTAACATAACAGAACGTGTTCGGTTTCCCTTTTGACACGTCTTGATGACTTCCAAATGTTACTGAATTGCCACGATCGTATAGGTTTTGGTACTTACTTAACAAAAACTGTTTAAAGAATATATATTTTATTTAAAATTTAAGAACTTACTTTACTTTCGTTTAAAAATTAGTTATTCGAGCGTTCGATATTTCTACTCACTTATATTTTTTTCATATACAGAACCCACTGTCACTTTTTGTCGTCAAGTTCTTATTTTGATTTTTTTTTTCACACTCCTTTTTCTTTTTTCAAGGTTACCCCGTATTCGAAATACAATTTTTCGAATTCGAAACATGAGTGCAAATGAAATTTGACGAAAGTCATTTGTTAGTGATCTGCTGTGAGTTTGAAAGTGTATATGACCGGCCTAACGATTCCGGACTACGCACCAACCGACTGGCAAATGGGTACGTTATTTTTTTAATTTGTATGTAATTTTTCTAAATTTAATAAATTCATTTTTGAGCACCCCTTCTACTAAAGTCATCTGTATTTACTTAAGAAGAAGAGTAAGAACTTTTAGGAATTTCTTGCGAACGATAATAATTAAATTCGATTGACACTTATTTTTAATTACCTACCTACTAGTGACCCGCCGGAGATTACATACTATTCTTTTATGTATACACTCATATGAATTATACATCACATAAACCTTCTTCCATTTGGTGAAACCCGTGTGAAAATCCGTTCAGTAGTTTTGAGTTTATCGCGTAGTAGATACAAAGAGACACGCAGACACGACGGGAGGAATTTGTTTCCTAAAATGTATAAAGTAATTATTTATGTGAAGCTTGCTTTAGATATTATTAAATATTTAAGCAGTAAATATTAGGATCCAATAATAGGATAAACACGAGCGCCTAAGAAGTCTTGACCTCTGATCTTATCAACATAATTGGTCATTGAACTTCACTCAGTACCTTATATTACAAACACAAGGTAAAATAAATACAAGTAAGGAAAATCCTTACGATTGTTTTTGGGAGGCAAAGAAGGCAAGAAGGTCTTTCGTTTGTCATACTTACGAATATTTTGGATTTGTTGTTTAAAATTTTTTTACAAGGGACTGATCCACAAAAAACCGCAAAAAATGTCCCACGGAGGCATGGAGACGTTAATAACGAAATATTTATTAACTCAAAACCTCTAATTAATCCAAAAAACACTTCTGATTGAATAAACCCCGAACCAAGTGAATGAAACCTTTAATTTAAAACCACAAAAAGATAACAAGCAAAAAATCTCATTTAAAATTATAACCCATACAAAATCAGGAGCAGACAGAATATAAAAGCCATTTTACTCAAAATATATCTCGTCCAAATGTGTAAAATTGTATGCCTATTGTCCAGATTAAAAATAATAATTCGAAACACGATTTAAGTTCGTACACCTTAACGTCTTGTAAATAAAGCTTTGTTTCTTTTGTATTTTTCAATGTCCTCTCAAATCGATTATTTTTTTGAACTAAATTGCTATATTTTGGGAAAGTAAACCTTTTTTTCAGCTGTTTAAAGTTTCTTTTAGCAACTGTATGTTTTTGTTTGAGCCAAGTGTTATGCTTGGTCATCTGGTCTTCGTATAAGTGTATGTTGTTACAATTTCGACTTTATACCAAGATAATTAGAGCTAATTTACGCTGTTTTGATATTATTCATGTGAGTTATATCTCTTGGATCTTCCATTGTGATCCGCCAAGACGTGAGTGGAATAAGTTTACTTTTTACCCACATTTTCTTGGTGAAAAGATGGTTTTATAAAGCATTGTGTTGGGAACAATGAGATCGAATCAAGACGTGGATCTCATACTAATATGCGGTCATTCATCGGAAGGAAATTGAAATCTTTTTATCTTACACTCATTTTACACTCACACCTACATACTCTATTGGGATAGGCAGAGCATTAGCATTTTAAGAGCCACTTGATGCCACGTTTAACCCTAATTCTGAGGATTATTAGATAAACATGATGTACAATCGTGAGATGAGAGGTTGTCAGCCTTTCTCCCACGATACAGCAAAAACCTCCCGTCCTTCTTACTGACTTTTACAGTATTTGGGGAAAGAGTAGGCAGCTGTTACGTTCAAAGTTTTATTCCAAGTCTAGCATGGAAGTTCTCACTGTTATAAAAATTCTATTTACTTGTTTCTTCACAAAAAACAATTTTGGTATTCGTGTCAGAATTTTTCTTTTTCTTTGTAATATTTTTTTTTTTGTTTGTTTATTTAATTCTCCACAATCTCACAATTTGTTTATTTAAAAAAAAACAATAGATACTCATACATGGGTGCATGTGGAGACTAGTGTCTGAAATTAGGTACCCAATTAATGCAAGACCACGTAGGTAGTCCAAAAATCTCTCCAATTTATGTTTTAATTTGTTTTCAAACGAGATACTTAACATTGTTTCTCATTTTTGCAGTAAGTTCTTTGGTAGCTGAATTATCATATTACATCAGTTTTCCTACCGACTTTTCTACCCGACTTCAAAAATGGAGGTTATCAGTGAAACTATTGTTTTATTGCCGTATTCGTCGTACATGTTCTTCTTTTATTCTCTTTGACATCAATAAATCACCGTACAACTAGACAGGTACATCCGTTTTATAACCCTTTTACACCGGATAGGCTTCCGGCCCTTAGTGCATCTATTGACCAGTAGGCCTTTTATAAGTCTTTGTTGCAATAAATAATAGAAATCATTACAATTTTAATGGTTCTCCTTTAGTATGTACTTCCGCTTCCGTAGGTACTTCTTATAATTTGTTAACAGTATTTTATTTTAATTAATATGAAATTGAATAACCTATCTGCGTATTTAAATTTTTAATTTGTTCAATTTTTTTCTTATGAATTCTGTTTTCAATTGCATATTCTATTAATTCTTTGTCGCTACTCATTTTAATACAGTTTTTTTGTGCTGGTATTTTAAACAAACGGACTGAGTAGCAATATACAATATCAACACAATATCAAATCAATTTATTCAAATCTTTGCTTCAACTGGTTTAACGTAGTCCCATGGCAAAACTTAAATGATTTATCGCCAAAGAGGTTTTTCATGTAGTTGCCTACTTAGTAATAAATACATATGATATTATGTAATCATAGTTTAACTATCGGCGATTGTCATTTTATGACACAAAACTTTCCGTTTTCTCTACATACGATATCTTACTTTACCACTCTATTTACATAGGTTGGGATGTCTAGGAAGTGTTTCTCACGAATATATTCCTCATACTTATCACATGCTAATCTTAAAATTTCTCAACACAGTCTTACAACATCGCTTTAACGATGTGCAGTGTGCGAAGACATCTATGTTGTATAAGAGCAAAAGTGAAGGGCCCAGTATAGACCTTGTAGTATTCAACAATATTTAAAACAAAACTTAATTAAGGCACCAAGCACAATAGTGGTATAAGTCCCATTTTCACACGATGGTTGAATTCGAATTTAAAAAATACAGTATTCTATTTTTTTCGAGGGAAAATCGATTAAATCAGCATAACTAAAATGTACACGTGACATAATCTTGTCCTATGTATCTTGTTCATAAGGTCAGTACCTACGAAACAGGTAGGTAAGTACCTAAAACGACATCGACATACACAATTTTGTCATGCGTCTATGTAAGCCCGGCAAAAATTATGATTTTAAGTTTTTCTAAGCAGCTGTTCCTTACACATATTCTATTCAATTATTCATAGTCTTTGAGATATGTTTTTTTTATGCATCGATTTTTTTTTACATCCGCGTGGCTAAAATACACGCGTAAGATAATTTCGTCATGTTGTGGTGGTTCTAATTGCTCCGTACTGACAATCAATCAATTCTTTTAAAAATGGTGTCTAAAATTGTGATTTTGCCAATGTCTGAGTATTTTAATCAAAATTTAAATATATTTAAAATGCCGTAGAGTTAAAGAGCACTACCTTTCTCTGCAATAGGCTATTTATTTATTAATAAATAGTTTAGTATGTATTTATATATGTTTGTTATATTTATATATGTATTTATTATATTTGTAGTACTGGTTTTAATTTTTAATATAGTTTATGTAGGTATAGTATATATTACGTATTTTGCACGCTCTATCTGTCTTTCTAATCAACTTTCCGTGGCTCGGGTTTGCTGGAAGAAATTTCTTTTGAGAGATAAGCTAACCTTTTTTGTCGTATTTCTATTTATAATTTTATGTAAATCTGTCGTGTGTGCAAAGAACTGTAAATAAATAAAGACGAGGTCGCCAATATCAAGTAAAGAAATAAACCCTGTGTCGGAGCCTCATTCGTAGATCAGCAGAGTGCACCACTAGCAGGTGAAGATGACGATTTTTGAGCACTAAGATGTTATAACCCCACACACCCCCTCCGTAAACGATGTGCCTCAGAACGAGACGTTATATCGAGATGCATTTGACGAAATTAGTTATAACACGTGCGTATAGTATAGTTAAAAGAATTTTAAAGAGGGGAACGCGTGTGACGCGAAGGTTATTGTATTTACCGGCCCATTAGTACCATAACGACCTACTTGCGTAGATAAGGTGTTAAACGCGGTAGGGCCACGAGCCACGACTACTTTGAATTTGAATAATAAAAGGTTTATTCAATAGTTTGGAAAGAATTTTACGTAAGTCGCAAGTATCATTCAGTTCTAGAAACTTTCATAAAATTTTAAGTTTCTTTAAATATTATGCTGTCTTTGTTGCAGATATGTTCGTTAAAGTCATTGCTACTTTATCGTACTGTCACTTTCTGTTTTGTTGATGTAAGCAAAGACGGCATTACATTTAAAGAAGCATTAACTATGAACGTTTTTGAAACAGAGTGCTAGTATGAAATTCAAAATAGAATTAACTTTAGTCAGAGTTTGTTTACAGCTAACGTGAGATTTGACTGTCTATGTCATTCTCACTTTTTTAACATTTTATTTAAATACCATCTGCAGATTAACCATAGGGTAAATATTGAATAAAATCTTCTTTACAAATCCATTTCATTGTAGTGACATCAGTGATGAAAAAAACAGTTATAAAAGAACGCTTAAATAACGAAAGCTACGCCGTAGAACCTTCAATAAACTCGAAAATTGCTTAATGTACTGCGTACATAGTAATAAACAAATACAATAAAAATCTTACATAATGCCCCATAGAGCCAAACAATACACGGCCCAACAAAAGCTGTTTTGCAAGTAGATGCAAGATAGAGAACCCTTTATGCATCGTTTTTTTTTCAACTTAAGAGTAAGGTTTTATAAGTACTTTAACTTAAGTGCGGTTTTTGTTAATTTTTTTTGTGATAGAATGGGTTTTTGTTTGAGCTTCGACTAAAAGTGATGGTGCAATTTCGCGCTTAGTGTATTAGTGTAGATTTTAAACGAGATTTTTAAATAATAATTGAAATTGAGTTGGTAAATAAAAATCTTCACTACGGATAAGTACCAACTATCAATTAATATTGTTATATAAAATAGGTACGTCGATTTTATGCCGTGTGGTGATCGGTTGAGAACAACACCACCCCATCTCTTTCCGTGGGAGTCGTAAGAGGCGACTAAGGAAACACAAATGAGACCTGCCTCCTAGTCTCATGCGGTGTGGTAGGCTCTGTAAAGGGCCGTCTGGTTCGCGACCACCCTCCTACCGAAGTCCGACGCCAAACAGTCTGCTGTGTTCCGTCGGTGCGTGGGAGTACCAGTGCGGCCTTTATAGGCATTTTCTGGGTTAACTCGCTCCATCGTCGAATTCGTCGACCTCATCTTTGACCTTTATGGTCAAGATTGAGGTCAAAAGTAAACCCATCTTATAATAAAATAAAATAAAATAATGTAAAGATTTATAAAAATAGAAAATTTTTCCTTACCTATTGAAATATTTTGATATTAATAGTTGTTCTATGACCAGTTTTACACATATTGTAACATGAGTATCCGATATTAAATGAGTATCGGATATTTCAGCGCTATTGCAAGCACCAATGATCATGAATAAACAATAATCGTGGTAAGAACCCCTTATAATATTTGCTATTAATTATAATCACTTCGTGCTCTACCTACTCTGATAAGGTATGAAGGCACGAGTGTCCCGACTTTATCCAGACTCAGAAAATACGATATCTTCCCCCTAGGGGCGGGGTTTGGCCTGTTTTATATCGGGGTATACTTGACCAGGATTTGGCTGAACAGATATTTACAGTGAGTTGACCAACAACTATCTGATCTCCACGACCCTTCTAATAATGGAACCTGCCGTATGATCGTCGACAATATGTATTAATAATATGTATATGTATTTTTTTTAGCAGCCCTTATATGTCCTCATCGAAGGGTATGGGACTAACTTCGAAATAAATAGGGGATTTAGGCCATAGTCCACCAGGCTGGCCCCATGCGGGTTGGTGGACCTATAAATTCTTTATTCAGGCAAAATTCAGTTATTTATTCCATCTATAACTCACGCTTATTAATCCCTGACGGGGTAGTCGTTATACACACGCCTTAGGTTTCCTCACAGTGTTTTCCTTCACCGTAAAAGCATAATAAATACTGTATAATTGGAATACGATTTCGCTAGCAACATATTTCAATGGTTTTTAAAATCTTGCACGCAGTCCAGTCTTGAATTTATATAAAAATAGAAACAAGCATAAGAAAATCGTGACTGTAAATTATTTATTCACATTAGGTAGTAAGTAAGAGAGACGTTAAAAATAAAATGCAGGCTAGCGCAAGGTCAGCAGGTGCAGCGGGGTCAGTGCAACAGAGGAGTGCACCTTTCCATTGACCTACGACAGAAACTTATCCTTACTAATATTATAAATACGAAAGTATGTATGTATGGATTCTCAAGCGGCTGAACCAATTTTGATAAAATTTGGTACGGATGTAGCTTACACCCTGAATTAACTTATAAACTACATAATTTTCCCAAATTACCACGGGAACGAAGTCCCGGGCGGAAAGATAGTCATTATATATTTTTATTCTTTTGTTTACTGTTCATTGAACTTTTAACGCAACCACGTCATTTATTTAATAACTCAATTTACATACCGAATTTGTGTTGTGCGAGTAAAGTAATTATGTACCTGTTTAATTTTGCCTAGAAACCTTTAAAACAACACCTACAGGTACATACCTATATTTCTTATGGGGTGATTTAGATCAGTATACTTATGCGAAAATTTAGGGAGTGATTCTCCATAAGAAACCGAACAACTTTCTCTATGAAACCCATATGAAACATCCAAAAATGTTTTTAGATTTCTCATACCGACGCTTTCGCTAATCTTTCAAGTTTTATGGAGAGACGAATCTGTTTTTGTTCAGATTTCGACCTATGTTCCATAAGGAGAGTTGTTTAGTTAAGTCGGTTGATCCACATGCAAAATTTACGCTAAATAATTTAAACTCATCCGAGATCAAAAAAAAATTCGAACCGTCTTGTTAAAAGGCAGTAAAGGGATATAAAATAGCCAGAGCTACACACGACGTGGCTAAATTACACCAGTCGTGATTCCATTGGAGACCAAGATTCATAGCATCATTTAAAACACGTAGGTAGCACACGTTTTAAAGTGCATATGCAAAACTAATATCCTCAATAAAAGTATGCATAATAGCTAATACAAAACCAGAACTGCAATCAAATCACCGAGTTACCGTGCATTTGAATGGAGACGCGCACGCGCAGGGTTATCGAACTCTCTTTGTCCACCCTTTATGGAAAAACATAACTTACAAGGGTCGCGCGTGTTTTTAAATGTTTTATGGAAATTCTGGTATCTTCTTTAAGTAGATGGGATTTCTTTGTTCCAAAAAAAAACGTTGACACTATTTTTTTTCTACGGGTCACTTTACTCGATTGATGATTAAGCATTGAACTCTACCTAAGCTTATTTGGTTATTATTATTAGTCGACGACTACTTCTAAACGTTTTTGTATCTAGTTAAGTTACGTACTTTTGAAGTTTTGAGGACATACATTGGTAGGTATTTGGAATTTATATTTTTTATATGTTCTTATCTATTTGTTATAAAGAGGAAAGTTGTGTATGTTTGTAACGAATAAACTCGCGAACTACTTGATTTTCGAAAAATCTTTACCATTAAGATGCTACATTATTCCTGAGTAACATAGGCTACATAATGTTTCCGAATTCCCACGGGAACGATATCCCGGGCGGAAAGCAAGTTTCATCATGTAAAAAACTTTAACGTTTAAAGTTGCTTTTAAGGCGACTACAGCACCCGATAAAGGCAGCACACATGGGAATAGTGCCATCTCCGTCTCTCAACAGGCCTGGGCCGGCAGTGCAAACAGTGTTGATACACGAAGCTTACGGACTATGAAAACGTGTGCGTGCGTAAAAAATATGTTCGAAAGTTAGAAAAATGAGATTTATGGGAAGGTACTTAACAGCTTAAATCGAAAAATGCGTCAACTACTTATCGAGAGTGTTCAATCAAGAACATTTTGATAGCAAATTCAAGTTCCTGTGTGCATTTTACTATCATTTTTACAGCTTAAAAGATACACAATATTGGTATTTAGAGGTAACTTTGTGAGCTTTTTCTATCGAACCAAAAGTGGTGAATCATGTTTTCAGCAAACTACTTATCTAGTTTGTGTCCTGAATATTACCGTAGTATTTTTTTCTTCGATTTAATGCAGCGCGTCATGCTTATCTACGTATCATAAAATCGTAATTTAGGTGCTGTAGTCGCCTTAAGAACTGCAAATCATATTGATATGATATAATTATATAACTCATTATATAATTATATAACTCATTAATCAAGTTCCGATAAAAAACATAATGAACGGTTTTATTTGAATCTACACAACGTAAAAGTTTTTTTTAAAGTAGATAAAGTTAGTTCATAATAACTTATTAAACTAATGTTATACTGCCAATTATTATGTATGCTACGTGCCAGTAAACAATAATTAGACATCGTTTTTTGTTCAGTATTTAAATATACATACCTACTTGGTTACAAATTAATGGGTGCGTACGTTTAAAAGTTCAATAGCTTCAAGTCTAGAGATAACTGCGAATAAAAAAAGTTGTACCTACACTCGAACCTTCGGTGATGTTTATAATAATTATTCTATACGATATTACAAGTTACACAGATTTTACAAATTAAATTAATATACCTCATATATATATTTATTATGGTAGCTCTACCATACCTACTTATTTTTGTAGAGATAGGTTACTTATTTAAATAAAGAAAAATGTTCAAAATTCAATGTGTAATTATTTTACACAATTTGTGATGTAATATATGTAATTTTACAATTAAAAATTTCTTTTCAACAAACCACATACTTAACACTCTTCAAAAAAAACAAAGTATGTATCAAGGTCAAATTCCCGAACACAGCAGCCGTTATCAAATAGCAGTCTGAACACTCGTGCGCAGCTATGTGATTCATACAATGTATACCGACGTAGGTAAGTATGTTACGTGCGAACGTTGAGTCATGAGGAAACACCGTTGATTTTCTAAATTGTTATATTTATAATGCAGATGGCAAGGCTTCCTGTGTCAATAAAATCTTGATTATCAACTGTCAGGTGAAATCTGGCTTCTTGGGATTCCCCAAGGCGTCTTTACTAACCGCTAAGATAAGAGGAGGTAGCATATTACATACCTCTCAATGGTACTGACATAGTCAGATAATTAAGATAATTAATCTAAGAAAGTGCAGATAATTAATTTACAACTCCTTCCAACTAGAAGCTTTAGTATCATAAGTACACAAATACATAAGAAACAATTCGGAAAACCAACCTAATTTATAATTGTCGATGGAGAGTGAAGCTTCTAAAATTAATTTTGAGTATTTCCCTATTATTATTTTTATGGAGCTTTGAAATTATATCTATGTATCTTCTGCCAGTAAGATTTATGTATCTAAATATATAAAAGGAGAAACTGACTGACTGACTGACTGACTGACATATCAACGCACAGCCTAAACGGCTAAACGTAGGTACTTAAAATTTGGAAGGGACGTAGCTTAGGTACCGTAAAGGTGCACTAAGAAAGGAATTCCCGAAATTCCCACGGGAACGGGAATTAGCGGGAAAATCCTTTTGTATGAAAAATCTAAACCGCTTAAGTTAGACGCTTGAAATTTGGCATGCAGGTACCTTAGTAAACTTAAAGCTTAGTTGCAACAGGATATTGCAAAATTCCCACGGGAACGGGAGTTAGCAGGAAAAAACTTTTGTATGTAAAAATCTAAATCTTATGAACCGTCAATAAAGTGTAATCTGTTCAAAAGAAAAAATTAACACGCAAACGAAGTTGCGGGCATCAGCTAGTCTACCATAAAGAAGATATCACCGCCAAGGAGTGGTTACGAAAATACCTCTCAAAAGAACAACTTTTCTATACCTAAATAAACCAATGCTACTAACAAGTAAATAAATTCTTTAACAAATACTACTAAAACAGTCGAAAATTGTCTTAAGAAGTAATAAATTGTCTTAATAATTGGTTGCTATCGACTCTATCTAAAAATAAGTCATGTACTAGTCATAAATACATCATGTTAGTACCAAGAAAGTGCATCGTACTGGGAATTCTTTTTCCTGTACGTTTTGTAAAGTAAACAAAGATTGCATTGTAAGCAAATTATTTCTGGCTGCTTATGATTAATATAGCTTTGAGTTGAGATTGGTTTCTTCGAAAAACGATTTCCGTTGTGACGAGGTCTGACAATATAACTGCTATTAATGTTTGTATGTAAATAACCCCATAAAGTATGATAATTTACGGCTAAAATATGTAATTAAATGTATCTAAGCAAAATACGATTTGCGTTACGTAGTTAGTTAGAGATAATTTTGCGTAATGTGTCGCGAATGAAGAAACTTACTTAATAACTCTATAATTAAAAAAACCCGACATTGGATTCCGTATAACTTTTAAACGGCTGAACAAATTTTGAGTAAGTATATCTAAGAACCACCTCGATTTTGTCTGCTTTCAAACAAAAAAACCGCATTGAAATCGATCAATTTGTTTAGGAGTTACGATGCCAGAGACAGACATACAGAAACACAAGTCAGACTTATAACACCCCTTTTTTTTGTCGTAGGTTAAAAATACATTTCCTTATAATTTTCATAATTTATCTTGAGTAAAATTATACTTAATTAGTTTTTTAAAATGTTAACGTGACATATTTAACAGCAAAACACAAAAAAAATACATATACACAAAAATACTTTAAAAATAAGATCTTACTCTAATAAGTTGTCTTCAGTCGTGCCTTGTTACTTGCGAGCTGGGAAATACCTCAATGTCTGGTATTTTATTTATTTATATGTACATATAAAAGTAATTACATGTACTACTGTAATTTTTTTTGTTCTAGATTTCTTCTAGAACTATGTAGATCCACTTGTTGGTAGTCTTGATACTGGGCTTGGGAATATATGACTCTTTTGTCACTATAGTTTATAAACTACCCATTGATAAGTAGAGTGTCACCACTGTTGCGACTGTTGCAGAAACAGACAGCAGCACGTCAGGTTACAATTTGTAGTATACGAGTAAGATAAGGGTGACGTTAAGGTCAACATGTATAGCCTAATGTGCTGCGTATGAACAAACATAATCCAACAAATAATTAACACATGTGGTTCAAGTTACCCATGTTAACGTTTCAGCACTAAAAGCACGCCATGGTCAAGGCTGGGGCCATTTTAGATGCATTTGGAGCTTGTATTGTTCTGCGAACTGCGAACATTGATGATACAGAGTCATTCGACACGCTTTATGAGCTACAGATAATTGTTACCTTGTTATTCGGATCGCCAGTGTTACAATTACAGAGAAGAAATAAACGTCACACCCTCAAAAGCCTGGGATACAAACAAAAAAACACACAAATACCCAGACCTAAGAACAATGATCTGCTTTTTATACAAAATACCTTTTTATTCCAACCGGGAATCGAACTTAAGAACCGTTGATTCGGAAACTAAGACGGACGTCAAAATTTATATCAGATGAAGTAATACATTGTTTAGAGGCCCGAGATTTTATAATCCAAACTAAATTGTTCCATTAATTATGAATAATGATAGACATGGTCCGGTAAACAAAATATTACTCGTTTCTACTTCAGTAACTACTAATGCTACTCAAAACAGATTGTAAGAAGTAAAGATACATACGATACCAATAACAGTAAAGGAAATAAAAAAACTAAGTTAAAAAGTGACAAAACTGTAAAAAACGAACCCACAGTAACCCTATGCTATGAAATTCTTACAAAATGTCAAATTTTGTTACCAGTTAATAGTTAACATCTCGGTTGAGCTTTCTTTGATTTTGAACTCAAGCGTCTTTGGATTAAAGTTTATTTTATCCGTTGGCGCTGTAAAGAGAATGAAGTTATCAGGTTGGAATGATGAAACCTAATAGTTCCTGTGTGGTTTTGTTTTTTTTACTTTTTTGGGTTAAAATGTCGGCACAGATGTTCCAACTGACTAATTTTAGAAATGTAGTGAGATATTCCATTGCGTTACTACGATCATTAACGTATTTTGTCTCGGAGAATTTCTGGAACTGGTTTTAGAATAATATCAAGTCGCAAGCTGCTAATATCTTGCTAAACGACGGATACATATTTGAAATAGACATTAGCACATTTCTCAAGAAACGAGTACGTATTAAAAAGCGCTGTATGCTATTCTAAGGAGGACTGACGATCTAGCAAAGTTTAAGCTGATACAGGTGGGCAGGACCGATCAATCACAACCTTATCACATAGGAATAGTCAAGTGTCTGGCGAACTTAACTAACCAGCGACAAAGTTATCAAACCGCCAAATGGCCGATGATTGGGAGAGGATTATAAGTCCTCTCCCTTTAGTGATGAAGAGAAAAATAAAACGTTCTTTCAGGTAGAGGCTGATACATGGAAAATTAACATAAGAGACCAAACTGAATTCAAAGTCATTTCTTGGGAAAGTTCTTTTTTTTAGTTCTTGACAAAGAGACTGATTATGTTGACGATATAATTTACGACAGTTTTTCTCTTATCCCTCATAAAGACCCAGTCAGTAGTTAATAATTTAAAACCTATAATTTAAAAGCGGTCGTTTTGAGCGAACACATTAACAAACGGTTAAAAATTACGATCATCTATATTATTATTATCATAATTTAAGAAAGAGTGAGAAACCAGAATATTACCAATTCTGATTACACGTCTAAATGGCGTTGATTAATGACCACCATAACTTTATCTCCTATTTTTGATATGTAAATCTCTTGGACCAGTTCTTAACATGCATTGAGTAGCAAGCACAGACGGTGGTCATTTGCATGAGTTCGAGTACCTTTGTGAAAGGTTGTTGAAATATCGCTCTTTTTATCAGAAGTTTTAAGGTACACGACCATTCCAAAGTAAATTAGCTGGATAGCCCATCTGGTTACAAAGATGCCCATTTCCTGATGTATAATCGTCTTTACGAAACACCCAGGATGTGATGGGTAGGTTTTGTGCTCCATATATGCTTTTCGGGGCGTACAAAACACCTAACAATCAGTCAATAGATGCCGTGTCATGTTTAGGATTTTTTCGGTTAGTTTGCGCGGTTTTTTATGGAGCTTGCAACAGCGACGAATTATCGGAACAAAAATCGTGGTAAGAACCTGAAGGAAGATGACGATCATTTTCAATCTTGTAATTCTTGATTTTATTTTTCAATGTTTTTTATTTATTTTAAATCTAGAGATTATCTAGCCCCTTTTCATCTAAGTTGTTTGACAGTTGGATATTCACATAGCAAAACAAAGAAAAACTTATTGGGCGCTAATATTGTTATGTATTGCAGCCAAAGACAATGACCTAGTTTTAGTAACACAGTCCCAAGCAATGAAATGTCATATCATAATCAATGCCTGTAAGTATTGTAAATGAATTCAGTACGAATAATTTAAACTAGCACGCATATGGAGTATGGAGTGTGAGGTACCTATTATGTGCGGGGTATTTTTTTATACTCTAAGGTCCTTAAAAGTCCTTGAATTTGACTAATGTACTTGTACTTATCAAATCTGAAACTTGACACTTTTTAGATAAGCTCAAACATTCGCAGAGAATTCCAAAAGTGAGATAACATGTTTTTTCATGGAGAGCTTTATCTCTACCCCGTTTGGTTCAACCTTTAGGAAAACATTTTCGACAAAGGACGCCTTGTTCGGGATTTTTAAACCCAATATTAGTTTGGAGCTTAGTATAAGTTGTTGTGTTTTATGGACATCATTTTAACTTCTTAACAGTTTACGGGTTTAAATTTTCTCAAACTTCGGAAATTTTATTGGAATTGTTCTGACGATTTTGATAAATTTTATCTGTTATTTTGATTAAAATAAAGCATCACAAAATCTTTTGGCACTTCCTATATAATACTATACTCCTGAAATTATTCAAAAGTAACTGTAGTACACTGTAATGTACACAGACACGAGTGTCCTTGTCCCAATGCAATTGTCTTCATGAATAAATTGATCAAGATTAATAAAGTGGTCGATAATGACGTTGATACGTTCTTATCAATATAGCGGTCTTCAGTTTGCGCGCAGGCGGCTGATCGGACGAGCGTATATGATCGTTTACTTGTTTTCCCATGCCACCAGCCAGTTCTTTTTTACTTTTAAAAGTATCCACAAGTTCCAAACTTAAATTCAAATCGGAAAAGAACTGTGTATCATCGAATCCGGTTGTGAATATGGAAAGTGTGAGAATCGTGTGAGTGGTAGTGATATTTCGGATATAAATCTGACTAATGTAGAAATGACGGCGAATTTGGATGGAATATTTAATGATCGAGTTACTGATGGGAAACTGTAAGTCCATGTGTAGTATCTAGTAAATAAGAATGCGTTTTGAATAGTACAACGTTACGTCACAAGCGAGTTACCGATATTTTATCATAGAGTTGGTTAGATGTCAATCATTGAAGTTATTTACCTGTAAAATCGTAACTTCTTATCGTTATCTGCTCCACTTTTGAAAACGTTTTCTAATGTATTGATGTGAAATCCTTGCGTTTTTTACGTCTTTAGTTAATATAATTTAAATGTGAACAGGTGCGTGAAAGAATTTTAATATTATGGCAAATTACAATAGATAGGTCAGGTGCAGCTAAAGAATGTCTCGATAGCCTCATCATTACAAGAACTTCTGTAAACTAAAATACAGATGTTTTAAATAATGCATATTTGTTTGAAAACTTTTGATAAAAATAACGAACGTTTCTTATTTCATTAATAACAACAGTGTCTAATATGGTTTGATTTATTGTTATTGAATCTTAAAGCAGCTTGTATGATTTAATGGTCGTATAAATGTGTTGTGAAGAATTACTTGACACTTAAACATTTTTACGGTCATCATTATCAGTATGCATTTTTTTTAGTTTAGTAGAGTCGTACTCAAAAACCTTCGTAGTTTGACATAAAGTTCAAATTACAATAATATTAAATGTCGTATTCATCATTAATTTTATTGGTTCCGCTTAATATGTACCTACCTAAAAACAATTTTCTCGTGATAATCACCACCTAATTTTATACAGTATAATACAAAAAAATACAATACAATACTATATTGCACACCAAAAAACATAATCATAAAATAAAAAACACGTTCATCTTATAGTGTACAATGCGGCGGTATTATTGCCTTATTTGATGTTCATTCTTAAAATCAAGTTTTTAAAATATTTTACTATTAATTATACTAAAACAGTCCAGCGTGGTGGACTATGGCCTAAATCTCCTTCGTGTTTCGAAGGGAGGCCCGTGCCCCTCGGTGGGGACATATATGGGCTGGTAAGAGATACTAAAACAATGAAAATATAAAAAATCACATATTATGTCGAATACTTGAATCAGCCAAATAAACTGTCCCGTGTCATCCTTGGTGCAAAGGTGCCTATAACACTTGTGGCATTACCACGTCGAATGGCAATGGGTAACCTTTGCACCAGAATGTGTAAGTTTATTTATATTTTACTGCTCTTTCAAGTCATTTTTGAGAAGGTTCTTCCACTAACAGTATTTTTTGATTTCTGTAAACATTATCCTTGAAAAGTACATTTTGTTATCGTTGTATATTTTTTCTGTATCCTTCTATCTATGTACAATGAACATGTGTTAACCATTTCTCTACCATTTGAAAGTAACAAGACACTACACCACAGAAACGTATTTAGATTCTTTAAGGCGAGTCGTAAAGTCTTATAAACAGTTACCACTGTTTTCTATTTAATGTTCCAGCAGTAAATGTTTTCTGACAGAGAAGGGCTATTAATTTCATGTATAATTTTAATACTGTTAATTTATTGCTCTGTGTCTGTTTGGTTTAAAGGATTTAAATAATTGTTGACGATTTGTTTACATTTATTGTTATTGGCTATAGTGGGTTGGTAGTTACAAGTTTGCTTAAATTTTCTCTTAAACATAAACTTGTGTTTGGTGATGGACGATTTTGTATGTCAATTAGCAAGGTAGGAATTTAATTTTCATTGGCTAACCATGAAATTACTTTGATGCACTGGACTCTCTTGCGACAAATTTGCATAGTGTGTGCTTTACAGGTGTTGTCATCATCAATGTTAATGACGACCACCCTTTCTCCTCATTTCGCTTTTATTTTTCGTTTCCGAAACATGTAGATATTTTGTGTAATGAACTGTTTTGTTTTCATTCACTTTAAGGTCGTCACATGCATATTTTGCTTTATTTCTCTGCGTTTGTTCGAAAGATTTAATTTCAATCTTGCCACCCAAAAGAACAAAATATTATATTTATCTCCAATTACAGATCTTACTTTCTCTACCTATATTGTTCGGACCATCTACAAAATTTTTCAAACTTACTAGTTACTTCGTTTTAAGTACGCTAGGGTGTCGTGTCGTTATCGTAATTGCATCGTTTGTAACATCGGTAACAACCAGTCCACAATAGACTATTGTCTTCGGAACCATTGTTCGTGGCTACTGTCACTTAAACCTCGTGTTTAAATGCGTACCTGTTGCTTTTATAATAAGTATGACGACCATTTTGGTTACTACGCCTTTTTGAGCACATTCCTCATAATAAGCCATAAAGTGTATTATGTTGCTAGTACGAAAAATAATGTACCTATTCAATTCAATTTGTTTCTTAGGTCATGCCAAATCCTAACAAACAGTAGATATTATTAAATATCAGATGCTTCTGTTATTCTTGAGAATACCTATGTCATAATGTCTTCCCAATACAAATTAGAAAGTTTGTAGATTTTGCATTGGGTTTTGTGAACGGTGCCAGATACATATTTCTATCTACTTATCTTCACAAACTTGTAAAGAATTAAAGAATTTTACGCCATACTCTGATTACCAACTTAAGTTCCAGTTGAAGACCTCATTATAATATTTCATTGTGAACATGCCTTGGCCAAAAAACATGTCAAACATACTTTTCTCACCGATGATAGTAGAGGCGGTAACATGCCACCCCACTTCCTGTCAGTAACAGCAGGGACTTACATTTATTAGAAAATCAACCGCACCAATCATTCCATAACTATTGTGGTCAAATGATATGTCAATGTAGCCGCAGCGACCAGATCTATGTGTCACTAGAGAATTTATAGACGCAGCAATATCATCAAACCTGAAGACAGTTATAGATGTTCCAGGAAAATTATACAATCTTTTTGCACAGTAGAGTTATTTTTTGAAATGGCACATGATATTTTATTTAAGGTCTGAATTAAAGAAAATAATTTCCAGAAATGGAGCGCGTTGAAAAAAAAATTACATATTGAATTGCCATTTCTAATAAATTGAATTGAAGATAAAATTGGACTATGAAGCCTTGGTTCTCTTTTTAATTTAAAGACTAGAGAAGAAATGAAATCATTAATTCTTTTAATCTGATGTCTTTGTACAATCAGCTGCAGAGATACCTGACCCCTTCCAGATAAAGATGATGTTATCTACGAAAAAACTTTTTTTTTTAAATTCTGATTAATATAATTGCTTAGTTGGAAACACTGTATAAGTACAAAAAAAATAATTTGAATACCTAAAATATATCGTGAAATAACTTTATCCTTATTTTGTAGAAGGGTGAGTTAACTTAGCAGCTGACTGTACCACTGGCTGTTTTCGAACAGATCAACTAACCGACCAACTAAAATCTGAATAACTATATACAAATGTGTTTTGCGGTTTACTGAAATAATTAAATGTAACCGGACGATGTCCTTTACTTTATTACTATGCACTGTTCACTGAATTGCATAAATTGCCCTCAATTGTTTTGGTATGCAGCGAGATGCATATCATATACTTAATTGTGTGTCCCTTTGTGCTTGTATTGAATGTATTTTTTATGTTGTGGGACATCAGCATATTCTCTAAATCATTGATTCCCAAAGTGGTCCAGGTGGACCCCCAGGGGTCCACGAGAGACGCGACGGGGGTCTACGTTGGCGTGACAAAAAATGGGGGTTCACAATTCGTAAGCAGGGGTTCACGTTTATCTGGATTCGATAGTGAAGAACTTAATGTTGGTCTGATTAAACTAAGAATTAACTGGTTCCTTGTGCTGCGAGTAGATGTCAAAAAATTAAAATTGGATGGAATCACCTTTTTGATTGCCCAACTTTACTTTTTTGAGATCCACTCACAACACAATCAATTAATTAGTTAACCAATCAATTCTCACTTTTTTTTCCGAAAACTGTTAATTCTTGGTTGGAATTCAGCCGCAAGCCGCAACGCAAATTTCCATAGTTATATGTAATCTTCACATTTTTTTTCGAGTTTTGGGAAAATGTTACAAATGTAGCTATAGGGGGTCCATCGGAACCAGCAAAATGTTAAAAGTGGTCTATGAGAAAAAAAAGTTTGGGAACCGCTGCTCTAAATAGTACGTCAAGCATATTCTAGTTTCAAGTGCAAACAAGTGGAAAACTAGTTTAATGTCGTTGCGCTTTGAAAGAATTGTAATGTTCTGATGTTGTCGTCTCAGTTTGTATATATACGAAGTGACTACACCAGTTTTTGTGTTTAGGATAACATACCGATTAGCACACATGAGTAGTCCATATGGCGGAGCTGAGTCCTATGGGAGTTTCCTCAGTATCGATTGGTTCTTCCTCTAATTGGATTGGCTCTTCCTAGCGCTTTGACCGTTTTTCACTTGGGGTACGCTTGACCATGATCCAGAATTTGGCAGGTCGAGTCAGTACAGCGGAGCGACTGCCATCTGACTTGCATACTGAATACATAATTTTTTTGAGCTTAATAATAATAACTCTCGCTCAACTATATGTATAGTATTAATCTCGTTATTTGGCATACACTTTGGCGTCCCAAAACTATTTATAAATCACTACAATCTATGCTTACCTACTTTAAGCCACTTAACGATATTTTTCTTGGTATAAAATTACTTGAAGTATTACTTGTAAGTATTGATAACACTAAGTTTCCTTGTCCTCAGGCCTCTTCAAAGGCTCCACCACGACGCTCGACGGCATAGGTCTCCGGCCGACCCCAGCAGAACGGCCGAAGACTTTACGAAAGCTAAAATCAGTATACGATGCATCCCCAACGGACCCTCCTCCTTCACACCAATCGAACTTGAGCAGCAATGGACAGAGTAGTGAGAAGAGTGTCAACGGAGTGGAAGATGAGGTTAGGAGAAGAAGTAATACAACCAGCTCGACGCAAAGTGGGGACAAGTCGTTGTCGATACTCAGTCCATTTGATGAGCAGGTGAGCTAATTCTTACTTTTTGGACAGACATATTTATTTACTAGCTTTCCGCCCGGGACTTCGTTCCCGTGGGAATTCGGGAGATTAATGTAGCCTTTGTGTTAATCCAGGGTGTCAGCTACCTGCATACCAAATTGTATAAAAATTGGTCCAGCCGTTTGAGCGTGAAAGAGTAACAAATATCCATACATACATCCATACAAACTTTCGCGTTAATAATATTAGTAAGGAAGTAAGGATAAGGATAGAAAAGCTTAGTTATTATAGATTTTTAAAAATAAAACATAAATGTGACTGTGTCTGGTAAATTTGCCTTTGTATGAGAACTCAAATCATTTTATGACGAATATCATATAGGTTTCTTGGAGAGAGATGTTCAGTCTTATGGGTAGAATCACCCTCTAAAGTTTCACTATTTTTTTTTTAATTATAAGATGGGTTAACTCTTGACCTCAATCTTGACCATAAAGGTCAAAGATGAGGTCGACGATGGAGCGAGTTAACCCAGAAAATGCCTGTAAAGGTACTGGTACTCCCACGCACCGACGGAACACAGCAAGCTGTTTGGCGTCGGACTTCGGTAGGAGGGTGGTCGCGAACCAGACGGCCCTTTACAGAGCCTACCACACCGCATGAGACCATAGGACGACACCTCAGATTCAGAAAAAAAATGAAGTGTCGTTGCCTGGGATGAATTACTAGGAGGCAGGTCTCATTTGTGTTTCCTTAGTAGCCTCTTACGACACCCACGGAAAGAGATGGGGTGGTGTTATTCTTAACCGATCACCACACGGCCAAAAATTTAAAGAATATCTCTTTCCATCTACACTTACGTGCTTCGGAGGGCACGTTAAGCTGTCGGTCCCGGCTGTTGTCGATTGACTACAGTCGTTAAACCAAGTCAGAGGCCATTGTGCGGTTTGTAAACTCTGACACCAGGGTTAGTCCAGTTCGGCACACACTTGACTATAACTAAACGATAAGAATAAGATCTACGCTTAGTTCAATCCATATGTTGTTTGACGTCAAAATTTTATTTTACCGACTGCTTTTGCTTGTGTGAAACTGGGAAACAAATGCTCACGTGTCAGACTTTCACAACTTTCTGCCCTGATTCACTTGTGCATGGCTTTTGATTTCGTGATGCCACCTACCTAATTTTAGGTAGCTGCAATAGCTAAGCAAATAAGTTCATTTGTGATTATAGCACTCACTTATAAACGTATGAATCGTAATGAGAACCTAAAATCTTAAACAATTTCGTTATCAACTACAATTACGGGAAAATGGAATATACTAAACTGATAACGACCAACAAAAGGGGTAGGTCGTAGATAACCGTTGACCAACTAATTGGAGACATAATACACTATTTATCTTTATGATAGCTACGAGTATATTGCAAGAATATGTCGATGACTCTGTTAGATAAAAAGTGCAATTGTAACGTTAAGAATTGAATGTTTGAGAATACATTTATTCAATTATGTGAAATAAGTGACGTGGAAAAGTCTTCCGCGCTGGACTGAGAGTGAAAGAAAAACTTTGAATGTGCTAGCTGCCAACTCTTCCCAGGCAAAATGTAAGATTGAGTAATTGGGACGTGAAGTTAACCTATCACCACTAAACTGATGTTACATATAGTAACCCTCAGAATGTACCTACAAGATTCGTAGTATCGGCTGGTCCTGAGTTCGATCCCCAGTCGGGGCAAACATTTGTGTAAAAAGCAGATGTTTGTTCTCGGGTCATGGGTGTTTGTGTTTGTCTTTATGTGTGTTCCAAGGGATCCACGACACAAGGGAATACCTTAGTGTGGACCTTTGAGTGTGTAGCATTTATTTATTTTATTTATTTATTTATTTAAAAGAGTAACCTTGGTTCAAACTTTTTAATCTATTTAACCATCAACAACTTAACACCATATAAGTTAGTCAAATTAAAAAATTGTTTGAATAAAGGAAGAACATACTTTTCATTACATATATTCAAACAGTACATTAAGATTGTTATCTATGTATATTAATCATTTTCACCAATCGACAAAAACTTAAGTAGTAGTTAACAACTAAACCGACCGCAACATAGGTATACTATGGCGCGTTTGTAACTTTGGAAATCTAATTAGGCTGAAGAACTCTAGCAACTAAATGTAAAATATACTTGTGGAGCGAACACGCGAACATCAAAAATATACTGGGTGACTTTACATTTTTTTTTTACCAGCCCATATACGTCCCCACCGAGGGGCACGGGCCTCCCTTCGAAACACGAAGGGAAAATTTCTTTTGAAAATTTTCTTGGACGGGCGGGTTTCTTCACGATGTTTTCCTTCACCGTTGAGCAAGTGACAATTAGAAATCCGGCCATAAATTCAAAAAGACGAATTTAGTGGTACAAGCCCGCTCCAGGATTTGAACCCGCGACCTTCGGATTACAAGTCTGGCGCATTACCAACCGGGCTATCAGGGCTATCTTAGTTAGCGAAAATTAAGGTTGTGACTTTACATTAGTTAGCGAAAATTAAGGATGTGAACCAAAAAACTTTCAATTTTTCCCAGGGAACATGGGTCGGAATTTTCGCCTACCCATTTAACTGAAGCTATCGGGCCTTTTTATAATACGAAAACTGCACGGAAAAATTGTATTACCATTATCTCGAACGCTCTAGCTACAAGCTGGGAACATAGAAGGCAATGGTTTTTTTATTTTTTTATTATAAGATGGGATAACTCTTGACCTTAATCTTGACCAAAGTCATAGATGAGGTCGACGATAGAGCGAGTTAACTCAGAAAATGCCTATTAAGGCACTGGTACTCCTACGCACCGACGGAACACAGCAAGCTGTTTGGCGTTGGACTTCGGTAGGAGGGTGGTCGCGAACCAGACGGCCCTTCACAGAGCCTACCACACCGCATGAGACCATAGGACGCAAATACAAATTCTGTCATGCCGTGCCGTGCCGTTCGAATTTAAAAAGGCCCATCAGCTGATTGCTTTAGTATGTGGTGTTTTTTTTTTAATTTCATATGGTTTCCTTATGGAATGTTGTTTAGTTTCATGGGAAGAATAACTCTCTGAAGGTCCATATTTTTATGTTTTGATATAAAACACAAACCTTAATTGGACATCAAATAGCGTGGACAATAAAAGGCAAACTGCAACAAAACAACATAGAATTTGATTAACAATTGAAACGGCACGGCAGTAGGTACTTGTATTGAGAAAGAAGTAGTTTTCTGTTATCGAAACAAAAATAAGCTCAAGGACTTTATGCTAAGGCCTAGATAACAATGGTTGTACTCGTATTTTAGTAGTTGAAGTTCAGTTACTAAAAGTTAGTTGTGGTTTGAAGTCGGTTTTTTTTTGAACACTTACTACAATTTTCTTCAGATGGTAAGAACCCTAAGAATCGTTATAAAAAATGTATTTTTATATTTTTGGCACTTTATTTTTTTTTAATGTAGCTTTGACTTATTTTAAGTACTTAACATCCTGAATGTTCTATAAAATAAAGATATTTTGAATTTGTAACAAAATTTTGACAAATTATTTTAAATTAAAAAAAACTTAAAAATTGTCTCCCATTGTCTTTATAAAATCTCTCAATAGGAAAACAAATATAAAAATATTAACGTTTTACAGTCAAGAGCGTGCGAAGCATTACTCTAAGTCTCCATAAGGAACAAGATTTCATTTTTCAAGCTTGCAATGTTGCTTGACTGTAGTAGTTCGTATTGTGTCTAAAAATACATCCACATGTGCCGATAACAAAAGGTGTCACCGATTCAAGATGCGGGCTCGTCAGATGTGGTTCTTTATACGTGTTTTATACAGTTTTGTATGTTTTTCTTGTAATTCTGCAATATACAGGTAGACAGGTGTACAAGCTCAGGTGTCTGTTTTGTAAACGTTGTTTTCCTGTCTCCTGACATCTCTCAACACGTTTCCTTAGTTTGTTAGTTGGGATCATTTGGTGAAGGGCATTAAATGAATAGTCTGGCATTGCTATAAAACAAAGTAATTAGTGATTCTTTTTCTTAAGCATCGTCGATCTTGCATTAAAAAAAATATTAATTTCTGCTTATAAAATTGGAGTTTTCAAATAAATATACCTGTAAGTTACTGACCTTAATGAGACAATACGCCTAAAATTCTTACGAATTATTTAGTTCTGAGCCTCAAAACATTACGATGAAGCATTTGACATTTTATCTCTCTCTCAATTTCCTACTTTTTAATTTTAACCACTTATTTCTACATCTATGACTGTAGGAAACATTTTGACTGTACTGATATTTTGACTTAACCCTCAACTGAACTTCTTTTGTTTTGTTGTCATTAGGAAGAATGGGCGAAGATATCAGAAATTATGGCGTCATTCGGCAGCAAGCTAGTTCGGGAGTCTGTCTTCGTGTCGGAGCTTGAGCAGGAGTTCACATCTCGGCTTGGATTGAGCTGTTCAGAGTCCAGTCTAAGTCCTTCAGTGGCTTCGAACCTTGGACTCTGGCTAGCTGGCATTGGACTCCACGACTACGAACCACTTTTCCTGGAAAGTGGTTACGATGACATCGATTTTGTTGTAAGTTTTGTTAACGGTGTTTCTGTACTGATGGATGATGAAAGCAGTATAACGTTTGTTTTCAAACGCAATAACGTATTTCTTTGTCACGATGTTGGCTGTGCTTCTTACATTTCAAGCACTACCCAAGATGCCGGTGAACTTCTGTTTGACAGCGATTCACTTTCGATCACCGACACTTTTGAATTTTCACTGCTATCTGAGTGGCGCGATACGCGGTTTACGTGCTGGAGCCGCCGATGAAATATGCCATAGTAGTATGCATTGATTGAATAAGAATAGATTCGTGAAACCTAGAAAACATACATTTGTGCTTCTATTTTCTTAATGTCTTTCGGCAAACAGTGTCTGTCTCGTTCTTGTCAATCAGAAAATCAACTTACTTATTCTAAATATTAGAATAAGAAAATCAACTTACTTATTCTAAATATTACATTATCCGAACCACAATACGAAAACAGAAGCACTGTACTTGTTTTTTAAACAACTGACTAATACCACAATGTCTTTTCAGAACGGAATCCTAGACGAAAACGACCTAAAAGAGATGGGAATAGAAGAATCAGATAGACAGAAAATACTAGAAGCAGCGAAACAATTACCTCTAAAAATAACTGAAATAAGCAATAACTATAATAATAATAACATTAGTAATAAACATCAAAACGAATCTGTTGATGAGTGGCTAAGGGTTATAAATTTAGAGCAATATAGTGATACGTTTAGAAAACATTTATATGTAGATATGGAGAGAGTCAGGAGGATTTGGGAAGTGGAGTTGACTGCAGTATTAGAAATACTGAAGCCAGGACATAGGAAAAGGATACTGGCGTCAGTGTCTGGAGAACATAATGGACCGGTGAACCATATCGAAGAAATCAGTGCTGATCTCAATTCTTTGGTAAGTCAAGTTTCTTACAAAATTATAACATGTTCTTAACCAATTTTTTTTGTTTTTGAGTGGTAAAATCCAACTGGTTTGGTCGAGTAGTATCGCTGCCTCGTGATCGACGCGTCCTGGGTTCGATTCCCGGTCATGGCAAATATTTGTGTTAAAAGCAGATGTTTGTTCTCGGGTCATGAGTTACGACACATGGGAAAACCTTAGTGTGGGCCTTTCAGTGTGTAGCGTTTTATTTATTTATAAACCCGTTACAATATTTTTTATATTTGTAAAAATAACCGCGAGAAGTTTAAACAATAAGTATATTAATGCAGAAATTCAGGACTGTATGTAGATTTTCTTAAATGAAGCTCTGACTCTGGTCAATTTTTTGTAACATTTAATAAAAAGTTTGTAAAAAACTGCATTCATGTACCATTCCAATAATTTCAACATTGATTTCAACGACTTTCAATTGACTGCTATGGAAATTTAATATGAATATAACCATTTCATACATGAAATTGCAAAATGAAATTCGATGTCGGGTAATTAGCCTTTTAAAATTATTATGGACGACCGTTTAACGTCACATTTTATTTCATTGGCCGTGTATTTCAGATAATCACCTAATTTGTATGCAAAACATGTTTAATTGTATATTAGGGTCTGAATATATTAGTTTCATAATTTATGATAAACATGTTTACCTATATTTTTAGCTTTGCCTGAGTCTATTCAACTATAGACACGATTCAAGCAAAAGAAAACGGTCCTCTCCATTATGTAACTAGTTTTCCGCCCGGGACTTAGTTCCCGTGGGAATTCGGGAAAATTATGTAGCCTATGTCACTTGCTGATAAGGTTCCTGATTCGCAATTGTAAAAAACTCAGCTGTGAAAACACCAACAGAAAGCCTTATTTTCCAATATTTGTATTGCTTAAAAAATCATCTTGAAGCAAGATTTAAATGTCAAGATTTAAAAAAATATATATTTGTCTGCCATAAAAAGCCGAATTGGTATTTTATAATTTTTCATGCAAGATACGAAACGACACAAAATATTAAGAGAAGGAAATCTATTACTATTAAGTATGATACGGCACAGCACATACCTATTTACATATTCCGTAGGTTCTATCCAAAATACTAAAACATATTTTCTTTCCGTTTTAAAATTCTAAATATCTTTTTTAAAACTGTCACCCTCAAAACACTTGCAAAACATTGAAGCCAAAAATCAAGCACCAACCCCAATCCCTTGTTAATTACCTCGTCAGGTGTTTAAAGCGCCTGCAAATTTATTGAGAGCAAATCCCCATGAAGTGTTCATTTAGTTGCTCATCACATGTTGCCAGGCAACTCCCTCACAGCACAGGTGTGATGAGAATGCAGATTATCTACGGAATGTTAATAAAGATTCATAGTATCATAGGCAGGGAGGGGAGGCCTTTTTTGATAATCCCAAGCCGCCTAACTATTCTTTAATTTCAGTTTCTTAACAATGGTATGATGAAAGAGCGTATTTGATACTTATTTTATCGATGCGTACACTAAAAGTGTTACAATTGGAACATCACTTTGTGCAGAATAAAAGTATTAAGAGCTATCTTTCCGCCCAGGACTTCGTTCCCGTGAGAATTCGGAAAAAGGGTGTAGCTTACGTCATTCGCAGATAAGAGAGCTTACTATTGGTGATTTTTTTTTAATTAGTCCAGTAGTTTTTGACTGTATTCGTTACAAACATACGAATCTTTCCTATTTGTTACCGTAGATGTAGATAAGGCGTTACTTAATATTTATTAATGAAGTAATGCCTTATATAGGGGCGTGATTAAGTAATTACATAGCTTTTTAATGCCTGAATGAGGATGTACAATATGTACATTCTGTTAAAATCAAAATTTGCTTGCACACGTCCTCAACTGTATTTTTCCAAACTAGACCCTTAACTAACTAAAAATGATTAAAGTGACACTCAACACGCCTCACACCTCTAGGTGCAAAACAAAATGATGCAACTCGAATACAAAACAAAACGAACGAGCACTTCCGCGAACGATGGCGTGAAATTTTAATTAACGCACTAAAGGCTAACGTATGAAGCTAGTGTTCAGTGAAAATAATTGTCAGTACGATCTAATTTGTCGAGTGCCATTTGGAGTTAATAAAAATGAAAGGTGTATTCACTGGCTGAATAGCGTCATGTTCCGATGTGATGGTTTTGAATAGAACGGGGAGTAACTGTGGTTCTACCACGTGCTCTCGACGAGGGTGGATAAGGTTTAGATTTTGTAATGCGACTGTAGATATTTCGGTTTTATTTAGTAAAGATTATTATCCTTACTAATATTATAAACGCGAAAGTCGACCGATTTGCATATAGGAATAACCCTCTGAGAGTACCTTCCTTAATGTAACATATATTTTATGTCACACATTAGTATACTGAAATAATTTTACAGTAATGCTTATTAACTTTAAAATAAATAAATAAATGTATCACTTCCGTCATTATAGTCGCTAATAACTCTTAAACGGCTGAACCAACTTTGATCAAATATAACTAAAACCAGCTCAATCACATCAACTTTCCAATAAAAAAAACCGCTTCAAAATCGATCAATTCGTTTAAGAGCTAATAACATGTCACAGACAGACACACAGATATACACTTCAAACTTATAACACCTAATCAATTACATTAATCTTACTACCAATAAAACAAAATATCAATATTCTTGTCTCATTGAAAAAAAAACTGTCAAACTCAAACGAAAATTTAATGAAGACTAATAGTGAGGGCACCATACAGTGAACACCGCCAATCTAACCGCAGTGAGTGGTTTGCCTACATCGATACAGACATGCCTAGATTGCTTACACACGGCACACATATGAATGACATTCGTTGAATAGCCCCGATTCAGCCGTGATTACCTATACGAGTCTGCCGACGTGTGAAATTAAAAAAAGCTGCAGAATGCACATAATTGCAGGCTCTTTTGCTGCAGTCTCGCTGGGAAATTCTGGGCCGTATATTTGATAGATTTCGTGGTTAGTATAGAGCATAAAGTTTTATTCGTGTTTTTGCAAATAAATCTCTCATTTTGTGGTTTAAAGATGACTTTATTTTGACGATAGTTTATTAATCAAAGATGGACAAAATTTTATTAAAGAAAGTGAAATATATAAAAAATACTGAAACCAACATTTTAGAAGTTTCTTGATTTTTTTTAGGCACATCAATAGGTTCTTATAGAACTGAAATAGCCCATCGCCCTCGTGATTTTTCAAAGGTTAATGCATCAGGTTATGCCATTTGTGCTGCAATACCGTTTTTATCAAATAGCGTAAAGTAGTAATTTTGTGGTAATTAAATGTGCTGGCCTTATTACCAAGACTCACGCCTGTGACCTTTGGTGTTAGATTAAACCATGTTATATCGGCAGCTGGTATAGGTATTTTTGACTTGAAATCTGCCCTTCGTTAACCTTTTAATGTACTACACACTCAAAAGCCCACACTAAGGTGTTCCTTTGAAACATACACAAAGACAGACACGAACACCCACTCCCCGAGAAAAAGCATCTGCTTTTGTACACAACTATTAACTTCGACTGGGAATCGAACCCAAGACTCATCGATCACGAGCCAGCGCCCCTACCACTAAACCAAACCGACCGTCAAATTACTAACAAAACCACATTCTTTCCAGAAAAACAACATACAACAGCTAAAAGAAGAAATCAAAGAGAAATTACCACCAAACGAAAACCTGAAGCCTGTCCCGCCTCCCGTAGTCCCTACTTTAGCGCCCCCTGGTGGGGAGACCCTGAAAAGGAGCAAGAAGAACAGGCCAGCTCCTCAGCCCCCTCGACCCTCGGACCTAGAGATCAGAGCGCCGTCTGAACTCCTCGTTGGAGTACCAGGAGCTCTGAAGACTCAGTGGAAGCATCAGCCTTTCGTGCTTGTGACGGGAGCTGTTACCTATGTAGCTAATGTAAGTTATATCTTATACAATTTATGGAAGGTAGTTTACGAAGACCTTTCAGTAGAGTTACCTCACATTAAACATAGTGAAAAATGTGTACCTTTCATTTTTAAACTCGCTTTCCGCCCGGGAATTATACACATAATTCATTCATTCATTCATTCATTCAAATGTGAATCACGGAGACCGTGAAAATCTTATGAAAATCCGTTCAGTAACTTTTGAGTTTATCGCATTCAGACAGACAGACAGACGTGGTGGGGGACTTTGTTTTATATTATATTAGCTTTTCACCCGCGGCTTCGCCCGCGTGGACTACAGGTTATATCGTGCCCAACTGTGGGACAAAATGTAGCCTGTCCTTTCCCAGGCTCTAATCTATCTCTGTACCAAATTTCATCAAAATCGGTTCAATAGTTTAGGCGTGAAAGACGGACAGACAGACAGACAGAGTTACTTTCGCATTTATAATATTATAAAATAAAGTAAGGATAATGATAATGATGATAATCTCAGGCAATAATAGCCCGTTTTAATATAAATATATAACTACAATACAGTTCTTTCTCTTCTAGTACCTAGGGTCGACTGTGGTGAAGGAGCTTCGAGGCACGGAATCCACGAAGAAATCGATACAGAAACTGAAGAAATCCACCAAAGAACCCCGGGACTCCCCCGACATCATCCTATCAATAAGCTATAGAGGAGTGAAATTCCTCAACACTATAACTAGGGTAAGTATCATTATTAGACCATATAGGTACGTCCCCACCAAGGGGTATGGCCTCCCTTTGAAACAGTGGTGGACTGTACACCTTTCAAAAATTTAATTTTCTCGGGTGAGCAGGTTTCAACAAGGGTACGTATATAAAACTAGCTTTCCGCACGGGACTTCGTTCCCGTGGGAATTTGGGAAAATCACAGCCTATGTTACTAAAGTTTTACCTCTTTAAAATATTAGTGTAGGTATTCGTTGTCATTAGCCCATATATGTCCCTTTGTAGTGTAACAAAAATAAATTAAAAGGTATTCGTTTTCTCTCCAAACTTTACAAAATTCGAGATACAAAAAGTTTTGTTACGTAAATATGTGATTTAATTTTTTGGATTGAAATTCTATTTACTAAAAATACCCGAGAGTGTGTATCAGAATCCTGCATACCATTAGTATACATTCAAAACCTACTTAAAATCGAAATATGTATTTTTTACTTCAAAAGAGGGATACAAAGTCCCTTACAGGTGTTTTCAATTGACTGCGTTTGATACCATTACGTTCATTAGCTTTCTGCAAGTCACGTGTAAATACTGGACCCTTCTGAGTAGATACCGCTCTGTACCCTTTTATAAAATATTCTTTGTAACAAGATGTTTATTCTTTGAAAGTCCTTAGACCGGAATAAGGGTAAACATCCCTGTTGCCTCCGAACAAGGGGCCAAAACCGTGACTTTTACCCGTTTGACTTGTAATTATTAAGGCGATTAGATCCCTCAATTTCCGAATATTGAGCATTTTGTAAAGCTTACTTCTCATTTATGACTGGCCAGGGAAAGTTGAAAAAAAAATATGTGAAACATCTGTTCAAGGACTACATGTGTAACGTCAGTATTTTTTTTTACGTCTTTGTATTGTATTTTTAAAAAAATACCACGAGACATCGATTTTTGACTTAAATTCCTTACTGCTCCTAAACGGCTATGATATATGGAAATATTCTTATACTAATTAATTAAGAATCCCTTTTTCTTGAAACACAACGTTAAAATTTTGTAAATCGAACAATATTTTCATTCAAAAGTTACGAAAAACGGAAATCCGAACGTTTAGTTGCAGAGGGTGGTCTGCGCGGGCGCGGGCGGCAGTCCTCCGCTGGCATTCCGACGGGACGGCTGTGTCACTCGTATCCAAACTTTTACGAGCGATAAAGCGTATTTTCTGTTTGCCTGTGTGCGTTGACACAGTATATTTATGTATTAGTGTGCTTAGAGAGTAGTGCAGTCAGACGATATTATTGTGTTACGGTATAGCTCGCGCGTGGACGCTAATTGTACCTACTATTATAAGTTTGTAATCTAGTCGTAATATTTGATTATTTTGCGCTTATAGACGTTTGACGCAATTTAATTGTATTAAGTACTTATGCGGATCTAAATCTATATGATTGAATATATATAATATGTATAGGGTGTTAAGTAATTCGATCTTATCCTCTCAGGTGGTGAATCAGCCCATGACACTGAACAATTTTCGAAAATTCGCTTGCCACACCCGGAATCGAACCAGCTAAAATCCAAAAAAAGCACCCTGTACTTTAATAGTATTGATCGATAGGGTCAATCGTAAGGATAAATCTCCCTAACAAACATAGTAAATTAAGTGAAAGGAAGACCATTAAATCTAAGCTTACAAATTTGATGGGACGTGTTAAAGCACTTTTACTTAAGGGTCCCATCGTTAGGTTTTATGTAGTTTAATGGTTCTCTTTTCATCTGATTTACCATGTTTGTTAGAGACATTTGATCTTTACGATTGACCCTATCGATCGATACCATAAAAGTGCAGGGTGTTATTTTTTTGAATTTAAGCCGGTTCGATTCCCGGGTGTGGCAAGCGAAATTTCGAAAATCCTTGAATGCTGTTTTGTTTCTTATAGAGCGGGACCTATTCGTAAAAAAGTCTTCAAATAACGATTTTCGTGGGACTTACCTCCGCCATACGAACTACTGGTATGTACTTATTCGGCATATTTTCCTGAACACAAAAAGTGCGGTAGTCACTTTCTAAGGGTATGGAGGGGGTAGCTATGACGTGACGTATTTTATTTACGCTATATTTAGATAACTACTGGACAGATTTACTTAAATAGGGTCTCAAATGAAAGATAATTTAATGAACATTGTTTTATTCTAAAGATTCATTAGTGTAAACCTAGTAACAAAATAAATATTTTCAAAAAACGACATTATGTAAAATTAAACTTTTTTTACTGTGTGTAAAGAACAGAAACCGTTAGGATTACGGTAATTTAGCTCATTATAAAAAAATAGCTACACTTATCAGCATTCTAATGAACCTAAAAACGTTTAAGTCGAGCTATAAACAACGTAACTGCAGTCGTCTAAGTGAGCGTGGGTAGCGCGTGACAAAACGGGTAGAATCACAGCAAAATGAAAAAGTATTATGAACAGGCATAATTTTTATTAACAGGCATTTCTTTTTGTCAAAAAATTTTCTTCATTTTGTTACGAACTATTTTCAAAAATTCTCGTAACCAAAATAACGCTTCGTATCGTATCGAAATAAAACTCTTCATACTTGCACGTACTTGCGTTATATTTTAAAACAAAGGACTCAATGGTACTGGTCTGTACTGATGGGTATGAGAGTGTAAACGTACGCACTCGAGGCAGAGGCAGGTCGCTGGCGTGCGAGAGTGTACAGCCGCCATTATATTTTTTACATCGGCAACACTGAGATTCATTCGGAGGAATCCCTGCACCGTGCTGCGACGTGAACTTTGGCACTTGTCGCTTCATTCATTTGAAATCATTTGGTCAGGCCTATGACACTGTTAGTACCAATAGCTGCGAAATTGCGCTGATATCGCCTTTTAAAACTAAAAAACATAGTTGATGTTTGATATGGGTTCCTATAAAAAAGTTCTTTAGCTTCATGAGGAGCCCTAAATTTTGCTAGTTTAAAAGCATTAATAAAGCTTTTTTTATTTGAATCTTTGGCCCATTTTAATAAATCATACATGAATCGAAACAGACTCTTGAGTAACTGTTGCCTTTATGTTGTTGCTACGTAACAGCTACTAGTTTGGTACCCTCTAAGTTTAATTTTTTGCCTGTTCTTGGAGGATGATTGCACATTAAACAGACATAGTTAAAAATTCTAATGCAATTGTTTTAAGCATCTCCTTTTCAGATAACTAGATTATGTAATATGACATGCTATGGTTAAAGTTACATTACACGAATCAAATGTTTTTGACCCTGATTGATTTGTTAAATACATAGTTTCATTAAATAATAAAATAAGATAATAGATACATATCCAATCGCAGGGAATATTTTGTTATGTTGTTTGTGGTATTATCTAGATATAACTAAATAAACCAGAACATTAATGAAAATAAATCTCTGACATGCTGCTAGGTAGTAATAAGTAACATTTTATTCATTTAAAAGCAGTAGGTACAGTTTTAAAGTACAGTGTGCAATAAATATGCCTATTGGGTTTCTTCATGGGACAGACTGTCAGCCGACTCACCCTGCACTAGGAATAAATCTGTATTGCAGTGGTAAGATATCTAGTCAGTTCACGAGAGGTAAGGTTATGGTACTTATAGTTGAGTTGTTTTACAAGTGAATAGGCACTTCGCTAAAGGCTTAACCAATTTCCAGAACTAGTAAATAAAAGTGAATAGATAGATTCTCAAATATAGACCCATATGTGTTGCCACAATTCCGTCAATATCATGTAGCGCAGAACACTTTACTTTATAATAAATGGTAATCAGCCATTTTGTGAAAAAAATGTGGATAATAACTTTTTTGAGTTACACCCAGGTGACACTTTTAACACTCTCATGTTTTCAAAATGGTTCAATGATAATTAATGGAAAAGTAAAAGAATAAATAATATTTTTCAATGACTATAATCATTGAAAAAATTTGATAGCTATCAACGTCTGACCCTTTTGGCGGGGGCTGTCAGACAACTTGAAAGACTCCTATAATTATTGAATTGTTATCTTTTTTGGTAACCCCAGTGTCATTACACGGTTACACATTACTCTCTCTGCTCTTTGTGGTGGAAAGTTTTGAATTTGAAAATTTAAAAAATAGGTACAGTGTGTCCAATTAAGAATAATGCGTAACAGATTTTATGGACTTCCCTACTTTACTCAGTGGTTCGCCCAGAGCAATTCCGTATTCAGTGAAGAGACATGGGTAAGAAAAGCGAATTCTCTTGCCTTCTTCATCGAATTGGGTTTTGTCAAAATAAACGCTACGCTACACACTCAAAGGCCCACACTAAGGTTTTCTCTTGTGTCGTGGGTCCCTTGGAATACACACAAAGACAAACACCCATGACCCGAGAACAAACATCTGCTTTTTACACAAATGGTTTGATTTAAAGACACCAACTGGCTGTGTTTAAGAAGCTGTTTGTTATTAAAATCTTTGGTCACATTTGACCCAACTTAAAAATTTGCATAGATTTACTATTGATATGAATGCATTAAGAATTAATTAATTCATAATTAATTAACTTCAAATTAATTTAAAAGTTTTATAAGAAAAATATTTTATAGAAATGAGAAGCGACCAAAATTGGTGCCATTTGTTATCATTGTCAAACACAAACACTGACCAAGAATTTGTAAATAAAAAAAAATATCTCATTCCTATATTCTCTCCCTGCTACTTCAGCTTTCTCCGAAAGAGTTTTTTCAGTCATTAAGACTAAATGGAGAGACGACAGAAACAAAGCCATGTTAAATTTAATTAAAAATTAACTCTTAATATGTTCAATTATAATTTTGACTGTATCGAGGCAGATAAAAGTTTTAAAAAGACAACAAGTTAATAAAATATGCAAAAAGTTCAAAAAAAACATGTATTTAAGTCAAACAATAACGAATGCTGTTTTATTCTATCTAATACCTTTTTTTTTACCTTCTCCCACCTTAATATACTTTATTTCATGAAAAAAAGTTGGTTACCCTAGCGTGCACTTAACTCAGTGACAAGACGCCATCATGACAGTTTGAGGTTATCTTGACATACAGCATGACGTCACAAGATGGCGAATTAAAGGCGATAGCAGCGCCATTTCGCAGCTAGTGGTACTAACAGTGTCATAGGCCTGACCAAATGATTTCAAATGAATGAAGCGACAAGTGCCAAAATTCAAGGCGCAGCACGGTGCAGGGATTCCTCGGAATGAATCTCAGTGTTGCCGATGTAAAAAATATAATGGCGGCTGTCCACTCTCGCACGTCAGCGACCTACTTCTGCCCCGAGTGCGTACGTTTACACTCTCATGTCCATCAGTACAGACCAGTACCATTGAGTCATTTGTTTTGAAATATAACGCAAGTACGTGCAAGTATGAAGAGTTTTATTTCGATACGATACGAAGCGTTATTTTTGTTACGAGAATTTTTGAAAATAATTCGTAACAAAATGAAGAAATTTTTTGACAAAAAAATGATGCATGTTCATAATACTTTTTCATTTTGCTGTGATTCTACCCGTTTTGTCACGTTATTTTCAAGATTATTCGTACCAAAATCTAAGTACCGTAGTCAGTTCGGCGCTACCCACGCTCACTTAGACGACTGCAGTTCCGTTGTTTATAGCTCGACTTAAACGTTTTTAGGTTCATTAGAATGCTGATAAGTGTAGCTATTTTTTTATAATGAGCTAAATTACCGTAATCCTAACGGTTTCTGTTCTTTTCACACAGTAAAAAAAGTTTAATTTTACATAATGTCGTTTTTTGAAAATATTTATTTTGTTACTAGGTTTACACTAATGAATCTTTAGAATAAAACAATGTTCATTAAATTATCTTTCATTTGAGACCCTATTTAAGTAAATCTGTCCAGTAGTTATCTAAATATAGCGTAAATAAAATACGTCACGTCATAGCTACCCCCTCCATACCCTTAGAAAGTGACTACCGCACTTTTTGTGTTCAGGAAAATATGCCGAATAAGTACATACCTGTAGTTCGTATGGCGGAGGTAAGTCCCACGGAAATGAACTTTATTCTCCTTGGGTCCCGCTCTATTATTAAAAATAAAGGAATGTTTCCTTTGAGTAAAATTTTCTATCTACAGTATTTACAATACACAATACAATACAATATTCTTTATTGCACACATAGGATTACAGAATATGTTTATACAGCGAATTTGAAATAATGTATACAAATAGGCGGCCTTATTGCTTAACAGCAATTTCTTCCAGGCAACCTTATGGTATAGGAGTTATAGATTGAAATGCGGGAAAGGCGCAAATATTAATTAAATAATAATTATAAATAAGTTGATTATTTATGCACTAAAAATATATCACAAATATATATTTATTAAGATTTATATATATTTATTATATTTATTTAGAGGACTTTCCCTCCAGGAGACGTTAAAAAATTCCACCCTGTATATATGCGACCGGTGAGAATGCCAGAATTGTCGAATAATAGCATTACGTCGATTGCGGCAATCAAAATAATTCAACTTAGATTAAGTATAATTACTTACATACACCGACATCTTTTGTTATTAGAAGTACCTAGTTAGATTCATCAATACAAACTCAAGTGATAGGCAGTAATGTATGGAGTGCGCTTCTGTACATTCTACGCCTGTGTATTCTTTGACCGGTGTTTTCTTGCGGGGTGCGGGTTGTGGCGCGCGGGGCAGAGGGCTCAAACGTCAAGGTCATTGACGACTCTAATCGCCTTAACAACTCTTCACACTCCATCGAACTACTGGCCAATTTCTTTGTTTTTTACGAAGAAAAAATATTTTGTTTCTTAATTTTATTTTTTCGCTTGAAAAAAGCTTACGGCTGGTTAAGTGGGATAATTACCTTATTCTTTTTTTGAACGTTTTATGCGCTCGCTTGAACCACTTGATTTAATTAGTTGTTTTTATTTAATTTTTTAAAGTCGTTTTCTGAATCTTTCGTCGAAAAGGGTTCATTCCGTTGTGAAAAGTCCATTTGCGACATGGCATCGCATCGCAACAAAAAATTGGGTAGATAATGTAACCTTCAGGATGTTACTCAGAACAAATAAATTACAGTTTTTTTTAATAGTGTAAACTTCATAAACAGATTTTGTCAGTACATATGTTTAAAATTTAACAAAGTTTATTTAGTATTCTTCAATCGTAGACCGCATTTAATGTAGAAAATACAAAAGGGTTTTGCTGTGTCAATGGGCGAAAGACTGACAACTTCTCACCACTGTACTCATGTTTCATCTAAAAACGCTCGGAATGTAGTTACGTCAATCGTGGCGTTAAGTGGTTCTAGAACCAGTGATGCTCTACCTACCCCGATAGGGAGTGTATGCATGTGTGTATGGATGTAAGGACTTAAGTGTCTTAAGTATGTCTATTTTCTTTCGAACAGGAGCTGATATGCGAGCACGAGATCAGGAACATCCACTGCGCGTGCCAAGACGCAGACGACCTGACTCACTTCGCGTACATTACTAAGGACCACACCACTAAGAGTCACTACTGTCATGTCTTCCGGGTCGCCACTATGGTGAGTACCTATTTAATTTAGCGAAACGCGACGATATAAAGGCTCATCCTCATGTAATTAGGCTTCGTATTCTGTTGTGCCGCTGGCAGTCAAGACCGTAGGGACCTGGGGTTCTGAGGCCATTTGTTTTGTCGCTGAGATCGGTAGAAGTCTGTGACAAAAAAACTGGTTACGCTCGGGTTTGTTCCTCATGTAAAAGATTTCGCTGGCCATACAGCGTGGCATCGTGGCTAACATATTGAGTACTTTTACTGCTGGGGGTATTTTGACTATGGTCTGACTTTTAGTTTTAATCGGGTTTTAATTACAAATTTTACGCGATTCATTTAGCTCAGACGGCAACATATTTTTCGAGCATTTTAAAGAATAGTTAGTTAAGTATAATTTCCTTCTCTCAAAAACAAAAAAATATTTATATTACAGGATCAAGCAACGGAAGTCATCTTAACATTAGGAGAAGCTTTCGAAGTAGCCTATCAGATGGCGCTTAGAGAACAATCCAACAGGAGTAGAGTAACCCAATCATTAGCGAAAACACCAACACATGATCCAATGACAACTTCTAACAAAGAAAAGCCAAATATAAACCACGGGAGATCACATTCCATAACCGAAATCAAATTGAATGGGCATCAGTTGAAAGTAGCACCGATTCCAGCTTCACTTTCAAATGAAGATTTTCAAGCTGTTTCCAGAAATTCTGACGGCTCCAGAAGTCCTAGGACGCCTCTTTTGAAAGCACCAATCGCATCCACCGAAGAATTGTAGTACGTCGGCTCAAATACTCAGTCAAATTGCAAATCTGTTACCTACAAGAAGCTGCTCGAGTGGTCAAAGACTTTGTGTAAGTGATGAAGAGTTGTAAAGGTGTTACAATGTTGTTTGAATAGCTTTTGTGATGCTTTACATTGTTAATAAGGGGTTGATTATGTCTTCGTAGACGGAACCAAATGTGTTTCATGGCTTATGTGGCGATTTATTCACAAATAAACTCGTCACAGGCCGAGTGTTACCTTTAGTGGCTATTTTTGGCCACTAAATAATTTCTTGATGGTAATCGTTTTGGTCTTCCCAGGCGGAATGAATCAACTTCCAAATATATTAAAAATTTTCAATGTTTCCTTGAATCTTTAGTGGTATAATGAACTATTACAATATTAATCTTTAGATTAAGGTTGACGTTTAAATGGTTAAAGGACCAGTTACAGACATTTACTGGTCGTTTTATTGTAATTTTTCAGACATACACAGTTCTCTATCTATTTCGACGCTTGTTTTATTATCCATACAAGTTATTTGTATTACCACATTGTATGATATTAGATAACATTAAATTTTACTATGGAATAGTAAAATTATAGGGCTGTTATATTTTGTACTAGATGATAACTGTATATTTTTGTTTGCTTAGTGTTAAAGTTTGCATTAGATCAAGCAGCTATTTTCTTCGTTGTTATTGTGGATGCGTGAAATTTCAAATTGGTTTGCTTTTTTTATTAAAATATTTAAAAAGAAAACTTAGCCTTTTTACAATAGTTATTCAAAACTGAATTGAAAAAAAGTACAGTTAATATAATTGTCTTGACATGGACCATTTCTTTTTTTACATAATTGTATAAGTACCTACTATAAAAATACAGTAAATAAAAAAACACATTCATTTATTAAGTGAATCATCACAATTTTTTAGTCATGAGATGAGAAATAAAAATTTCATAAGTATTAAATAAAATTTAAATTAGGTATTTTTGTTTTACTATATTTTATTCTGTAGTGGCTAAAATTCTTAAGCTATTTTAGCTGTACTGTCAGCCAATAAGAGGCCAAACAGAGGCACGTATTGTTAATATTGTGTACTACGGGACTTACTAGAATAAAGCCACGAATACGTGTCTTTAAATTAATAAGCGAAACTTTAAGGGTGGTTTCCCAAGAACCTAATACAAAATTCTGGGAAAAAAAAGTTGGACTATCACATGGGAATCCGCGGATCGCTTAAGTTGTATGGGGAAGCAATTTTTTTTGTCGTATTTTATATGACGTATATTTTCGTAACTTGTTCGGTTTCATAGGTGGAAGCACTCCCTCATGTATCGCTAAATAATTTAAAGTCGCCCCATAAACATCGCGGTGTTGGTCGTTTTGCTACTTGGACTTTCTGATAGGCAAGCAAATCAAACGTAAATATTCCATGTATTATAGCGACAAAACAGTATAAACCTACTCAAACTACACTCCAAAAACAAATGGCCTCTAAATTTCTAATATTGTAGAACATGTGAAAACAACTTAGCATAAAACTTTTAAAATTTCGCTTGTTTTAATCAAGCAGTTTTGTCAATGTTTAGGCCTAAACAATAATCTCGATTAGCATAAAATTGTATTAAATACGTTACCAAATAACGGTGTCGCGTATACCTATGAGTGTGTATGGAAATTGTAAATATTGTTTTTAATTTAAACGACTATGTAATCGGAGCGGAGGTTGTTTTTATATCTTATGATTATGAGTCGATTAAAGAGTGTATCCTGGTGCAAATAATGTACAGGGTGTAAAGAACAGCTTAGAAAAAACTGACCCTGCCTTTGGAATACCATTCTTATTTACCTGTGGAATTTTCAGAAGAAAAATTTTGATTTTATTTCTATTGTGTTATATTTCCAGACAGTAAATTATAACATAAATAATAATGTAAAACACGAAACCCAGCAATGGGGCCCCGCGCGCGGTGCGGGTTTATGCAGTAGATACATTACGTACCCTTACATAGGTAATAACGAAAACTCCTTAACTTGACGCTTATAGAAAAAAGTTCTTGTCCTTAATAATAGTTAGGGATAGATTTAACAATTTAAGTATTTACTAATCTGTCCGTTACACCCTGTATAAGAAGTTTATAAACATAGCGCAAGGCAGGTTGCAGTAAAAAAACTGTCGTGTCATTGGCTTGTTACAAGGGAATAGAGACAAATAGTGTTAATGATTCATACATGTCGTGCTTTGGGCGAATCTGACGTACTTAATCAAAACTTGTTAAGTATCTTTGTGACATACATAAATATCTTCTTTAGTACAGTAAGTAGATGTGTTTGTTTTCATATTTAGTTTGTTCTGTTAATTGATCTTGACTTATACTTTCAACGGATTAATGTTATATCTTAATAAATAAATAAAATAAAGTCAGAGGCCATTCGGCGGTTTAAAAATTCTGACACCAGGGTTAGTCAATTAACAACACACTGGATTATACTTACACGATAAGAAAAAGAAGAATAAAATCCTATTTATTATTAAATTTTAATAACGTACAGTATCGACTTAACATTTTTTTTACCAGCCCATCGAAACACGAAGGGGATTAAGGCCATAGTCCACCACGCTGGCCCAATGCGGGTTGGTGGACCGCTCGTCTTTCGAAAATTAATTTTCTTGAACGATGTTTTCCTTTCCTTCACCGTTAAGCAAGTGATAATTAGAAATCCGTACATAAATCCAAAAAGACAGGCCCGCACCAAGATTTGAACCCGTGATCTTCCGATTGTCTGGCTTATTACCAACTTGGCTTTCAGTGTTATATCACTGGACATTAATTAGAATTAATAATTTGTTTCCCTAAGTAGGTCTATGTATGTCAGATTCGCATCAAATGTTGTTTATTAATTGCCACTAAATTGTCACAGAGTTTACATCAGGCTATACTATTATCGTTCGCCTAACTAAAAGTACATAAAACATATCAAGCCGCTATTAAATAATATGTATTAAATATGAAAATACTTTGACCACAACAAAACAGAAAATACGCGAAATTATATTAAATGTAATATAAGTAGTAACATCTAGAATATTTATCAGACTTATAGTATTCACTGTTGTTTATGACACAATATAATAATGATTAATTACTCAAAATATATTATATTAGATGTATTCAAGTTGCGGTGGTCAGTTTGTATGTTAAATATCAAGCAGAGCTTCCGATGTTGATTTTGCAAGTAGTTATATCATTATCAAGTTGAAATTTGTTGTCAATGATTGTACAATAATCATGTCTCAAAATGACAAAAAATCGTCAAAATGTATTCAAGTTTTTCAATTATTGCAACTGTTTGCTCAATCGTTTTGGATTTTTGGCATATTATTATTAAACAAACATATTTGTAATAATTAACTGAAGTTTTTAAATATGATTCTGTCTGGCCTTATGTTTAATGTAAGTAAGAGTATGTTGCTAAAGTCTGACTATAATTTGAGATTTGTAATCTTTTGTGATATAAAAAGTAAAGGTATTGAAATTATTTAGTTTCTTTTATTTAAGAATGAACCTCTCGCTTTTTAATAGTTTATCTTATATCTTTAGAAGTTTGTAAAGCTTAATTTATATGTATATTTCGCACAGCTTTTTATCAAATTGTTACACAATATGAGACATTTAAAAAAATCATAGTAATCTATAAGATAAAATTATATGGATGATCGAAGTGTGAAATATATAAAAATTTATATACTTATATTTAATAATACAATGAACTTATAATAGCTGATAATTAAATGTATGTATATATTAATAAATCGTGCCAAAATACCATGTTTAATTACAGGAAATAGGCGCCAATATTCATATGCAAACCCCAAATAAAAATACGATCAAAGAACTCAAAAGATTGCTCATTTAGTGACACCAATTACTATGTACTTTATACACACTATAGTTTAAGCATGAAGGCCTCATTTTTATAAATTTATACGGATAATGTTACCGTCCTAAATAAAAAAGGACTGCGGTGACATTTTATTTAAGTAATATACATTTTATTATAATTACTGATGAATATTTATGTATTGATGTGTATGCTGAAGCTTTATATGCCGAAAAATTTTGATTTTGTGACCTACACTACCATTTTGAATAAGATTAATAGTAAAAAAGTTTAAAATCGAAATATTCTGATGCAATCCAACTTTTATTTTATACTAAATTAATTAAGTTTTCACATGGTGAAAATTGTCATATATAACCTTTTGTTACTAAGTGAAAGTAATTTATATAATTATTGATATTTTTAGGGTTCTGTAGTTGTTGCCTGAAAAAGTGAGTTTGAGAACAATACTTAACTTGAAATATTAGGCTATGTGATTTAAAGGTTGTATATTGTAATACAAGGATTGCTTGTTAAACACGAGAGTAAAGGTTCAATTCGTGGATCGATAATACAAATTGCATTCGGCGTTTGAGTATGCTAAAAGTGACACCTACAAAAATAATATACAACTGTTAAAAATACAAATATTAATTTTTTCAGCAATCTGACAGATGATAACAACAGATAGAAAGTTTATATCTTCAATCTATTTAAGAAAACTTATAATATAACAATAGTTTCAAAATGCTAAAGTATACCAAAGAATTTTTAGAATAGAGTATTAGTAGAATAGTTATAAGATGAATAATAAAACTCAGATATTTGGTCAATTTATATGTGTGTATTTTATGCCACTGTTATGTTCGAAATGCGATAAATTTTAAGATACCTTAACCGGAGAATCTTGGCATAAAAACACGGGGGTGACTCAGTAAAAGTTGTTCAGCTTCATCGATAGAACCATCTATTCATGAAACTGAACAACTTTTCCTAAGGAACCCGTAATTAATCACTTGAGTTGTATCAAGGACAATCAAAATAACATTGATTATAGGTAGCAAGGTTTACTTACTCTGGGGTAAGATGATGCTGTTGTCCATCATGAATGACAATTTGATCAAACCAGATTCCTAAGCAAGTTTGGCCTAGTAGAGACGAAACAGATTTGTTTATGTAGAAAACCCAAATAATTTCGGACATTCACTAAAGTGTCATGGTGTATATTAAGATTCCTCTAACACTTCAAGGTTGACCTTGAAAATTCTCAAAAAAAATGTTGACTTCTAGTACATTGTATGGAAAGGCTATTTTTTTAAAATATTTCAACCTATGATTATTTCGGCGAGTTGTTCAGTTTTTTGGGCTGATTTGTCGTCCTTAATATTCGCTAATTCAAAGTCACGCAATATAAATTTAGTACGGACACATACATCAACACTGTCTAAGGATATTGGGCGATTTGCGAAGCTATGAAAGCAAACTCGAGACATAAATGGATAACATTTTCATATAATCAAGTGTTACACCTGAATTTTCAATTCTAATTAATAAATTATGATTTGCTTGAAATTTGTGAAAACGTGACATAAACGAAAATGCATCTACTTTTTTCCTGCTTTTTACAGGAAAATGGTATACATTTTTTTTATTTTCGACGCGGTTTCACAAATTTCCAGAAAAGCAACATTCATTTGTAAGATTGTAAATTCAAATTCATCACCTGCTGATTCTGAAATTGTTATCCTTTCATTTCAGTCGAGTATGTTTTTCTAGCTACTTAAAAAGAGGTTTTCTTTTGTATGAAAAATCGTGCAATTTCCTTATTGATGTGAATATGTATCAATAGTTTTGAAAATATAATACCTATTTTAAACTTATAAAATACTTTAGTACACTAAAAGTACATTCGATAAATATAAATTTAAACTAATCACTGCCGGTAATCGCTTGTAGATTTAATAAAAGTATTTTTATGGTTAAGTATTGCTTTTTTTAAATTTAAATATATTATGTACTGTTGTGTGTACTTTATAAAATATTGTTAAATTGTATACTTAACTTACCTTGATTTACAGTTGTAAACTTGTATATTGCCTTTATTAGTATATATGTATAATTATATGCCCATATTATAACTACAGTGTTACTATACTCGTATATAAATTATTTTTAATGATATTGGTTGTGTATCTATATAATTTTGTTTAAATAAGTATGTCGAATTAAAATATATTGTAGTGACAGTTGTGACCGCTGAAATAATATTGTAAATACTATGATGATACTATATTCAAAATTCAATAAATTGTGAATTTTATATTGTTTATTTTTTATGACTGAAAGATATACTTACCTCTTGCGCATACCTACAGTTCTTTTATTAAATACGTCTTTTGTATAATGATAAGGTTCAAATTACAATTTATTTTAAGGGCACTCGCACACAAATTATTAGTTCTACATGTCTTTTGTATAGAAAAATCCTCTTCAGCTATTAATAATTAAACCACCCGCTAATTAAAGAAGTTATTGAAAAATAACGTTCTTTTACGTGCCTAAATACTTACATTTTATCAAGGTAAAGATGTGCTCTAGGTATATCTTAGGAATACCTTATAAAGTTTTCTAGCTTGTTGTAAAATTCTGTCAAAAATATAAAATAAATACCAGTCCATAATATCCTTATCTTCGAAGGTCTTCATGTAGCATTGTTACAAAACCATTAAATAATGCTAATACTGATAATTAAATATATATGTAAGGGAGTCAATTTCTACTCAGGAAAAAAGTACACGTGGTAGAGTTACACAAAATCCTCTCCAACATGTGAAGCTATGGTGAATCCAAAAGTCGTCACAACCAGGCACGCAATTACAAGCCTCCGTCTACTGCCCGAAAGGTCGACTACGACATATTGCCCTTATATACGTTTATACGATATACACAAATTCTATTATACAGGGCTTTAGGTAAATCTCTTTTAACCTCTCGGGTGCTAAATAAGTCTATGAAACTGAACAACTTTCCCCAAGGAACATACATCAAATTATGAAAAAAAAATTTGATCTCCCATACAAAATACGCTATATCCTGATCAAGTTTGTATTGGAACTCAAAATTTTTTTTCGTATTTTAACATATTATTGGGGGAAACTTGTTCAGTTTCATGGACTGATTAACCACCCGAGAGGTTGAAAGAGATTTACCTAAAACTCTGTATAAATAGATATTATATAAATACTACGGTTACTTCCACGCTGGACTAGGAGTGAAATAACAACTTAGAATGTGCCAGCTGCCAACTCTTCCCAAGCATACTGTAGAAACGCGAGGGTTTTGTTGTATCGTTAGTGAAAGGGTTACCACCACTTTACTCGTATTTCCATCTAATAATAACCCTCAGAATTAATTTCGAATGTGACGTCAAGCAGTTCCAGAACCACGTGATGCTCTCTCTGCCTACCCTGAAAGGGATTACAGGCGTGAGTGTATAGATTCTATATTTACAATTATATTAGCTACGCAACAATAATTTGTCAACAGATACCTACAAATGTTGTCTGTGAAGCTCTGTCTACACTATTGTCGAGCAAAAAAAGTGAGTACCTTTTTGGAAATACCATATATTTTTTAAATTTATTTATTAACAGATAAGCGAGTACAATGTTTACAGTTATATTCTACTCGACAAACTTTGTATTGGCGAGACGCGCTTGTTTACAATACGCTCATTTTTGGTTCTACCACTTTACCATAAAGTACTCTGAGCTTACTGAAAGTGGCATTAAAAGTCCTGCAAGTTAATCACCAGGCAAAGCTTCCTAAAGCTCAACAGTGACTCAGCAGCAGCTTACGGATCATTAACTGATGCCTGGAAGGCTTTACTCATGGTTATCGGAAATGGTTTAGCGATGTAGCTACTTTTTAGTTGTAGCTACTTATCTGTTGTATATGAAAAAGAATAAAACTATGTTAAATATTGACTCCGCTAATGAAATTCGAAGTATATAGAAGATCTAATTCTAGGGGTGCGAGGTGCGAGAGCTTTTCGTTCCCGTGGAAATTCAAGACCCTTCCTTAATCCTTATCTCCGTTACAAAAGAAACCGTGCTAAATTTCAAGGTTTTAGGCTGGGCGTTGATGAATCAGTGAGTCTGGACTTTCAACGTTATATATTAGATTTTCTGTCATACAATAATCACAAAAAAATAAACATACACATTGTAAAATACAATGTTATACTAAAGTATATCGTTAACTGTATTTTCCAGGTCGGCCCGTCCATCCTTCAAGTCTAATCGACCGTGTTGAACCAGATTAATAAATTGCGCTTAAAATTCAACCTTTTTTCGGGCAACCTAATGGGGCTCAAATAATTATCCACTTTTTTAGCTAAGAGAGAATTTATTAGTGGATGGATTTGCCTCTGGGTTGGTTCAAATAAATTATTTAACGCCCGTAAGCAAGCTTTAAACTATGTACACTCTTTTAAAAAATACGATAGAAATACTTTAGGTGTTCGCAGTAGAAAGGGTCTGGGGTGACTTTCAAATCAAGGGTAACTTTGATCATGCGTCTGGTAGCTAGGTATTTTATAAATGCGAAAGTGTGTGAGGATGTATGGATGTATTCCTACCAGTGGCGGGGCAAGACCAAAGTTTGATGTGGGCAAGGTACATTTAGCGAGGCCCTCGGGTGGCGCGAGAAGCAATGTTATAAATTTAAAAAAAAAACTGCCTTTCACTACTTTATTATAATGAAGACAATGCAATCCAAACTTTTTTCATATACTAACATTAAAGCCAAACAATAAAAGAAATCCAAGTCTGGCTAAAAGGGGTTCCTTATAATAACAACGCATTGCCAACGAACATTGCTAGACTAAATAAAAACTAAATTTGTCAGAGGGGCTTCCCCGTTCGTTTCCCAAGATAGCAAAGTAACACCAACAAATGATGCTAGCCTAAAGAAAACAAATTTGGCATGTCAATTTATTGTTTTGTAATCAATACATTTTTTTACGATACGTCGTATTTTACAGGGTGTCCCACGGCTATGCCATATGGAGGGAAACTACCTTAATTATTATAGATGGGACATTTTACTGAAAGAAGACTTCATTTTTATTTTAAAAACAATTTAAACTGCATTCATACATTTTTAAATAATTGCCTGGCTGAACCGGGAATCGAACCCAGTACACGAAAAAAAAAATCACCTGTAGTTTTATCATACCGATCGGAAGGTTTCATCATAAGAATTATTTTTTGCTAAGTAACATAGTATCAGAAGTAAAAGGAAGACCATGAATTTTAAAATTTTACATTCCAAATTGATCAATTTAATTTATCAAAATGCTCAAAATGAGTCAGCTTCTGCTTCTCATTTTTCCGAAAATATTTTTACATTCAATATTAAAATTCGTGGTCTTCCTTTTATTTCTGATGCTATGTTACTTAGCAAAAAATAATCCCGGTTCAACCAGGCAATTATTAAAAAATGTATGAATGCAGTTTAAATTGTTTTTAAAATTAAAACATCGAGCAAATAACCTAAATTAAAATGAAGTCTTCTTTCAGTAAAATGTCCCAACTATAATAATTAAGGTAGTTTCCTTCCATGTGGCATAGCCGTGGGACACTCTGTAGAGGCGGCCCCTTGGACCGCGAGGCCATAGGCGGTGGCCCACGTCGCCCACGCCTTACGCCGCCTCTGATTCCTACTACATATATCCATACTACCTCTAATATCATAAATAGGAAAGATTTGATTGTTTGTTTTGTTTGCATTGAATAGGCTCCGAACTACTGGACTCATTTGAAAAATTCTTTCACCATTAGAATGCTACATTAATCTTGAGTTATTACTCAAGACTACATAACTTACCCGAATTCCCACGGAAACGAAATCCCGAGCGAAATGCTAGTAATATTATAAATGCGAATCTTTGTGAGGATATATAGATGTACGGATGTTTGTTACTCTTTCACGCTCAAACGGCTGGACCAATTTTGATAAAATTTGGTATGGAGATAGCTCACACCCTGGATTAACACATAGGCTACATAATTTTCCCAAAATTTCATGGAAACGAAGTCCCGGGCGGAAAGCTAGTCTTTAATACTAAAAATGTTTGCGAGCACCCAGGAAGAATTTCAAATCTATCTTAAGTAAATCTGCGCTCAGATGCAATTCTCCCGAGGGACGCTGGTGCGATAAATTTCTCATCAACTGGAGACGTGGCCATTCAGCCGTGTGATCGGTGTCCTGATCAGGGGACTATCAGATCGGGCTGGAAATTAAGACACTGTAGCATGCAGTTTAAAATGAAAAATCCCTACTAATATTATAAATGCGAAAGTAACTCTGTCAAGTCTATTTGTTACGCTTTCACGGCTAAACTACTGAACCGATTGTGATCAAATTTGGTATCACTGAATTTAGACCTTTGGAAATGACATGGGCTACATTTTATCCTACAGGTGGGCACGATATAACCTGTAGTCCAAGCGTGCGGATGAATTGCAATTAAATAAAATTGCAATTTATTCATTGTTTTCAAAAAGTTACAAAATAAAGCTTTTTACTTTGTTTTTTAGACAGGGCCGGTGTAAGAATCTCAGAAAGGGCAATTTAGTTTATTGTATATTGAAAACAAAATAACGTATTTGGTTTTGATTTGCTTATTCAGTTCAACACAGATAACTTTTAGGGAAAGGAAAATATTCGGCGCGAATGGGACTTGTACTGTCGTCATCAGCACATATACGTCCCCACCGAGGGGCACGGGCCATAGGATTTAGGCCATAGTCCACCACGCTGGCCCAATGCGGGATGGTAGATCGCTCGTCTTTCGAAAATGAATTTTTGTTGGATGGGCGGGTTTCATCACGATTTCCTTCACCGTTGAGCAAGTGATAATTAGAAATCCGTACATAAAATCTGAAAATACGAATTTAGTGGTAAAGGCCCGCACCAGGATTTGAACCCGCAACCTTCCGATTACAAGTCTGGCTCATCACCAACTGGGCAATCACCGCTAGTAAGTGTAAGAGTGTAAGTGTTTAATTTTCACAAGAATTCTTGCAACCGGGGATCTTCATTCCTTTCAGTGATTCTTGTAAGTACTGCATCCTATATATATGCATGTTGTTAGCTGTCACCTCAGGTGCTGACACCCTGACTGAAGCAACACTTTTTCACCAATTAATGGTATGTGTTGTTTGATTTTATTTTCAATAGAACTCTATATATCCTTCAGCGACAGTTGAAGATCGCCAGCCACCATGCCTTTTGATGATAGTCAAATTCGCACCAGTATCGACTAGGATGGTTGCAGATGTTCTGCGGAAGCAGTGACCCGTGTAATCTTGTGGATTGGGTAGATTAAGATATGACGCTGTTTCTTTCGGTACAGTGCTTATTTTATTCTTCCTTACTACTTGTTTTATACACTTTCCACCCTCGTTTAACAATCTACTATTTCGGAGCGCGCGGTATTCTTTTTTTTTATATGACAGAGCGTGTCACAAAAATTGCAAGCGGCCAGTATCTTTCTCTTTTTTGTAATACCATCTACTTAGAGTCGGATCTCCTTGCAGCGATCAGTAGCGTTTCTATGAAATATTGATATGAAAACTTTTTTGATTTTGACACCAATGTTCTCTTTATTAAAATTAAAAAAAAAACACGTTAGTAATGGATTTTCATACAACTTTCCTTCCCTGCTTAGCAGGTTAATAATGGATTTTCATACATTTTTTCTTCCCGATTATTTGAAGGGCAACAAATACGAACAAAAAGAATTATTCGAGAAAGTCAAAAACGAACAAACGTTATGGCCGAAATAGTGAAAAAAAACTTCAATTTTTTCTGAATTTTTGATTTTAGCGCTCGATATTTTGGAAAAGAAGAGAAAATTAATCAGCTAGAATTTGAGCCTAAAACAATATTATTCGATGGTGTACAGTGGAAGAATTTTGAGCCAAAAAATATCGAACACTTGTTGAAAACAATAATCATGGTTAGCAGCCATTGTTTTCAGTATTTAAACAGATGTAACCTTTAAATTATTAAAGGAATATTTATTAGAATGTTCTTTTGTCCACGCAATTAAAATGACATCATTTGTTTTATTACTTAAGGGTTCGCGAGAATATAAACAAGTACCAAGTATTCAAGTATTCAATGTAAATAATGTACCTAAAGGGGCTATTAGTTAAGTCAATGTTGTGCGTTTGATGAAAAAATCTTTTGATATTTACAGTATCACATGACACATTTACTTAGATCTTTTATTTTTGTCTAAAAAGGTTCCGCCATTCAGTTAGAATTCAACGGATCCCTAGAAACACTTTAATTGCACGTAGCTAAAGTTAACCTTGGTTTTCTGTTATATATAGAACTATAAAAATATATTTTTCACTCATTTTATATTCAAAATCTACAAAATGAACGCTACTTCAGTATTTGTAAGTTGTTTTTGATTTAAAAAAACATTTGTGTTTTTCTTTATTCGCACTATTGAATTCATGTGTACAACTTTACTATTACAAGAAAGACGATAACCTTACTATTACAATATGTAATTACTATTTATTTTTAGTAAATTTTTAATCAGATGAAATTATTTTAAAATAGAGACTTTTGAGATCGATGAATACATACAGGCTGGCCGGGAAGTTGACGTTTAAACAAAAAATTTAGATCCCTTGTGTCGTGGGGTATCCGAAACACCTCTATGTATGTTCCGCGATTTTTTGTAGTTTTCGAGTTACGATTTTTTTTCTGAATTTTCGAGAAATTTCGACCTGACCCGTTAAATTTTTTTTTTAAAGTTAAAGACTTTTTCGTGTTTTTTTTTTTGCAACACAATTTTTATGAGTTGTTCTTTTATTAATAAAATAATCAGCTTCGTAACTTTGATAAAAGTTATGAAAATGTTGGTGAAAAGTGAAAAAATTACGTTCGGTGAATTATGACTTAAATTTTCAACTTTAAATTAAAAATCGAAACAGGTGATTTCATGGCTTCTAAGTAGGCCTAAAGAATGCGCCATGCTCTCAGTTTTAATAATAATAGTAAAAAAGGAGTACTTAAGGGGCTACTTTTGCTAATATCGGTCTTCAAAGACAGCAAGGTGGAAAATTCTTGAAAGTAGCCAACTGAATTTAAGAAATGTTTTTGGTGAATAAAAAAAAAACGCTTCACACTCAAAGGCCCACATTAAGGTTTTCCCTTGTGTCGTGGGTCCCTTGGAAAACACAAAGACAGACACAAACACCCATGACCCGAGAACAAACATCTGCTTTTTTTTTTAAAACACATAAAATAAATAAATAAAAAATGTGTTTAAAAAAACAAAAAAAAAAACAAAAAAAATAAATAAATAAAACACATTCATGTTTCCTAATTAATGCGATTGGCTCTCCAGTCGTTCTCTGCTGCCCGCGCTCATACGTCGCCCCGCTGTGACCCCGCTTGCTGTTACACTCTGATCAATAGCTGTTACACGATTGTAATTTAACATGCTATTAATTAAGTGTGATGTAATTTAACATGCACCTAAAGGAATGATAAAATCACCAAAAAACATTTTTTAAATTCAGTTGGCTATTTTCAAGAATTTTCCACCTTGCTGTCTTTGAAGACCGATATTAGCAAAAGTAGCCCCTTAAGTACTCCTTTTTTACTATTATTATTAAAACTGAGAGCATGGCGCATTCTTTAGGCCTACTTAGAAGCCATGGAGTCACCTGTTTCGATTTTTAATTTAAAGTTGAAAATTTAAGTCACAATTCACCGAACGTAATTTTTTCACTTTTCACCAACATCTTCATAACTTTTATCAAAGTTACGAAGCTGATTATTTTATTCATAAAAGAACAACTCAAAGATTCTGTTGCAAAAAAAAATAACGAAAAAGTCTTCAACTTTAAAAAAAAAATTTAAACGGGTCAGGTCGAAATTTCTCGAAAATTCAGAAAAAAAATCGTAACTCGAAAACTACAAAAAATCGCGGAACATTCATAGGGGTGTTTCGGATACCCCACGACACGAGGGATCTAAATTTTTTTTTTAAACGTCAACTTCCCGGCCAACCTGTATACTTCCCGTCTATACACAGGGTTATTGGTAATATCCAAGTCAGTGTAAATTTATATCCTTATCTTTGTTGTTATTTAACTAAAACAATGTACTTAAAAACCCACTTTTCTTAAAAACAGAGGTATTTACATTTTTTCCAATCTACCCGAGCGTGATTTGATATTAGTTAATGGTCTCTACTATCACCCCTTGAAGGGGTCGTGACGTATTACCAATAACCCTGTAGTAAGCTTGCACACAACTCAAGACGGGATGAAATAATGCGGCCATTATAATATTTTTCATGTTTTTTTTCAGGTTGCTGTAGTCGTGGCAGTGGTGACCATGATTAACATGGCGGCGGGCGGTGCCTATGGTGCCGCTGTGATTGGTGCAAGAAAAGAATAAATATCATGACATTGTTTCAACACTTGACACTTCTAATGATGAATTAAGAATAAATATTTTACAAAACTAAATAATGTTTATTTTACATGGGTTACTCGTGGCTTGACTTAAATGTCCTGTAGCAGTACAGTTAACTGGTTAAGTCATCCAAACTGGACTGAACTGTTTCTATACAATGTCACATTCTATTAGCGTTCATGAAAATCGAAAGTTATAAAAATGTATGGGATTACCAGATACAATCCAACACGAGTGTCACTATGATAAACTCAACCAAATGGTTCCTGATTTCAGTGACTAACTTGGCTGTCCGAGAAATCAGCTGAATGAAAATACACACACCCGAAAAATTAAAAATACTAGGCAGCTTTCCACCCGCGAGTTTGTTCGCGTGGTTAACCAGCCCTTATCACTCTACAGCCCTATGAAATTTTTTTTTACAAACCCATATACGTCTCCACCGAGGGGCACGGGCCTCCATTCGAAACACGAAGGGGTTTAATCTATAGTCTACCGTCTACCGTGGGTTGGTGGACCGCTCTTCTTTCGTAAACTAATTTTATTAGATGTGCGGGTTTCATCAAAATGTTTTTCACCGCTGAGCAAGTGATAATTAATTGGAAATCCGTACATAAACCCGAAAAGTTGAATTTAGTGGTACAGGCCCGTACCAGGATTTGAACTGGTCTATCACCGCAGATAAAAACGTCTTCTTCTTCTTTTTTCTTCTTCTTATCGTATAGGTATAGTCAAGTATGAGGCGAACTTGGCTAACCATGGTGTCAAAGTTTTTAAACCGCACAATGGCCTCTGACTTGGTTTTAACGACTGTAGTCAATCGACAACAGCCAAGACCGACAGCTTAACGTGCCCTCCGAAGCACGGAAACGCTCGTGATAAATTGCCACTTTGGTCACCCATCAGGTTCCCTGCCTCTGTGTGCGTTGCTTAACCTCACTGATCGGTTGAGATCAGAGAGAGCCGCTGGGCTACGACCGTCTAAACTGGCTATCACAACAAAAATGAAAATTTTTCATTAGTGTTTTCTACTTTGATACCCAACAATAATTACGTGGTTTCACAATAATTACGTGGTTTCGGCATTTTGACGAGTAATCGCAGAAAAAGTGCAGTGCGAGCGCCCAGGCGGGCGTGTGGCGCCCCTGTGTCGATACGCCGAGCCGTAGGCATATAGCGCGTGTCCTTGAGCGAGTGACGGAGGCCTGCTACTCGTATTACTCAATTATATTACACCATATAACGTGTTTCATAGAAAAAAAATAACGGGTTGCACTCCGGGAGTGCCGGCAGAAGTGAAAACTTGAACATTAACGTTGTGCATTAATATGGAAATAAAACAAAATACACAAAAAGAGTCCGTTATTCTCTCAGGATTCGATCCTTCGACACCTCGACTATGATCTGATAACTTCACCACTCGGCCAAAAATACAAAAAGACTTTTTGAGGCTTACAATCTGGCAACTATTCCACTTGACCAAACTGACTAGATTATCGGTATTTGCGCGCTATGTGCGAATAATCGTTGACATCGTTGACATCTGTCACAGAGATAATTTTACCATAGGGCTGCCATCCGTCCGGGTTTCCACCCATACTTCAAAGTGCTCAACGTGCTAAAGAAGTTTTCACTTCAAAAAAGGTGACAACCCTATCCTACGCATTTTTGATCAGGGTCACGAGACATATGACGCGAGTTTAACATTTTTTCCCCATACTAAAAGTGCCCAACGTCGCTAAAGAAGTTTTCACTTAAAAAAAATAATAATAAAAAAGTTTTTTATTCATCCAAAAAGTGGTTAAAATAATATAGAACCCTGTTTGTCCAAACTAGGTAGAAACCTGGGCCTCGATTCTGTAACATAAATTGTATTTCGATGGAATGGAGGGCATTTTATCTGTTAAGGTGGCGAAATTGAGAACTATTTAATTTTCATATACTTGCTGACAACCACGACCAGCAGCGCCACCGCCAATCGAACGTAAAGTTGCAAACTATCTAGCAACTGAAAATTCAGTTGGCGGTGGCGCCACCAGTCAAAACAGCCGTCATTAGATGTATGAAATTTGGATAGTTTCCAATTTCGCCACCTGAACGGATAAAATGGCGACCATTCCATAGACACACAACTTAAATTACAAAATTGGGGCCCTGTATCTTGGTAGACAGTGTCAGTGTAAATACCCAATAAAAAGGAAATTCAAAATAAATGAAAATGTAGATAAATGCACAAAAATCTTATTTTGTTAGAATATTTTTATTGATGTATTTTCTCAATACAGAAGCCTTTCCCAGCAGTGAAACCTGACTAGCTTACTATGAAATAATTAATCACATGATAAAACAAGTAGATTACAAAATTAAAGCTGATATAATTGTGTACCGCGCCGCGCCGCAGCAGCCTTCAATTTTCAATATTATAATTGGGTAATTTTCCAAAAGTGAATTATGAAGTAAAAAGTTGACAAGTACAGAGGCCAGCGCAACAGCGCAGAGTACACGCGTGTGGCAACTTGATGTGCGGCCCTCCGTACATTACTCAAAACAAGATTTAAAATGGTAGTCGTGTTTTTTTTTCAGGTTGTTGTAGTTGTGGTAGTGGCGACATTACCAAATTGTTCAACATGGTGGCGGCCGCCGTCATGATAGACGTCATGGTGGCCAAAAGACCACAAGAACAATGAAAATGTTGAAATTATTTTTAATGTTTTACATACTTATATATAATGAATTACGAATAAATATTTACAAAACAAAATAATAGAGTTGTTGACGCCGATCCTTCTTCACTATTTTAGGTACCTATTATTTATTTATGGGTTCAGGAGCTTTTAAATTACTTTATTGGGTGAATTTAAATTAGCTAGTAAAAATAACGTTTATTGTAAGAGGAAATTATTTAATTTTCATACCAGGGATCCTTATTCATTTCAGTGATTCTTGTACTGTATCCTACATGCATGTTATTAGCAGTCACCTCAGGTGCTGGCTGAAAATCAGCCTGGCTGAGGCAACACCTTTTCACCTCGTTAGTACATGTTGTGTGTGACTTATGATTAATATGGTGAATTTTATTTTTCTTCCTTTTTTCTCCTCCAATTGTTTAAATAATTAAGTAGCTAAGTAAGGTAATAATGTAGATGTCGCAGAGATATTGTCAAGCCTTGACAATATCTCTGCGACTGATATTACAATTTTGCCAGTGAAATTGTAAATTCACGAAACTGTTTCGTTCGCCTTCATTAAATTAGGTTATGCTATGTAAAGTTAGGTCCATTCCTGACCTACTAGCCTGCTATTTACGATGCAGTTCGATAGCTAATTTTCTAATACATAATAATTAGTTTAATTTAATTAGCGGAAAATAATGATGTAAATCAGCTTAAGAAACTGAAATACTTTCTCCAAGGAACATAAACAAAATTTTTTTTAAAAAATGTCGTTTCTCCATACAAATTGTGCGATCAGCCGAAGCCTTCGTTAGGAAATTCTTTTCTTTTTATAATATCTATGAGATTGTCAGTGGAAACTTATGTTGTGTTCTTTCTTCGGAGTGGACTGTATTTTTGAAGTTGAACTGTATATTTGAGTTCAACGATTGAATTTGCACATCACAATTAATGAGACACAAAACGCGCGTGCGTGCCGAGGCTAGGAAGCTATAGAAATTAATTGTCAGATTTGACAGGTCTGTGTATCAACAACTTAATCAGTTTCGACAAGAAGTTCTTTTACAACATAGCCAAAGAATGGGGAAGGATTTTGCGGAAATCTCACGGGAACGAATTGGTGGTGGCCCTGCTACCTCTTTATCGACGGGTTCTAGGCTCCGGCAAAATTTGTGTAAAAAACAGATGTTTGTTCTCGGGTTATGGGTGCTCGTGTCTGTTTTTGTGTTTGTTCCAAAAGACCTACGACGGGTAGTAATAAGGTCACAAATAAAAAACAAGAGCTTGTTATTTACCAGAGCGTTTTTTTGCGCCGAACCGATGTCTTTGGTCTATAGGTGATCGAAATAGAAATTTAAAATAAAACTAAAATAAATATATTATTCTATATTTGACTAGATGACCTGTGGCTCCGCTCGCGTCTTTTTTTTGTCATTTTCCCAATTTTTTAATAGCCATAAACCTATTCGGGACCGAAAAAATCCAACAAATCAAAAATCATCAAAATCGGTCCAGCTGTTCTCGAGTTATAAGTGTTCGAACAATCTCGACTTTCTTTTATATATGTATACTAGCTTTCTGCCCGGGACTTCGTTCCCGTGGGAATTTGGGAAAATTATGTAGCCTATGTGTTAATCCAGAGTGTCAGCTACCTCCATACCAAATTGTATCAAAATTGGTCCAGCCGTTTGAGTGTGAAAGAGTAACAAACATCCATACATCCATACATCCATACTTACAAACTTTCGCGTTTATAATATTATAATATAATATATAATAATAATAATAATAATATAATAATAATAATAATAATAATAATATAATATAATATATGTATATATACATATAATATAACTTTCTGCCTGCGGCTCTGCCCGCGATTTGTTTTTTTTTTTGTAAATTTTCCGATATTTTTTATAGTTATTTTGCTATTCGGCACGGAGACAGATCCAACAAATCATAATCCATGAAAATCAGACCAGCCGTTCGACCGGCCAGGACGAAACATTGGGATTCAGCCCTATAGACCGAGCACGAAACCCTACCTCACGAGGTGGCAGCTCAGAAATGTAATGTAGTGATGGGTACGTATTAAAATACCGAAAATTCAAAATACCGATGGTTGAAAAACCTACGCTTAAAACATCGAAAGTTGAAATACCGAACGGTTGGAATGCCGATGTACGATATAACTAAACATATAATACCGATATTTAAATGACCGAATGTTTAAAATACCGAATTTAAATGACCGAATGTTCAAAATACCAATGTTTACATGACCGAACATTTAAATGACCGAATGTTCAAAATACCAATGTTTAAATGACCGAAAGTTCAAAATATCGATACACGAAATACCTATGTTTAAAAAAATCGATGTTCAAAATACTAAAAATTGAAATGCAACCACAGTCGTTTCTGGCACTTCGCCGGCCGCTGCCGCGGCACGCTCGCTTCGCTCGCTCGGCTCGTGCGTTGGGGTCGCAGTTCTAACCAAACCTAACCCAACCAACCCTTGACGGGTTGTTTGGGTTAGGCTACTAACAAACCTACTCGTCACAGTTCCGTTTGTCATATAAACAGACAAAATAAAACATTTTTACAATTGAAAACTTTATGGACAGGATGTCCATAAACCGAAAACTAAAATTCGGTATTTTAGTTTTCGGTATTTTAGCCTTCGGGATTTTAGCCTTCGGGATTTCAATCTTCGGTATTTTAGCCTTCGGGATATTAAGTCATAGGTATTTCAACCTTCGGGATTTCAAATTTTCGGTCAAACAAACATTCGGGATTTCAAACTTTCGGTCAAATAAACATTCGGCCATATAATTTTCGGTCTTTCGTCCATAGGTCTTATGAAATTCGGTTTTCTATACTTCGGTATTGTAATACGTACCCGTAGTGATAGATACTACTTAGGAGCACAGGATTTTAGTAGTTTGCCATCGCATATCCTGGAAGAAGTATTTTTTTTTTAACTTCTTGCATAAATCAGGTGGCAAGATGAAACTGATACAAATCGATTGCCCTGGACGTACCGTTCATGAATATATATGGTTGCCTGCATTCAGCCTGGCAGTTTTTTTATTCAGCCACCTCAAACAAGATTTCGACATTATAAGTATATTGTTCTAGAAGCCTGATCAGAAAACTGTCAGGAAAGATTTGACTATTTGTTTGTTTGTTTGCATTGAATAGGCTCCGAAACTACTGGACGGATTTTAAACATTCTTTCACTATTAGAATTCTACATAATCCGGGATGGACATAGGGTACATGATTTTACCAAATTCTAACGGGAACGAAGTCCCGAGCGGAATGCTAGTATTTTATAAACAATGTTCTGGTCCTTAGCATTTCAAATTTCGAACTTTTTCGAGACATTCTTATTTTCAACTATAATTCCGCCCGGGACTTCGTTCCCGTGGGAATTCGGGAAAATCATGTGAGTACCCTATGTTCATCACAGATAATGTAAGTTTCTACAGGTGAAAGAATTTTTCAAATCGGTCCAGTAGTTTCGGAGCCTATTCAATGCAAACATACAAACAAACAATCAAATCTTTCCTCTTTATAATATGTATAGATATTTGCACTGCACTTTTATGGGAGTTTATTGCCAAAGAAAACATGACCATAAGCAAAAGAGTAGAAGTTTGGATTTCCTTTGCTGGCATTTGATTGAAGATGATTTATGGTCCCAAATTGCCAAAGGGACGTAAGTCAAAATTCAAGCGCGACATGTGATAACTTCTTTTACTAATGGGGTTTATTTTCCTTTTGTTCATTGGATATAAATTACCCCCAAAATAACTTTCTACTCCATTTTTATCCCGTTAGGAAATATAAAATAAGTAACTCGTCCTAATAAAATAAATAAAAAGAATGTCCATACAAAGTTCGAAAGAGATTGTATCAAGGAATCACGTAGTTTAATATAAACTTTGACCCCCTTTTTGAATTTTGAGTTCCCATACAAACTTCATCAGCATATAGCGCAATTTGTATGGGAGATCGAAATTTTTTTTCGTATTTTGACCTATGTTCTTTGGGGAAGTTGTTCAGTTTCATGGACTGATTAACCACCCGAGAGGTTGAAAGAGAGATACCTAAATAAAAGCCCTGTATAGAAAAGATAGCAGTGAAAAAAATTTGAGCCAAAAATGTTGAACACGTTAGCAGTCATTGTTTTCAGTATTTAAACAGATGTACTCTTTAAATTATAAATGTAATTTATTATTAGTCTATGTATATAAAATGACATCATTTTGTTTTTCTACTTATTCGTGTACTGAAGGGTTCGCGAGAATTTAATTAAGTAATCTGTTTAATGCAAAGAATTTAAATGAACCAATAATAATTAGGACAATTTTGTTAATTAAAAAAAGCTTTAATAATAATAATATAACCTAAAGTATACAGAAGATACCAACGTACAGACTGACATTAAAGAAAAGATAAACCATCCGTTATACATGGATAATGTAAAATTACTTATACGATAATAGTGAGTATCGCTTAAATGAATTAGCTAATATAATAATATTTTATTAAGTAATATTTTACACTAATATACCTATAACATGTTTCTATCGACGTTTTTTTATCGACTGTCTTTGGAAGCACTAGCGAAATAAAGCAGGCGAATCAAGCGAAATTGAAAATGCGAAAATTTTATCTTTTATAGTCATTTTAACATTACTATATATTATATACTTAGAAAAAGAGGAATGTCTTCCCGACAATTTGTAATCATTTAAAGTAGAATTAAGACGTTTTAAAACAACATTTTTTTAATAAAACAGTTGGTAAAAAAACATTCTTGTACATTGACCGATTATCTCCTTTTTTTGTTTATATTTACAAACCAAGCATATTCTCATGGTCACAAAATTGAATATTAATAAAACTTTATACAAAAATTCACTTAGTCTTTAAAATTTTAACAAAATTTTCAAATATTTCAAATTGTTTACAATTCACTGCGTCAAGTTCCGTTCAGTTTGTCAAAATTCCTGCGAATTTGTCACTTTCAATGCATTCTAGAGACAAATGCTGTAATTTTTAGAGGACTGCCAATCCATACACTTTATGTCAGTGTTAGGATACCATCAATTACGTCAAATTGAGTATAAAGACATCAATTTAAAATTAAAACAGCTGTCTATGGCGGAATAGCGGAATAGCTATTCCGCCATAGACTCAACGCAATACTAAAAACTCAACTCTATTCCCGAAACACATTCGGGAATAGAGTTGAGTTTTATTTATAAATAAATAAATAAATAAATAAAATATATAAACTGGTAATTAACTGATCTTAAAGCTTCACAAAGAACAATAAATACCACGATGACGAAATGCCAGAAACACCGCCCTAGGTCATGCTTACAAAGACTGACACTGCCGAGAAAGGACGGAGGTAGAGGACTAATTGACATCACATCTCACATCTCACTTTTTTAACAAATCAGAATCTTCCTCCCTCCAAAAAGCAATAGTTAAGACTGACTGCAAATTTACATCTCTAAACCTACAAGATAACACACCACAAAAGAAAGATAAACTGACTGACGACAAGACGAAACATGCTGAGTGGGCTGGAAAGTCTCTGCATGGGAGACACTACCACAACTTAAACCAACCTAATGTCGACAAAAAGGCGTCGAACGCATGGTTGAGCCGTGTTGATCTCTTCCCGAAAACTGAAGGCATCATTATAGCAATTCAGGACCAGGTAATAGAGACCAAAAACTATCAGAAATATATCACAGAGACCCTATCTTCTGATACATGTAGGAAGTGCAACAGCTGCCCAGAAACCACACAACATATAACAGGTGCATGTAAAGCTATAGCCCAGTCAGCCTATAAACATAGACATAACCATATAGCCAATATCATCCACCAAAAACTTGTGCATCAACAGATATTAATTACCTCTACACAATCCTATTATAAATATACCCCTGAGAGTGTATTAGAGAATTTCAACAGCAAACTATACTTTGACTGAGCTATACTCACTCATCGCACAATCCATTACAACAGACCAGACATTACGCTAATTAATAAAACCAATAAAACCGGATACCTGATAGATATAGCGGTCTCTAACGCTCACAACTTACAAACTACAATAGCTGAAAAACTATCTAAATACACCGAACTGAAAGATGACATAACAATAACCCGATTTTCATCTACAAAAAGTAAAAATAGTGCCCATAATTCTTTCAACGACAGGCTTGCTACATAACCAATTACATAAATCCCATAAGACACTAAATGTACCACCCAAAACCTACAATCTGTCACAGAAAGCTGCAATACTTAACACTTGCCATATTGTCAGGAATTTCCTACAAACAGAAAACGAAATCCCCATAGTATCCGTCCCACAGCCTACTCCACAAACCAATCTACCTACAATGATCCCTAATCCAATAATCAGTAAACCAGTAAAAGCCGGGGAGTAAAAACATTGAATTAAAATAATAACAATAGTATACCAAATATACTTTTTTTAGTATATAACTTTATTTACCAAATATTTGTACATTTGCATTTTTATAGTAATTGAGCCGTGATTTCCCATAAGAGAGATACAAATAATAATTAAAAAACATACAGCACATAACCGGGGCTTGCAAAACAATAATAGAGACCGACTTTAGACACCGCCATGACCAGGTAGCAAACATCATCCATCAGACCCTTGCTCTAAAATACAATTTAATAGAAAACATTAACCCTCCAACGCCTTATTATCAGTACACTCCAGACACCGTACTTAAAAATGCATCATACAAAATGTACTACGATAGACCTATTCTCACAGGTAGCTACACACTACAGTAGACCTGATATAACTGTTATTGACAAAGTGAATAAAACCGTGCAAATTATTGACTTCGCAGTTTCTAACACACACAACCTGCAAAATACAATAGGAGAAAAACCAGCGAAATACACAGATCTTAAAGAAGAAATAACTAGAATATGGAATTTACAGAAAACTCCCATTTTACCGAAAGTTTTGTCAAGTAAAGGTGCCATCCCCAAACAACTTCATATGTCCATTAAAAAGTTAGAACTTAACCCAAAAATATATGTGTCACTACACTCACTACAGAAAGCTGTAATATTATTAAACACCTGCAGAATAGTTCGCAAATTCCTCCAAAATCAAATTATAATCCATTATGATGACCACTTGGCTTACGCCCGTGGTTGCCATTAGTCGGGCATTCTTAAGATAGCCAAGGTTATTAAAATAACAAAGATAAATAATAATGATAAAATAACTTTATTTACCAAACAATTGTATATTTCAGTATTAGTTTACCTCTGTATCCCAAACTAGGACGTCTCCTGTGACTTGGGATTCACCGATGATGTGTCGTTCACATTTATCACTTATACAGCTTATAAAATACAATATATTTATTTATTTTTATTGATTAGGTGCGTGTTTTAGAAGAGGATTGTGTGTATGTTTGTAAGTGTGAGTAAGTACTTTTGATTTCTACTTACAATATCACATGATTTACTAGTATGTTTAATTGTTAATTTAAATAATTCCGCCATTAAAAAAATATCAGTTAGAATTCAACGGATCCCTAGAAACACTTAACTGTAAGTGGCAAACGTTAACCTTGGTTTTCAATTATATATAACTATGAATATATATATTTCACTCGTTGTATATTCAAAATCTACACAATGAACGCTACTCCAGTATTAGTAAGTTATTTTTGATTTAAAAAAAAATATTTTTCTTTATTCACTATTGAAATTATGTGTACAGATTTACTTATACAAGAAAGACTATTACCTAGCTATTAATAATATGTACGTATTTACTATTTATTTTTAGTTAATTACTAGCTTTTCGCCCGGGACTTCGTTCCCGTGGGAATTTTTCCGTCAATTTTCCAATGTTTTTAATAGTTATTCTGCTATTTGGGACGGAGAGAAATACAACAAATCAAAAACCATGGCAATCGGTCCAGCCGTTCTCGAGTTATAAGTGTTGTAACAAACACGACTTTCTTTTATATATATAGATTAATCAGATATTATGAAATAAGTAGATTCTTTTGACCATCTTTTGACATGTAAAAAACATGAAGATACTTTTTTAATGGGTGAAGATACTTCGCGTCTATATACATATATACTATACACAGGGTTATTGGTAAAACGTCACGATCCCTTTTAAGGGTCATAGTAAATGGGGAAAAAATTTAACAATTTCAAAAAAAAATTCTGTCTTGAAGAAAAGTGTGATAAACTCCTGCAAATTGTATTTTAAAAGAAAAAACTAACGTATTTTATAGTTGTTTTTATCCCAGCTAGTATAAATGTACATCGCTAAATTCATTGTTATTTAACTAAAACAATGTAAAAACCCGCTTTTCTTAAAAACAAGAGAATTTTTTTTTGAAATTGTAAATTTTTTCCCAATCTACCCGAAGGTGATTTGATAGCTAATGATGTTAACTATCACCCCTTGAAGCGATCGTGACGTATTACCAGTAACCCTGTTTATAGTAAGCTTGTACATTACTCAGGATGGGATGAAATAAGGTGGCCATTATAACATTTGTAGTGTTTTTTTTTTCAGATTGCTGTCATCGTGGCAGTAGTGACATTGTTCAAAATGGCGGCCGCTACCGGTCCCTATGCTTTTGGCGAAAACCATGATATTGAATAAAATATTTCTTATTATGAATTATGAATAAATATTTTACAATCTATTTTTTTTACATGGGTCACCCGTGGCTTGATTTAAATGTCCTGTAGCAGTACAGTCCGAACAGTGCTGAACTGTTTCTATACGATGTCACATAACTTTCGATGAAAATCGAAAGTTATGAAATGTATGGGATTACCAGATACAATCTAACACGCGTGTCAACATGATTGTCAACACAACAAAATGATTCATGATTTCAGTGGTTGACGTGGCTGTCCGTGAAATCAGCAGAATGAAAATACACACACGCGGAAAAATGAAAGTACCAGGTAGCTTTCCACTCGCGACTTCGTTCGCGTGGATAACCAGCCCATGTCACTCTTTAGCCCTACGAAATATTTTTTACAAGCACATAAACGTCCTCAGCGAGAGGCACGGGTTCTCGCGGAGATCGCGAATTCTCAATCTTTACAGACAGTTGGCAACAATTAAGTTAAAGTTGCATTGTATTCGTTAAAATTGAATTTATTAAGTTGTCATAAGTTATAATGTTTCGTGCACACGATTAGAAGCCAGCATCCCTGGTGAGTGTTTCGCATTTTCTGGGCATAACACAAAGATTTTAAAGTACTAACGTTTAAAGCAGTGAAGTCTCTTTGGGGGCAAGTAATATGGGTATTCATCTAGCTAGAGAATCAGAAAAGTAAAAAGTTGAAGTTGAAGTAAAAGTTTATAGCAAAGATGAAAGTATGATGTTTAAAGTGAAAGTAAAGAAAGATAGTCTTTATGAGTTTGAGCACTGGGATGAAATCCCTGGTGGGTCGGGCTGAATATTTGGGATGTAGTGGTGGTCCAGAGGGGTCTAAATAGGGCCCCGCCTCGGTGCTCAGGCGAGATGGATGACTTCCGGCACACAGTGCGCGGTTTCACCTCGGGGAGCCACGATGTTGCCACTGCAGGGCCCTTAATTCCGTGGTTTCCACTCGTAAAGGCTGAAGGCGGCGGAGCTTGCTCCGTACCACATTGGTGGCCTCTCAAAGTAGAAGATAGGCTTCCGAGATGCCTTCCATTTGATGGCATTTTAATATACGGGTTTATGCTATGTATTGTATTGCTTCACCTCAGAGAACTTCACTGTCACATAAAATTATTCCTATATACCTTGCGAACCATATCTTCCCCACACGGGTCTCCCTTCGAAACACGAAGGGTTTTAAGCTATAGTCCACCACGCTGGTCCAATGCGGGTTGGTGGACCGCTCTTCTTTCGAAAACTAATTTTCTTAGGGTTTCACCACGATGTTTTTCACTGCTGAGAAGGTTATAATTAGAAATTCGTACATAAATCCGAAGAGTTGCAAAAAAATGTGACACGAGGCTATGAAAATAACTGAAATGTAATACATACAGTTCTCGCGGTTTCAATAGCCGACAATTGACGGATTTATGTCCTACACTTACGTATTTTTTCTAAATAACTAATTTATTGATTGTTCATCGCTACTACGTTTTGATTGACGATATTAATCAAATGCAGCTATGTAAGATCAATAAGATCGTTTTTTCCCAAGGAACCGGTCCTTCATAGTCATTAAAACAAAAATTTAATCCAACAAAATCTGGACAAAAAACCCACATTATTGTAGGACACCTAATTTCTTGTTGTATAAATATAAATGCAATCTTAAATCGAAAAATTCATAATAGCTTATTTGTAAAATATCTCTTTTTTGTCTAGAATTTAATTTTTTTATTAAAATGTCATAGAACTAGTTTAGGTCAGTGGTTTTAATCAATCTTTCCTGTCAAAATTTGTAAATAAAGGCTGGCTGGAAGAGATCACTATAAGTGATAAGTCCGCCTTTGTAAACTTTTTTCTTTTATTTTGTATCCCATGTTATCTAAGTGCAATAAAGAATATATATGCTACAGTTAAAACTAGTTAGTAGTTAGAACGCGTTTTTCCTAGTTAGAACTAGTTTTTACTTGGTGCCTTTGTTAAAACTAGAAATAATCAGTTAAAACTAGAATTTACCACTAACATATTTGATTTTCAGATAAAACTAGTTGTCACATCGAGCTATAGTTAAAACTCCCCCCCGCGAAGATTATATCGGGGCAGAAACTGTAGGTTAGGTTTGTTAGTAGCTTAGCCTAACTAATCCGTTAAGGGTCGGTTAGGTTAGGTTAGGTTAGAACTGCGAACAGCAGGCCCGGACCTCTCGTTGGCGACTGTCGTGCGAACTATGGTCGAGAACGAGACGTCATGGAACAGTGTCCTCTCCTCCTGTGAAGACATAATTTTCCAGAAGGAGGCGGCGGAGAGAGAAAGAGAGGCGGACGCTAGTGCTCCCGCTATCCGCCGCAGAAGGCCTGGACGCAGAAGACGAGCCGAGGCCCGTCTGATGCCTCCATAGAAGAGGCCTGGTGACGGCCGCAGGGGCGACCGTCACCAATAAAGGCCTTGAGACGGAAGGCGTGCAACGTGTTCCATGCACGCCTTCAAACAGCAGGCTACATGGGGGGCACTGGTCCCCCCGCGAGAAGGGGTCCGCTGATATAAGCGATCCAGCGCCCGGTGGGGTCACAGACGAATGCTAACGCGATACCTGTGACCCCACCCCAGGCGGGAGAAGGAATACCTTGGGGTTTTAGTCGGTTCGAGTCCGACATAACCCTTCCATCGCCCCTGCGATGGGGGGGTATGCGTGGGCATTTCCCCAAGTAAAAAAAAAAAAGGTTAGAACTGCGACCCCCAACGCACGAGCCGAGCGAGCGAAGCGAGCGTGCCGCGGCAGCGGCCGGCGAAGTGCCAGAAAAGACTTTGGTTGCGTTAAACGGTAAGCACAACAACTACATAACCCACAACATAACCTCAAGCCAATCAGAATAAGGTATGATGAACTCTAACCTCGGTCGGAACAGTTTTAACTGACTCGCTTCGGGAAAACGCGTTTTGTCTTGCAGAAACTAGTTTTAACTGATATTTGATTCAGACATTAGTCAATTCTAGTTTTAACAAAGGCACCAAGTAAAAACTAGTTCTAACTAGGAAAAACGCGTTCTAACTACTAACTAGTTTTAACTGTAACATATATATCAAATAAAATCGCTATTCATTCATTGTTTTCAAAAAGTTACAAAAAAGAAGCTTTTTACCCGACTGCGCGACGCAAAGGAGGTAATGTGTTTATCAGCCTATTTATGTATGTAAGTATGTATGTTTGTACGTTTGTGGCACTATTTTTTTTTTGCGCCGAACCGATGTCTTTGGTATATAGTTGATCGAAATAGAAATTTAAAATAAAAATAAAATAAATACATTATTCTATATTTGACTAGATTTCCACCTGTGACTCCGCTCGCGTCTTTTTTTTGTCATTTTCCCAATTTTTTAATAGCCATAAACCTATTCGGGACCGAAAAAATCCAACAAAGTGTTCAAACAACCCCGACTTTCTTTTATATATAAGATAACTTTCTGCCTGCGGCTCTGCCCGCAATTTGTTTTTTCTGATGTTTTTAATAGTTATTTTGCTATTCGGGACGGAGAAAAATCCAACAAATCATAATCCATGAAAATCAGACCAGCCGTTCGACCAGCCAGGATGACAAACATTGGGATTCAGCCCTATAGACCGAGCTCCCGGTGTACGAAACCCTACCTCACGAGGTGGCAGCTCAGAAATGTAATGTAGTAAAAAAGTAGAAGTTTGGATTTCCTTTGCTGGCATTTGATTGAAGATGACTTATGGTCCCAAATTGCCAAAAGGACGTAAGTCAAAATTCAAGCGCGAGATGTTCTTCTTTTGGATATAAATTACCCGCAAAATAAATTTCTACCCCATTTTTACCCCGTTAGGAAATATAAAATAAGTAACTCGTCCTAATAAAATAAATAAAAAGAATGTCCATACAAAGTTTGAAAGAGATTGTATCAAGGAATCACGTAGTTCAATACAAACTTTGACCCCCTTTTTGAATTTTGAGTTCCCATACAAACTTCATCAGCATATAGCGCAATTTGTATGGGAGATCGAAATTTTTTTTTCGTATTTTGACCTATGTATGTCCCTTGGGGAAGTTGTTCAGTTTCATAGACTGATTAACCACCCAAGAGGTTGAAAGAGAAATACCTAAAGCCCTGTTTAAAGAAGATAGCAGTGAAAAATTTTTGAGCCAAAAATGTTGAACACGTTAGCAGTCATTGTTTTCAGTATTTAAACAGATGTACTCATAATTATTAAATTATAAATGCAATTTATTATTAGTCTACGTATATAAAATGACATCATTTTGTTTTTCTACTTATTCATGTACTGAAGGGTTCGCGAGAATTTAAGTAAGTAATCTGTTTAATGCAAAGAACTTAAAGGAACCAATAATAGTTAAGACAATTTATTAAATTTTATTTTAATATAACCTAAAGTATACAGAAGATACCAACGTACAGACTGACATTAAATAAAAGATAAACCGTCCGTTATACATGGATAATGTAAAATTATACGATGATAGTGAGTATCGCTTAAATGAATTAGCTAATATAACAAAACAGTTTTCTAACGACATTCAGATGGAATTTGGAATTGACAAATGCCGGATAAATTCTATTAAAGGAGGATAAAACTATCAACACGAATATATTCTGTTAGATGAAAAAGAAACATAAAAATATTTAAGATACAACCAGTAACGCAAAATTACTGAAAAAAATTAAATAAATTAAATAAAATTAAATAAAATTAAATAAAATTAAAACAGCTGTCTATGGCAAAATAGCGGAATAGCTATTCCGCCATAGACTCAACGCAATACTAAAAACTCAACTCTATTCCCGAAACACATTAAAATATATAAATACCTTTGCAATACCAGTACTTACCTACTCTTTCGGTATATAAACTGGTAATTAACTGATCTTAAAGCTTTACAGAGAACAATAAATACCACGATGACGAAATGCCAGAAACACCGCCCTAGGTCATGCTTACAAAGACTGACACTGCCGAGAAAGGAAGGAGGTAGAGGACCTATTGACATTACGCACCTACACAATAAGCAAATCACATCTCACAGATAATACTTTTTTAACAAATCAGAATCTTCCTCCCTCCAAAAAGCAATAGTTAAGACTGACTGCAAATTTACATCTCTAAACCTACAAGATAACACACCACAAAAGAAAGATAAACTGACTGACCACAAGGCGAAACATGCCGAGTGGGCTGGAAAGTCTCTGCATGGGAGACACTACCACAACTTAAACCAACCTAATGTCGACAAAAAGGCATCGAACGCATTTTTGAGCCGTGGTGATCTCTTCCCGAAAACTGAAGGCTTCATTATGGCAATTCAGGACCAAGTAACAGAGACCAAAAACTATCAGAAATATATCACAGAGACCCTATCTTCTGATACATGCAGGAAGTGCAACAGCTGCCCAGAGACCACACAACATATAACAGGTGCATGTAAAGCTATAGCCCAGTCAGCCTATAAACATAGACACAACCAAATAGCCAATATCATCCACCAAAACCTTGTGCATCAACAGATATTAATTACCTCTACACAATCCTATTATTAATATACCCCTGAGAGTGTATTAGAGAATTTCAACAGCAAACTATACTTTGACTGAGCTATACTCACTCATCGCACAATCCATTACAACAGACCAGACATTACGCTAATTAATAAAACCAATAAAACCGGATACCTGATAGATATAGCGGTCTCTAACGCTCACAACTTACAAACTACAATAGCTGAAAAACTATCTAAATACACCGAACTGAAAGATGACATAACAATAACCCGATTTTCATCTACAAAAAGTAAAAATAGTGCCCATAGTACTTTCAACGACAGGCTTGCTACATAACCAGTTACATAAATCCCATAAGACACTAAATGTACCACCCAACACCTACAATCTGTTACAGAAAGCTACAATATTTAACACTTGCCGTATTGTCAGGAAGTTCCTACAAACAGAAAACGAAATCCCCATAGTATCCGTCACACAGCCTACTCCACAAACCAATCTACCTACAATAATCCCTAATCCTGATGTGTGCCAAGGCCCTTGCATAATCAGTAAACCAGTTAAAGCCGGGGAGTAAAAACATTGAATTAAAATAATAACAATAGTATATCAAAAATACTTTTTTTAGTATATAACTTTATTTACCAAATATTTGTACATTTGCATTTTATAGTAATTGAGCCGTGATTTCCCATAAGAGAGATACAAATAATAATAAAAAACCATACAGCAGATAACCGGGGCTTGCAAAAAAATAATAGAGACCGACTTTAGACACCGCCATGACCAGGTAGCAAACATCATCCATCAGACCCTTGCTCTAAAATACAATTTAATAGAAAACATTAACCCTCCAACGCCTTATTATAAGTACACTCCAGACACCGTACTTAAAAATGCATCATACAAAATGTACTACGATAGACCTATTCTCACAGGTAGCTACACACTACAGTAGACCTGATATAACTGTTATTGACAAAGTGAATAAAACCGTGCAAATTATTGACTTCGCAGTTTCTAACACACACAACCTGCAAAATACAATAGGAGAAAAACCAGCGAAATACACAGATTTTAAAGAAGAAATAACTAGAATATGGAATGTACAGAAAACTCCCATTTTACCGAAAGTTTTGTCAAGTAAAGGTGTCATCCCCAAACAACTTCATATGTCCATTAAAAAATTAGAACTTAACCCAAAAATATATGTGTCACTACACTCACTACAGAAAGCTGTAATATTATTAAACACCTGCAGAATAGTTCGCAAATTCCTCCAAAATCAAATTATAATCCATTATGATGACCACTTGGCTTACGCCCGTGGTTGCCATTAGTCGGGCATTCTTAAGATAGCCAAGGTTATTAAAATAACAAAGATAAATAATAATGATAAAATAACTTTATTTACCAAACAATTGTATATTTCAGTATTAGTTTACCTCTGTATCCCAAACTAGGACGTCTCCTGTGACTTGGGATTCACCGATGATGTGTCGTTCACATTTATCACTTATACAGCTTATAAAATACAATATATTTATTTATTTTTATTGATTAGGTGCGTCTTTTAGAAGAGGAGTACGTGTATGTTTGTAAGTGTGAGTAAGTTCTTTTGATTTCTACTTACAATATCACATGATTTACTAGTATGTTTAATTGTTAATTTAAATAATTCCGCCATTAAAAAAATATCAGTTAGAATTCAACGGATCCCTAGAAACACTTAACTGTAAGTGGCAAACGTTAACCTTGGTTTTCAATTATATAGAACTATGAAAATGTATTTTTCACTCATTGTATATTCAAAATCTACACAATGAACGCTACTCCAGTATTGGTAAGTTATTTTTGATTAAAAAAAAAATATTTTCCTTTATTCACTATTGAATTTATGTGTACAGATTTACTTTTACTATTTATTTTTAGTTAATTATTTTGATAAATAATAAAAGAATAAAGATTATGATTATGATTAAAGATTTGATTAGATTATGAAATAAGTAGATTCTTTTGACCATCCTTTGACATGTAAAAAACATGAAGATACTTTTTTTAATGGGTGAAGATACTTCGCGTCTATATACATAATACTATACACAGGGTTATTGGTAAAACGTCACGATCCCTTTTAAGAGTCATAGTAAATGGGGAAAAATTTACCAATTTCAAAAAAAAATCCTCTGTTTTAAAGAAAAGTGTGTTATACTCCTGCAAATTGTATTTTAAAAGAAAAAACTAACGTATTTTATAGTTGTTTTTCTCCCAGCTAATATAAATGTACATCGCTAAATTCATTGTTATTTAACTAAAACAATGTAAAAACCCGCTTTTCTTAAAAACAGAGGATTTTTTTTCGAAATTGTAATTTTTTTCCCAATCTACCCGAGGGTGATTTGATAGCTAATGATGTTAACTATCACCCCTTGAAGCGATCGTGACGTATTACCAGTAACCCTGTTTATAGTAAGCTTAAACATTACTTAGGATGGGATGAAATAAGGTGGCAATTATAACATTTGTAGTGTTTTTTATTTTTCAGATTGCTGTCATCGTGGCAGTGGTGACATTGTTCAAAATGGCAGCCGCTACCGGTCCCTATGCTTTTAGCGAAAACCATGATATTGAATAAAATATTTCTTATTATGAATTAAGAATAAAAGTTTTACTTTACAATCTATTTTTTTTTTACATGGGTCACTCGTGGCTTAATTTAAATGTCCTGTAGCAGTACAGTCCGAACAGTGCTGAACTGTTTCTATACGATGTCACATTCTTTTAGCGTTCATGAAAATCGAAAGTTATGAAATGTATGGGATTACCAGATACAATCTAACACGCGTGTCAACATGATTGTCAACACAACAAAATGATTCATGATTTCAGTGGTTGACGTGGCTGTCCGTGAAATCAGCAGAATGAAAATACACACACAAGGAGAAATGAAAGTACCAGGTAGCTTTCCACTCGCGACTTCGTTCGCGTGGATAACCAGCCCATGTCACTCTTTAGCCCTACGAAATATTTTTTACAAGCACATAAACGTCCTCAGCGAGGGGCACGGGTTCTCGCGGAGATCGCGAATTCTCAATCTTTACAGACAGTTGGCAACAATGAAGTTAAAGTTGCATTGTATTCGTTCAAATTGAATTTATTAAGTTGTCATAAGTTATAATGTTTCGTGCACACGATTAGAAGCCAGTGTTTCGCATTTTCTGGGCATAACGCAAAGATTTTAAAGTACTAACGTTTAAAGCAGTGAAGTCTCTTTGGGGGCAAGTTATATGGGTATTCATCTAGCTAGAGAATCAGAAAAGTAAAAAGTTGAAGTTGAAGTAAAAGTTTATACAAAGATGAAAGTATGATGTTTAAAGTGAAAATAAATAAAGATAGTCTTTATGAGTTTGAGCACTGGGATGAAATCCCTGGTGGGTCGGGCTGAACATTTGGGATGTAGTGGTGGTCCAGAGGGGTCCTAAATAGGGCTCCGCCTCGGTGCTCAGGCGAGATGGATGATTCCGGCACACAGTGCCCGGTTTCACCTCGAGGAGCCACGATGTTGCCACTGCAGGGCCCCTAATTCCGTGGTTTCCACTCGTAAAGGCTGAGGGCGGCGGAGCTTGCTCCGTACCACATTGGTGGCCCCTCAAAGTAGAAGATAGGCTTCCGAAATGCCTTCCATTTGATGGCATTTTAATATACGGGTTTATGCAATGTATTCTATTGCTTCACCTCAGAGAACTTCACTGATTATAAAATTATTCCTATATACCTTGCGAAGCAAATCTTCCCCACACGGGTCTCCCTTCGAAACACGAAGGGTTTTAAGCTATAGTCCACCACGCTGGTCCAATGCGGGTTGGTGGACCGCTCTTCTTTCGAAAACTAATTTTCTTAGGGTTTCATCACGATGTTTTTCACCGCTGAGGAGGTTATAATTAGAAATTCGTACATAAATCCGAAGAGTTGCAAAAAAATGTGACATGAGGCTATGAAAACAACTGAAATGTAATACAAACAGTTCTCGCGAATTCAATAGCCGACAATTGACGGATTTATGTCCTACACTTACGTATTTTTTCTAAATAACCAATTTATTGATTGTTCATCGCTACTGTATAAAACGTTTTGATTGACGATATTAATCAAATGCAGCTATGTAAGATCAATAAGATCGTTTATTCCCAAGGAACCGGTCCTTCATAGTTATTAAAACTAAAATTAAATCCAACAAAATCTGGACAAAAAAAGCCACATTATTGTAGGACACCTAATTTCTTGTTGTATAAATATAAATGCAATCTGAAATCAAAAAATTCATAATAGCTCACTTGTAAAATAACTCTTCTTTGTCTAGAATTTTATCATAGAACTAGTTTAGGTCAGTGGTTTTAATCAATCTTTCGTGTCAAAATTTGAAAATAAAGGCTGGCTGGAAGAGATCACTATAAGTGATAAGTCCGCCTTTGTAAACTTTTTTCTTTTATTTTGTATCCCATGTTATCTAAGTGCAATAAAGAATATATATAATATATATCAAATAAAATCGCTATTCATTCATTTTTTTCAAAAAGTTACAAAAAAGAAGCTTTTTACCCGACTGCGCGACGCAAAGGAGGTAATGTGTTTATCAGCCTATTTATGTATGTAAGTATGTGTGTTTGTACGTTTGTGGCACTATTTTTTTTTGCGCCGAACCGATGTCTTTGGTCTATAGTTGATCGAAATAGAAATTTAAAATAAAAATAAAATAAATACATTATTCTATATTTGACTAGATTTTCACCTGTGGCTCCGCTCGCGTCTTTTTTTTGTCATTTTCCCAGTTTTTTAATAGCCATAAACCTATTCGGGACCGAAAAAATACAACAAAGTGTTCAAACAACCCCGACTTTCTTTTATATGTAAGATAACTTTCTGCCTGCGGCTCTGCCCGCAATTTGTTTTTTTTTTGACAATTTTCCGATGTTTTTAATAGTTATTTTGCTATTCGGGACGGAGAAAAATCCAACAATTCATAATCCATGAAAATCAGACCAGCCATTCGACCAGCCAGGATGACAAACATTGGGATCCAGCCCTATAGACCGAGCTCCCGTTGTACGAAACCCTACCTCACGAGGTGGCAGCTCAGAAATGTAATGTAGTAAAAAAGTAGAAGTTTGGATTTCCTTTGCTGGCATTTGATTGAAGATGACTTATGGTCCCAAATTGCCAAAAGGACGTAAGTCAAAATTCAAGCGCGAGATGTGTTAACTTCTTCTTTTGGATATAAATTACCCGCAAAATAAATTTCTACCCCATTTTTACCCCGTTAGGAAATATAAAATAAGTAACTCGTCCTAATAAAATAAATAAAAATAATGTCCATACAAAGTTTGAAAGAGATTGTACCAAGGAATCACGTAGTTCAATACAAACTTTGACCCCCTTTTTGAATTTTGAGTTCCAATACAAACTTCATCAGCATATAGCGCAATTTGTATGGGAGATCGATTTTTTTTTTCGTATTTTGACCTATGTTCCTTGGGGAAGTTGTTCAGTTTCATAGACTGATTAACCACCCAAGAGGTTGAAAGAGAGATACCTAAAGCCCTGTTTAAAGAAGATAGCATTGAAAAATTTTTGATTCAAAAATGTTGAACACGTTAGCAGTCATTGTTTTCAGTATTTAAACAGATCTACTCATAATCATTAAATTATAAATGCAATTTATTATTAGTCTACGTATATACAATGACATCATTTTGTTTTTCTACTTATTCATGTACTGAAGGGTTCGCGAGAATTTAAGTAAGTAATCTGTTTAATGCAAAGAAATTAAAGGAACCAATAATAGTTAAGACAATTTTTTAAATTTTATTTTAATATAACCTAAAGTATACAGAAGATACCAACGTACAGACTGACATTAAAGAAAAGATAAACCGTCCGTTATACATGGATAATGTAAAATTATACGATGATAGTGAGTATCGCTTAAATGAATTAGCTAATACAACAAAACAGTTTTCTAACGACATTCAGATGGAATTTGGAATTGACAAATGCCGGATAAATCCTATTAAAGGAGGATAAAACTATCAACACGAATATATTCTGGAATCAGGATAACAAATACAACCGTTAGATGAAAAAGAAACATACAAATATTTAGGATACAACCAGTAACGCCAAATTACTGAAAAAAATTAAATAAATTAAATAAAATTGAATAAAATTAAAACAGCTGTCTATGGCAAAATAGCGGAATAGCTATTCCGCCATAGACTCAACGCAATACTAAAAACTCAACTCTATTCCCGAAACACATTAAAATATATAAATACCTTTGCAATACCAATACTTACCTACTCTTTCGGTATATAAACTGGTAATTAACTGATCTTAAAGCTTTACAAAGAACAATAAATACCACGATGACGAAATGCCAGAAACACCGCCCTAGGTCATGCTTACAAAGACTGACACTGCCGAGAAAGGAAGGAGGTAGAGGACCTATTGACATTACGCACCTACACAATAAGCAAATCACATCTCACAGATAATACTTTTTTAACAAATCAGAATCTTCCTCCCTCCAAAAAGCAATAGTTAAGACTGACTGCAAATTTACATCTCTAAACCTACAGGATAACACACCACAAAAGTAAGATAAACTGACTGACGACAAGACGAAACATGCTAAGTGGGCTAGAAAGTCTCTGCATGGGAGACACTACCACAACTTAAACCAACCTAATATCGACAAAAAGGCGTCGAACGCATGGTTGAGCGTGGTGATCTCTTCCCTAAAACTGAAGGCTTCATTATGGCAATTCAGGACCAAGTAATAGAGACCAAAAACTATCAGAAATATATGACAGAGACCCTATCTTCTGATACATGTAGGAAGTGCAACAGCTGCCCAGAGACCACACAACACATAAACATAGACACAACCAAATAGCCAATATCATCCACCAAAACCTTGTGCATCAACAGATATTAATTATCTCTTCACAATCCTATTATAAATATACCCCTGAGAGTGTATTAGAAAATTTTAACAGCTAACTATACTTTGGCTGAGCTATACTCACTCGTCGCACAATCCATTACAACAGACCAGACATCACGCTAATTAATAAAACAAATAAAACCGGATACCCGATAGATATAGCGGTCTCTAACGCTCACAACTTACAAACTACAATAGCTGAAAAACTATCTAAATACACCAAACTGAAAGATGACATAACAATAACCCGATTTTCATCTACAAAAAGTAAAAATAGTGCCCATAGTACTTTCAACGACAGGCTTGCTACATAACCAGTTACATAAATCCCATAAGACACTAAATGTACCACCCAACACCTACAATCTGTTACAGAAAGCTACAATACTTAACACTTGCCGTATTGTCAGGAAGTTCCTACAAACAGAAAACGAAATCCCCATAGTATCCGTCACACAGCCTACTCCACAAACCAATCTACCTACAATAATCCCTAATCCTGATGTGTGCCAAGGCCCTTGCATAATCAGTAAACCAGTAAAAGCCGGGGAGTAAAAACATTGAATTAAAATAATAACAATAGTATATCAAAAATACTTTTTTTAGTATATAACTTTATTTACCAAATATTTGTACATTTGCATTTTATAGTAATTGAGCCGTGATTTCCCATAAGAGAGATACAAATAATAATAAAAAACCATACAGCAGATAACCGGGGCTTGCAAAACAATAATAGAGACCGACTTTAGACACCGCCATGACCAGGTAGCAAACATCATCCATCAGACCCTTGCTCTAAAATACAATTTAATAGAAAACATTAACCCTCCAACGCCTTATTATAAGTACACTCGAGACACCGTACTTGAAAATGCATCATACAAAATGTACTACGATAGACCTATTCTCACAGGTAGCTACACACTACAGTAGACCTGATATAACTGTTATTGACAAAGTGAATAAAACCGTGCAAATTATTGACTTCGCAGTTTCTAATACACACAACCTAAAAAAAAAAAAAAAAAAAACACACACAACCTGCAAAATACAATAGGAGAAAAACCAGCGAAATACACAGATCTTAAAGAAGAAATAACTAGAATATGGAATTTACAGAAAACTCCCATTTTACCGAAAGTTTTGTCAAGTAAAGGTGTCATCCCCAAACAACTTCATATGTCCATTAAAAAATTAGAACTTAACCCAAAAATATGTGTCACTACACTCACTACAGAAAGCTGTAATATTATTAAACACCTGCAGAATAGTTCGCAAATTCCTCCAAAATCAAATTATAATCCATTATGATGACCACTTGGCTTACGCCCGTGGTTGCCATTAGTCGGGCATTCTTAAGATAGCCAAGGTTATTAAAATAACAAAGATAAATAATAATGATAAAATAACTTTATTTACCAAACAGTTGTATATTTCAGTATTAGTTTACCTCTGTATCCCAAACTAGGACGTCTCCTGTGACTTGGGATTCACCGATGATGTGTCGTTCACATTTATCACTTATACAGCTTATAAAATACAATATATTTATTTATTTTTATTGATTAGGTGCGTCTTTTAGAAGAGGAGTACGTGTATGTTTGTAAGTGTGAGTAAGTTCTTTTGATTTCTACTTACAATATCACATGATTTACTAGTATGTTTAATTGTTAATTTAAATAATTCCGCCATTAAAAAAATATCAGTTAGAATTCAACGGATCCCTAGAAACACTTAACTGTAAGTGGCAAACGTTAACCTTGGTTTTCAATTATATAGAACTATGAAAATGTATTTTTCACTCATTGTATATTCAAAATCTACACAATGAACGCTACTCCAGTATTGGTAAGTTATTTTTGATTAAAAAAAATATATTTTTCTTTATTCACTATTGAAATTATGTGTACATATTTACTTTTACAAGAAAGACTATTACTTAGCTATTATTAATATGTACGTATGTATTTTTTTTATTTTTTTATTTTTAGTTAATTATAAATCAGATATTATGAAATAAGTAGATTCTTTTCACCATCTTTTGACATGTAAAAGAAAAAACTAACGTATTTTATAGTTGTTTTTATCCCAGCTAGTATAAATGTACATCGCTAAATTCATTGTTATTTAACTAAAACAATGTAAAAACCCGCTTTTCTTAAAAACAGAGGTTTTTTTTCGAAATTGTAAATTTTTTCCCAATCTACCCGAAGATGATTTGATAGCTAATGATGTTAACTATCACCCCTTGAAGCGATCGTGACGTATTACCAGTAACCCTGTTTATAGTAAGCTTGTACATTACTTAGGACGGGATGAAATAAGGTGGCCATTATAACATTTGTAGTGTTTTTTTTTCAGATTGCTGCCATCGTGGCAGTGGTGACATTGTTCAAAATGGCGGCCGCTACCGGTCCCTATGCTGTTAGAGAAACCCATGATATTGTTTTTTAATAAAATATTTCTTCTTATGAATGAGGAATAAATATTTTACAAGTCTGTTTTTTTACATGGGTCACCCGTGGCTTGATTTAAATGTCCTAGGCCCATATTTTTGAAACGATAGAATTTCAATTCGCATACGAATTGACAAGATTCGCATGGGAATCTCGTACAAATCTTGTCAATTCGTATGCGGATCGGAATTATATTGTTTCAAAAATCAGGCCCCTGTAGCAGTACAGTCCTATTATTAATTCGATTTTTTTCGTTACTCCATCGTTTTATTTGGCCGAAAAACTTTTTGGCGATTTTATGCTCGGCCACCACTTCATTACACCACCGTTTTATTTGCCATGACTTTTTTTCACATATGTTCATAACACCACTGTTTTATTTGCCTTATTTTTTTTCCAAACATTCATTAAACCACTGTATTATTTTAGTTAAGCATTCGATAGTAGTTATTACTTATAACAAGCAAGCGCGCAGTGTGCAAGCAATCAGCATGCAAGCAAACAGCATGCAAGCAAGCAAGCAGCATGCATGCAAGCAAACAGCATGCAAGCAAGCAAGCAGCATGCAAGCAAGCGAAGAGCAGTGTGCAAGCATGCAATATGCAAGCAAATATGCAGCATGCAAGCAAGCAGGGATGCGAACAGGCAAACCTACAGCATGCAAGCAAGCAGGCATGCAGAATCATAACCTAACCTAACCTAGACCGTCGGTTTGAGTGATGTTTCTTTTTTTTGTCGCGCTAGGGGGGCGAGCGGGGTGTCGCCGCAATCCTTAGGCCAAGAGGGATGCTCCCAAGCGAAAATCGAGTATAGGCCCTATACAAAAAACTTTGAAAAAATTTAAAAAACTGAAATTCTATGAAAATTTCTATGAAAACTTATAAAAAATGTATGAAAACAATGTCCGAAAGTAGTTTAATAATGTAGGCGGCAAAATATAATAAATAATAGCTTTTGAATTTTTGAAATCGGCCCCCGCGCCCCCCCCAAGCCAAACAACCAACAAACAAGCAAGCATGCAACATGCAAGCATACAGCGTGCAAGCAAGCAGGAATACAAAAACATGTTCTAACCTGTCCCGTTTGTTGTTTCGATGAAGCTAAAGAGAGGCAAATGAAAAAGTTAAAAAGATTTCGGCCGAAAGTAAAAAGTTCAAAAAAAACTTCGGCCAACAGTAAAAAGTTCAAAAGAGAACTCGGTCAATAGTTTAATGCTAAAAAGAAACTTCGACCAACAGTAAAAAGTTATTTTGAAAATTGATGAAACATAATTTGGTAAAATGATACTTTTGTCTAATGGCATTTCGATGATCTGAAAATATGGCATATGAAGCATATAGCAAAAAGACGCAGGTTAACCGTTTTCGGTCAAATAAAATTCGGACATAAATTCTTCGAAAAGGTGATCGGTTCCCTCCGAACAGTGCTGAACTGTTTCTATACGATGTCACATTCTTTTAGCGTTCATGAAAATCGAAAGTTATGAAATGTATGGGATTACCAGATACAATCTAACACGCGTGTCAACATGATTGTCAACACAACAAAATTATTCATGATTTCAGTGGTTGACGTGGCTGTCCGTGAAATCAGCAGAATGAAAATACACACACGCGGAGAAATGAAAGTACCAGGTAGCTTTCCACTCGCGACTTCGTTCGCGTGGATAACCAGCCCATGTCACTCTTTTGCCCTACGAAATATTTTTTACAAGCACATAAACGTCCTCAGCGAGGGGCACGGGTTCTCGCGGAGATCGCGAATTCTCAATCTTTACAGACAGTTGGCAACAATGAAGTTAAAGTTGCATTGTATTCGTTCAAATTGAATTTATTAAGTTGTCATAAGTTATAATGTTTCGTGCACACGATTAGAAGCCAGCATCCCTGGTGAGTGTTTCGCATTTTCTGGGCATAACACAAAGATTTTAAAGTACTAACGTTTAAAGCAGTGAAGTCTCTTTGGGGGCAAGTAATAAGGGTACTCATCTAGCTAGAGAATCAGAAAAGTAAAAAGTTGAAGTTGAAGTAAAAGTTTATACAAAGATGAAAGTATGATGTTTAAAGTGAAAATAAATAAAGATAGTCTTTATGAGTTTGAGCACTGGGATGAAATCCCTGGTGGGTCGGGCTGAACATTTGGGATGTAGTGGTGGTCCAGAGGGGTCCTAAATAGGGCTCCGCCTCGGTGCTCAGGCGAGATGGATGATTTCGGCACACAGTGCCCGGTTTCACCTCGAGGAGCCACGATGTTGCCACTGCAGGGCCCCTAATTCCGTGGTTTCCACTCGTAAAGGCTGAGGGCGGCGGAGCTTGCTCCGTACCACATTGGTGGCCCCTCAAAGTAGAAGATAGGCTTCCGAGATGCCTTCCATTTGATGGCATTTTAATATACGGGTTTATGCAATGTATTGTATTGCTTCACCTCAGAGAACTTCACTGTCATCCCTACTAATATTATAAATGCGAAAGTAACTCTGTCTGTCTGTCTGTCTGTCTGTTACCTTTTCACGCCTAAACCGCTGAACCGATTTTGATGAATTTTGGTACAGAGATAGATTAGAGCCTGGGAAAGGACATAGGCTAAATTTTATCCCACAGTTGGGCACGATATAACCTGTAGTCCACGCGGGCGGAGCACCGGGCAGAAAGCTAGTTTATTATAAAGCACTAAATCACTCGACATTAAAGAGCGATATAGTGATCAATTACTTTCACCCCACGGAAAGATATGAGGTGGTGATATTCATAACCAGTCGCAAGATGGCAAGAAAGATACGGGGTAGTACAATTCTCAAACCGATCGCCAGATGGCATGAAATGTATGGGGTGGTGGGTGATATTATCAACCGATTACCGGACAGCAGGGAAGATGTGTGGTGGTAATATACGCTACCGGTCACTAAACGGTAGATCCCGACAAAGGAGCCCCAAAAAACAACTTAAAAGTCTCAGGGAACTGCTTCGTTTTTGCTTCGTTTACATTGATGACCTATTATCATCCACATATATGACCGTTAATTTCAGTATTTTTTTATTTATGACCTATATCTATATTATACTTTTATTTATGAACTACTGAAGCGATTTCGATGAAATTTTTATGGGACCAATCTGGAAGCAGATGCTTCCGAACTAAAAAAAAATTTTGAAATCGGTTTACAAATGACGGAGTTTTGAGGTAACAAACATAAAAAAAAATTCAGCCGAATTGATAACCTCCTCCTTTTTTTTTCAAGTCGGTTAAAAATAACTGAAATGTAATACATGCAGTTCTCGCGGTTTCAATAGCCGACAATTGACGGATTTATGTCCTACACTTACGTATTTTTTCTAAATAACAAAATTGATTGTTCATCGCTACTGTATAAAACGTTTTGATTGACGATATTACTCAAATGCAGCTATGTAAGATCAAAAAGATCGTTTATTCCCAAGGAACCGGTCCTTCATAGTCATTAAAACTAAAATTAAATCCAACAAAATCTGGACAAAAAAGCCACATTATTGTAGGACACCTAATTTCTTGAGTAAATATAAATGCAATCTTAAATCGAAAAATTTTGTAAAATAACTCTACTTTGTCTAGAATTTAATTTTTGTATTAAAATGTCATAGAACTAGTTTAGGTCAGTGGTTTTAATCAATCTTTCCTGTCAAAATTTTAAAATAAAGGCTGGCTGGAAGAGATCACTATAAGTGATAAGTCCGCCTTTGTAAACTTTTTTCTTTTATTTTGTATCCCATGTTATCTAAGTGCAATAAAGAATATATATATATATATATATATATCAAATAAAATCGCTATTCATTCATTTTTTCAAAAAGTTACAAAAAAGAAGCTTTTTACCCGACTGCGCGACGCGAAGGAGGTAATGTGTTTATCAGCCTATTTATGTATGTAAGTATGTATGTTTGTACGTTTGTGGCACTATTTAGAACAAACGCGTGGGCCGATTTTGATGAATGATACGTCGTTGGATTTGTCATAATGGCGAAAATGTCATAAACAGTATAAACATTTGTAAAAATCAAAAAATGCCCAATTTTGGACGCCATAATGTGAAAAAGAAAAAAATGAAAATCGACGAACTATATCAAGTGGGGTATTTGAAAATCATTGTTAGGTTTCTCATATCATTTTTCAATCAGAATTACCGTTTAGGATCTATAACAATAAGTTGGTTAGTAACGATTTTCACTAAAGTATAGGCTTTTAATTCGGAAATTGTTAAATTTTTATGCAAGTGAGATATATACAGCTAATGAGAAAATCAATAAACAAATATAAATATTTGACCCTAACTAAAAAATTTAAAATAAAATAACTTAATTTAAAAAATAAAAAACCCTACTGCGTAAAACTGAAAAACTGAAAAGAAAACAACAAGTAAGTCCATCAAAAATCTGTCTTCCTAATATTCAATAACAAAAGTCTCGACTACTGGACTTACTTATTTTTTTCTTTTCAGTTTTATTACGCAGTCGGGTTTTTTTTCGTTCCTTAGACAGGGCAATAATATTATAGGTATATTGAAAACGTACTTGGTTTTGATTTGCTTGTTGAATTACTCATATCTGTATAACTGGCATTGACAGTAAACGGAGACACACGCACACACAAACATAAGCTCACGCTTTTGTGTTATTGGGGTAGGCAGAGACTACCGTTTGCCACTTGCTAAGATCCAAACACAGCTCTTTCGCTTCTCTACATTCATAATTTATGCAGGGCTTTAGGTAAATCTCTTTCAACCTCTCGGGTGGTTAATTAGTCTATGGAACTGAACAACTTCTCCAATGAACATAATATGTCAAAATACGAAAAAAAAAACAGAAGTTGTTCAGTTTCATGGACTGATTTAGCACCCGAGAGGTTGAAAGAGATTTACCTTAAGCCCTGTATATGGAGATGCTGAAAAAAATCTCAATTTGTTAGAATATTTTTATAGCAATTAATGTATTTCCTCTTTACTCACATAACAGAAGCCTTTCTCAGCATTGAAACCTGACTAGCTTACTATCTGATAACATTAATAACATGATAAAATAAATAGATTTTCATTATATTAGATAATTTTCTAAAAGTGAATTATGAAGTGAAAAGTTGAACGTACAGAGGCCAACGCATCAGGTTACCCTAATTGCATTGCAAAACCGTTCTTATCGCAACAGCACAGAGTGCACGCGTGTGGTAACCTGATGTGCGGCCCTTCACTCAAAGCAGGATGGAAGGAGGCCATTGAATCGTTATCATGCTTTTTTTCAGGTTGCTGTAGTTGTGGTTGTGGCATATGTGTAATGTGTATATGGAAATGCTACCCGATCTCAGCACCGGCACCGGTCTGAGATGCGGGAGATTTTACGAGCAAGATTCCTAAAAATGATCACTGAAATCCTTCCACTATTCAGATCATTGAACGCGCTGGAATCAGGTATGGATTCCATAGTGTAGTTAAGGAAATTATAACGGAAATCCTTCTGCTATTCAAGATCTTACACTTTAGAAAGTTGGCGCGATCTGAGCCGCGGGAGGATTTTCATATCCTATGTTCCCCGAACTCAGATCGTAAGCGGCACATGCGTAAGAGAGAGATCGATATCGCTATATCTCTGTTTTGTTTGTTTTGATTTTAAAATTAGTTCCGTTACCGATGTAAGGAGAACAAAGATTACTTCCGTGTTTTGGTTATTTTTCACCATCTACTTCAATAACATAAAATCTTGAATTTTGATTATTTTATAGACCAATAAGTGTTGTGAAGTGATTAGTTAAACGAAACTGATAATAAGAAAGACTCGAACAATTTTTAAGCGAAAGTGACTTGATGTTTGTTGTTGACAAATGACTCCCAAGCAAATGAAAGTTTTTGTAATGAATTGAGAAAATCGAAAAAAATCAAGTGACGTTTTTTATTTATTTTATGTTAAATACATATTTTTTTACCTTTTTTCTGAGTCATGCAACCAGATTGTAACTTAAAAGCAGACGCGGTTTATCTAAAAATTGCGTTCTGAACACAGTAGGGATTCATTATCTAAATTGGTTGTTATGCTTGTAACACAACGTAACAGCATAGCAGCGTTAATTCCATTCTGAACCGCTAGATGGCGCTGGCTGTTTTTTAAAATGTTCACATGATTTAGCTAAGTGTCTTTGAAGATGTTGTTGCATTTGTATGGTTAGGCAGACCTACTTCTAGATCTGCCGTATTATTGCTTGCGCTCTAGTGACAATAATACATAAAAGACTGATAGTAATAACAATAAACGCTTGCTCCGGTGACGTTTCTCGCTTATACAGTCCTCACGCTCATTGTATGTGAATGTATACAAATGTATAAGTATTTATATGTATTGCAGGTCGTCTTGTTAGTAATGGTGCTGTTCAACACCGTGGCGGCATGCGTCAATTATAAATTTGTTGACGATACTGACAATGTATCGTTATACCGTGTGGTGATCGGTTAAGAATAACACCACCCCATCTCTTTCCGTGGGTGTCGTAAGAGGCGACTAAGGAAACACAAATGAGACCTGCCTCCTATTCATCCCAGGCAATGACACTTCATTTTTTTCTGAATCTGAGGTGTCGTCCTATGGTCTCATGCGGTGTGGTAGGCTCTGTAAAGGGCCGTCTGGTTCGCGACCACCCTCCTACCGAAGTCCGACGCCAAACAGCTTGCTGTGTTCCGTCGGTGCGTGGGAGTACCAGTGCCTTTATAGGCATTTTCTGGGTTAACTCGCTCCATCGTCGACCTCATCTTTGACCTTATGGTCAAGATTGAGGTCAAGAGTTAACCCATCTTATAATAAAAAAAATAAAAAATAAAAAAATGATTTTACACCATTTTTATTCTTGATTTTACGTTTTTTATTCCATTTAAAATAAACGTAAAAAATACATTTTATGGTGTAACAAATACATTTTACATTTTATGGCATTTTAATTAGTTAAAACTAGTGCCTTTGTGAAAACTAGAATTTCCTAGTTGTAACTAGAATTTACTACTAATTTTAGTTAAAACTTGTTCTAACTGTGAACCTTAATTAAAAATAGTACTAGAGTTTGTTTGGGATTGAAAATGTAGATAGCTTAGGTTCCTTATTTAGGTTAGCTATTTGCACCGGCAAGCACCCTAATGAACGTAGAAAATTCATCTCCCTATACAATACTTTATCTTGATTAAACTTGTACTTAAATCACTTAAGACAGGATGGAAGGAGGAAGAGAAAATTCGTTATCAAGTTTTTTTTAGGTTGCTGTAGTTTTGGTAGTAGCGACATTGTTCAACATGGCCTCCTCAAAGTAGAGTAAACTCCTCGGGGATAAAAGTGTCTTAGCCTTGGGCAGACTTGAATCCTTCGCTCCATTCAGGATTTTTTACTATAATTCAGAATTCAATATGCTGCCCGTGACATAATACACTGTTTTATCCCATTGTTGCTTAATCTACTATTATACTATTTTTTTATATTATATATATATATTTTTTTTCTTTTTTTTTTAATCAAAAAATCAGTGTAATTTCTGACTCACCTAAGTGTTTTGTCTTGTTTTAGCATAATGAAATAGAAAATGAATAAAATGAATGAATGATTGGAAAATTAATTTGGATGTGTGAAAATTAAATAGAGACAGCAAGATGGTTAAGAAATTAAATAAATTGATTGCTTGTGAATAAAATAATTGGTTTATATTTACTTATGTAAAAAAGAATAGATAATTATCCACATCAGTGACTACGTTTAGTAAAAAAAACAATTAAATTGCGCAGTTCAGTTGAAACTGACGTCATTATTATTTTTTTACAGCATTTGTTCACGGTGAAGGTGTTTTTATGATGAAGGTGACATATGTATTGTTTTCTCATATTTAATCAAGTGTATGAGATACTTAAGCATTCAAACTAAACGCAGATAAAATTACGCCTTATGCTTTCACTTTTCATCTAAGGGTTCGCTAGAATTAATTTGTGTTTTTTTTTCATTAAGATTAAAATAATAGGTAATAACTGCAATTACTCCAATATGCAAAGTAAGACTTGTAACAGTAAACAAGCTACATGAAAATTCTAAATTCCCAGATTACGTAGTTCCGGATCGAAAGATAGTTAATATGATGCTTAAAATGTGATTCTGGTGGGACAAAATAAATGAGTTGACCCATTCAGTGAGTCAGTTCGGTGGGACCATGAGTCCGTAGGTTTTTTTTTCTTCAGTTAACAGACCCCTAAAAATACTTTTACGTGCAATCAATAAAAGTTGACCTTGAGTTTCGAATATATATACGCTTCAATTAGCATGTTAACTCATTTTACATTGAAAACCAATAAAATGAAGACAACTACAGTATTGGTAAGCCATTTTTTAAATTCGTTTCACAATTTCTGTTTTTTTTTCTTTTCAATGTGTAGTTTCGCTGTCCAAAAGTCTTGTTTTCTTTTTTCCAAAAAAATAAGGTTCGCTTATTTAATTAAGACGCGTTCGTTGTAAAACAAAAATTACCGGAGTATAATAGAATATTGGGTAACTTTCAATACCCAATATTAAGAAATTTTGCTTAATAATTTCAATTCACCCATTATACCTTTACAATATTTCATACTTAAGTTGGAACTATGTTTAGAATATTTTAAAGTTGGAAATATGTTTAGAAATACAAGAGTTGTGCTTAAAATTTAAAGAAGTCTATAACTTATAATTTTCCACGTTAAAAAACCTATGAGTCACCAACTTCAATCCCAACAATATTTCGTACAAAGTGGATAACTAGTATTTTTTGCAGACTACAATGCCTATTAGCAGATAACCACAAACGAAAATGTCTCTCATTTATTTAGATGATTTTCTGGTTTGGTTTTGTTGGTTTTTGGTTTTATTCTTTATTGTACACACATAGTTTGATACTTAATTACAAAAAAATGTTACAAAGGCGAGCTTATCTCTATAAGAGATCTCTTCCATAAAATATTGGTTTTAAAAGCGCTGAATCATTTTCGATAAAATTTATATGGGGCTGCCTCTAGAGTATACTCTTTTGAACACAAAAAGGATTTTGAAAATCGGTCCAAAATTGGTGGAGAAATCGGTGAACATACATTAAAAAAAATACATACAATCGAACATAGAACCTCCTCCTTTTTTGAAGTCGGTTAAAAATAAAATAATTAATCATAATAATAATTTTAGAACCAGTAGAAGCCACTTTTGCAAAGTTCACTACTTTAGGCCCATGCATGGGGCCGTTGGCGCTCAATGTGCATTAACTCAAAAATTAGAAAAAAATTGAAATGTCAGCTTTCAAACAATAAACTGCATCCAAATCGGTTAGTCCACTCGTTTAGGAGCTGCGATGACACAGACATCAATAAAAACAGATACATAGATATACACGTCAAACTTATAAGTAACAACTCTCAATTTGTATCAGGGATTAAAAAGAGATGTCGGTTATTGTCTAAGACATGCGAATGTAAACGGTATTTTTATTAAGGGTCAATTTAGCAACATAAGAGACAGTTCAACATCAATGCAAAATAAGCCATAATACCTTATAAAAAAAACCTTTGCATTACTTTTGTTTATGGCTATTTGTTTGTTCATTTTTGTACCTTACATCTGGATGTCCTGAGATGAATTAAATAAAAAAAAACTTTTTTTTTTCAGATTGCTTTAGTCGTAGCAGCAGTCTCGGTGTTCGTCATGGTGGCCGCTCCTATTAATTTTAAAGAAGCTAGAGCACCGGTGTGATTGCTTGTCGCACTATTGTCATAATTTGAGACAATATTTGTGCATCTAATAGATGTGATCTAATAAATTATAATTTATTATGTTCTAATGATCTAAAAAGTTTTTTTTTTTCATTTAAATATTTTATTTTAGTTTTAGAAGGGCTCGTAGCCCAGTAGCGCTCAAAGATCAGTAAGATCAAGCAGTACACAGCAGGAAACCAAAGTGGCATTTTATCACGAGCGTTTTCGTGCTTCAGAGGGCACGTTAAGCCGTCGGTCCCAGTTGTTGTCGATTGACTTTTGTTAAGCCAAGTCGTTAAACTGCTCAGCTGTGTGATATGATAGCTCTGACACCAAGTTCGACTTGTTGAAGATAATATTTTTATTGTTCCCCGTTTAGTTTACATGTAATTGGAGTAAATTAAGTGTGTTTTTAAATTTTTTTGCGAAGGGGGAGGGGGTATTCTCCTTTTGAAATTAAACAACTTTCTCTTTTTGAATTGGAACCTAAAGGGCCTTTATATAATTCGAAAATGTCACGGCAAAATTGTATTACCAATACCACCTAATGGTAATACTAGAAGCTGAGAACATAGGAGGCAATGGTAATTCAAATTTTGAGGTGCCATGCCGGCCGTGCCGTTCGAATTATAAAAAGGCCGAATCGACATAATCAAAAAAAAAATTTCGATTCCCCGTACAAAGGTAAATCAGATGATTGCAAAAATTATACGTAGAGCCGATTTTTTTTTTATATTTCGACCTCTGTCTCTCGGTTTTAATCCTTAAATGGGTCTTTTTATAATTCGAACGGCACGGCACGGCAGAATTTGCATCACGATTGCCCCCTATGTTCCCATCTTCTAGTATCACTAGTACTTAGTAGGCAATGGTAATACAGTTTTGCCGTGCCGTTTTGAAATTATAAAAAGACCCATTGGGCGGTTTTCCACTTGACGGTTTGACGCCCGGCTTGCCGGCAAGCAGCGATAGGAAAGCTTGGTATCACGGCGCCGGCGACGGCACCCGTGAGAATCATCGCGCCGTTTCGGCATTTTTGCTACCCTGGTAGCCGGGCCGTTACCGGCACCGGTGCCATGCCGTTGCCGTGCCGTCAATTGGAAAAACACCCATTTTCGCTAACTATCATTTGATTTGAAAATGCATTCTACAAAAAAACTCTCATATTCGTTTACATATATTTGTACTAGCTTTCCGCCCGCGGCATCGCCCGCGTGGACTACGGTTATATCGTGCCCAGTTGTGAGATAAAATGAAACCTATGTCCTTTCCCAAGGTCTAATCTATCTCTGTACCAAATTTCATAAAAACTGGTTCAGTAGTTTAGGCGTGAAAGCGTAACAGACAGACGCGTACGATCGCTGCTAATCATAAAGTGCTATAGGGCGAAGCGCGGCCTTCGACGCGTTATTTATAGGCGGTTATAATTTCGAAAAATCCTTTCTTGATGCTTGTCTACGTCATAAGAGACACCGTTTCGCCAAATTTTAGCTTTCTAGGTCTAAGGGTTGGGGCTGGGCTTTGACCCATCAGTAAGTAATTCAGGACCTTGCAATTTAATTTAATTAAACCCTTAGGGGGTGATTTTCGAAAAATTGCGAAATACGTGTCCGTTTGTTTGCTTTAAGGTATATCTTGACGAAGTGTCGAGTCAAAATATTCAAAAAAATATTTTTCCCCATACAAACTTTGAGCCCCCATTTCACCCTCTTAGGGGTTGAATTTCTAAAAATCCTATCTTAGTGGTTGCCTTCTTTATAAAAGAAACCTTTTTATCAAACTTCAGCTTTCTAGGTCTAAGAGTTTGGGCTGGGCGTTGATCAATGAGTAAGTAATTCAGGATTTTTTGTTCGTCTTAATTCGGATGATTTTGTTCGTCTTAATTTATTCGTTCCATTAGGTACTGATAAGTTCAAACTAATACATTTACATCCTCCATCATCCCATATTTTATCCTCATGGGGGTTGAATTTATCAAAATCATATTTAAGCGAACGTCTTCATCATAGTAGCTCCAATCTTTAATTTCAGTACAATCAGTCGAAAATCTAAGAAGATTTATACAAACTTTCATCACCTATTTTATCCCCTTAGGGGTGGAATTTATATCCCTTTAGGGGTTGAATTTATCAAAATCCATTCTTAGAGTATGCCTAAGTCATAGTAGCTTTATGCATGCAAAGTCTCAGCCCGATCGGTTTAAAATTGACAAAGTTTCATACAAAGTTTCATTCCTTATTTCATCCCCTTGGGGGTAGAATTCATCAAAATTCTTTCTTAGCGGATGCCTACGTCATAACATCTACCTGCATGCCAAATTTCAGCCCGATCCGTCTAGTGGTTTGGGCTGTGCGTTGATAGATCACTATGTCAGTCAGTCACCTTTGAGTTTTATATATTTAGATTACTGCAGCAGCGCCGGCAAGTGGGCATTTGAGTACCAATTTTTTTTATTGTTTGCCAAAAAATCTCAGATTAAGAAGATTTTGAAAGGATTAGGAGGGACTGCTATTAAAAAATATATATATTTATAAAGAAGTCAAAAATCGGGGCGAAAAACACATGCACTACACACAATACTATGCACAATCAAAGGCCCACATTTAGGTTTTCCCTTGTGTAATGGGTCTCTTGCAACATATACACAAAAAAAATCAAAAAATACATTAACAGTAATTGTAAAAATTACAATACAAACGTTAAAATTCTATTTCTACAGCTCAACACGAGCTCCTAATTAGGTAATACAATTTCACAGGTACAAAGTCAAAGAGCTTGGGCTCCCTCGCCCCTCCCACCTTCCGCAGGGGGAGGGGACGCAATAAACTTAATTACTGTAATGCCGACCCCAATACGTGACGCTTATGATGTAGCTTATGTACGTGTTTGTAATGTAGGGAAATGTTAATTTAAGTTTTGATTTTATATTGCGATACGTTTCTTAAAAAAATCATAAAAAATCGCAACACAAAGATTATTTTTTTACCTTTTTTCCCGAGTTATGCAACCAGATTGTAACTTAAAAGCAGATGCGGTATATCTAAAAATTGCGTTCTGAACACAGTAGGGATTCATATCTAAATCGGTTAATTATGCTTGTAACACAACGTAACAGCATAGCGACGTTAATTCCATTCTGAACCGCTAGATGGCGCTGGCTGTTTTTTTAAAATGTTCACATGATTTAGCTAAGTGTCTTTGAAGATGTTGTTGCATTTGTATGGGTAGGTAGGACCTACTTCTAGATCTGCCGTATTATTGCTTGCGCTCTAGTGACAATAATACATAAAAGACTGATAGTAATAACAATAAACGCTTGCTCCGGTGACGTTTATCGCTTATAAAGTTCTCACGCTCATTGTATGTGAATGTATAAAAATGTATAAGTATTTATATGTATTGCAGGTCGTCTTGTTAGTAATGGTGCTGTTCAACACCGTGGCGGCATGCGTCAATTATAAAGGACGATGGGACAAAACGTCCCCCCTCCGAGCAACAGCTTTGAAATTTATCTCAAATGAAAGATATCAATGTAGTGATGACTTTTTACTATGGCGACATCCCTCAAATGTGTGGGATATTCTGGGAAAATATTACTTTAATCTTAATATTGATAACATAAGTAACAGTTTGTTATTATTTTTTTGATTATTACCATATTCACAAATAATTTTTAGGGAAAGAAAAATATTCGGCGCGAATGGGACTTGAACCCACGACCCCAGGATCAGATCTCCTGGTGCTCTAACCAACTGAGCTATCGTACCTTCAAGTCAAGTGGCGAAATTTCTCATTCCCTTACTAAGCACATACGTTGTGCTTGTAGGTTAGCGCCATCTGTGTCTCGTACGGAGAACTACAGACTCATATTACTTGTTGCAAAGTAGATTATGACAAGGGCGAAACCTGTTAACGATTATATTTTAGTATTTTTAAAACCTTACCCGCGTGATGGATATTCACAAATAATTTTTAGGGAAAGAAAAATATTCGGCGCGAATGGGACTTGAACCCACGACCCCAGGATCAGATCTCCTGGTGCTCTAACCAACTGAGCTATCGTGCCTTCAAGTCAAGCGGCAAAATTTCTCATTTCCTTAATAAGCACATACGTTGTGCTTGTAGGTTAGCACCATCTGTGTCTTGTACAGAGAACTACAGACTCATATTACTTGTTGCAAAGTAGATTATGACAAGGGCGAAACCTGTTAACGATTATATTTTAGTATTTTTAAAACGCTTACCCGCGTGAGGGATATTCACAAATAATTTTTTGGGAAAGAAAAATATTCGGCGCGAATGGGACTTGAACCCACGACCATATTAATAATATTTTTATTATTATATTCATATTTATCATCTCATGTATACCACATTTAGAACACATATAAAAATATAAACCGATAGGTATTTTAGCAATCTTTAATTATGTGTTATTTCGAAATCCCATGGATTTTGACATTAAACGTAGCTCTTTAAAAATACGTATGAAACTGACGACATACACAAAAGGTCTGCTGGAGGGTGGGGACGGCGTCCATACATTTTTGCCCATGGTCCTTTGTTGACGATACTGACAATGGTTTTATACCATTTTTAGTTTAATACAAATCGTGCTATGAGTATTCTTGATTTAAAGTTTTTTATTATATTTAAAATAAACGTAAAAATACATTTTATGGTGAAACAAATAAAGGCACTAGTTTTAACTAATTTATGGCATTTTAATTAGTTAAAACTAGTGCCTTTGTGAAAACTAGAATTTCCTAGTTGTAACTAGAATTTACTACTAATTTTAGTTAAAACTTGTTCTAACTATGAACCATAATTAAAAATAGTACTACAGTTTGTTGGGGATTGAAAATATAGATAGCTTAGGTTCCTTATTTTGGTTAGTTATTTGCACCGGCAAGCACCTTAATGAACGTAGAAAACTCATCATCGTAGAAACCCTTTTTTTTGAGTAAGCTTGTACTTACATCACTTAAGACAGGATGGAAGGAGGAAGGGAAAATTCGTTATCAAGTTTTTTTTTAGGTTGCTTTAATTGTGGTAGTAGCGACATTGTTCAACAGTGTACCGTGGTCCTACCAGTATGTCAAATCGGTAGGACAATTCTCTTATGAAAGGATCTGCATTTATTGTTGCAGCTGAAGGAGTTTAAAAACTTTGCTCTTGAATGAGTTTTTAGAGTATAGAAAAAGGTCCAGTTCGTACAGGTGCTCATTATAATTATTAATTAGTCTTTAAAGGGGAGCATGTTCACCAGCATTTGTTCTGGTTACTTTGAGAAAGAATAGTTTGTGAGGATACTTATCGCGGATGCGCAAGGATCCACTGGGCGTGTTGTACCAGAGGCTGTTGGTTAGAGTAATACAATCGAAATGGTTATGTACGATGTCATACAGGATCATAGCGTCCAACAGTTTCCTACGTGAATTTAGTGTTGAAAAATTAAATTTGTTTAATAGGTTATTATAAGAAGATTTATTGTGGAAGTATTTATAATTGACTGAGCGAAGGAATTTACGTTAAACTGCTTCGATCTGATTATTGTACTTATCGTAATAAGGGTTCCAAATTGCAGTTGCATACTCAAGCTGAGATCTGATCAGAGCCTTGAAGAGGTAAAGAAAAGTACCGGGCCTTTTAAAGTTAGTGCACATTCTCATTACAAAACCATATAGTTTGTAAGCTCTGCCAGTAATATAATCAATATGGCAATCAAGATGTAATTTAGAATCTAACAGTACTCCAAGATTGCGTATTACAGAGACACTATCCAAAGTTGAGTTGTTTAAAGAATATTTAAATGTCTGAATATTTATTTTCTTAGTAAGTGTAATCAACTTGCAATTGGGTAGGCTTAGATGTAATTTATTGACTTTACAATAAACGGTAAGACGGTCTAAGTCTTCTTGTAGTTTATGGCAATCTTCAAGTCGATCTATGACTCTAAATACCTTAAGATCGTCTGCATATAACAGAAAATCAGATTGTGAAAGCATGTGTCAATGTCATTAATGAATAAAATGAACATCAGGGGTCCTAAAATTGACCCCTGAGGCACGCCAGAGGAAACAACTATGTCGTTCGAAGCAAAACCATTGATAACAACTCGTTCTGTTCTATTAGTTACGTAGGATGCGAACCATCTAAGAAGATTACCACGAATACCATTAAAAGATATCTTTTTAAGTAATAACATGTGGTCCACCTTGTCGAAGGCCTTACAAAAGTCCGTGTACACTGCATCAACTTGTACATTATCATCAAAAAGTTTGTGTAAGTTAATAAATTAGTTACTGTTGAGCGTTTCCTGACAAAGCCATGCTGATTAGGAAGAATAATGTTATGTAAGCTAGGGTAAATTGCATTGTGTACAAGTCTTTCGAAGACCTTCGACAAGGTAGACAAAATATAAATAGGGCAATAATTTACCCCCTCAGATCTAGAACCACTTTAATATATAGGCGTGATATTCGCCGACTTCCCAATCCTAGGAACAACCCCTATCGAGACACATTTAGTAAAGACAACTGCTAGAGCGGGACTCAAGGATTCTGCTGTGTGCTTTAGAAAGAAGGGGGGAATGTTGTCTGGTCCAGCACCCTTTGTTACGACGATTTTTTCTCTGGTAACTTCATTCGTGAAAATAGAAACATTACTGAGAATAAAGTTGAAACATGGATTTGCATCAATGGAAACAGCGGTATCGAAACTCAAGTTATCAGTAGTACTGGGCTCATAGACAGAGCTAAGTCAGAAAAGAGATTGCAGATTATTTCGGGATTCCATATTATTATATTTTATTGAGTTAGGTATTCCATTTTTATTTTTGCGCTTGTGAACATATGACCAGAAAGCCTTTAAGTCCCGCCTTAGCCCATCTTCAACAGCCTCTAGGTTCTTGTCCATGCACTGCTTGGAGAGTATTTTAAATCTGTGCAACATAGAAAACTCTTTATAATCTGTCTTATTTTTAAATTTCTTCCATCTGACCCACGCTTTATTTTTATCTTTGAATATATGAATTAGGGGTCGAGTGAACCAGATTGGAAATTCACCACTTCTATATTCACGCAGAGGAACATGCAAAGATATAATATCATAAAGAATTTCGTAAAATCTATCGACAGACTCCTCGGCAAGCAGACTATTTAAGGAATCCTGCCAATCAATACGTTTAAGTTCTTGATTTATTAAATTATAATCGGCTTCGTAAAAGCAGTACCTGGGTACATTAGATTTGGTCATCGGCTTATTACTTGTATTAAGAGCAACTGTCGTGAGAAATGGAGGATGGTAATCATCTACTTGAACTAAGGGCGATAACACCGGTGCAGTAGTGCAATCACGGCTGTTTGATATAAATAAGTCCAATAATCGATCGTTGGAGTTTTTAGTCGTATTAAATTGGAAACCACCAAGAAAAGCAATAAAGTTGTATATTAATTCTTCAGTCGGTCCCATATTACCTGGTTGTATAAAAGACATTCCGTCCTTGACGTACCAGTTGAAGTTAGGCACATTAAGATCACCAACAATAAAGTAGTTATCGATATCAGGTGTGAGTAGATGGTTTTGTACAGCGGTTAAAAATGATTTGTAAATATTATAAGACTGCCTGGGTGGCATATACAAAGCGCAAATCGCGTGATTTGTATTGCCTCTGCTTGACTGAAGTAGCAAGAATACATAATCAATAATGGGAGGAAGGTACTGAAGATCGGGCGAGGGCGGCGATGTGGTGGGGGCGGCGGGGCCCGCGCGCCCGTCGCCTACAGCAAGCGCGCAGCGGCGCACGCGCAGGCCCCGCCGGACTGCCACCAACACGCCCCCCCCGTCCTTTTTCCCACAGGCCTCACGGTCCCGATCGCATCTGTACACTACATAGCGGGAATTAATATATTCGTTATCATAGATCTCAGGTATTAACCATGTTTCCGTCAGTATAATGACATCGTACGATTCGGATAATATATTCATAAATAAAGTTTTAGGTTTCGTCCTCAGACCCCTACAGTTCTGGTAATAGATACCTAAATTAATACTGTTGGCCATTTATGTAGAATAAACAGTAAATACATGTTACTATAAACATATGAGTCTGAAGCAGAACAGCCCAGCAGCACCCAAGCAATATTTCTAAAGTAATAGGGTGAACTACCCAGATACTCGAATTCGGTCGGAACGAACGTATAAACAACAAAAGGTTTGTTATAACGAAATGTTACCTTAGTTAGTCCGGTCCATTTTTTAAACAAAGTAGGTACGGTTTGATTTATTCGGCTTGGATTGTGAATAGCTGGCAAAGTGTGTAGTGATATGTTGAGCTGTGATTATCAACCGATTACCAGACAGCAGGGAAGATGTGTGGTGGTAATACACGCTACCGGTCATTAAACGGTAGATCCCCACAAAGGAGCCCCAAAAACAACTTAAAAAGTCTCAGGGAATTACTTCGTTTTTGCTTCGTTTACATTGATGACCTATTATCATCCACATGACCGTAAATTTCAGTTTTTTTTATTTATGACCTAAACTACTGAAGCGATTTTGATAAAAAATTTATGGGACCAATCTGGAAGTAGATGCTTCCGAACTAAAAAAAAATTTTGAAATCGGTTTACAAATGACGGAGTTTTGAGGTAACAAACATAAAAAATAAAAAAAATTCACCCGAATTGAGAACCTCCTCCTTTTTTTTGAAGTCTGTTAACAAGACAAAACACTTAGGTGAGTCGGAAATTACACTGATTTGTTGATTAAAAAAAATGAAAAAAATTAATATAATAGTAGATTAAGCAACAAGGGGATAAAACAGTGTATTATGTCACGGACAGCATATTTATTATTATTATTTTTTTTACAGCATTTGGCGATGAAGGTCTTTTTATAATGAAGGTGACATATGTATTGTTTTGCAATATTTAATCAAGTGTGTAAATGAGGTAAGCATTCAAACTAAACGCAGATAAAATTACGTCTTATGTTTTCACTTTTCATCTATGGGTTCGCTAGAATTAATTTGTGTTTTTTTTATTACATTAAGATTAAAATAGTAGGTAATAACTGCAATTACTCCAATATGCAAAGTTAGACTTGTAACAATATACAAGCTACATGAAAATTCTAAATTCCCAGATAACGTAGTTCCGGATCGAAAGATGTTTAAAATGTGATTCTGGTGAGACAAAAAAATGAGTTGACTAGTGGGTCAGTTCGGTGGGTCCGTAGCGTATTTTTTTTCAGTTTACCGAACCCTAAAAATATTTTACGTGCATTAATAAAAAGTTGACCTTGAGTTTCGAATATAAAAACGCTTCAATTTGCATGTTAACTCATTGTACATTCAAAACCTGTAAAATGAAGACTACTACAGTATTGGTAAGCTATTTTTTAAATTCGTTTCACAATTTCTGTTTTTTTTTTCTTTTCGATGTGCAGTTTCGGTGTCCAAAAGTCTTGTTTTCTTTTTTCCCAAAATATAAGATACGTAAAACAAAAATTACCAAAATATGATATGATATTCGGTAACTTTCAATACCCAACGCTTAGTAATTTCAAGTCACCTTATACATAGGTATATGTATATTACCCTATACATATACATATACCTATACAATATTTCATAATATTTTTTAGGCAAGTCGTTAAGGCTGAAGAATACGGAAATATTTTTAAGTTGGAAATATGTTTAGAAATACAAAAGTTTTGCTTAAAAATTTAAACAAGTCTATACCTAATAATAAAAACGTGTGAGTCACCAACTTCAATCCCAACAACATTTCGTACAAAGTAGATATCTAGTATTTTTTGCAGACTACAATGCCTATTAGCAGATAACCACAAACGAAAATGTCACTCATTTATTTAGATGTTTGGTTTTGTTGGTTTTATTGGTTTTAAAAGCGCTGAATCATTTTCGATAAAATTTATATGGGGCTACCTCTTTTGAACAAAAAAAGGATTTTGAAAATCGGTCAAAATTGAAAAAATAAACATTTGAGTCACCCCTGACATTCGGTTAGAAGCAACCTAATGTCAGGGGTGATTCAAAATGTTTAATTTTAGCAACATAAGATACAGTTCAATATCAATGCAAAATAAGCCAAAATACCTTTGCATTACTTTTGTTTATGGCTTTTTGTTTGTTTATTTTTGTACCTTACATCTGGATGTCCTGAGATGAATTAAAATAAAATAAAATTTTTTTTTTTCAGATTGCTTTAGTCGTAGCAGCAGTCTCGGTGTTCGTCATGGTGGCCGCTCCTGTTACTTATAGAGAAGTTAAATCAACGCTATGGTGATTACTTATCGCACTATTTCAATAATTTGAGACAATATTTGTGCATCTAATAAATGTGATCTAATAAATTATAACTTATTATGTTCTAATAAGCTAAAAAGTTTTTTTTTTTCATTTAAATACTTTTATTTTAGTTTTAAAGTAAGGTCGATCAAATATCAGTAAGGTCGATCAGTACACAGCAGGAAACCAAAGTGGCAATTCATCACGAGCGTTTTCGTGCTTCACAGGGCACGTTAAGCCGTCGGTCCCAGTTGTTGTCGATTGACTTTAGTCATTGAACCAAGTCAGAGGCCATTCGGCTGTGTCATAGCTCTGACACCAAGTTCGACTTGTTGAAGATAATCTTTTTATTTTCGCCAGTTTAGTTTACATTAAAAGGAGGAGGGGCGTATTCTCCTTTTGAAATTGAACAACAAGGCACCTAAACAAAATAACCAAAAACAATTTTCGATCGATTCCTCTGTATGGGGACAGAGGCAAATCAGATGATTGCACAAGTTATACGTAGAGACGAATTTTTTTTTGATATTTCGACCTCTGTCCCTCGGTTTAAATCCTTAAATGGGTCGTTTTATAATTCGAACGGCACGGCACGGCAGAATTTTATTTTATTTTATTTGGAAGATTTACAGCCAATAAAAAACTATAGATATACACGGTTATTTGTTCTAAGCCAATTACAAATCTTACGATTGCCCCCTATGTTCCTATCTTCTAGTATCACTAGTACTTAGTAGGCAATGGTAATACAGTTTTGCCGTGCCGTTTTCGAATTATAAAAAGACCCATTGGGCGGTTTTCCACTTGACGGTTTAACATCTGGTGTACCGGCCGGCAGCGATAGGAAAGCTTGGCATCACGGCGCCGGCGACAGCACCTGTGAGAATCATCGCGCCGTTTCCGGCATTTTTGCTTCCCTGGTAGCCGGGCCGTTACCGGCAACGGTTTCATGCCGTTGCCGTGCCGTCAAGTGGATAAACGCCCATTTTCGCTAACTTATTCAAAGTCACCTCATATTATTATCCTTTGATTTGAAAATGCATAAAAAAAACTCTCATATTCGTTTACATATATTCGTATTACAGCAGCAGCGCCGCCAAGTGGACATTTGTACTATTTTTTTTATTGTCTGCCAAAAAATCTCTGATTAAGAAGACTTTGAAAGGATTGGGAGGGACTGATATTCAAAAAATATATATATTTATAAAGAAGACAAAAATCGGGGCGAAAAACACACACGCACTGCACACAACACTATACACACTCAAAGGCCCACATTTGGGTTTTCCCTTGTGACATAGGTCCCTTGCAACATATACACAAAAAAAACAAAAAATATACTAACAGTATAATTGTAAAAATTATAATACAAAAGTTTAAATTCTATTTCTACAACTCAACACGAGCTTCTAAGTAGGTAATACAATTTCACAGGTACAAAGTCAAAGAGCTTGGGCTCCCTCGCCCCTCCCACCTTCCGCAGGGGGAGGGGACGCAATAAACTTAATTACTGTAATGCCGACCCCAATACGTGACGCTTATGATGTAGCTTATGTACGTGTTTGTAATGTAGGGAAATGTTAATTTAAGTTTTGATTTTATATTGCGATACGTTTCTTAAAAAAATCATAAAAAATCGCAACACAAAGATTTATTACGAACTAGCTGACCCGACAGACGTTGTCCTGTTTTTTTTTCCAACTTTCTTATTTTTTTCTTTCATAAGAACCTTTTCCAGATAATAAGGAATACAACAAAAAAAGAATTATCCAAATCGGTCCAGCCGTTCACGCGTGATGCGATGACCAAGGGAAATAGTAGTTCATTTTTATATGTATAGATTTATATCACGTGACTTAAAATTAGTTGGCGAAAGTAACAAATTTGGAACAGCTCACTAAAGTGAACAATTTTCCCCAAGTAATATGAGTTGAAAACCCTCTGAAATCTCGCTAAAAAATTAAAGTCACCCCATATTTTAGATTTATTCTGAGGTAAAAGAAACTAGTGTACTAGTGTGGCACTAATGTAGACATTATGGAAAATCATATAGACTAGAATATTATTCATTGGTAAAAAATAAAAAATAAAAAATGCACCCGTAACAGGCTTCATGATAACTAAAAACTAAGAGAAAAGTAACCATTAACATGCTTTGTCAATCCCTATCAATATCCTACAAATATACACAATTAAAGTATGTTTTTTAACCCCCGACAAAACAGAGGGGTGTTATAAGTTTGACTTAAAAATTGTATCTGTGTATATCTGTGGCATCGTAGCTCCTAAACGAATAGACTGATTTTGAAGCGGTTTTTTATTTTAAAGCTGACGTAATAAAATGGTTATAAGCTATAATTTATCAAAATTGGTTTAGCTGTTTAAACTTCGTAAGTAATCGAATGTTTGAGGTGATACAATTTTTTAAATTTGAGATTTATTAAGTTACCTACAAATTTTATATTATCAATCCTTTCTATCAATTTTTTTTATCTGTGGACAATAAGTTTTGTAACTTTGGTGAAAGAATAAAAAAGTTGTACACAGAATACATCCATTCCTCTCAATTTTCAAGTTCATAATATCAATAGATTTTAAATTCCACCAACAACCGTGACGTACAGTCAACAGCACATCAGGTTACCACAAACTGTCAAACCCCAATGTATAGTAAGCTCTAATGCTTGGAGATAAAATTGAAAATCGATTGAAGAATGTTGAAAGTTTTGGATAGCATGATGTGCCGTTGTCCCTGTACATGTGTACGTGTGTAGACGTAGAATTTCCACTCTTCCAAATTCGCTTAAATTCACTAAAATTTAAATACATAATTGCGTTATTATTACACTAGTTTCTCATATATGAAGACACACAACACACCAGGCTATACAATGTTGTCCTTAACGTCGCCCTAACTCGCTCGTGATAGCGCCGGCTTTCGTAGTGTGAATGTGTGACCTGACGCGCTGCCGTTTGTAAAGCTTCATGGTATGACTTAAACACAGTCATCTGTGTTATTTGCCTACGCTCGCGACGGTAATTGCCTTCTAATTAAGTGCGTAGTTACGGGGCTGAGTACCTCAATGGGCCACTTGCTCGGTTAAAGCTAGACGAGAAATCTTTGCTGGTTAATGTCTACTAAGGTTTTTATTTTTATTATAAGATGGGTTAACTCTTGACCACAATCTTGACCATATAGGTCAAAGATGAGGTCGACGATGGAGCGAGTTAACCCAGAAAATGCCTATAAAGGCACTGGTACTCCCACGCACCGACGGAACACAGCAAGCTGTTTGGCGTCGGACTTCGGTAGGAGGGTGGTCGCGAACCAGACGGCCCTTTACAGAGCCTACCACACCGCATGAGACCATAGGACGACACCTCAGATTCAGAAAAAAAATGAAGTGTCGCTGCCTGGGATGGATCACTAGGAGGCAGGTCTCATTTGTGTTTCCTTAGTCGCCTCTTACGACACCCACGGAAAGAGATGGGGCTGCTTAAATCGTATGGTTAGTAGATTAAGCATTCTTAAGCACAGGCCTATTATTCTTATTGAAGTAGGCACAGCTTCAGTGATTTTAAAACCATTTGATGCCACGTTTGACATCAATTCAGAGGGTAAGATGAAATTTGATGTCAGTGGTGAGAGGTTGTCAGCCTTTTGCCTACAATACAGCAAAACTTTCGCGTCCCACTTACTGACTTTTGCAGTATGCTTGGGAAGAGTAGACATCTGGCATATATTCTATGTTTTTTTTACTCCCTGTCCAGCATAAAAGTAAAATAAGCCTTTACAAAATAAGCGTCCTTGCTAATAATCTCGCCACACTGTTATTGAATTATTATAGCACCTCTCATCCCAGATATAAGTTTGCCATACGTAACTTACAAATATCCTGTATGACATTAGTATCGACACAAAAGTTTAAAATCTGAATTTCTCTGCCCATTTGACCTTTTTTGTCTAGCCTATTCCGTCCCACTGCTGAGGAAAGGCCTTCCCCTCTTTGCAAACTCCCACCAGTTCTTCCTATGTCTGGTGAGGTCATCTTGCCGCGTCTTCCGTGGTCTACCTCGAATTTGGGTGCATACGCCTAAGATAGCCACCTCAGTCCAGCCTACTTGATTTGAGGCCTACGTCGTATATAAACAACTAGGTTTCCACCGGGACTTCGCTCCTGTGGGAATTTGGGATAATTATGTAGCCTTTATGTTAATCCAGGATGTCGACTATCTTAATACCAATTTTATTAAAATTAGTCCAGTCGTTTGAGCGTGAAAGAGGAACACATATCCATACATCCAAACTTTCGCGTTTATAATATTAAGTAAGGATACAGCGTGATTTTTTTTCCATATCTATTGTATTTTGTATTACTAAAACATCTTATATACCTAATACAAAGCACGGTCGACTAGATCTTGATTCCAGCAATCCCCGGCAAGTAGTTCACGATTCTGCCAAGCTCCGGCAACCCGGCTGAATACAAACCACGCAATCGCAAATCCTATTGGCGATAGGCGACACGAGACCGACTTAAACAACTTAAAGAATATTCCTGTTTCTTCCAAAATATTTAACTTTAAAAAAAAATGTCGATTGACTACTAGTCGTTCAATCAAGACAGATGCCATTTGGCGGTTCTCTGATACTACTTAGGGTTAATCAAGTTTGCCACACACTTCATTGTGCCTAATTCATAATAAGGAAGTGTTATAATTGATCGAGCGAGCGCGAAGCAAGCGCGAAGCGTATCTATAGGTATTTCAGCTTAATGCTGTGGTATAAAATGAAAAGATGTCCGGCTGTTAGTCCTGCTGTTCTTCTATTGCATTTCTCAAGTTTTTGTTAGCAGGTTCAATAATTACGAATACGAGTATGCATTTTCAATTTTTTTTCGATTCAGATTTTACAAATTTTTCAAAATGGCGGAGCTATGGAGGTTTGAAACGTAAAAAAATCACACTTTAACCATTTCGAAAAATGTTTGCTTGCGAGGTGTTGACTATAGAGCTCATAGAACCACTAGTTTTAAAGGAAAAGCAAGAATACGACATTTTTTCATATATTTCCCCTTTATTTAAGGAAAAAACCGTCGCCCGGCGGCGGTTCACGCGCTCTGACTCACAATGTGCCATTGTTCGGGAATTAAATTATATTTCCAAGGATATCTGCCATATTGCCACTGTCGACCAGAAACGGTTTCTGAACGTAACATTTTTGATAAATAAGATAGAAGATATAGAAGAAGAGATAGAAGATGTTTTTGTTAGTAAGTTATTCTATTATATTCTAACTTTTCAACAGCTGAACCAATTTTGATCAAATGCAGTTGAGAACTATTTCGATTAAGTCAACTTTCAAACAAAAAAAGTGCATCGAAATCGGTGCATTTGTTTAGGAGCTACGATGCCATGGACACACAGATAAACAATACAGATACACATATATACACACGACAAACTTATAACACCCATCTTTTGTCAGACGTTAAAAAAACGAATAGGGCACTTACACTTTGAATCAACAGACCCAACGAGAACTAAATCCTTAAGCGCATAAATATAGCGTGTTTTAAGACGGAGAGTCTTCAGACGAGTGGCATAAATATTTGACATTCTAGCTCCGTATAGGATCAAAAAGACTGCGGTGGCGTATGGCGGATTTGCAGCCACACGCACTTGATTCTTGCTCACTCAAAACATCAAAGAGTGAATATCACCTGTCACCACTTTTAAATATATAATTTTCCATCTTAGACCTTTTTTGTTTAAAGGTCGTTTACCTTAAACAAGTGTCTTGCGAAGTAAAGGTTTTAGTTTTTAATAAACCATGGTCACCGTGCTATGGAGTTGAATCACCATACTAAAAGATAACGTAGTTACGTCACATACATTTATTTGAAAATTTTTTCTGTATAATAATTAATTATGAACCAAAATCTCTGTTTATCAGCATACTTAAAAATTTGTGAATGGTTACTAAAATTAAGAAAATCCTCTTCAAAATTAATTTAAAAAATGTTAATTAGTTAAAGGAAATTGTATTCGTTTGTTTGTCTTTCACGCTATAACGGAGCAACGTATCGACGTTTGTTGTAATTGGATGGTTAGAGCCATACAGCTCAAACACAACGTAAAAAAAACGCTGTTATATGTCAATGAGGTTCCAAAATGACAACGCAGAGGGCGAGCAAGCCTTTGCGCGGTGCCCTCGCGCAAATAGTGAATTTTTACCGTCATTCGAGAGTGGCGTGACGCGCGAGTTTGTCGCGGGCTGTGCTAGCTACCCTGGAGATTGACAGACTACTTTTTCACGAGAAGCAAGTTGTGGACGGAAAGCTAGTAAAAAATACATTTCCATCGGTTGTATCAACTCCATATAAATTCATATGAGTTTGTAGACAGACGAACGACTTCCGCGGTGTGCACCCGTCTTACCGTTTGACTTGAAATCAGTACATTTTCACCTGTACCTGGCTTTATGCAGCGCTTCTGGTATTTACTCTTTGAAAGACAAGTGTGGTTCTGTAAACTATTAGATTCTGTGTTGGCAAAAAGGAATTTTAACGGACTTTTTAATAGATGAGTGGAATGCTATTATTTTCGCCCTTCTAAATAAAGCTGAATAAACTTTCACCAAGTATGGTTAACCCGCAGTTAGTAGCTAATCCGACAGAATGTAAATTTTATTTTTTTATAAAAGTGACATTGTCAAATTAAAGGTTAACTACTTACCGTTAGTTATACACATGTTATATGGGTTGACCTATGGGCCTTTTTATAATTCGAACGGCACGGCACGGCACTTCAAAATTTGAATTACCATTGCCCCTTATCTTCTAGTATTACTATTACAGAGGAAGGCAATGGTAATACAATTTTGCCGTGTCGTCTTCGAATTATAAAAAGGCCCTGGGTGTATAACTGACGGTTAGCGGTTAATAATACAATATACTTTATTGCACAGATAGGATAAAATTAACAATATTTACAGAAAATTTGATACAATGCATACAAATAGGCGGCGGGTTAACCTTCTAAATTGGTTTTATGAAACTTTAAGGGGTCATTCTTCCCATGAAACTGGATAGCTTTCCCCAATGAACCTATATGAAATTCTTTAAAAAAAATGCGGCTTCCCATACAAAGACCGGTCGTACAAGTTGTATGGAGAGGTGAATTTTATTTTCATACTAGCTTTCCGCCCGCGGCTACGCCCGCGTGGACTACAGGTTATATCGTGCCCAACCGTGGGATAAAATGTAGCCTATGTCCTTTCCGAGGCTCAAATCTATCTCTTTACCAAATTTCATCAAAATCGGTTCAGTAGTTTAGGCGTGAAAGATGGACAGACAGACAGACAGAAAGACAGACAGACAAAGTTACTTTCACATTTATAATATTAGTAAGGATTACGTTCTATGCTTTTTGGGGAAAATGTTCAGTTTCGTGGACTGATTCGTCACATCCTTAATTTCACTTACAAATTGAAAGTCACCCCTCGATGACGACTGGCTTGTTGTTTGCAATGTTAATTCCTCTATTTATGAACCTTATATTTATATAAAAAAATCTTAACGAAATAACAAATCCACTCGTTTTTTGCATTATTTTATTTATTTTATTCAAAAAGGTACAGTAACAGATGACAGATCAGAATCTTAATATCTAATTATACTTAAGTAGCAATATAAATCTGAAATCCGATTATAACTATACACAGCGCTGGTAGTAAACTATATTATGTGACTAATCCCTAAAAATAGACCAATTAATTATATACATCTATTTTTTTTTTATAGTTAAGAAAATAGATTTATTGTAACGAATCGGAAAATATATGTGTTACTGCATATCTAAAGTAACAAGTCTGTTCTAAGCTGCAAAATACAAAATTCTATTTGCATAAATAATTTAAAGAAAATGTATAAATTAATAATTATTATATTGTAAAATATAAAATCTTCTTAACCTTAGTAACCAGCATATTTCAACCCATTTTCCCATACAGCAAAACCCTCCAACTCTATCAAAATCGTCGGGAATCTTCAACAAATCTTATAATACGATTACTTGCGCGCGAGCAGTGAAGCGCGTGGACAGTCGGCGCGCGCGCTGTCAACCGAGAAATACCGAATACGTAAGAAGCGTAGCGTCTCGTAGCTCGTAGCCGCGTAGCTGCTACGGCGTAGAGTTTGGTCGGTTTTATAGTTTTTTACTGAGAGCAGAATCTTAAATATAGTGAATTTTTCTTCAAATTTATGTTTAGAATTTGTAATCGCTGCTTTTAACTCAGTTTTTTAAAAAAAATTAAAATATAAACAGATATCTGACGGCCAGCTTGGTAAAGTTGTAGTGGCTCTGCCTCTTGATCGAAGGGTCCTGGGTTCGATTCCTGATCGGGGATAGTATCGGGTGTCCGTATCTGTTTGATACGGAATAACATAAGTCATAATCATTATACATAACATATGACATAAGTCAGTTTAGGTGCAATCCAAGTGGTGTTTTAATGTTTTGTGGTAAAGCAGTTATTGATTATAACTCTAAAACGGCTAAACCAATTTTGATCAAATATAGCTAAGAAACTTCTCAATTATAGCTTTCAAACAACCAAACCACATCGAAATCGGTCCATTAGTTTAAAAGCTACGATACCACAGACAGACATACAGATACACAGACAAACAGATAAAGAGACAGAAATATACACAAGTCAAACTTATAACACCCTTCTTTTTTGTCGGGGGCTAAAAATTCATCAGTCTTACTTACGTTTCAAATATTGCTCCTATTAATGGAGAAATTTACGTTATATACCCATGTTCTACATTTACATAGATTTATAAGTATACCCATACTTACCTAGGTACATAATTTATGATCCCTATAAATTGGAAGTTCGTGACGCGGAACAAACGCCATTTGCTGCGTTATACAGCCTTCCTAATTATTAATAACGAATTATGCAAACATTGTTGTCTCTTATTTTGGTGATTCAACTCTTTAGTGCGGTGACCATGATGCATTATATAAAAACTTGAAATTTTATCCCAAAACGCTTATTTTTTTGTTAATTAACTAATTATGACGGTATGACCTTCCACGCTGGACTGGAAGTTAAATTTGAATGTGCCAGCTGCCCACTTTTCCCAGACATAGTGTAAAACCTTTTACTACTATACTTATGTCTAATAACCCTTACAATATATGTCAAACGTGGAGTCAATTGGTTTAATAGCAGTTCAGGGGGTTGGGGGGGAACATCGTTATTCTAAAATAAAATAAAAATTAGTTTCTCATAGCCCTGTGGCGCTTTCTAATCTAAACCGATCAATTCGGTTAAGTAACGTAAACAGAGGTAGGGAACCCGATAGCTGATCAAAGTGGCAATTTATTATGAGCGTTTGCGTGCTTCGGAGGGCACGTTAAGCCGGTGGTCCCGGCTGTTGTCGATTGACTACAGTCGTTAAAGCCAAGTTAGTGGCCGTTTGGCGGTTTGAAAATTCTGACACCAGGGTTAGTCAAGTTCGCCACACACTTGATTTACCTACATAATAGGAAGAAATGGATTCTGGTCTTGTACACATGTTGTTGAATTTATTATTTTTTAAATGATATTCAAAAACAATTCACCGCTTGACTTTGTAGGTATTATGTCCATAGACGTCACAGAAGGAGGGAGTTCAAGTGAAACGATTAAGTTCAGTTTACGAAAGTCCGGGTATATTGTTACTTAAAACATACAAGATTATTACAATTTTGGTTGTCGGAAAATCTATGTAATCGCTAACGCGTGTGCGCGCAACGGGCGGAGGCAAGACGACTGAATCCGCGAGCCGAGCCGCTTGCGCACGTTCCTGACTATACTCATACATACACATGTGCTAGATAGGTCGCTACAACTTATAGGCACGATAGCTCAGTTGGCTAGGGAACTACGAGATCTATTCCTAGGGTCATGGGTTCAAGTCCCGTTCGCGCCGAATATTTTTATTTTTTGAGCATGATGTTGGTCCCCCTACTCTCGGATCCTTTAAAATCCGAGTCGGTTTTAATTCTCTTACCGCGGGCGGGGCAAGACAATTAGAATTTCAGATAGAGATTTTCATATTCGTTGTAATGTGTTTCAGGGTTTTAATGAAATGTAAATTTTGTAATGAAATTAGCGATCCGCCTTCACTCGGGTCGCGTTTAATTGAATCTCTGAAACCTCTTTTGGGAGATTTAGGTTATCAATTCAGAATAATATATAAAATAAAGTCATTAAATTCTATTTAATTAAGTCATAGCTTTTTCGTCATCGAAGTTACGAAATCTCATTGGATTTTATTAAATGGAAATTAGATTTTAATTTTATAATGTTCGTATTGTTTAAAGTTACTTTACTTATAAACCTGAAGCTTTAACATTTGCACATCGTTTCAGTTACTTTCACTGTTCAGGGTGACGCAACTGCTATGGATTGCGCGCTTCCATAGCAGGGAATAGTCCCTTAAGTAGGCCTTGAGACAATTTAGAGATATTTAACGTGTTTTTTTTATAAATGCTACACACTCAAAGGCCCACACTAAGGTTTTCCCTTGTGTCGTGGGTCCCTTGGAACATACATAAAGACAGACACGAACACCCATGACCCGAGAACAAACATCTGCTTTTTACACAAATATTTGCCCCGACTGGGAATGAAACCCAGGACCCATCGATCAAGAGGTAGCATCATTACAATTCGACCAAACCTGCCGTCATACAATGATATGTTACTTTTGTGTGTTTTTCGAGGCTTCACAATGCTTTCTTAGACGACATATCTAAATTCCTGTACAAATAATATATCAGAAATTGTTAAAGTCAATGAAAAGTCAATAATTTGCTTTTAAACTCAACCAAATCGAATACTTCCAATAATTAAAAATTAGCTCAAACAATGGAACCTCTCCATAGCCTATTTGTATGCTAAACAACAATCACATCGGAAAAAAAAAGAGAAAATCAATCACTTCAGAAGACAATGCGCCTGAAAAAGTTGATGGGCAATTTTTAGGGATCCGCAGTCGCAGTCTGCTGGTGATCGACATTGATTAATGTCTGTCTGCGATTAAAAAAACTTTGTGTTTCAGTGACACGGCGTAAGACAAGAAACTTGTTGAGTCGAAGAATCATTAAAAAAATATTTTTTTAATACAGTTGCTCAAAAAGTGGCGTAGGTATTGCAGGGACGTATAGCGTTCGGGATGTGGGCTATTACATACTCGAGCTTTTTCTTTACTTTTCCCGAACTCGTGCGTTTTCTTTCCCATCTGTCAAAATAATGTCTGTTAAAAAGAAAATTAAACAACCACGAAGTTTTTACAAAAAAATATTTATGGAAGTTTTTATGATTCATGCAAATATTTCTAAAAAAAGCTACTAATTTGTTTCTATATCAGATTTAAAAGTAATTTTATAAAAAAAATACTTTAAAATCTGATATTGAAATTAATATTTGTATCGGCCAAATTAAATTTATAAATATAAAAAGTTGGCTGAATGACGTGCACTGATGGCTATGGAGTCTCTGCTTATATTCTTTTACGGTTGGCGCCATTTTCCAAAAATTTTCTTTGCGAGTTTTGTTGTTTGTTTAGTTGTTTTTTTATTAAATTGCTTAATTTTTTCGCAACTGTATTAAAAATAGTTGTTCAATACAACGTGTGGGACTGTTATTTCAACTCGTTCCGACTGTCTACCCTCGCCTTCGGCTTGGGTCAATATCTGTCGGAACTCGTTGTAATAACAGAAATCCCACACTTGTATTGAAAACTACTATTTTTTACATAGCAGTCGAATGAGTAAGAAAATAATTTTGGAACATATAAGTACATAAATATTATACACTACACTAGCTTTTCTCCCGGGACTTCGTTCCCATGGAAATTTTGTAAAATACATACAGCTTTATAGGTCCACAGGTTCGGGCTGGCCATTGATGAGACATAGAGTCAGTACCTGCAATTTCTATCTTGATTATAAAATTTTATAAAATTCAAATCCTTACTGATTCTTCTATTATTATAAATGTGTCTGTTTTTTTGTTTGTCTTCACGTCGTAACGGATCAACAGATGGACGTAATTTTTTACAGAGGGATTTAGTTAAGAACCTAGAGACATAGGCTACTTTCCACTTAAAAAAAGTCACAAGGGGAGAGCTAGTCTATCAAACAAGTAATCGCTCACGAGACTGTTAAAAAAAAGTGAAACAAAGCATCTCCACACCATCGTCGTTCAAGCGACATTTGATTTCAGTGACATCTGGCGGAAGTAATGGATTTTTTCAGTTAGTTGGAGGTGAAAATTTAATCTATGGCGATAAGTGACGACCTGAAAAAAGATTTTCGCGGTTTTTCTTTATCAATTTCAGAGGTTAGGTGACGAGATTTTAAAAAATGCTGTTTTTTGTGTTAGCCATCAACAATGAAAATTTAGATTATTATTATTTTCTTGTACTACTACCAAGAAGTATTTTTATTGTATTGTTAAACCTTAATTGTACATTTAAAAAATAGGTGCACTAAAATAAACAGTGTAACAATAGATAAATTTAAGGTACAAAAGTCAAGTCAGTTAAGTCCAGGAGATCTTTTGATTTTGAAGTCAACCTAACAATTCTTCTAATATTATTTCTGTAATCTTTGCCTACCCCAGTAGGACTAAGGCGTGGTAGCTTATGTTGTATGTAGTCAATTGATTCACCAGCTACTTGAAAATCTTAACAAAAATTTCCCTAACTGAATTTTTACCAAATATCATATTAATCAGGTTCAAATCAGAATATATAATGGTATATTATACTATACTAAGGCATTATACTTAAAAATTTGGGTAAAACTATGCGGTGACCCGGCGGGGCGGCGAGGCGGTACGGCGGCGGCGGCTTGCTGTTACTTCCAAAAGTAGACAACCAAAGGGGTGTGTAAATAGGCAAGTATCTTACTTTTTTGTTTGGTGACGTATCGGCGCAAGCATAAACATAAAGAAGAGTAGCAATTCACCAGAAAACTGGAAACTATAATATGGGGTGACTTTAGATTAGTTAGCGAAACTTTAGATTCTTCCCATATAACTGAACAACTTTCCTTAAAAAACATGTTTGAATTTCTTTGCACATGTTGTATAGAGAGGCGAACTCACTTTTTCATATTGCGAACTATATTCCTTGGGGAAAATGGTTCAGCTTGTTAGGATGATTTTTGCTAACTAATTTAATGTCATCCAATATTAACTATTGCTCAATTTTTAAAAACGTTAAACCTGGGGACTTAATATGATAGTTTGATGATATTGTTCTTGTTTTTGTTTCACATAATTTATTTTTATTTTTTTAATTTCTAATTGTTCTTGTGCTTGCATGTAAGTAACTATTATCATATCTTATTTAAAAGTGATGTACCTATTTGCATTGTTGTGTTTTTAAATGTTGAGCATTACTTTTTTAGATTAAGTGTTTGTTTGTAACTTGTTTGTTTTGCCAAATAAAATAAATAAATAAATATATATATAGTAAAAAATATCATAATTCCAAATAAATTTTGTCGAAAAGAGTAATTTTTATTCCAGCTGTAACTAACTCTGTGGAATTAAAAGAAAAAAAAGTATAGTAGCGGCAAGCTGTGGGTAGCAGGGGCTATTCATCTTTACCTGTAGCAACAGTCACATAAAGTAATGTATATTCTAATATATTTGCTGGGAGAGACTTTTCGTGCCTACCGGCCCGTGCGGTCTGCGGTGGGCTTTAGGGATGGGAACATAATTTAAAAAATTGACAGTGTTTTTACCGGCAGCGGAAAGTAAAGTCGAATAAAGACAGATATAGAGTTAATAAAAACTAGTTTGACTTAGTGATTTGACGTATTTAATACAATGAAGTCTGTGCAAAAAAAAAATCTCAAGCACGAGTTGAAATTGATAACAAAAGGTTCGAACCGTGAAAATAATAAATTTAATCCAGAAAAATGGTCCAGACTACAATATTAACGTATTTTAAGTAACATAAAGTGTCCCACGAAATAAATTATTTTTAACTTTGAATATTTTCGATTGAAGTAACGCTGCATCTGAATCCAAAGTTTCTGAGTTTGAATCCTGCTTGGGGTAATTTTGATTGGTGATACCAGTGTGATAGTTAAATCATAAGCATGAACTCCATAATTATCTAATGTGATTCTCAGCATATAACTTGTCTTGCTTTTAACCTAGTCTTGCTATTCTCAGCATATAACTTATCTTGTTAGCGTTACAATGGCCATCCCGCTCAGTAGTTCTGCCACAGAGACTCAATGACGACATTCACTTCGGTCTGCCCACTGTGGCACAAATGCACAAATCCCAACTTACGTAAGTAAAGTAGTGGTATGTTTATTCTGACGTGCTTTTGTTTATAGTGGGCACCTATTCATTTTAGTGGTTATCGTCAAAAAAATATTATAATAATTACAGTTCTTATGTTTATCTATGAAATTGTGAGAGCTTGTGCGGTGTTGGTGTTGACTCCGCCAAAGCATCAGTCCCAGCGTTAGACGGTTGTAGGGAAAAAAATATAAATAGAAAAAAACTGTATTAAATAGCAACACTTTTATGTATTTTAAGGGAAAAAACTTCAAATAGTTTTAATTACTGATCGGGAAAAATACCGATATATTTCTATCGACATTCCCATCACTAGCCGACCTCGTATTTACTCTGCACCTCGCCAGTTCATCTTCATTTTTTATCTCGTTCAGTTCACCAAAAGGCAAAAAAATAAAATAGAAAACGCTTCGGGTAATGAATGTAAAACAGCCTGAATGGGAATGTTCTTTCCTCTTTGGGAATGGGAAATATAAAATGTTTTTTCGTAATAGTCTTTTAATTTTTTTCTAATTTTATTTAGTTAAACATCCTTAGTATCGTCATTCTTGCTGATATGATAAATTTGAAAGTACATTTGCTTGTTTGTCTTTCTTTCGATCGGTAACGAGGGATTGAGTTAATTTTTTGCACAAGGTCAGAGGGCTAGAGAGTGTCATAGGCTATTTTTGCACGTGGACAAAGTCGCGAGCGGAAAGCTTGTGAAATAAATAAATAACACTATTTTATGTTTTATTCAATTAATACATTATAGCAAACATTTTCTAATTTGCCAAATTCAGGTAGAAATTTCGTAGCAAATTTGTGTCGTATTTCAGTATATTTGAGAATTAATTAAACGATCCAACAGGGCGAGACGATTTACGGCATGAACAGACAGACATGCGTACACGCGTGGCGTCACACGATATATTAAATTATTCGGGGATGTCGACTGGAGGGAATGGCTTTTGAGTCACTTGTGTAAGAATGTTAGTTGATCTAAACGGCCATTTACAGTCGAGGTTAGGAAAACTGCGACGAATCATGGGGTCATTACTTATTGTCGACCTTGTCCTATATTACTTACATACATACATAAACACATATATACGCTCTCGCCTATAATCCCTATCGGGATAGGCAGAGTATCAGTATTTTCCTATATTAGTAATGAAAATTCGTGAATCAGGTCATACATACAACCGCCACAGGAGTTTGGCGATTTGTCGCCGTGTTTTCTCGCCATTAATCTGAAAGCTATCTCCCTGCTGGATAAGTAATTTATCAAGATGGCTCAAGAAATCTTGGTAGCATTTAGTTAAGAATCTAGAAAGATTTTCAAATAAAGTTACGAGTTTTGCCGACTCTTTGAATTTTCATTATTTTTCAAGTTCCAAGATCGTTAAAATATTACTGTGGGAACTACAAGTAGGTACTACGATTTGTGTATTAAAATAATAAGAGATTTGACTTAAAGCCATTACAATTATTGTAATGATGACATTACAATCTGAGAACCATAATTTATTTAAGTTTGTGTTAACAGTGTCGTGGTATTATTATTATTGCCCTGACATATATATTTACTGTTTATCGTATACAATAGACATACAAGAAGAAACAGACAAAGAGATAGACGACACAACAGGCACTTATTATTTCTATGAAGAAATTTCTTAATTATGTCTGAAAAAATTAATAGAGAAAAGTTTTGAAAATCTATATATATAAAAGAAAGTCGTGTTTGTTACAACACTTATAACTCGAGAACGGCTGGACTGATTTTGATCAAATTTAGTATGGAGGTAGCTGATACCCTGGATTAACACATAGGCTACATAATTTTCCGAAAGGAACGAAGTCCCGGGCGTAAAGCTAGTACTATATAAATTGTGTTGTTACAATGATGTTTAGCTATGGCAACTAAAGCGATATTAAAAATAGTTCGAAATCTAACTTCACAATCACAACATACGTGATCGAGTTTTCAAACTACCCCCGCGTCGTATCCAATCAATAGTCGATTAATCAGTCGCAGCGTCGCAGGCGCACTCGTGTGGAAAATCTTACAAAAAATCGCGCGCACCGTGCGCTGGTTTCCGCACTAGTGGACTTGGGATTTAGGCCTATAACAGGGCTGGTGTAGAGTCGATGAGTACCACTTTCAGTGCGTGTTTATGATTTACTTTAATGCTCATACTATAATACGTAAATGTTTCTTTTTTTCAAATAAAAATGGTCACATTGATAAAATTATAGACATGTCTCTATTAGTTTCTAGATATGGTGAAAATATTCTGATTTCTGATCAAGATAGCGAGATCGAAAATGTCACAGCACCCTCAAAGTAACAGCTGTTTTATTTATTTAGTCATTTTGTGAACTAAATTGGAGTAAGTTTTCCTCAAAGTGTAAAACTCGCGTCTCGTAAGTTATGTAACTACACTAATGGGAAAGATTTGTATTTTTGTATGTAATGAATAAACATAAAAACTACTGGACCGATTTAAAAAATTCTTTCACCATTAGGATGCTACATTATCCTTGAGTGATATAAGCTACATAATTTCCCCGAATTCCCATGGGAACGAATTCCCGAGCGGAATGCTTGTAAAACTTATAAAGAGGTTCCAATAGACCTTACAGTTGCTGAAAATCGATAGCAATCAGAAAGAAAAAGCGTATGTTTGTGTAAGTAAGTGATTTTATTCTTTTTCCATTAAAGAAGTGTCAACGAAATGGTTTTATTGTGACTATTCGCTTACAGAGTTACAAGACAATGATCTGAAATACGTTGTTACATTATGGTCCGTATTACAGAACGCGACTCAGACTGATCTACACTTGAGTAGCAGTCGTCTTTGTCATTTTCATAGTGAGAGAAAAAGACAATCAATACTTAAGTATAGTTCAAGACTAGACTCCCCTTCTGTAATACGGGCCTAAATATTCGTTGCCAGAAGACAAAAACATATGCTAAAGTCTGTCGACTCTTCAGCCCCTGTTCTGGTGTCGACAGAAGGGTAGCGGCAGGCTGTGGTGTGTCGATAACAGAGCTCCATAAATCACCGCCGGCAAATGTCTTGTCGTTGACTGCAGCCGCCGATTTGCCTGCCCCACTCCATAACACGAGTATATTCTAAACTGTTAAATGTACTTACACTACATGATTTCAAATGCGAGGTGAGATGAATGTAGAACGCGACTCAGACTCTGATCTATACTTAAGTAGCGGTCGCTTTTGTCATTTTGATAGTGAAAGAAAGACAATCTATATTTAAGTATAGATGTAGATTAAGACTTGAGTCTCCTTCTATAAAACGGGCCTTGGTGGTGTTAATTAGTTTTCAGTGAAACTGAAATTCTAAGCTGTAATAAAAACACTTGGAAAATATGCTGTCAACGAGTTGTATTTTTTGAAAGATAAAAGATGTGACTTGAAAAACGTTGACTTCAAAATCTTGTTAATGATAAAAGGGTCGCCTGGAAGAGATTTTGCTTAGCGATAAGACCGCCTTTGCGACTTTTGTACTTAAGTGAAACTTTTTGTGACTTTGTGCAATAAAGTGTATCTATCTATCCAGCTATCTATCTAATGAAGCGATTTATAAGTATGTTCGGCGAATTACAATATTATTTTCTTTTAACACGAATGTTGAATTTCCGATCAAATCATTGAAACCGCCCAGGTACAAATTACGGGAAAAAAAAACATAAAATGATCAACAGCAATTTGAATTATGTTTGCTACTATTTTTACACACATCTTTTTCTCGTCGTTTTAAAACTGATTTCACCCTTTTCCATATTGTAAATGTGTATTACGATATGCACTATTTGTCAAAAAAACCTCGCATGCCTATTAAACCTGTCTGCTCGTTACTCTTTCACGGAATAGCTTAGTCATTAGAATATCACATAGGGTACATAATTTTCCTGAATTCCTACGGGAATAAAGTCCTGCATGGAAAGCTTAGGTATAAAACAACAATTATCTGAATCAGACTGCCAACATGTTACCAATTTACTTAAGATATAAATTATAGCAATACGGAAAGATTATGTAGCCTATGTTACTCAGGGATAATATAGCATTCTAATGGTCAAAGAATGTTTCACGTAGTTTCGGAGCCCATTCATTTTTTTTAAATTTTATCAGCCCATATACATTCGTCTCCACCGAGGGGCACGGGCTTTTCTTCAAAACTTGAACGGGTTTTAGGCCGTAGTCCATCACGCTGGCCCAATGCGTGTTGGTAGACCGCGCGCCTTTCGAAATCGAATTTTCTCAGACGTGCGGGTTTCGATGTGTTCCTTCACTGCTGAACAAGTGATAATTATTGAAAAATCCGTACATAAATCCGAAAAGACGAATTTAGTTGTACAGGCCCGCACCAACCTTCCGATTACAAGTCTGACTCATTGTCAACTAGGCTGTCACTGACTATTCAATGCAAACAAACAGATTATCAAGTCTTTCCTGATTAAACAGATAATCAAATTACTGGTACTTATTAGTATAGAAAATCGATTCATATATCGTAATTTAAGGATACCTTCCAAATGAAGGCCGCAAGAGGCTGGTATCCCTTCGATTGGGGCCCCTAGCGGTCTGTTTGGGGCGGCCTCCGAATTATCCCAACAAGACAACAGGTTTCAATTCAATTAGATTTGTTTCGGCTATTTGCGTCTCATTGTGGACGGCTAATGGAACACTGGTCTTCGGATCCATTGGTAAGTGGTTTTGGATGGGTTTAATAAAATTTAAATTATTCGAATTTGAATTGTTGTCCCTTTCTTTCTTGTCAGGTGCAGTATTGATTTTTCTACACTATAATGTTATAAAGAGGAAAGATTTGATCGTTTGCATTGAACAGGCTCCGATACTACTGGACCAATTTGAAAAATTATTTCAGCATTGAATGCTAGTGCTACATTATCCCTGAGTGACATAGGCTACATAATTTTCCCGAATTCTCACGCGAACGGATTACTGGTATTGGATAATTTGGTTTAGTTTTAATTTTTTTATGAGAAAAAGTACCCAATTTTCCTGTGCCCTAAGTTAAGTAAGTATGTGTTATGTCTTGTATGAATTAGTGCTATCAAAATTTCAGTGTCAGAACGTCTTATCAAAACAACACGCATAAATTTCCACTTTTATCATCAATCAGGTTCCGTGCCTCTGTTTACGTAACTTAACTTCAGTGATCGGTTAGAATCAGCGAGCGCCACTAGGCTACAGCACTTCATGATAATGGATAACTATGGATCTTTAAACTTAGCATAGGTAGGTATCTGTATTGTTCTAACAATTTAATTTTAAGCTTGCTGTGTTACCTATTATTGGAGTGGCATTGAGTTTTTATGCTTAAAATATATAATGTTCTTGAATGTATTGGTGTACACTCTGTTGGTAACCTAATAAATAAAACAAAATATAATAAAAAAATACTATAATTTTGACCTAGTTTACCGGTTGGGCCACATTTATTACATTTGATATGATACTATAAAATATGATCAGTATTAAATATAGTCAATTTTGCAAATGTGATAGACGTATGCCTATGTATATGCTACGGATGCCTACTTACCACTTATTACGAACTAACTACCTAAAAAGCATATGTTAATGAGAAAACGCAATCCATTGCAAACATCAATCAACTCTGCATTAGATTCGTTCAGTAAACATAATATCATCAAAATCATTGCATTTAGCTGGAATCATGGACAAGCGTCGGTGGGGTGCGTTCCGGAACGCTCAGCGAAGCGTGCACACGTCATTCGCATCCGCGTCAGTTGCACCGCACGGCGTATGTCTGAACGCATCTCTGACGAACAGTTTTGCCAAATTAGGGGATTGGTTGACATGATCTGGCTAATGGAAAAGTGTTATAACTAATATTATATGCGAAAGTTTGTATGTATGGATGTTTGTTCATTTGAGCTCTTTCACGCTCAAACGGCTGGACCAATTTTGATAAAATTTGGTATGTAGACAGGTGACACCCTGAAATAACACATGTGCTACATAATTTTACCAAATTCCTACGGGAATGAAGTCCCAGGCAAAAAGCTAGTACAACATAAACTGAGAGGCTACAAAATAAGAGAAATAAAAGAGAAAGAAATAAACGAAAAGTAACTCATTTTTTATTTATTTACATTAAAAGTATTTTCTCCAACAACGAAACATTAACAAAAAATATTAATAATCATATTCCGGAAGAAATGAAGGAATTGCCTTCTCTAGGTTCAAGATAGAACACTGTTTTTATTCTGTCAAAGAATTTAATTATTTTCATTTTGACATTTTAAGATTATACATTTGACATGTAATAAATCAATCAATTTCTATTATTTGATGGGAAATTGACAATGGCTTTTATTTTTTGACATGTGTAATTGTTTTGACATTTGGTATTTGATACAATTTGCTTTTCATTTTGATCAGTATTTAATTTAGTTATTTTAATGATTTTGCCATAATTAATGTTTTAATTTGTTTATAATTTGTTATGTTTGCATGCTGAATGTTTACCGGCTGAACATGTTGGCCTGTCTAAATAATTTTAACATCTTGGTGTGACCATGACTACATATCTCATGTTGCTAACCCTGATAAACTTTAAAAACTCTAGGGTTAGTCAAGTAGGCTACTTTCTTAAGTGTACACATTCATTGAGAAGAAAAATCTTACGTAATTATTTTATAAGATACGGCTAGCTAAGTACAAGATAGCTATTGAAACTACAGCTAACTAATTTAATATCACAAATTCACACAGCTCCCTACTCCCACATATGAACCCAATTTGATTCACAGGGTTCCAAATAACTAACACGGAGTCATCAGCGCGACCACAAGCCGCCAATTTGCAGGTAGTTCAAAGATGGCGGCGTTTCCCGCGCGCGCCAATATATTTGCGACATGTAAAGCAAAATGGCGTCTCTAGTTTTGCTACGCGCCAATAATATTTGATGTGGACCGGTTGCAGTAACTTTAGTTAAGCCTGTCTGACAAATAATTACTTATCACTTTAATGTAACCTTTTCAGCACTTTTTCGAGATGACGTTACTGCATTCTCATTGTTTGGTTGTTGCATAGTTTGCGCACATATATTTTAGGTAGCATACCTATAGCTTTTCATTTATTAATTATTTTTATCTTTTTTTTTAACATTGTTAAGGTTTGTTGATTGTTTTAATGTGTTATTTAAAGATTTCTCCTGCACTGGCTACAGATGATTTGTTATTATGTACTTTTTTTTACCAACCCATTTTATATGTTTCTTATTGTTAGTAAATTAGCGGTAAGTTTTCCAAATAAACAATAAGATTCATATAAAAAAATCAGGTGAAACAAAATTTAAGAAAAGAAAACGTTAAGTGTCCGCAATCTATAATATTGTGTGTGTACTACATTAAAAAATATTAATAACAAAAATGTTTTTGCAGAAGTACATATACACAGGAAATTTATATTTAAACGTTGAAATAGTTTTGTGTATTTAGGAAACGATAATACTTTAAATTATTTTGCATATAGAGCGTAGGTAGAGCTAATCAAGTGAATTATCAAAAATGATGGTGCAACTGGACCCAAAATATAATTAAACACGAGCAACCTCGCGGTTAAACTATGTTCAAAGTAATGTCTACATTTTGGAAAATTGTACCAAGAAATATAAATGGAATGAACTAAAACTGGCTTCAAAGGTTCCGAAGTAATATCGTAACGTAAGTGAATATGAAGTTTCCCCGTGGTATTCCTTGCCGTGCTTGTTTCTTAGTTTGAATGTTTACATCTTTTACCAATAAGGGACCGATGCGATGGATTGACGTCATGTTTTACAAACGGGGGTTAAGATAGTAATCGGCTGTAGGCTGGATTTCATTTATTTCACTTACTGACACTACCTACCTATGTAGTGTCAGTAAGTGAATACGAATATTATCTGTATGCCCAGGGCTTATTTTTTTGCCAGATTTCATATCTCGAATGAATGAAACTGCTACTTAAAAATTTGTACACACGGCAGCACAACAGGCTTTACATGACGTTACCGTTATCTAATTTGTAATAGGCGCCGGCTAGCGTCGTGCAAATGTGTAATTCCGCTCGGGACTTCGTTCCCGTGGGAATTCGGGAAAATTATGTAGCCTATGTTACTTAGGGATAATGAAGCATCCTAATTCTGAAAGAATTTTGGAAATCGGTCTAGTAGTTTTGGAGCCTATTCGTTACATACAAAAATACAAAATTTTCCTCTTTATAATATTAAGTATTGATTTGTAAATGTCCTTTTATATACAAACAATAAAACGATTTCGATGAAATCTGAAAACTATTAAAGCTATTATGTTAATAAAGCATGTATTGGCTTGGCTCGGGTCCAGATAATTTCAGTTTTCACGGTTGGCGCCACGGCTCGCCGCTGCTTCTGTGCTACGAATTCTGATCAGGGTCGGAATTACTTCGAAACTGACATTTTGTTGTTTTGTGTATCTTGGAAATGTTTTATAGAATAAAATGTTATCTATACGAAAACTGTCGTAAAATGCATGAAGATTTTTAGATTAAAATCTAGAAAGCGGTTTTAAAGTCAGTTTTACAGTTAAAATGCGTTTTAATTTAGCATTTAGCTTCAACATAGCAACTGTAATTGCAGTTCAAAAACATTTATCAATTTTATTTGAATTTTTCAATTCAAAAAAACCCAAAACTGCCTACAGCTAAAAAAAAGCTACTCAAAACCCAGTTGTGAAAATATTATCGTATTTTTCTAAAACAGTCGACGCAGGGATAGGTATATTTTATAGCCCCATAGTGACTCGTACGCAGTGAGGCGTGAGAGCTTGGGGCTGTGCCGGCCTTATATAGCTATAGATACAGTGTATGGAGGTAGAAGTAGATTGTAGACCCAGTATAGGTTATTTTAAGATCGCTTTTAAAAGGATTAAGTTTTTTTGTTTGGAAAAGTGGATGGGGCTTATTATTTAGTGACAATAAGGTAGGTAGATAGTAAATAGTGACTTTGACTTTTAAGTCACCCAAACTACCTATAACACAAAATCGCTCTTGCATGGTAATTCGAGATGTGATCTCTGAAACCTTCAGCCTACTATTCTGAAATAGCCGGGCATTTCTCTCTAAAGCCGGTGCATTACCATACGTAGCGGGCGCACTCTTGGTGCATTCAATGCAACGTGCAGCGCCTGCCGAATGATTCACTGCAATCTGCGTAGTGCTAGGAAAGGGCAGAGGGTACTTCGAAAAAGAAAACTAAAGAGAGTCCTGCTGCCCTGGCATATGCAATCGTTTAGGAGCTACGATGCCACAGGCCAACACACAGATACACAGTCATTCAGATACATCTGTCAAACTTATAACACCCTTCTTTTTTGTCGGGGGTTAAAGATAACCTAGTATAAGCCACCTTTAACGTAGTTTCCTTGATGTGTTCGTTTCTGACTGACTTTTCAAAGTTGAAAATAACTTTAGTTCATAGAACATACAAAATGTTACTTAATTTCCTTATTTTTAATTTTAATTGGCTGAATATTTTAATAACTCTGGAGCTGAGCAATCTATTCCCATGGTTGCTTGTCTAACAGACAATCAGAAATTTAATTAGATTATCAGATTTTTTTAAAGGTTATACATACATATACCTCCGGACCACCTAAGCATTTTAATAGTTTTGTGAATTATGGTCAAGAACGCCTCTGATTCGAAGAGTCAGTTCATGTCTAAAACTTCTGTTGGCTACAATCAATCCGTTTACTCCATACACGTGTTTCGCGGTGTGTGCGCCCACGAGGGTCGCTGCAGCTATCCCGGCTCCCGTCTGACTTACACTCGCCTGAATTAGTCTGGACCCTACACTGCAAATGAGTACCACATTCAAATGTACTTTAATATACAGGGCTTTAGGTATCTCTCTTTCAACCTCTCGGGTGGTTAATCAGTCCATGAAACTGAACAACTTTCCCAAGGAACATAGGTCAAAATACGAAAAAAATTTGAGTTCCCATACAAATTTCATCAGCATATAGCTCATTTTGTATGGGAGATCAAAATTTTTTTTTCGTATTTTGACCTATGCTCCTTGGGGAAGTTGTTCAGTTTCATGGACTGATTAACCACCCGAGAGGTTGAAAGAGAGATACCTAAAACCCTGTATATATCTTTATTTTCTTCTCTCACGCAGATAGTCACAACAAGAGGTAACTTAATCTAAGTGTACGTACATTGTTAATTAAGATATTTATGCGAGAGACTGGTATCCGTACTGGGAAAACCTGTATGATGGATAACCAGCCTCTCCGTCTCCGGACCAAGTGCACAAGACAGGTACTGCTTAGAATTAAGACGAGAGCATTGATTGTGTGGAAATAGTGCGAGTGCATAAAAAAATAAACCTTGTGTCTTTTATGCTAGGAAGTTGTAGAAGTCATAGTTGTAGAAGAGCATCTATTTTCGTCATTTTGGAAACAGCTCAGAAGTTTGTCTCCTGTAACAATGCTAAATAAGTAATAACTATATTAAATGTAATAAGACAAGGGCACGGACATCAAGTCTGTGGATCCACAATTAACTGTTAAATAATTTTAAAAAACCCTAAAAATGAAAGAAAAAGAAATTAACTCTCCATGTTAAGCATAAGTTAAACAACACATACCTTAGTCAGGCTGTTTTTCAGTCAGTACTTGAGGTGACTACTAACAACATGCATGCAGGATGCAGTACGAATTTCTCAAATTAGGTAGGAAAGAAAAATAAAGTTTACGACAATACACATCGGTTACACAAGGAACCAAAGAGAAAGTAGTTTATTTTAGATTTAAAAATATATAAATTCATATCAATTAAGCTTGCCGTCAACATTGAATAATTAACTTACTAAAATCATAGCAGCAACATGTAATAACCTCGCAATAACCAGCCTAATCCTATACAAAATGCATGAGCCTAGGTAATTGGTCATTCTACGCCCTCCTATCGCATATGCACGCCCAAGGCAAGCCGCAGGCACTAACTAGTGCTGCTTGATACAAAGCAAACATTAGGTCACTCATGCATTTATTGTCGAACATAACCGTGCATAGGTTATTTTACCCTATTTTACGAGTATGATGCTCGTAGGCAAAAATGTGACGTAAAAAAGAATATTTTAGGTTTACATTTGAGTGATGTGCTTCGGAGCTTTCAAATTAACATTTTCATACTTTGATTTTTATGTAATAAATTACGGAGTGTACTCTGATATGATTTCAGTTAGATTTTTTTAAATCTCATTTTTCACTGCAATAGGAAATTTTAAAAAAGTGAAGTAATTTATTGAATTATATTTATTTGTAAGGTGCCTTAAAGATTATTTAAATGTGATCATTTCTTAAAAAATAGCTATATACTAGCTGTTTTATCCTATTTGTACTAATTACGTAAGGTTAAAGTGACCTAGCGTTTAGTTCCTAAAGCATCTGAGAGGTCCTAGTGTGTTTCCTACCCAGTGGGTGCGTTATACGGCAACTAGGCATAACCTGACAGGTCGCGACAATTTCACACTTCACGCTCACTAGGCCTACGTGTAAAGACACCCTTTGATGGGCTGTGACGTTGTGCACTTGCTAGAAAATGCAGAAAGTCTGGTTAACGGATGTATAGGCTATCTAGAAAAACATGTGTTAATTCGCTTGTAAAAATAGCTTGATAGTAATAACGGAAAGTGGGTTTTTAAGCCCCGACAAAAAAGAGGGGTGGTATAAGTTTGAAGTGTGTATCTGTATGTCTGTGTATTTCGATGCGCTTTTTTATTAAAAGCTGACGTAATCGAAATGGTTTTAGGTATATTTGAACAAAATTTGTTAAGCCGTTAAAAAGTAATAATAGGCAATCGAATGCCGGCATTTTTTTTGTAATTTTACGTGTTTTGAAGGGCATTGATTGACTAAAGTCGTAAAACCAAGTCCGATGCCATTTGGCGGTTTAAAAATTCTTACACCAGGGTTAGTCAAGTTCGCCACATAGTTGGCTAACCCTACATGATAAGGAAGGATGTGAAAGGCAGAACCAGTTAACATGACTGCATGGTGCATGGTAAATCCAATCGGAGAGTGGCAGTGATGTACAATGTTTGTGTGTATGTTTGTATATAGATTGTTTCATACCTACGTCGAGTATCGCTCTGAGTGCATCGATGCAAAATGTGACGTCTAGGGCTGGCAAAATTTAGAGTTACTATTTTATTTGCACAGCAAAATCATAAGTATTATTAAAACACACGACTTGTTTTAAAACTTAATAAGTATCTATTACATTTCATAGTCTTACTGCCATACTCAGAGATGTCAATTAAAGTTAAGTACTGTTAAACTCTGATGTTGTCACTTTCACTCTTGTTGATATAAACAAGTAAAGTATGACATTTAATTACTTCTTAACTTTAATTGACGTCTCTGAGTACGGCAGTTATATGTTTAAGTAATTTCTTGTTATAAGTAAGACTTGAGTAAAACCAATGTTTCCAAAATATAATATCAGCGTTGAACGCTGAGCCAGCGCTATTTAAAAGAGAAAGTACTAAGTCCATGGCCAGCGCTTACTATGTACAGGGTGATTTTAAAACTCTCCATGAAACTGACAACTTTCCCCGAGGAAACTTTTTGAAATTCTCAAGAAAAAAGTCACCCTCAATAACTCCATAGAGGTAAAAACCTGCTTAAGTTACAAAAGGTAAATATTTTGTGACTCTTGTTAACCTGTTTATCTACGTAGCCATTAACTTACTCTTTATCAGAATTTTAGACTCTAGACAAAGAAAATTCTATACAGTATTTACAGCCCTACCCATGAGGTGGCATGCCGTGCCGTAGCGAAGTCATTAGCAGTAATGGGTGATCCGTTCGCGCCAGATTCCTACTGCTGCTCTTTACACCTACCCATTTATGTATACCTAGTACATGTTACCAGGAATGTTCTACAATTTCGACGTTCTAAGCGTTCTATGGTTGATTATTGGAATTAGGATTGATCCTCTGTAGTTGACTGCTATAAGTACACTGGAGGATGCCCGGGACTTCGTTCCTGAGAGAACTTCGTTAAATCTTTCCTTATTCATGGCAATCTATATCTATAAAAATGAATCACTAAATCTGTTGCTAAGCGCAAAACTTGAGAACAGCTCGACCGATTTGGATGATTCTTTTTTTGTTGTTTTCCTTATTGTCACGACGAGGTTTATATTTTAAAAAAATCCTCCGAGATAATTCCCACGGGAACGAAGTCGCAGGCGAACAGCTAGTGTTTTTATAAAATTTTAAGGCTTGGATGTTGATGAATCAGGGACCTTCAAGTTTATTATTTAGACGATTTTCCCCAGCCTTATTAATCCCAAGGTTACTTGAAAATACTTATTTTAGTTTTAGCTGCTCAAGACTCGATTTTTTCAAAATAAAAAATATTTTAGAATGATTGTAAAATAAAGGTGTATGCAGCGCAACACATTTAGTTAATAAACAGTCTTCAGTGTATGTGTGTTCTAATTGTTTCAATGTAGTGGCTGGTGAGACGATTCCTTTAATAAAAAAACCGGGCAAGTGCGAGTCGGACTCCCGCACGTAGGGTTCGTAACATTACCAATAAAAATGGCAAAAAAAAATCAAGGTGTTGTATGGGAGCCCCCTTAAGTATTTATTTTATTCTATTTTTAGTATTTTTTGTTATAGCGGCAGTATAAATACATCATCTGTGAAAATTTCAACTGCCTAACTATCATGGTTCATGAGATACAGCCTCGGACAGACTTATCTATAAAAACAGCTAAAAATCACGTTTTTTTGTATGGGAGCCCCCTTAAATTTTTATTTTATTCTATTTTTTAGTATTTTATTGTTATAGCGGCAACAGAAATACATCATCTGTAAACATTTCAACTGTCTAGCTATCACGGTTCATGAGATACAGCCCGGTGACAGACGGACGGACGGACGGACAGCGGAGCCTTAGTAATAGGGTCCCGTTTTTATCCTTTGGGTACGGAATCCTAAAAATGAAACAATGGCGGTACCAAAATAATTTCAAGGGGTAAAATATTTACTTTACCCGTGGAGAATGTACCTAGCTATGGAAGGATAAGCTACGATATCTAAAGAAGTCTTCTATAGCATATACAGAAAAATATAATACTAATGAATTAATTAATCTAGACATTAGCCAATTAGAGACTTATCATTTGTAATATAATTTGTGTTGATTGACGTGTTGCGATCACCGCATCTATATTGTATTTCTTTCAAAAATCAACAATATATTTATATACCAACTTTTGTAAAAACCTATATATTCCAAAGGTACCACTAATCGGTAGGTACAGCACTTACCCCTTATATTAAAGCTTAGGTCACTTAGGAGTGGACATACCCACATCCAATACCAGCATTGAAAGCATGCATCAAATTGCAGCGTGCGGCCGCTGCACCGAGTAATGAGCTGCATTCACTAGACACAATGACGAGATGCAGTCTGCAGGCACTGCAGGCGCGCTGCTATGCTGTTACTGCATTGCTACAGTTGAAGTAATTCGGTACTGACTTGATTTTAGAATTGTATCTTTAAGGCGGCTACAGCACCTAAATTACGATTTTATGATGCGTAGATAAGCATGACGCACTGCATTAAATCGAAGAAAAAAATACTACGGTAATATTCAGGACATAAACTAGATAAGTAGTTTGCTGAAAACATGATTCAGCACTTTTGGTTCGATAGAAAAAGCTCACAAAGTCACCTCTAAATACCAATATTGTGTATCTTTTAAGCTGTAAAAACGATAATAAAATGCACACAGGAACTTGAATTTGCTATCAAAATGTTTGTGATTGAACACTCTCGATAAGTAGTCAACGCATTTTTCGATTTAAGCTATTACCTTTCCATAAATCTCATTTTTATAACTTTCGAACATCTTTTTACGCACGCACGCTTTCATAGTCCGTAAACTTCGTGTATCGACACTGTTCGCACTGCCTGCCCAGGCCTGTTGAGAGACGGAGATGGCACTATTCCTATGTGTGCTGCCTTTATCGGGTGCTGTAGTCGCCTTAATGGTTGTATCATAATGTAATGTAAATTGAAGTAATATTTATTTATTGTTTACTGATGAATAAATAGCCGGTAAGGTAAGGTGGTAGTGACGCAACCTCTTGACTGACGGGTCCTAAGTTCTATTCTCTGTTGGGACAAAAATTTGTTTAAAAGCAGATGTTTGTTCTCGGGTCATGGGTGTTCGTGTCTGTCTTTGTGTAAGTTCCAAGGGAATTACGACGCAAGGGATAACCTTAATGTGGGCCTTTGAGTGCGTAAAAAAAATTGAACAATAACCGTGATTTCTGAGCGATATAGGTTTTTCTTACATAAATTACACACTAACCGATACTCTTCCGATGCTGGAAATCATTGTATGGAAACCTGCACATTCAATCTGTACAAATGTATAAGGCTGAATTATATCTCTAGGGCTTGATTTTCCCCATGAAGCTGAACAACTTTCCTGAAGAAACACAAAGGAAATTTAAAAATGAAATTCGACTTTGTGTACTAAGGAAATCAGTTGATCGCTCGAGCTGTATTTTGACATATGTTCCTTAGGGAAAGTTATACAGTTTAGTAGGCTAATTCAAATCCTTAATTTTTTGAACCTAACTTAAAATGAACAAAAAATTTACTGAATTACTTTGCATTTGGGAAGACACAAAGAGGTATAGTTTTTCAAATCGCATCCAAGGACAAGCCTAGCTTTAAAGTTTAAACTAGCTTAGGTTACATTTAATTAAGGTGTTTATCTATGTAATCTATATATTGTTAGGAAAACAGACGAGCAATTTATTTAAATTCAATTCTAAAGAACAGCAGCTACCTACCTGAATTTTTCGCCAAAATTGCGGTAGCTAGGGTAAAACATTACAATTTAAGAGGGTAAAATCTCCATATGGCTACCCTCTTTAACTGCCAAGGGAGAGGGGGTTGGGCAACTTCGGCCATAACCATATTTCAGAGACGTCGTAAAAAACTACCGTTAAGAAAGTACACCCGCGAAGTATTATAATAAGAGTTTGATATAAGCAGTTACTGTGTAATATGATATAGTTTATTTTTAAGGCATTTTACGTAGATTTTACTTAACATGGCAAGAAACTATGTATTAGTATATGTTCTAGGTAATCTCCTTAGAGAGGTAGAGAAAGACAAAATAATAAGCAATCAAAATAGTTGAGAGTTGAGACTACTGATTCTTGAACTTATTTTGAAGTGTTAGTAACTTCATTTCAAAAGTTTTTTGAATATTTTTCAACGTTCGACCCGGGGTCGAGGATATTCACAAGGAAAATTTTTTTTTTTCGAATATTTTAAAATGAAATAGGGTTTTTTCATGACATTTTACGAGATAAAAGTTTTAGATAGCTATTGAAGTTGGCGGAAACATATTTATAAATTGGTCTACCGAAAAACATTTGAAATTTTATTTTTTTTAATAATTAAATTATATCAAGTGGCAAGCTTTTTAATATTTATTTCCCTCAAATAGTTGGGGAGATCGGGATAATACGTCCCCACATACATGCAAATCTTCCGAGCTCCCCTCTTCACGGTCGTTATAGAGGATGTAAAGTTGTTCCAAGTTTTTACGTTCTTAAATTTTTATTATGCGCATTTTCTTTTATAGCCATTGTTTGTGGTCTTATCTTTTAAATGATTTATAACTTAGAAAGTGAGTGGTTAGACACTAATCTGTACAAAGTCTATATATTTCATTGTGATAATGGTTAAATGTAGACCATACAGGTCAAAACCACACAATAGTTACTAGATGGACATGGTCATTGTGGTAGACTGCGTAAAAAAGGTTATTATACAAAATATCACCAAAAGTTAACAGTTTTTATTTTTTAATCTAATTTTATTTATTGAGGGTTTTGTGAAAGACCTAAATGCCAAGAACCTAGCTTGGTGTAGTGTAGCTACGAATCAACGAGGCAAAGAGCTAGAGAGACTTTCCACCTCCCTAGCCTTCGACATCATCGCCCCAATGCGACCCACTCACTATCCCAGAGTCCTAGACCAACGTCCCGACGTCCTCGACATTGTGCTTCTGAAGAACATAGGCTTGCGCCTGTGTTCTATAGAGGTACATCACGAGCTAGACTCTGATCACCGACCAGTTGTGGTCGAATTTGCCCCGAGGCTGGGTCCTTCTGACCCTAGTCAACCCCCTCCCACCAGGACAATAGTGGACTGGGACAGGCTCAGAGACCAACTCGAGTCTGTGTCCTCTCCTCTATTGGACTCTATCCCAGACGTTATAGTCTCCCCTCAGGACACTATAAACGCCATCGACTCCCTCACAAGGCACGTACAGAATGTCGTTAGCGACTGTTCGAGACAGGTGCCAACGACGAACGATCGACGTTGGCACCTGCCCTCGGATGTGCGCGCCTTGTTGACGGAGAAGAACGCGGCCATCCGCGTCTACGACTCCTACCCCACTGAAGCGAACCGAGCTCACATGCGGGCTTTGCAGCGGGATGTAAAGTCTCGCATGAAAGAGCTTCGGGACACGCAGTGGGGTGAGTTCGTAGGTAGCCTGGAACCGACCCACCTTGCTTTCTGGCAACTGGCCAGAAAGCTTAAGTCCGACACCGTCTCCACGACGCCCCCTCTCAACCGTCCGAACCTTCCTCCCGCCTTTGAAGACGAGGAGAAATCTGAATGCCTGGCAGACAGTCTAGAGGCACAATGTTCCTCTAGCTCCTTCCCGGTTGACCCGGCCCACCTTGCCCACGTGAACGAGGAGGTCGAGCGCCGAACCTCGCTACCACCGTCCGATCCTCCTCTGGCCCCCGTGACCCCTGATGAGGTCGCGGGTATTGTCAAAAATCTCCACCCCCGTAAAGCCCCAGGCTCAGACGGCATCACGAATAAAGTGATTAAACACTTCCCCGCCCGGTTCGTTCTCTTACTCACCGCTATTTTCAACGCGGCCATGAGTAATTGCATCTTTCCGCAAACCTGGAAAGAAGCCATAGTCATAGGTATTCCCAAGCCCGGGAAACCTAAGTCTGAGCCTACCAGCTATCGCCCTATAAGCCTCCTCAATACAATGGGGAAGATATATGAGCGAATCATTTACACCCGACTCAGAGACTTTGCAGAGTCCAGGAGTCTCATCCCAAATGAGCAGTTTGGTTTTCGAGCCAAACACTCATGCGTTCAGCAAGTGCATCGCCTCGTCGAGCACTTGCTCGAACGCGCCAATAGGCGTCACAAAACGGGAACACTGTTCTTTGATGTGGCAAAGGCCTTCGACAGGGTCTGGCACAACGGCTTGTTATACAAGCTCTACTCAGCAGAAGTGCCAGACCGTCTCGTGCTCATCATACGAGACTTCCTTTCTTGTCGAAGCTTTCGTTACCGCATCGAGGGGTGTCTCTCGTCCTCCCACCCCATCAGAGCCGGAGTCCCGCAGGGCTCCGTCCTCTCTCCTCTCTTATATACCCTATTCACTAGCGACTTTCCTAAGTTTGAGTACTCACCTCAAACGGCTCTATTCGCGGACGACACAGCAGTGTACTGTTCGTCTCGCAGCGTCCGCCCAATCATCCGAATCCTGCAGCGCGCAGCCGATACTATCGGTGAGTGGTTCAGGAAATGGCGTATTGAGGTAAACCCTGCTAAGAGCGCCGCGGTGCTCTTTGGCAGGCAACAACCCATGCCAACCATTCACATCACCATGTTTGGTCAACCCATCCCTTGGGAAAGGAAAGTCCGCTATCTGGGCGTCACCCTTGACAAGGCAATCACGTTCTACCCTCACATCAAAACAGTGCGGAGCAGAGCTGCGTTCGCGCTCGGCCGCCTTCACTGTCTCCTCAACAAGCACAGTAAATTGTCCCTTAGAAATAAGGTGAGGATTTACACAGCTTGTATACGCCCTATCATGACGTATGCCGGCGTTGTCTTCGCACACGCGGCACCTAGTCATATCCATCTCCTCCAAATAATCCAGAACAAGTTCATGCGCAAGGCTACGGGTTCCCCGTGGTTTGTGCGCAATGAGAACTTGCATATAGACTTAGGACTGCCGACCATCTCGCAGTACCTTAAGCAATCCTCCACCCGTTTCTTTGATTCTGCCCCGCACCACCCCAATCCCCTGGTGGTGGCTGCGGCCACTTACGACCCCGTCCTCAACAACCCCGGCAAACGCCGTCCGAGGAACGTCCTCAACGACCCGGACGATCCCATCACCCTCGCAATTCAGGCCGACCAACAACGCGCAGAGTCCCGTACACCAAACAGACCGAGATACCGTCCTCGCCGGCGAGGACCTTCGTCGCGTATACCTCCTCACCTCCGCCCCGATTCGCGGTACCGGTACGTACCCGGCCGCTTCTCTCCACAAACGTATGTCCGACGGTTCCCTCGCAGTAACGCCCTCGCCGGCGAGGACCTTCGTCGCGTATACCTCCTCACCTCCGCCCCGATTCGCGGTACCGGTACGTACCCGGCCGCTTCTCTCCACAAACGTATGTCCGACGGTTCCCTCGCAGTAACGCCCTAAGCCGAGGTTCGAGCCCCACAGGGGGCACCCTTAGGCCTGTTACTTAAAATTTTGGGTTGAGAGCCATCTGCGCTCACCACTTGCTCGGTGAAGCTGTCAAGGCCATCAGCGGCCAACAGCGTAGTCATTCCAAAAAAAAAAAAATGTGACCCTCGTCATAGCACTCATAGAGGAAACTTAGCCTAGAACCAAAATTAATCCCTCTCTTCTAAATATTTTTTATTTAAACAGATAAATATTAAATACAGATAAATAGATAAATATGTAGATAAAATTTAGCCTATCTAATCTATCTCTGTACCTGTCAAAATCAGTTTAGTAGGTAGTTAAGGCGTGAAAGTGTAACAGACAGACAGAGTTACTTTCGCATTTATAATATTATTAGGGTTACTTAAAGGTGTACTAACAGCAATACATTTATTATCCGACAATAATAATTCTGATGAATTTTATGAATAGATAAACCTATAAATATGCTTATTAAGTCAAAATCTTTTTTGTTCTTTTCGCCTCCGATATTTCACAAAAAAATGACTTTTTGAAGTGTACCCCAGCAGCAAAATAATCGAATAAGAATTTGTTTAGTAAGTAACAACCGCCGAGTAACCGTTCTTAAAACACCCATTTATCGTATAAGAGCGGTTATCTCGACTATTTGGCAATATTTGCTAATGTGTGCTTTAAGGACGTCGAATAAACGTTTACAGCACTATGTTTTAGCACTTTTACTCCACCTTTTAGCAGATGCTGAATTAAAGTGGCTAAAATACTCGTTATTCGATCGTTTGATCTATAACAGTCGTATAATAGCTGTCTTGGCCAAACCAGATTCTGGAAGGGCCAAGATGCTATTCACCATGCCGATATTGGGGCATTAAAAGTTTACTGTTGAAACCGAGTATCAAAAGTGGACCAAATATACTTAACCACTACATTTTTGGAAAAGTGTTAATTCCGTTACAGTAAAATTAAAAATTTTGTCTGATCCTCAACATTCATCGCTTATGACTCTTAAACGCTGAACCAACTACATTGAAATCGGACATCTCGTTTAGGAGCTACGCCACAGAGTGACACAGATACCTACACAGTCATACAGATATTACATATTACAGATACACACGTCAAACTTATTACACCCCTCTTTTTTTATCGGGGGTTAAAAAGGTTTTTATCAGAGATGTCGTGATGACTAGACGTTTTCGATGACATTCAGGGGACTGTACACAAGGTCGAAAAATGGTGGAAAATGAGGGAAAAACAAAAAAATGTTAACGATGCATGGTGGTAAACTATGTGTTGCGTAAATTGTAGGGTGATTACAACCTAGTGTAGGTAACAATAAAATACAACGGGCCGCTCAGCATAGCGATTAAGATAAAATCTTTTCATAATTTTTTTTAAGTACCTGTTGTGTTAAAATATACCTCAATTATTAAATGGAAATTTCAGTTTAAATAGGCACATTATCCTAAGCAAAAACTTCGTAAATACATCAAGATATAACATTATGTGACATGTAAATATGAAAATGCTAATAAGCTGTACCATTAAGTTCGTTTTACAAGGAGAAGTTTCCACATATTTCTCCGAAGTGACACCAATTTGTGACTCGCTCGAATAATAAATAACCTTCTCATTTACATACGACGTTTCTAGATATAACTCCTTATGTACTCAGACAATGTCATCTTACATACTGCCAACTATCTTTAAAGAAAAGCTGCGACTCTCTCTTTCTAATTTATACTCCGTCCTTTTCTAACTTACAAGGAAAATCAGCGAAGCGCGCCGATGGGAGGAGCGTCTAACTCGGCCAGTTCGTAAAGGCCTTTGTTATTTCTACAGCGGAGTTCGTTTAGTTCAGATTTTCGTACAAAGAGAGAAGCAAGAGAGGTCTACTTAGACTGGATGTTCTATATATCGCCTGAGTGCACATTGGCTGGTTTAAACCACGCCCAGTGGCAAATGCATTACTGAGATTGCTATGCAGATGGAGCCTAGGTTTTAAGTTTAGCCTCTGCAAGTCTGCATTTGGCTGGGCATCGCAAGTGCTGTTTGAAAGTAATGGCACAACTTTTCCGAGCTCAGTTTTGGATGTACCTACCTAGATAGACAGTCTGCGAGCTTACTTCTTCAATGTTTTTATGTACATTCAAAATTATTGCAAATACAACCTAAGGTATAGAATAAACCATTGTCAAATGACTTTAGGCATGTATACGTGAATGAGGATAGAACTTAGAAATCACAAAGAAAGAAAAAAGACATAACACTACAAATGGGTAATAGCAGACGAGAGGCGAAACAAATCTGCCTATTCTAAGACATTTAACTACTGAATTGTTCAACCCAAAAACTTTAAGTTGCACCTGTATTGGGTGACTTTAAATTAGTTAGCGAAAATTGAGTATGTGAATTAGCCCACGAAAGACTGTGAACCACTTTCCCAAAGGAACATACACGTAGGTCGAAAAATGAAAAAACTTTTCGCCTCCTTATACAACTTGTGCAATCAACTGATTTGTCTTTGTATGGTGAATAATTTTTTTTTGACAGTTTTATACAGGTTCCTTGGAGAAAGTTGTTCAGTTTTATGGATTCACCCCGTAAAGTTTCGCTAAATTATTCGTGTATTGCCAATTAACTGGTAAATTATTAATTCTCTATTGAATTACAGGTCCTGAATTACGTACTTAGTTGATATTTAAAGTGAACATTTAATAAGTTGACATTAAGCAGTTTCAGGTTTACAATATTAACCTTTCAAGCCCCTTTTTCATTAGCCCATATACGTCCCCACCAAGGAGTAAGTGCCTAATTAGGGAAAATAATGAGTTAAGGGTAGTTAACGTGTCAAATATGATACGTTGGAGCTTGATTTTCATTGGAGTATTTATTAGGATTTACTTAAACCAACCTGGCCCATTATCTTCCACGCTAGATTGCGAGTGACTGAAAAACTTAGAATGTACCGACTGTCAGCTCTTCCCAGGCTGTATTGTGGGTGAAAGGCTGACAACCTCTCACCACTATATATCATGTTTCATCTAATAACCCTTAGAATTTATGAAAAACGTGACATCAAGCCCGTATGGCTTATGTAATGGTAATATAACCTGGCCCAGGCGGTCAATCTTACTAGATAGATAGTTAGATATAATTTTATTTCCATCGCAGTACCTAAATAAAAAACCTAGATAAGAAATGTATTTCCATCACAGTACTTTTCTTCTGCTCTAAGGTAAATTATAACAGGATCTCACTTCCGTAAAAACAATAAATCAGTGCAAATAATTGTTTTACGATTTGTAAAAGAACCATCAAATCATATCCCAACGGCATCCTCTTCAATGTAAGCCCTCTTCAATCCATTTATGATAACTTTATAATAGCAAGAGACTAAAAGTAGCATTGCTATAATTTGCTAGCAGGCGCTTGCTGGCGCGTGTAACGAAGTGTATACGCAAATCGGATCATGTGCATTGTTGTGTGTGGATGCACATCTGCTCAGCGGCTTATGAACTTAGTGCAACCGCATATCTACATAAACATATCTGTATGTATGTTTGTGTGTAACTCTAGACTATTTGGGCAGTCGCTAGTCGTAGTTGTGGCTAAATGGCGTTATAAACTTTGCTAGTATTATTGTAGGTAGGTATAACTATAAAATACAAAAATTTTGTATCACCCCTAACATTCATTGTACAGTCAACGGCATATAAATAATTTTACACGGCTGAATTTTGAGAAAATATAGCTAGGGACCATCTCGAGCTTTCAAACAAAAAAACTGCATCAAAATGTATCCATTCGTTTAGGAGCATGGTGTCACAAACACACAAATAGACAGACACATAGCTACATAGGCACAAGTAAAACTTATGATAGCCCCCTTTTTTCGTCGGGGTTAAAAAGGATGTAAATAGCACCACTCAGATTCTTAGTCAGATTTTCATGTCATCAGGTTCACAAATATCAAATAGATCTCACGACGATACGAGTATAATTCCTTTTCTTAAAAAAAATCTTAATTTTCAAGCGTAACCGTAAACCCTGGTAAATGAAACAAATCTCTAACCAAGAATGAGTCAATTAAGTCTTAAACCAATTTGAATTTATGAATATTGACGTATTTAATGGAAAAAAAATCTAGTCTTATTAATTTACCTGTGACCCTATCAGTGCCTGTGCCAGTACCAGAGAGGGTAACGTGTAAGGGTTGATTAACTAAAACAACATTGATAATCTATAAATCTGCTAGCATAACCTTTTTGTAAATTATACTATATAAAGCTTTACAACTAAATCATCAAACAAGTAATAACTAAACATAAACAGTAATCAAAAAATGATATTAATATTATTACTAGCATTCCGCCCGGGACTTCATTCCCGTTTAAATTTGGGAAAATGATGTAGCCTAAATGTGTTAATCCAGGGTGTCAGCTACCTCCATATAAAATTTTATCAAAAGTAATAAGCAACCATACTTATACACTTTCGCGTTTATAATATTATAGAAGGGTTGTTTAAGTATTTCTTTGGTTACTTCGAATACATTAAATATATTATTCTTATTTCAATACCCTGATAATATCTACAAGAATCCGGCGATGACAATATTCCATCATGTAATAATATGCCCACAATTTTAATAATAAAAGCCAACAATACGACTTATGGCGGCACAATACAATGCTCATCACCGGGTTTCGCTCGCTCCGCTGAGTTTCAATCCCATCGTTTTTACTTCCATTCATTTCGCCGTACTTATTGTACGAAATGAAAAGATTCTTGTCCATTTTTTTTAAGTCACAGATGGGAAAATGTTCTGGTTGGATTTTATTTTTTTGAGGTCGTATTTCTTGGCGAAGATTGTTATAATTATTTCTAAAGGTATATCTTTCCTTATAATTTTTCAGTTATATGATTCATCTGTAAGAATGATGAAATTAAATAGAATGCTCAGCAGCTCTAGCACTATAACGACAAACTCGCGCTCTGCTCACGCTGAAACTTCACTTTGATTGCGCGAGGGTCCCGCACAAAGGCTTGCTCGCCCTATGGCGTTGTCAATGTTGACATTTTGACATAGGACCGCGGTGTTGTCGCGGCGCTGTTACTATCGTACTTGGTCTGCAGAATATAAATAGTTTTGGTTTAATTAAAAGAAATGAAATACGTATATTGACACCAATTAACAGAATTAGGTAATACCCTGGACCGGAAGTGAAAGAAAAATTTTGAATGTGCCAGCTGCCAACTTTTCCCAGGCATACTGTAGAAACTAGAAAGTGGGATGGGGGGATTTTGTTGGGTCGCGGGCGAAAGGCTGACAACCTATCACCACTTTACTCATGTTCCATCTTATAACCCCCAGATGTTTGTCAAATGTGGCATCAAGAGGTCCTCCAACCACATGACGTTCTGCCTACCCCGGCAGGGATTATAGGCGTGAGTGTATCGATAGATAGATAGGTAATACTTTTTTTAATGAAGGGTATGTTTTGGATTTACAAATTATTGAATACTTTAATTATTTAAAAATAAACAGTATATCATATTAAAACCCACCTATTTCTTCGAACGAATGCCGATATACTTCAATGAATTAAACAATCTGTAAAAATAAAATCATCCACCACCACCCGCTTTGCTTTGTTACCTCTGAAAATATTCCTACCTAAAGGTTGCCTGGATAAGGCTGCCTTTTTGTACATTCTATTTATTTGTTTGTTTTTGTTTATGTACCTTTTGTTTGTTTCTGGTAGGCCCTGTATACTTTATTGCCTACCAGATAAAGTATACTGTATATCATTTATTGTCCCTACGAGAGGCTCCAAAAATTATAGCTTGTGTAAAAAGGCTATGAAACTATTTTACACAAGCTGCAATTTTTAGAGGCTTTCGTAGGCACATGCCTACGAGAATTTCGCTTTAATATTGAAATAAATTATATCGTTAAACATTTGAGGTCGTCAAACACATGACTACAGCAGGCCGAGTACGATAGTGACAGCGCCGCGACAACACCGCGGTCCTATGTCTAAATGTCAACATTGACAACGCTATAGGGCGAGCAAGACTGCGCGGGACCCTCGCGCAATCAAAGTGAAGTTTCAGCGTGAGCCGAGCGCGTGTTTGTCGTTATCGTGCTAGAGCTGCAGATGTTTACATCGCTCATTGGAATAAAATATTCTTTTCGTTTTCTTATTTTCTAATTAAGTGGTAAAACAAAAGTAACATACTACTTAATAAAGTAAATTAATTAAAAAAGAAACGCTACAGACTACAGGCCTACACTAAGGTTTTCCCTTGTGTCTTTGTGGTCCCGTGGAACATACATAAAGACAGACACAAACACTCATGGCCCGAGAACAAACATCTGCTTTTATACAAATATTTGCCTCGAATGAGAATCAAATCCAGGACCTGTCGATCAAGATTCAGCGCATCTACCACTCGACCAAACCGGCCATCTTTGTAAGTTAAAAATACAAATGTACTCGACCATTTATTTTCTAAACCCTCTTTTCTAAAATTTTATGCAAAGCGCAATATTTCGCGGCACGTGCCGTGTCCGGGGCAGGAAGCAAACCCGCACTAACGGACGGACGGACGCCATCCATTACACGCCTGCACCGAAACTCCATGGTAAATTATTTTAAATTATTTAAATGTAAGTTTGTAAATATATATATTTATCAACTTCTTGTACTTATTTTAAAATCTCAAACGGAATAATGAAAAAGTAATTCTCTAAAATTTTCTTTTCCTAATTAATTTAGCTCTAGTTTTCTGCCTACAACTCCGTACGTCGTGTTAATAACTTTTGATCAAACATAAATAAGAACCATCTCAATTACGCCAGTTTTAAAACAAAAAAAACTACATTGAAATCGGTTCATTCGTTTAGGAGCTACAGACAGACACACAGAAACACAGACATACATCGGGGGTTAAAATGATTCACATGGCTCTCGAGTGGTAGTGGCGCTGCCTCTTGACCGACGGGTCTTGGGTTCGATTCCCAGACGAGGCAAATGTTTGTGTGAAAAGCAAATGTTTGTTCTCGGGTCATGGGTGTTCCTATGTCTTTGTGTATGTTGCAAGGGATATACGACACAAAGGAAAACCTTAGTGTGGGCTTTTGAGTATGTAGCATTAAAACAACTTTTTCACCCCTAACAAAAAAAGAGGGGTATTATGTATGTCTGTGTATTTGTGTGTCTGTCTGTGATATCGTAGTTCCTAAACGAATGGACGATGCAGTTTTTTTCGTTTGAAAGCTGACGTGTTTAAGGTGGTTTTTTAGATTTATTTTATCGAAATCGGTTCAGCCGTTTAAAAGTTATAGGTATGGAATCGAATGTTATATAGGGGCTTTTCAATTTTTATTAATTTTACAGTCATTTCTTGATTAACTTTACGAAATACATTAACATAACATGTATTAAACAACAGGTCTTAGTAATGAGCTTTTGCAGTGTAGATATTCAAATTTCGCCATCTTTACATAAAACTGTTGTTGAAAATTGTCAAGTTGTCTGTCCCCGATGTAGGGTTGAAAACACATTGTCATTCAAATGATGTCACCCCACAACGCGGCAATTTAAATAAATACTGCAGTGAGTATGTTATTGTGATTTTGTAAGTTTTATGTCAAATACCAACATAGCCCAAAGAATTGCTAACCTAAAGGCGACTACAGCACCCGATAAAGGCAGCACACGTAGGAATAGTGCCATCTCCGTCTCTCAATAGGCCTGGGCCGGCAGTGCGAACAGTGTCAAAACACAAAGTTTACGGACTATGAAAGCGCGCCTGTGTAAAAACATGTTCGAAAGTTAGAAAAATGAGATATAAGAAAAGGTAACTACTTAAATAGAAAAATGCGTTAACTACTTATCGAGAGTGTTCAATCACGAACATTTTGATAGCAAATTCAAGTTCCTGTATGCATTTTACTATCGTTTTTTACAGCTTAAAAAATACACAATATTGGGTATTTAGAGGTGACTTTGTGAGCTTTTTCTATCAAACCAAAAGAGCTGAATCATGTTTTCAGCAAACTACTTATCTAGTTTATGTCCTGAATATTACCGTAGTATTTTTTTTTCTTCGATTTAATGCAGTGCGTCATGCTTATCTACGCATCATAAAATCGTAATTTAGGTGCTGTAGTCGCCTTAAGTGGCAGTGGGACTGATGGCCGCTGGGGCAGAAATGTAGGTATGAAACCAGCCTTAACTATGACGCATGTAACCTAAATATCAAATAATAGGGTCAATACCGATGAGAGAGAGAGAGAGAGAGAGAGATGTCTTGTAATTCAAACCCATGTGTTTAGGTCAAGTAATAGATTACAATATCAAGTATCACACTATGTATCTCTTTCTAATACTAGTATATAAGCCAACCAATTTTCCCAAGAAACGAGTTATCTTTGAGTATTCTTCCAACCAGCTTCGCGTTTTCCTTTAACTCCCGGCTCCGACTTCTACAGAAAAGTCCTCGAGTGGCGACCACGTACCGGAAGGCGCAGCGTAGGAAGGCCTCCCACAAGGTGGAACGACGATCTGGTAAAGATTGCGGGAAGCCGCTGGATGCGAGTGGCGCAGGACTGATCGAGGTGGAGATTCCTGGGGGAGGCCTATGTCTAGCAGTGGACGTCTTGGGCTGACATGATGATGTGAAATGCCAAATGTGTAGTTGTATACATGTTATTTAAAACTGAGAATTTAAATCTGTTTATGACTTGCAGAAAGTTTATAGTTAGTGAAGGTTTCACAAATACTGGGTGACTTAGCTAACAAGCAGTTAACACATGAGTTAATGGTGCCTTTTTTTAAACTGCCCGTACCGCGATTGGAATCGATTGAAAAAGGCCCTCAATGGGGAGGGGGGCGAATGACCTGCAGAGCGGGGAGGGGGGATCTAACTTAAGATTGACATCATCTAGGAAGGTACCTAAAGTACTAATTAATACATAAGAAAGTAAAGTAAATAAAGAAAGAATGTATGTAATATTCCTGTGGCAGGAGAATATAATGGAATACTAGCTTTCTGCCCGGGATTTCGTTCCAATAGGAATTTTAATTCAGGGTGTCAGCCACCTCTATACTAAATATTTATCAAAATTGGTCCAGCTGTTTCTGCGTGACAGAGTAACAAACATCCATACAAACTTTTGCGTTTATAATAATAATAAGGATAAACCTTAATCATACAAATACAAATCAATATTCTTTAATATAATTTGTTGGATATTCATTATCAAGTTGCAATATAGTTCACATTTTGTGTTATTGCGTCAAGATTGAACTCCGTGTTAAAATTACATAAATTTAGAGTGAGTAAGTACTAAAGATCCCTCTGCAGCAATAAAAACATTACAAAATAATAAGCTATAACCACCATTATAGTGTATCACATGACACTTCATATTTATCACTCATTTTAAACGCCTCTATAAAAGCAGCGAACAAAGCGCACCCTTCCTACTCCTACGGTGTCAAGTATAATTGTGCAATTCAAAATATGTATTTTATATCTATCACTATGAACGATATGACAGTTTGCAAGGCGTTGCGAATTTATACGACATTTACAAACTTAAATCTACTTTCGAATTTCAAAAAACCCTATTCAAAGTTACATGCAAATGTCTTTTTGCAACTGCATTTGTAATCTTGTTTAGAAAATACGCGGCACAAAGATGTTTTTGCTGTTCAAAATCGGTGATATATTAAAGAATTAAAGGAGAGTTGTAGTTTTGTAACGGTAAATATGAGTTGGTGGATGAGTATTATATTTTATTGTATTTTTAACACCTCACCCTTCGTGTAGTGGAGGGTCGGGGTAGTTTGCACCCTCCTGATTAGCGTTCTTAATATATGAGGGATGTTTGGATGGTGTTATGCTATAGTTATCAAGATCATTTAAATAGTTAAAAATCAGTTTCTTAGAATTCAATCGGCACTTTTAAAAGTACATAAATAAAAAGATTAAAATTTATTTTAGGGTGTAAAGAAAATCCGAAATCAAATTCAAAAGTGAAATGTTCCAAGCTCTAAGAACTAATCATTTGCATGATTTGGCATCTTTAAAATAAAAGTTTCATAGAATTAACATTAAAACTTGACATTTTTGAAATATAGGTAGCTGCGCATTAATCTAAAATATTACAATACAATACACTTTATTGCACTCGAACACAAATACAGAACATAGTTACATAGTTTAGTTAATTTTGGATTTTATTTTTATTGGATAGGTATTTATGAAATAAGCTGTATTATGGTTAAAAGTAATTATTAATTTGTTTAATTTAAAAATAATTCATTTGACTCTACTACATAGCAATTCAAAAGTCATCAGGTCTTACTTTATAGAGCGGGACCCATTCGTAAGAAAGTCTTCAAATAACGATTTTCGTGGGACTCACCTCCGCCATACAAAGTATTGGTATGTACTTATTTGGCATGTTTTCCTGAACTCAAAAAGTGCGGTAGTCACTTTCTGAGGGTATGGAGGGGGTAGCTATGACGTATCAAAGATGGCGGCGTGTCCTATTTTATTTACGCTATATTTAGATAACTACTGAGCAGATTTACTTAAATAGGGTCTCAAATGAAAGATAATTTAATATACATTGTTTTATTCTAAAGATGCATTAGTGTAAAGCTAGTAACAAAATAAATATTTGCAAAAACCGACATTTTGTAAAATTAAACTTTTTTTTACTGTGTGAAAAGAACAGAAACCATTATGGTTACAGTAATTTAGATTATTATAAAAAATAGCTACACTTATCAGCATTCTAATGAATCTAAAAACGTTTAAATCGAGCTGTAAACAACAGAACTGCAGTCGTCTAAGTGAGCGTGGGTAGCGCCGAACTGACTACGGTACTTAGATTTTGGTACGAATAATCTTGAAAATAACGTGATAAAACGAGTAGAATCACAGCAAAATGAAAAAGTATTATGAACAGGCATATTTTTTTTAACAAGCATCATTTTTTTTGTCAAAAAATTTTCTTCATTAAATAATGATAAAAAAAATTCGTAAAAAAACGAAAAAATTCGTTCGTAAAAATTTACGAACTATTTTCAAAAGTTCTCGTAACTAAAATAACGTTTCGTATCGTATCGAAATAAAACTCTTCATACTTGCACGTTCTTGCGTTATATTTCAAAACAAAGGACTCAATGGTACTGGTCTGTACTGATGGACATAAGAGTGTAACGTACGCACTCGAGGCAGAGGCAGGTCGCTGACATGCGAGAGTTTACAGCCGCCGTTATATTTTTTACATCGGCAACACTGAGATTCATTCCGAGGAATCCCTGCACCGTGCTGCGCCGTGAACTTTGGCACTTGTCGCTTCATTCATTTGAAATCATTTGGTCAGGCCTATGACACTGTTAGTACTAATAGCTGAGAAATGGCACTGCTATCGCCTTTAATTCGCCATCTTGTGACGTCATGCTGTATGTCAAGATAACCTTAAACTTCCATGATGGCGTCTTGTCACTGAGCAAGTACAAGTACGGTATTATGTATGATTGCTCTCATGGTTCGCACAGGCATTTACTGAAGTGCATTGCTAAATAAATGCAGTACTTATTATCAGTTTTCGTCGCGGAAATGACTAAAATGCATTTATATTTATTTTATTTTTTGATTGTCATAAGCATCTTTTGCCATGTGTAACCCGTATTATTACCATTTAGCTTTGATTCCATATAAAATTTTGTTATTTATTTTGTAGGTACGTGAAAAAAAATATTTTCGAGTGTCAAAACTATCAACAACATTTGGTAACAATTTTATATCTAAAATAAATACATTTGTTTTGCAAATGATATAAGTTTTTGTATGACTACTTTATAATAAATCTAAACAAACAAATGTGAATTACACCTTATTTATTCTATGCCTAAAACTAACGGACTGATTTTGATGGAATGTGCTGCTCTAGATTAATAAATAAGCTACTTTTTATTCAAAAAAAACTAAACCTTATGTTCCAACAAATGGCGTAGTAAGTATTAGTAAATGAAAATATGAACAGTGCTTTCTGCAATTCTTTCTATCGATAAATAGCTAATTCGCTCAGTCGAGCTTTCAGTGAACCGGCTTATCTGCAAATCGTGCCATCGGCAAAAAAAAAAATTTAGAACGTCCTTTCGGCGAATTGAGCTGTCGGCACAACAAGGTATCGGCTAAAGATTTTTTCTTTCAGCCGATGGTCGGCGAACAGTGATTTTTATATACTATTTTATCGTTCAAGAGTAATTCTATGAACCCTTGCGAGCTCGAGTTGAGTGCTTGTGTATTTTATGTTGAGTTTGAAGTTGAGATTCTTGTCACAAATCCTCCTCCGTCGACGATTTTTCATCTTAGGTTATTTTTGCAACCTGCTTTAACATGGAAACGCTTAAGTGTTATGTTGGTGGTTGCGCTGCAACAGGTGAAACGCTACGGTTTTTTTGTTTCCCGAGAAACAGTTATCTAAGAAGTTTGTGGATGTCTTTTCTCGCGCCAACAAATCCTATACTCCTTGAACTCTCTGAAGAGCAATTGTTGAAACAATGCGTTTGTCAAAAACATTTTGACAAAACGCAATTCGATGAAGAAGGCAAGAGAATTCGCTTTTCTTACACATGTCTCTTCACTGAAAACGGAATTGCTCTGGGTGAACCACGGAGTAAAGTAGGTAAGCCCATAAAATCTGTTACGTATTATTCTTAATTGGACACACTATATCTATTATTTTAATTTTCAAATTCAAAACTTTCTATCACGTGGGTCAGCTACAAAGAGCAGAGAGAGTAATGTGTAACCGTGTAATGAACTAATGACACTGGGGTCACCAAAAAAGATAACAATTCAATAATTATAGTAGTCTTTCAAGTTGCCTGACAGCTCCCGCCAAAAAGGTCAGACGTTGATAGTCATTGAAAATTTTTATTTATTTTTTTACTTTTCCATTGATTATCATTGAACCATTTTGAAAACATGAGAGTGTTAAAGGTGTCACCTGGGTGTCACTCAAAAAAGTTCTTATCCACATTTTTTTCACAAAATGGCTGATTGCCATTTATTATAAAGTGAAGTGTTCTGCGCTACATGATATTGACGGAATTGTGGCAACACATATGGGTCTATATTTGAGAATCTATCTATTCACTTTTATTTACTAGTTCTGGATATTGGTTAAGCCTTTAGCGAAGTACCTATTCAGTTGTACAATAACTCAACTATAAGTACCATAACCTAGCCTCTCGTGAACTGACAAGATGTCTTACCACTTCAATACAGATTTATTCCTAGTGCAGGGTGAGTCGGCTGACAGTCTGTCCCATGAAGAAACCCAATAGGCATATTTATTACACACTGTACTTTAAAACTGTACCTACTGCTTTTAAGTATTTAAGTAATGTTAGTTATTACTACCCAGCAGCATGTCAAAGATTTATTTGTTTGTTCTCGGGTCATGGGTGTTTGTATTTTTCTTTATGTGTGTTTTAAGGGACCCACGACACAAGGGAAATCCTTAGTGTGGGCCTTTGAGTGTGTAGCGTTTATTTATTTGTTTATTTATATTTAGTTTCGAGAGCAAAATGAGGATGATACCCCAGCAATGACTTTGGTGATTGGAAGGGCTGGTACGTATATTTATTATTTAATGAAACTATGTATCTAAAAAATCAATCAGGGTCAAAAACATTTGATTCGTGTAATGTAACTTTAACCATAGCATTTCATATTACATAATCTAGTTATCTGAAAAGGAGATGCTTTTTATTTAGATTACATTTGAATTTTTATCTATGTCTTTTTAAAGTGCAATCATCCTCCAAGAACAGACAAAAAATTAAACTAAGAGGGCACCAACCTAGTAGCTGTTACGTAGCAACAACATAAAGGCAACAGCTACTCAAAAGTCTGTTTCAACTCATGTATGATTTATTAAAATGGGTCAAATATTCAAATAAAAAAAGCTTTATTCATGCTTTTAAACTAGCAAAATTTAGGGCTCCTTATGAAGCTAAAGAACTTTTTTTAAAGGAACCCATATCAAACATCAACTATTTTTTTAGTTTTAAAAGGCGATAGCAGCGCCATTTCGCAGTTATTGGTACTAACAGTGTCATAGGCCTGACCAAATGATTTCAAATGAATGAAGCGACAAGTGCCAAAGTTCACGGCGCAGCACGATGCAGGGATTCATCGGAATGAATCTCAGTGTTGCCGATGTAAAAAATATAACGGCGGCTGTACACTCTCGCACGTCAGCGACCTGCCTCTGTCTCGAGTGCGTACGTTTACACTCTCATGTCCATCAGTACAGACCAGTACCATTGAGTCCTTTGTTTTGAAATATAACGCAAGTACGTGCAAGTATGAAGAGTTTTATTTCGATATGATACGAAGCGTTATTTTTGTTACGAGAATTTTTAAAAATAGTTCGTAAAAAAATTAAGAAAAATTTTTTGACAAAAAAAAATGATGCCTGTTAAAAAAATGATGCTTGTTCATAATACTTTTTCATTTTAAATGATACTTGTTCGTAATACTTTTTCATTTTGCCGTTTTGTCAAGTTATTTTTAAGATTATTCGTACCAAAATTTAAGTACCGTAGTCAGTTCGGCGCTACCCACGCTCACTTAGACGACTGCAGTTCTGTTGTCTATAGCTCCATTTAAACGTTTTTAGGTTCATTAGAATGCTGATAAGTGTAGCAATTTTTTATAATAAGCTAAATTACCGTAATCCTAACGTTTCTGTTCTTTTCACACAGTAAAAAAAGTTTAATTTTACAAAATGTAGTTTTTTGAAAATATTTATTTTGTTACTAGGTTTAAACTAATGCATCTTTAGAATAAAACAATGTATATTAAATTATCTTTCATTTGAGACCCTATTTAAGTAAATCTGCCCAGTAGTTATCTAAATATAGCGTAAATAAAATAGGCCTGGCCGCCATCTTTGTTACGTCATAGCTACCCCCTCCATACCCTCAGAAAGTGACTACCGCACTTTTTGTGTTCAGGAACATATGCCGAATAAGTACATACCAGTAGTTGGTATGGCGGAGGTAAGTCCCACGGAAATGAAGTCATTCTCCTTGGGTCCCGTTCTATTAAAGATATTATTCGAATGCAGAAACTCATAATAAAACAGGTACAATTTCATATTTTTTTGGTTTTATTCGTATTTTTGAATAGTCAACTTTGAGCCGACAATTAATTCTAAAACTCATATGAAGTGACCCTAATTTCATTGCTAAACCATTTTTAGAGTGCACGCATGTGGTAACTGATGTGTGGCCCTCTGAACAATAGGTAACTGGAATGAAATTAGTAGTCTTATACTGTATAACACCATCCAGTTATTCAATATTATTTGTCGTGTTTATTTAACATCTTAAACTGTTACTTAATGAACTACTCTCCAATGTTTACTAATATGATCATCTTATTATCCTGAATATGTGTTACTGTTGGTCTGTGTTTGTTACACTATGTTGTTATACAATGTGCACACTGTGTTGTGATGTTTTATGTTACTTGAACATAAGCTTTGTAAAACATGACATATCCAAAAACATGTTTAGATGGAAATAAATGGTTTCAAAATTAATTGAATTATGAAATTTCAGGAATTTTTTAAAAAATAATCAATCCCTCCAAAATGTAATCATTTCTAAGAATAAAACAAGTTCGTATAAACTATAACTTTATTAATACAAAATGATAAAAGCAGGTTGACATTTTTTTTTAAATTAAAAATGCGTTTGCTCCTGATCACAATCTAGCACAACAGCGAAGATGTGGACAAAAGATAGGTTAAAAGGTTGTTTTATGTAGATACCTAAGTCATGGGAGACTGATGTCGTTACAACGATTGAATAAAAGCTAAAAATTCTAGTCAAACCATACAAAAAGCAATTTAGTTTTAGTATCATGTACCACAGCATCAATGACCGTACTAAACTACATTTACGTTCAAAACATATCAATATCTCATTAATTACAAAACTATTGTCCTTAGAACCCCTGAGACGTCCCCGCGCCATTGGCGGCAGGAAGTGACGTCACGCACAATGGATGGGCCCCACTTCCGGCGCCCGCGCACGCTTCCGCCAGAACTAATGTCGCGGATATATCCGAATGCGATTTCGGTCACAGATTTCGGAATAGAATTCGGATAATATTGCGGTTAACTGATGTCAGGAAACTATTCAGTTTATTGCTTTTTTTAATATCCGGTGGTGAAGGATCATTATGTCAGCCGCAAGACGTCCACTGCTGGTCATAGGCCTGCGGTGGTGAAGGATTATTGGCTTTAAATGAGAAAGTAAGAAAAATACTTGAATGTTAGGAATATAGGGGGGACGGGGAAGGGTGTGTACTGATCCCCACCTGCATTAAATAGAGGTGGATACTCTATACTTACGGCTGTGATGTCTAGAGTCCTACGTTGTGAATTACTTTTAGGATTCTCGCAGGTACAAGCAATTTAAAAGTGGGTTTCAGACTTAGAGAGGAATTAAAAGCAAAATCAAGATTAAAACAAAGTTTAATGTGCTTCACATAGTCCAATAAATTACATTTTGACATATTGACACAAAAGGATTAATCTCTTGATTATTCCAATCGAAGCAGGATGGAAGCCGAAGGCTGGGACAACGAGTAGAATACCTAGACAGAGAGATTAATATAAACCCAGGGCATCATTTGGGAGTTCCCCGTTCTGGGGCCCCCAGCCACGCCCCGGAACCTGTCGACGGCGCTCCAAATGACGAGATCCGTCGCCTTGGGGTGACCAACCCGGGGAGACTGTTCGAGTCGGGCATCTTATAGGATCTCCTAGAATCGTTATGTTCTCTGAGCGACAAATCCTCAACTAATACTAGGCCAAACATCGCGCTTCCCTATTTCTCCTGTGAGTGGATTAGACTCCGAACTATAAAGCCAAGTGTCAGAAAGGAAAACCGAATAGTCGCAATCTCTCCTCCCCGCGAAACCTAGGAGCCGTCGCCTGCAGCGCGTCCTTGTATTACCGCAGACTACAGACCCTACGACTGACCACCGAAGTAGTCAGCTGTGATCACGTATACGGGTAGGACAGTATTCCTTGGGGTGGGATTATAAAGCTACCCCCCTCAATTGGACTGAACAACCCCCGCACGCGGTGACCACGTGTCTGTTACTGACAAGCCCTCCCCTAGCGCCTCGGTGAACGAGATTGCGCAACCCCAAGGATAATTTAGCAAATGAGAAGACTGCTCAGCTACATGGTTCTGAGTAGGATGTATAGTCTGTAGAGGTACTTTGTTCAGTGGTTGTGAGGGGCATCTCCTGGTTTCCATAGGTCAACTGTAAAGCAAGAGGGAGCCTACGAAAGCAAACTAAAATCTGACGTTTGCCGCCGATGGTCATCCGTCTTTTGTCGCTACTCGTGTATTGTGCTACACTAATAGCAGCGTCACAATTGCCCTTCGTGAGCCAGTAGAAGAATCGTAGAAGGAGAGATAGGTGCTATGATATAATGTCGTTTTCGGAAATTCAGGAAAACCTAGTCACTCAGGCCTCGCCGAACATCGCGAATCACGAAATAACGATCCTAGTAGACAGAGGGAGAAGGATATAAAATAAAACCTCTAGGCGGATCCTAAACTAGCAGCAAGTCCGTAGTTCTTAAATCGTTTAATAAGAAAGAATAAAATAAAAGCATAACGTTTTACCAAAGTCAAGTCATAAATAAATAAAAGGAAAAAATTCAATTTAGAATCCGCCCGAAATTTAAGAACATTCCTATAACTTAATCCCTAAATAAATAAAATCCCTAGTGATCTTAAAGTAGGTTCTACTCACCAGAGTCCAAAATCAAGAACATTTACTCCTAAAATCTGATTGAGAATCCCTTAAGTCAACTTTGGCCTGTTCCATATTCAAGTTCAAAATAAACTGACAACTTCTGTTTATTTCAGTTTGAATTATTCTTTTCACTTTAATGTTAAAATATTGTATAACTATTTAAATTATTAAATTATTTTCATCAAAATTATTAATAGATTATTTAATTAAATATATTAATAAAATGGGCCTCCCTCTTATAGATTTTGTTTTCACTGACACTTCAAAATTTGTTTATATGTCACTCGCGATTTTCTAATTGTAAATGAAATTTAGGGTTTTAAACAAAATTTAAATCTGCTGCTTTCATTGTCCTGTTAATAAAGCTAATAAAATTATACACTCAAAGGCCCACACTAAGGCTCTCCCCCGTATCGTGGGTTCCCCGGAACAAACACAAAGACAGACACAAACACCCATGACCCGAGAACAAATGTTCGCCCCGACTGGGGATCGAACCCAGGACCCGCCGATCAAGATGCAGCACCACTACCACTCGACCAAGACGACAGTTCTATTTAAGGGTTTTCTTTATTCCGGTGTCTTTCCTACGCCTTTAAATATGAAACTAACCAACAACATTAAATAAATTTATCCACTTAGCTGTAAGACCATCCCAGTAGTATTTTCCTTTCAACCATATCCTGTCCTTTTTTTTGGTCCTTTTTAATTTGCTCCTGCAACCTTATAATTCCGTCAAATCGTCTGTCATTAGGATGGTGACGCTGAAAAAAATAAGAACACGAGCAAGACTACCACCCTTATATATTCCCTTAATTTCCGAATCGGAAGTTGGACTTTCTAGCTAATTGCATTCTCTATCCTCGCAAGGTCCCCGGATTGCGTCCTCAATTAAGGGACCCGGTAGAACCTTGCAAAAGATAACGAATACAATTATCAACTTGCTAAACCTAAAAAAAATCTATTTTCCCAATTATTTCAAATTATTTTTAAAACTCATCACGATTTTTCTATTTTTTCCAAAAAAACCAACCTACTATCTTTCACCTTTTTTCTGACAATCCACATTCCCCGTTGTCACTTTTCTTTTACTTTTTCTTTCAAAGACAAAGCGAGTCATTTAATTCTAAAAAGATTCGATACTCTTACATTAAAACTATTTCTTTTAATAAGTATAATTAGGCGTTTAAGGACGCATACAGCACAATCTCCCCCTAACCTATTCGCTCTCGGACGACTTTAGTCCCGAGGAAGAAAGGTTACCCAAAACTATTGAGATCTTCTTACCTCTACCAGATCACCAATTTGAAACTCTATTAAAGTATGAAACTGATTAAACCGCATCAAATATATCGGCCATCACTAACTCCCCGGGTTCTTCAGTCAAAATCGACCCATATGCCCCCACTCCTCTAACATTATCATTTCTAGCCAACTGACAAACGTGACACCGCTGAACAAAGCCCCTCACATAACTATTCATCCTGATCCAGTAGCACTTATCTCGCTTTAAAGCATCCTGCTATCCGAGAAAGCACTTATCTCGTCAATCCAGATTTTATTCTCCAATTCCTCTCTACTCCCACCATTATATTGCCTGTTTGAAACCTGGAATCCTGGTCACTACGGCACCAAATTGTACTGATCCCCACCTGCATTAAATAGAGGTGGATACTCTATACTTACGGCTGTGATGTCTAGAGTCCTACGTTGTGAATTACTTTTAGGATTCTCGCAGGTACAAGCAATTTAAAAGTGGGTTTCAGACTTAGAGAGGAATTAAAAGCAAAATCAAGATTAAAACAAAGTTTAATGTGCTTCACATAGTCCAATAAATTACATTTTGACATATTGACACAAAAGGATTAATCTCTTGATTATTCCAATCGAAGCAGGATGGAAGCCGAAGGCTGGGACAACGAGTAGAATACCTAGACAGAGAGATTAATATAAACCCAGGGCATCATTTGGGAGTTCCCCGTTCTGGGGCCCCCAGCCACGCCCCGGAACCTGTCGACGGCGCTCCAAATGACGAGATCCGTCGCCTTGGGGTGACCAACCCGGGGAGACTGTTCGAGTCGGGCATCTTATAGGATCTCCTAGAATCGTTATGTTCTCTGAGCGACAAATCCTCAACTAATACTAGGCCAAACATCGCGCTTCCCTATTTCTCCTGTGAGTGGATTAGACTCCGAACTATAAAGCCAAGTGTCAGAAAGGAAAACCGAATAGTCGCAATCTCTCCTCCCCGCGAAACCTAGGAGCCGTCGCCTGCAGCGCGTCCTTGTATTACCGCAGACTACAGACCCTACGACTGACCACCGAAGTAGTCAGCTGTGATCACGTATACGGGTAGGACAGTATTCCTTGGGGTGGGATTATAAAGCTACCCCCCTCAATTGGACTGAACAACCCCCGCACGCGGTGACCACGTGTCTGTTACTGACAAGCCCTCCCCTAGCGCCTCGGTGAACGAGATTGCGCAACCCCAAGGATAATTTAGCAAATGAGAAGACTGCTCAGCTACATGGTTCTGAGTAGGATGTATAGTCTGTAGAGGTACTTTGTTCAGTGGTTGTGAGGGGCATCTCCTGGTTTCCATAGGTCAACTGTAAAGCAAGAGGGAGCCTACGAAAGCAAACTAAAATCTGACGTTTGCCGCCGATGGTCATCCGTCTTTTGTCGCTACTCGTGTATTGTGCTACACTAATAGCAGCGTCACAATTGCCCTTCGTGAGCCAGTAGAAGAATCGTAGAAGGAGAGATAGGTGCTATGATATAATGTCGTTTTCGGAAATTCAGGAAAACCTAGTCACTCAGGCCTCGCCGAACATCGCGAATCACGAAATAACGATCCTAGTAGACAGAGGGAGAAGGATATAAAATAAAACCTCTAGGCGGATCCTAAACTAGCAGCAAGTCCGTAGTTCTTAAATCGTTTAATAAGAAAGAATAAAATAAAAGCATAACGTTTTACCAAAGTCAAGTCATAAATAAATAAAAGGAAAAAATTCAATTTAGAATCCGCCCGAAATTTAAGAACATTCCTATAACTTAATCCCTAAATAAATAAAATCCCTAGTGATCTTAAAGTAGGTTCTACTCACCAGAGTCCAAAATCAAGAACATTTACTCCTAAAATCTGATTGAGAATCCCTTAAGTCAACTTTGGCCTGTTCCATATTCAAGTTCAAAATAAACTGACAACTTCTGTTTATTTCAGTTTGAATTATTCTTTTCACTTTAATGTTAAAATATTGTATAACTATTTAAATTATTAAATTATTTTCATCAAAATTATTAATAGATTATTTAATTAAATATATTAATAAAATGGGCCTCCCTCTTATAGATTTTGTTTTCACTGACACTTCAAAATTTGTTTATATGTCACTCGCGATTTTCTAATTGTAAATGAAATTTAGGGTTTTAAACAAAATTTAAATCTGCTGCTTTCATTGTCCTGTTAATAAAGCTAATAAAATTATACACTCAAAGGCCCACACTAAGGCTCTCCCCCGTATCGTGGGTTCCCCGGAACAAACACAAAGACAGACACAAACACCCATGACCCGAGAACAAATGTTCGCCCCGACTGGGGATCGAACCCAGGACCCGCCGATCAAGATGCAGCACCACTACCACTCGACCAAGACGACAGTTCTATTTAAGGGTTTTCTTTATTCCGGTGTCTTTCCTACGCCTTTAAATATGAAACTAACCAACAACATTAAATAAATTTATCCACTTAGCTGTAAGACCATCCCAGTAGTATTTTCCTTTCAACCATATCCTGTCCTTTTTTTTGGTCCTTTTTAATTTGCTCCTGCAACCTTATAATTCCGTCAAATCGTCTGTCATTAGGATGGTGACGCTGAAAAAAATAAGAACACGAGCAAGACTACCACCCTTATATATTCCCTTAATTTCCGAATCGGAAGTTGGACTTTCTAGCTAATTGCATTCTCTATCCTCGCAAGGTCCCCGGATTGCGTCCTCAATTAAGGGACCCGGTAGAACCTTGCAAAAGATAACGAATACAATTATCAACTTGCTAAACCTAAAAAAAATCTATTTTCCCAATTATTTCAAATTATTTTTAAAACTCATCACGATTTTTCTATTTTTTCCAAAAAAACCAACCTACTATCTTTCACCTTTTTTCTGACAATCCACATTCCCCGTTGTCACTTTTCTTTTACTTTTTCTTTCAAAGACAAAGCGAGTCATTTAATTCTAAAAAGATTCGATACTCTTACATTAAAACTATTTCTTTTAATAAGTATAATTAGGCGTTTAAGGACGCATACAGCACAGGTGATTGCTGTTGTTTTAAACTATGGTCACATTGGAAGTGGCATCTCATTTTGTAAATTACTTCAATTCATAATTGACCGAGCGAGCGCTAAGCGTATCCGTTTCAGCTGGGGAAAAAATGCTTTCGCCTATGGTTTTTTTTTTGGAAAAAATGCTGTTCTCCTCTACAGATCGCATTTATCAACCGAATCTCGTGAAATTTTATAAATGGGTTCGATCAATTATTATTTTTTGTCGATTAATATAACAAAACTAATTGATTTTTGTACCTTGGTTTGTAAAAAGAACATTTTTATGGCACGACGACGTAGCAAAACGTCATTGCATTTATATTTCTTATAACTTATTTTTTCTTTTCATCCAAAACACCTAATCGGGCTCTATTCAAGAACTCCTCGATATATCCAATCGAATTCGCAACGGTTGCATTCCGTTGAAGTTCCAAATTCGAATTATAAAAACCGCGAATTCGACACGCACCGACCGCGTCGGCCCTCACGGGGAGACAAGTGTTACTGTGACGTCATAAAATTGTTTTTATTTTTAATACTTTATAGTTGCACAATCATGTGTTTGCTGAAGGGACGTGTTAGGTACAGAGACCACATCAAGTTAACCCAATTTTTTTAAAAACCGTTCTTATCGCAACGACACAGAGTGCACGCATGGGTACCCTGATATGCAGCCTCTCTGTACGTATGCCCTACCTCATATACTGTGGAGTTTTTGCGCTGGCGTTACAGATTATAGAAGAACAAAGTACCATTGAATTCATTGAACTAAATTCATTAAATTAACAAAATCTTGAGAATTTTTTTTTAAAAACCTAGTCGTATAAGTCTATGCATTAAATTTTGTTATGATGCTTCCGTAATGAGCACTTTAGAAAACTTTTAGGTTCTTTTGTATAGCTTCACGATAAACTGTGAGGGAGCATCAAAATGTTTCAGCTCCAAAACCCATCAAAATGTTATCGATCGATTTCGAACAATGGAAACAAAACGACGTGATTTTCGCGCGTGAATTTAAATCTCGCCGGCGGTGTTAGGCCGGGTGATTTGTGGCTATTTACTGCGGTTGTTAAGTCCCATTCTAGCCGACCACTCGTGCGAACACCGCGACGATTCGCATTCGAATGCGATTTTTAATTTCCAGAATACACCCCCATTGTGGCGCAATGTAACAATGCTGAATTTTACACTGAATGCGTACGGATTTTTACTGGTATTAATGCGTGGGCGCTTTTTAAATCGAAAAACGCATTGTGGATAGGCTCAGTGGTTTGGAAAAATTGTGGTCACAATAAAAATTATATGTATTTTACATTTTCATATTGGTGACATAACGCCATAAAACGTTTAGATGTAGGTGAAGAGAGTTTCCGAAATTTAATGAACATTGGGTATAAGTTTTGATATTATTTGTTTGGAGCACTAAATTCATGAATTGAACGTCTAATTTTCAAAATTATTATCATAGCAAAACTTGGGAGGCATAGACAAAGTTACTCTCTGTAAGCGTAAGATCGTTAGTTCCGAAATGTACAGTCAACAGCACATCAGGTTACTACAAACTGTCAAATTTCCCCAATGGATAGTAAACTCTAATGCTTCGAGATAAAGTTGAAAAACGATCGACGAAATTTGACAGTTTTGGATAGCATGATGTGCTGTTGACCCTGTACCTATTGGATTGACATGGACTGACGACGTGACTTTTCTATTGTGTCTGTCAACCCTGTACATATAAATTTTCGAATAAGATGTGACATTATCTTAAATTAAACCAAATATCACAAAATTTTATTTTTTATTAAATTATTCGTAAAACAATATGGCATAGATATATTTACAAATAGTGCAAATATAACACGAAGAAGTTAACACAACAACTATTTAAACACCTAATAAACGACTATTTAAATAATTAAAAAGGCATCTCAAGGATGAATTTACCTATTAACCAAGGTTCTCAAACAAAGCTTAAAAACCAAACCTTTCAGTTCTAGCATATATAAAAATAACCGAAAACAATATTTACGAAGAACAGTGCGTAACCAGGCACATTAACATAATTCCATTCCAAAAATAATTCCCGCTCCAAATTCAATCAAATCGGGTAATCTAATCAAAAACTCGACAAGACAATTTCGAGAATATTCCCGGGGAGAAAATGCCAGTGAATTTTGGCGGTAAAAAACCCCTTTTGTCCAAACAGCCGGGGCAAACGTCAGAACCCTTTCGTGACATCCTCATTCAGAATTCAGACTACATTCTCGGTTCGAAGTTGGAACACACACAGGGTTCGTAAATACTACCGTTTGACAGCGAGGAATTTATTTTTGTAGTCAGTTTATGTTCTTTTAGTGGATTTCTGTTCGCTACTTTTAGAAAGTATGGCTTTTCTGGTACAAAAATGCAGTGAGAATACTTAAAGGACGTCTTAAAAATAAAATAATAAATAAATATTTTTTGTCAGCCCATATTCGTCCCTAACGAGGGGCACGGGCAAAACAGCACTAAACTTTAATTCTTAACAGAATGGTGTCCACGTTTTTCGTGATTTTGCCAATTTCAGAGTATTTTAAGAGTATTAAAATAGAGAATGGTGAAGTCGCCAATATCAAATAAAGAAACCCTTTAAAGTTTTTATACGCCAGAATCTCATGGGTGCACCGCTAGCAGGTGAGGATGGCGATTTTAGAACACCCCATTCCTAAATTTATTCCCTGTCCTGTGTTTTGCACCTTTATTGTGAAAAACATAATTTCCAAAGCCCAAAGGTTTGGGCTGGACTTTAAAAATTCAGTGAAGCTAGAGTTACTAGAAGTTAATCACTGAATTGACGAGAGAATCATGAATAAAGTAATAATGCTATATTTATTTTTCGAAGAAAAAATGTTTTAATTAAAAACCGCGGCGTTTCTCCACCAAGTGCACAGTGGTATAAAATTTGCATAGTTCGCCTCAAGGAGTTGTCTGACTTTAAATCCAGTGAATCTAGTAACCCTTCGGTCGCTGCAGACGGCGCGCCTGTCACAGACAAAAACCTGCAGAACCGTTGCCTTAATAAACTTTTTAAGTTTAACGGTCTTACTACTGATAAATTATATTATTTTTAATATTCTAAATTTTTTTACCCTTCGGTCTACACAATCCCTAAAGGGGTAGGCAGAGCGTCATGTAGTTCTAGAATAAATAAATTGAAATTTTGAGAGATTTGGTATAGTGGTGATGAGTTGCAGTTTTTAGTCTTTCTTTTTTTTTCGTGCTTGCTCTATTACTATTCCTTAACAAATATTAGCAAAAAAAATACTTATATGACTTATAATGTTGACAAATTTAAAAAAAAATTTAGTAAAATAACATTGCATTAGTGTGATAGTGATGGTACCTAACCAAAATCTGATGGTAAATTTACTAAAATGGAATAAGTAACTTACTAATAAACGAAACCACCTTTAGGTAACCCGAGTAAAAACGTAGTTAAATAACTGTAGAATATTCAATTTTATCTAGTTTTTACAGCAAAGTGGTTCAAAAAAAAAAATCAAAACATATTGACATGTTTCGCTCACTAGCTAAATTCTTGCTGCAGTTAATCATTGCTAGCCTCTCCGAACCAAACTTTGATTTTCGCTTCTGCACCGAATAGGTATCTTTGGAAATTGTTGCCTCTTAGTCTTACCTGAATAATTGTTTTTTAGTTCTGTTTTAAGCAGTAAATATTTATTCATTCCTTCAAGTAGTTTCAATTAGTAGTAAATTGGTACAATTAGTGCGTTTTGGTAAGTAAAAATGCGGATATAAATGAGAATGAAAACTATAAAACACTTTTAAAAGAAGAAAGGTAAAACCATAATATGATATACCTACCCTTATTTAGACCCGTTTTAGTATTAAATGATGTGTTCAAATCACAAAAGCTTAAAGTGTTACTTATACTTTCAAAAAAAGATTGTTACCTATGGAGAGGGATACACTATGATGCATGTGCAATCACAATCCAATCTGGTCAGGTTCCCCTGTCAGTAAAGTCGCGGAGATCACACTGACAGACGCTCCAATGTAATTAGCGGTTTGCCCAATCTTGGATCATAGTCAATCCTATAATAGATAAGGCGCAAGGACTTTCAATTTTAAAACATGGTTTTCTCTACCTACGCTTAGCATAAAAATTATAGAGTGAATACGATTTACCCACAAAGTTTTCAGTTTCAGGATGAAAAAAGCCTACACCAGCCTCATAGAATGTTCCCAAAGTGTTCTTTAAAGATGAAAAGAAACCTTGTGTATGAAACCCTCGTGTTTGACTGCAAACATTAATTTGCTTCATATTTCATGCTGAGTGTACTCCCACTCACATGTCAAAGGTATGTTTTGTTTTTAAATAACAAAGAAAATGTTGCCGTTGCTGCCTTTGCTTTCTGAATTTTAATTTGTCCCAGTCGTTTTGTGTTCCGCACCACTGTGCTGTGTTCAGTGTTTTTGTTACAAGCTTGCTCTGTATTATAATTAGCTAGAATTTCAGGTTTTGACATTTGAAAATTGTATTTTGATAGCGAACGAATTAAGTTTTTTGGAAAATGTATTTTAAATAAGACTTATTAATTTTCTGTTGCATCTGAAAAATGCACAAAAATAGCATGAGGGTGTTTTTAAAAGTTTTTATGTAAATGTAGATAGATAGATAAAATATTTATTTGTAACACTTAAACACACACATTATTTACAAAGTCAACACATACCAGAATAAAAAAAGAAGCAAAACAATAAAGATACAAAAAAGAAGAATAATTATTATTACTTATTCTATTCTATATGTGTGCCACAGTTCCACAAAATGGTCGTAGCTCAGCATATGCATATTAAGCATATTTCCTCTAAACTATTATGCGTTTAATCAAAGGTCATTAGATTTGGAACATTGACTGCAGTGTTTGTAGTATTATGTATTATTTTAATGAAAATGTAGACTAAAATCTTACTTGTTTTAAACAAATTGTAAGGTTCATAACACGTTTTTTGTTTTAAATGCGGCAAAAAAATCGTGGTAAGAACCCATTGCGACAAACTTAACAATATGTAATCTAACTTCCCATTGTAATTTATGACCCTATAAAACATACACAGGAATTGAAAACAAAAATCTCACAACGACAAGTTACAAGTTGTTGCATTTTTCCTCCAAAAGGCATAAATAATACACAAGTTAAGTCACCCCGGGCAGACTATAATCAAACGGCAAACGAGATCAAAATAAAAATCTAATTACACACACACTCGCAAACAGTCATTCGAAAATAGCAAGTAATACTTCTGAATAAGGTACAATATTTTTGTCCAACGAACTCCTCAGAAGCGGCCCACTGTGCAAGACCCTCGTTTATTGCGTTAGGGACCCGGACCACTGTGCTAATTATAATCGCTTGTAGGGAAATATTTGGTCGATATAAGTAAAAGTGATCTGTGTTTGGGTTTTCAAACCGACGAACAGATTTTTATTTTTATTATAAGTACCTCGTAAAAACCATAATCCAACATTTTCTAAAATTATACCAGCAAATAAAAATAAAGTAGCTTGCTTTAATGCGTATTGAAACACTACTCGCGTCAATATGTCACCGACTAACATCGCCAACTCTATGTAATTTTTACATTTTCAACTTCTTTTTATTATGATTGTCATCTATACTTCTATACTAATACTAATATACTAATAATATAAAGAGGAAAGATTTTTATTTTTGTATGTAACGAATAGGTTCCGAAACTACTGGACCGATTTCAAAAGTTCTTTCACCATTAGGATGCTACATTATCCTTGAGTAACATAGGCTACATAATTTTCCCGAATTGCCACGGGAACGAAGTCCCGAGCGGGATTCTAGTAAACAATAAAATGGCTATGTAAGTATGTTTTTGTTCTAATTCATGTTATATTATGTTTACTATTTCTTACTAGGGTTGCCCAATAAAAAAAGTCGTCGGTGTTCAGTAGATCTTAATAAAAAACTAATTGAATTGAGTGAGAACCGCAAACTAAATTGAATCACGGCAGTGATTGCATCCCCATCGAAATATAATGCATTTATATAGAAATTTGTGGTTATAGACTGAAACATGAATCTAGAGTCACTGGAAAAAAGAAAAAAATATTAAATATACAGATGCGTATACTACGAGATAAGATATTTAACTTAAGTAAGGTAAATTGTAGAGTATTCCACTTTATTGTAAATATCTAGTAAATTGCATGAGTAATCCACAAGTTAAGTGGATACATTATTAATAGGTCATGTTTTACCTACATTATTAAAAAAAAAAGTTGTTCCTCCGTTATTAAAAAAACCTTTATGCCACACAACTAGGGGTCCAGGTCATGAGATGCAGGGTCATAACATAACTCATTCATTTGTTAAATCAGTGAATGAGTTATGTTATGCATTTAAAAAAAAAATTTTAGTATTACTAGTTTCTATACTGAGTAGGTAAACGTTGTTACATTAAACCTTGTGGATGTGAATGTTATTTTAAAATGTTTATAATTCGCCTTACGTGTTTTAAACAAATAACTGGCAGGTAGTGAAACTTTACTACCCTAATTAGAATGCATGCAGAGCTAGATCAAAATATGTTAAGATCATCAAATGCATGGCTCTACTTTTGGATAATCTTACGTAAGACATAGTTGATCGAAGCGTAAGACTATATCAATTTTGACAGCCAGTTTGGTCAAGTGGCTCTTGATCGACCGGTCCTGAGTTCGATTCCCAGCCGGAGCAAAAATTTGTGTAAAAAGCAGGTGTTTGTTCTAATGGGTGTTCGTGTCTGTCTTTGTGTATGTTTCAAGAGACTCACAACAAAAGGTAAAATCTTAGTATAAGCTTTTGTTTGCCTAGCATTTATTATTTATTTGATAGATGTTAACATAGGGATACACAATACGATATTTCTGTTGCTGGCACTTAAACTGCAATCTTTGACGTTAAAAACCCCAATTGTTGTCTATTCCAGTACTTTATTAACAAAACTATCCAACAGCGCGAGGGTAGGAAGACAAAGTCGAACTAGCAGTAGTAATCAGGTTAGTGAACAATTTGCCTTTGCAGCCATGCGTGGTATATGCCTCGTAATCTGTCCGTCTGTCTGTAGCGTTCATTTTTCAACTGACGTTTCCGTGCTTTCAATTTGAATTTTATTCCCGTAGTTTCGAGTAGTTCCGATGCTGCATTTGTGATATGATTTGTTTGGTTTGCGAAATAGTCTTTATAAGTTGCTCTACATGGCTTTAGGTAAATCTCTTTCAACCTCTCGGATGCTAAATTAGTCCATGGAACTGAACAACTTTCCCAAGGAACATAGGTCAAAATACGAAAAAAAAAATGTTGATCTCCCATACAAAATGCGCTACTGATGAAGTTTGTATGTGAACTAGATTTTTTTTTGTAATTTGCCCTATTATTGGGGGAAAGTTGTTCAGTTTCATGGGCTGATTAACCACCCGAGAGGTTGAAAGAGATTTACCTAAAGCCCTGTATATGAGTGAAGAGATTAAATTACCTAGCAAAACTTTAGATGGCGATTCTCCTTGTGAAACTGATCAACTTTCCCCAAGAAACCCATTTTTTTACATATTTCAGCCTATGTCTCCTGAGGCCAGTTGTTCAGTTTAGTGCGTTAATTCACATCCTTAATTTTCGCTAACTTATTTAAAGTCACCCAATAATAGGTATTTAGGAAGGTCGCGGGTTCAAATCTTAGTGTGGGCCTGTACCACTAAATTCGTCTTTTCGGATTTATGTACGGATTTCTAATTATCACTTGCTCAACGGTGAAGGAAAACATCGTGATGAAACTCGCCCGTCCAAGAGAATTGATTTTCAAAAGACGAGCGGGCCACCCCCGCATTGAGCCAGCGTGGTGGACTATGGCCTCAATATCCTTCGTATTTCGAAGGGAGGTCCGTGCCTCTCGGTGGGGACGTATATGAGCCGGTAAGAGTCAAATGGTTTTTGAGACATAAGACTAGACATAAGACTAGTTCTTCTAGTTCGTAGTTCTTTGCATAAGACTGAAATTTTTGAAATTCTTAGAATCAACATTTATTTTTGTTTTTGTAAGTCAAATTTTTATTTTTCCCTAAAAAAATATTTGTGTAAAGTTACGTAATAATATTTTATAACAATTTACCGATATCCCTACTCCTATTATTGAAACGATTGAAGATCCTTTTTTTCTATTCGCAATTTCCAAAAAGTAACTTCGCAATTACGCAAATAAAAAAAGCAATGTCATACCTCATTACTGCACAGTGTGTCAAATCCAGTGCGATTGAGACATTGCGCACGCACAGCGGCTGTGACGCGCGACCAATCGTGATAATCCGATACGTGTGGCCGGCGCGTGCGCCGTCAGTTGTGCGTCAGCCGCCGACGGAGAAACATAGTTAATTATTACAAATATGCAATGCTGGTGACAGCCGTTTTCATTTTTTTTGGAAGAATTTGTTTCTAACGGTCATCGTTTATCAAGCATTTATTATCTATCGTGGGATTATCTTACCTCCATGCTTTACTAAAAGCGAAAGGAAAATTAAGAATATGCTAGCTGCTAACTCTTCCTAGATTTACTGTAGTAACCAGAAATCGGGACGCGAGACTTGTGAGCGAAAAGATGACAAAATATCACCACTAAACTCATTTTTTCGTCTAAAACCTCTCAAACTGTATGTCAAATGTGGCGTCGACTGATTCTACAACTACATGATGATCTGTCTACCCCGACAGAGATTATAGGCGTGCATGTATGATGACTATAATAATAATAATAAACGCTACACACTCAAAGGCCCACACTAAGGTTTTCCCTTGTGTAGTGTGTCCCTTGGAACACACATAAAGACAAACACAAACACCCATGACCCGAGAACAAACATTTGCTTTTTACACAAATGTTTGCCCCGACTAGGGATCGAACCCAGTACCCGCCGATCAAGAGGCAGCATCACTACCACTCGACCAAACCGGGATTAATAAAATAGTTTTTTAAAGTTTCAACTAAGGCATATTAAGGTATTTTATAATTATAAAGCTTAATATGTTTTAGTTGAAACTAAAAAACTTGTTAATAATCATCATACCGTAACGGTACAGTTTTATTGTTACATGGAAAATTGGGGTAGAACAGTTGGTAATAAAACTGAGGTGAGACAGTTACTTTATTATGATAACCTGCTGTTGAATATGGACTGGTTCTTCTATTTTATTATTGTGGTTCGGCAAATAGAGTATTTCGAATAAGTAAGTTCATTTTCAAAAAAAAAAGAACAAGAAAGACATTGTTTGCCGAGATACATAGGAAAATAGAAGCATTGTACTTAGATCCATAATGACAGTTAAAACAAGATAATCTCAACACCTTTTCTACACTAATTAGGTAGATGGGTAATATGATAACAGTATGGTAAATGCAGAACATCCTATTGAGCTTTCTGAGCTTATGTTACCTTTACGTCATTGATAGGTGGGTATATCAATAAAATATCAATGTAATGACACTGATAAAATAAATAATTGACCCTTTTCTCACAATCAAAAAACTAACACAATAACAAACAATCATTTTTATTATACGCATAAAATATTATATTATACCGACACGCGACCTATAATAGTTTAATACGTGTATTAACAGACAAAAGATATAAAAAACCCAGTGGGAATGAGTGGGTGACATTGATATCATAATCAAAATATGAAATGATATTTCTAGGGGACCCAACGGACCCTTGAAAGGGATTAGGACGGCCTACACTTGTTTGTTTTTAATGATAGTTTATGGAATTGATTGTTTATTGTTTGTTTGTGATGTTGGGATGTATTTAGCTTACTGAGATTGTTACCCTATTCAAATTACATCGAGTTATAAAAAAAAAAAAAAGATGATTAAAGAGGTGTAACGTTGAGCCTAAGTTATGGGACAAACAGTCAATTTGCGATGTAGTTTTACTTCCCTTCTGTCTTAAAAGCATTAAATTAAACTCTTGCAATCCCATAATAAGAGGATATATTCAATAAACCTTGAAAATGAAAAGCCATTTATGTTTAATTCAGTTTTACTCCACACCACCAAAAAATTTGTAAACTACCTCATTTATAAACATCTTTTCAGCGTTTGGGTAAAAACAAAAAAGGGAGTACAAACAGCGTAAAGAAAAGAACATTTTCCAAAAATGGTGTGTCTTTAAGGGAGATTTATTCATCTCCATCGACTTTTTGGCGCAGTGGTCTTGATACTTTTATAGATTTCAACAATTTCAGAGTTTCCGCCTTAAAAATTGCCGTGTCCTACCGGGTATAATGTAATAACGTTTCCTATTTTTAATTAACCACCTAAATTGTACACACTGGTTGTACAACCATTATGAGAGCAATATATAATATAATTAAAAATTGAGAACTTGGGACATAATCTGAAAAAAGAAAGGGGTAATACTTTGCCCAGTGGTGCGACACACAACAGGCTTCACAAAAAAAGATCTACAAATCCATTTTTATCACAATCAATAGCGGCGAAAACTCCTTTTTCAAATACCTTGATTTTATCTCAGAAACCTATACTCAACCATTCCTGGCACAATGCCTTTTGTGTGGAAAGTCGTACGCAGACGCCACTTCGATGTTCGCACGACGAAATAAAACTCATCGAAAATTTCTCGATAAAAAACGCATTCGGCACACGTGCCTAGCCATTATTCGATAACCGTTGGTTTTAGGCAGTTACCAGCCAACCCTAATTTTACAATCATCTTCACCACACAAAAATGAACTCTAACCGGCAAGCTTTATAATTGAAATTGGAATGGTAATGACTAAATTGTTTTAGTTATGATGAATTTGAAGCCTGTTAGCGAAACTGTGTCGTGTTTATTTGGAATAAGGTTGGGATTTGATTGGGTTAGTTGAGTAGGGTTAAGGAAAACAGGGTTGAGCGAAGATTTCTCTATTTATTGGTGGGAAAGGCGCGTGTCACATCTAACACCAGCTTTAATATTTTCAGCCTCGTGGCTCGCACGTGCCGCGCTTTGGTAAAAAACTGGACGAACGTAATTCGCGTTTTATTGTCACATTCTTCTTGTTAAATGTTATGGCCGATTTTTTTCGACGGGGCTTCTTTTGTGGTTACTAGGCTGACGATTATTAGTGAAATTGGCTTGTTAAGAATGGAGCTTGATGAAAATTCAAGGGATTAGGTTTTTGAACTGTCACTAATTTTGCAATTTGAATTAGAATGGATATTTTGTGTTAGGTATCACTGTGTGATTCAATGTTGACTTCCGATTAAATTAAAAGTAATAAAATAAATAGACAATTTGTCTGAAATAATTTAGACGATTTGTAGAGTAACATATTTTTTAATATTATTTAAATTTAGACTGTAGAGATCAGCTGTTTTCATTTTATGAATTACTAGCATTCCGCTCGGGACTTCGTTCCCGTGGGAATTCGGAAAAATTATGTAGCATATGTTACTCAGGGATAATGTAGCATCCTAATGGTGAAATAATTTTTGAAATCGGTCCAGTAGTTTTTAAGTTTATTCGTTACTAGCTTCCCGCGCGGGACTTCGTTCCCATGGGAATTCGGAAAAATCATGTACCTACCCTATGTCCATCCCGGATAATGTAGGATTCTAATGGTGAAAGAATTTTTCAAATCGATCCAGTAGTTTCCGAGCCTATTCGATGCAAACAAACAAACAATCAAATCTTTCCTCTGTATAATATGTATAGAAGATATGTATAGATATAGATAGATATAGATATAGATATAGACATACAAAAATACAAATCTTTCCTCTTTATAATATTAGTGTAAATGTAGATTAGAATACAATAATCATAGATATACAATGTGGTTATTATTAGGAAACTTATTCAAATTTCTTCGCTTCAAGTCAAAAATCCCAGTATAACGTGTAAAATATTGCATTTCATTTCAGGAAGAAACGCTATTTTCATCTTGTTAATACTACCGCCATCTATCGCCAAAACACAGAACTAGTCTCACCAGGGTGTCTCTGCTCCACCCCCAAGGGCCTATTTCCGTCCACGTGCGTCGACAATACGACACAATAGTGACGTCATCGCTACGTCATAATACGGCATTATTTACAAGAAACTCAGGAAATTGCCTTTTCCCAGTCTTTAGTTCTGTTGTAGGGGATTATATTGCAGTGTGTGATGAGTGGAAGCGTAGAAGATGTGAAAGGGAATGATTTTAATAACTTTATTTCATTTTAAAAGACTTGATCAACGTTTCTGGTTGACAAAGGTTCTTTCCTTTCAAAAATCAGAAGAAAATACAAAAGTGCGAATGAAACAACAGAATTTTATACCTACCAAATATTGGCCGGCCGGCCGGTTTGGTCGAGTGGTAGTGACGCTGCCTCTTGATCGGCGGTCCTGGGTTCGATCCCCAGTCGGGGCAAACCTTTGTGTAAAAAGCAGATGTTTGTTCTCGGGTCATGGGTGTTTGTGTTTGTCTTTATGTGTTTTCCAAGGGACCCACGACACAAGGGAAAACCTTACTGTGGGCCTTTGAGTGTGTAGCGTTTTTTTTTTAAATATTTATGGACTCGTCTGTCAGTTTACTCTTTGGTCAGAAATTGTCTTTAACCCCGACGCAAAAAGAGAGGGGTGTTACAAGTTTAACGTGTCTGTCTGTGTATCTGTGTATTTGTGTATCTGTCTGTGGTATTGTAGCTTCCGAACGGATGAACCGATTTTCGTTTAGTTTTTTTGTGTCATAGATAATTTTATCCCGAGTATTTCATGAAAATCTGTTCAGCCGTTTAAAAGTTATAAGCAATCGAATGTCGGGGGTGATTCAACATTTTTAATTTTAGTGTTATTTTATAGTTTCAGTTCAGTTGCGTCAGGAATGACGGGTCAGATTCCTCTTTCGATATCATACATAGGTAATATGCATTTATTGGGTTGATCATCGGCTTTCTCCTTTATTGTTTGTAAGCCCACTCCTGTTTGTCATACACTGGTGTGATCCCTCCGTTCCCGGTAGTTAAACTTTTTGTAACATGTTGCTCAAGCGATTGTATGTACTACTGTGACTTTTTTGTCTCATTAGTTCAACTAATGGCCGCTGATTGAACTATTATCTCATTAGTTGAACTAATAGTTGAACTAATGAGACAAAAAAGTCTCATTAGTCCCTTCCATGCTGGACTGGGAGTGAAAGAAAAACAAAGTGTGCCAGCTACCAACTCTTCCCAGGTATACAGTAAAAGTCTGTAAGAGGGATACGAGGGTTTTGCTGTATTATGGGCGAAAGGCTGACCATGACCACCTCTCATCATTCTGCAACTTGTTCCATCTGATAACCTTCACTATTTGTGTCAAACGTGGCATCTAGTGGTTTTAGAACCACTGATGCTCTGCCTACCCCTTAAGGATTGTAGGCGTGAGCATGTGTATGTGTTTATTTAGTACAATCGGCTTAACAAAAATTTGTACAACCGGGAACGGAGGTGACTTCTACGAGTCGGCAGTGGAGAATGGTAAAACATAAATGGTAAAACTGGTCTGGGGGTACTTTTTTTAAAATGATGTCGTATCACTTAGCCAAACTTTTCGCCCTATGCATCTCGATTTACCTCAACTAAAATCCAGATTATATGCCCTTTGGCTACAAGTGTTCTATTGGATTTCTTATACTAATTTAAATTATCCTGTGATGAAACACGTATAACTTTGGAAAATCAAGTTTATAAAAAACACCAATTTAAGTAAGTACATCGTATAATACAATATTATAATAAGTATTTATAATATAACATACAATTATTCAAATGTAAAATAAACGAAACGAAACCCATTTTCACTTATCACTAAATCAAACACTTCATTCTCGTTTGACAGGCGTGAACAAAAATAAATAAAAAATAAAAATAAAATATTGTAGAGTGTAGGTAGACCATGGTTTAGTCAGAATCTGATAAGGGGATGGTTTCCTGAAATAAGACAAAAATTATTATAGTAACCACCCGAGAGGTTGAAAGAGATTTACCTAAAGCCCTGTATATTATAGTGATTGTAATGATAAGTAAAACTGTTGCCTTTCTATTCACAGCATCATTATCAGAGGTATTTATAATTTTAATCAACTGAGATAGTTGGTTGGTTCAAAGAAAAACTGACAAAATATATTAGGTATTAAAAATAACTTCATAAAGTATAAAATTCTAACATTCAGTTGCTTAATTATAATAAGACAAGGGCACGGACAACAAGTCTGTGGATGCAAAATTAAGTGTTAATAATAAAAAACATTCGGTTGCAGAAACGTTCATTATAGTTAAAGCTTATTTAAATATAATGCCGTCCATGTATAAGTTGACAGAATGATACCATCTGATACTGGGTGTAAGGATAAAATAAAAAGATTCCTCACCTCGAACTTTGCGATGAAGATATCAGAATCATCTGAAGGTGGAGGATGATCAATATCTTCAACGGCTGTTATTTGCGGACCTAAAAATTACGAGCAAAGTTACTCAAGGCGAGTGTCAGCGTAGAAGATCCTTTAAGGCGACTACAGCACCTAAATTACGATTTTATGATGCGTAGATAAGCATGACGCACAGGACATAAACTACATAAGTAGTTTGCTGAAAACATGATTTTTGGTTCGATAGAAAAAGCTCACAAAGTAACCTCTAAATACCCAATATTGTGTATCTTTTAAGCTGTAAAAACGATAGTAAAATGCACACAGGAACTTGAATTTGCTATCAAAATGTTCGTTATTGAACACTCTCGATAAGTAGCTAACTCATTTTTCGATTTAAGCTGTTACCTTTCCATAAATCTCATTTTCTAACTTTCGAACATGTTTTTACGCACGCACGCTTTCATAGTCCGTAAACTTCGTGTATCGACACTGTTCGCACTGCCGGCCCAGGCCTGTTGAGAGACGGAGATGGCACTATTCCTATGTGTGCTGCCTTTAACGGGTGTTGTAGTCGCCTTAAAAAATTATGTTGGTTTCCTAGGCCTAAGATTATAGAAAATGGGTAATTAGGCTTCTCCTAAGGCAAATCTCTAAGCTTGGTTGCTCACTCTTCTTTGAAACATTCCCACTTGCCTAGTTTTATCAGTTTGGTGGTGGTTTGGTGCGATTTTTGTGTGATAATCTTTTGGACTGTTTTGGCCAGTGTTCACAAAATATTTTACCAACGATTAGCAGCTAACCAGAGATTTGACAATGTCATTTTCATACTTTTTTTTGACATTTTGTCTGATTAGCTTGTAACCGCAGTTTAACCGTTGGTTATTTTTTGGTGAACACGGGCCTAAAGGTATCCTCCCAACTGAGATCAATTAAACCATCATGTTTTTCGACTGAAGATTGCCAGTGGACTGCGGATAAACCATATTTTGGTTTTTTGATGGACCATTAGAATAAGATTACCTATTTTATGTTTTTCAATAAATAAATTAAATAAACTGTCTACCTACAAGAGGGCTTTATTTCTTACTAGCTTTCCGGCCGGGACTTCGTTCCCGTGGGAATTTGGTAAGATTATGTAGCCTATGTGTTAATCTAGGTTGTCAGCTACCTCCATACTGTATCAAAATTACTCCAGCCGTTTGAGCGTGAAACAGTAACAAAATCTATACATCCATACCAAATTTTGCTTTTATAATATTAGTAAGGTTTTTCGCTAATAGAAAAATGGTTTTAAACGGTGTAAAGCTACTTACCCATAGGTATACAATCCATGGGGTCAAACATGTCCATGGAGATCAGATCCAAGGTTGGAGAAGGTGGCGGGAGAGGCAATGCGCAGGTTGACGATATTCGACCTCCTGGTAAAACGATTAAGGTAGTAAGTAAGTGTTGTGATAGAGAACTAACTGTATGGTGATTTATTGGGTGATAGCGAGGAAAGATGAGGAACCTTGATACGTGGTTCCCTTAACACGTGGTAAGACCTCCAAAAAGTTATCCCTTGAGCGTCAAAGGGTTGTCATAATAGGAGCTCCACAAATAAAGTCAGCGCAGGGTATCATCAATTACAGGTATTTCTGATTTTTACACATCAGGAATTGAACCAGGAAATGTCAATTTAGAGGTCAATTTATGTCAATTTATCGCGTCTTCGCCTAAATGTGTGATGATATTTGATCATAATTGAAATTGAAATTATTTAATTTAGATAAAATACTAACCATATTACATTTAATTACTTGTCAAAGAATAAAATGAAATAAAATAAAATAGAAATGTCAAATGATAATAAAAATTATAAAATGTCATGTCAGTTATATGTGTGGAGAAAGTGTGACCCTGACTTGCAGTCCAGTCCATCGCTGTAACGTGGGCAAGTCGAACCGCTCGGACAGTACGCTCAGGATGCTGTTTGTGCTGCGTGAGTGAAGCACTTCGCTCCCTCATTTTGCGTAGAAATCATCTGTTTGTACCGTAGCAAACATTGTAGAGGCACTACAAAAACGTGGCAGCCCAAGCAGCATCCTAAACGCTGTATGCCCTGTATGCTCTGCGTGAAGTTGGTCCACAGGCTGCACGTGTAGGTAAAAAGATTGACAACAAGCTTTAAACAAAGGTGTGATGTGATCAATTCCCTTACCAGGTCTATAAGGTGATCCCTTGATCGTCAAAGGGTCGTCGTCATACGAGCTGCAGGCGTCGAGGCGTCGCAACGCGTCGGGGCGCGGGGGGGCGACGGGCGGCGCGGGGGGCGGGGCAGGCGCGGGGGCGGGGGGGAGTACGGGGTGCGGGGCCGAACTTGTACAAGGTTCTACAGTTGTTACTGGGGACAAGTGTTTGTTGATTTGACTCGAAAATTCTTCATCTTTTATATTGCGCACTGCCAAGGAGTGGAATTCCCTGCCGGCGTCTGCATTTCCGAGTTCATACAACCCGAATATCTTTAAAGTACGAGTGAGGCTTCTTCTAGGTGAGTTCGCTACATTCCTCGACCGCATCTTTGCCCTGAGCTAGATTGTGTTTTTTTTAAATATTATATGACCTCAATCTTGACCATAAAGGTCAAAGATGAGGTCGACGATGGAGCGAGTTAACCCAGGAAATGCCTATAAAGGCACTGGTACTCCCACGCACAGACGTAACACAGCAAGCTGTTTGGCGTCGGACTTCGGTAGGAGGGTTTACAGAGCCTACTACACCGCATGAGACCATAGGACGACACCTCAGATTCAGATAAAAATGAAGTGTCGTTGCCTGGGATGGATTACTAGGAGGCAAGTCTCATTTGTGTTTCCTTAGTCGCTTCTTACGACACCCACGGAAAGAGATGGGGTGGTGTTATTCTCAACCGATCACCACACGGTGGCAAGAGCGAACCCATTTTTAATTTAAAAAACCGTTTGCCTGTAAAGTCGGTATACGGGCGAAAGTTTTACGTGACAACGACTTTGAGTGGTAAAATAATTTTAGCGGGCTAACCATGCCCGAGTGGAAGGGACGCGTGCCTCTCACTCGCTCTCATTGTGAGCGCATAACGTGAGCGGAGCGTTACGCAGTTTCTTGAAGTGTCACCCGGCAAACCAATTTATAAGACGTTGTCACGTCAATAATTAATTAATTAATTAATTTTAAACTAATAATTTACTTAACACTAACAACATTTATCAATAGTATGACATAACCTATAAACTCAGTTTCTCAACTTTTGTGTCAATCTAACAATTAATCAATCAATCATAGTTTACGATAATGAAATATCAGTGTACAATTATTTACCTTTATTGTTGTAGTTGTTGTAAATGACGAATCTAAGCACTCCACATTTTCACTACAGACACAGCTGACGATACTTTAACCACACGTGTGAACTTGTATTATGACGCTTTCTTGTTTTTCCAACGCCAAGAACGTTCGAGAAAGACAAAGACAGAGACACAAGCATGCGCCGATTCAATGCGCCTAATTCTCTAGTGCTGCGCGCGCGGCAGACCGATCATAGTTGAGTGGGAGAGAGACGCAAGGCATTCGGCGGGCCTCTCTCTCGTTCGGTGACTCATCGTAACGTTACCGAGCGTTACACTTTTTCATAAGTGACTCCCAGCCGCAACCTAATTTAAGACGTTGTCACGTCAAAAAATCTTGCTAGCCCCCAAAGCCGATGCTGTGAGATCATCACCGAGCACGCCACCAATAGAGAGTGATCAGTTTCTCACAACACCTCTGTGATATTATACAGATACTAAATATCCGCCCGCGTGGACTACAGGTTATATCATATGTTATTTTGTAATTAACATCCTGAATGTTCTATTAAATAAAGATATTTTGAGTTTTGAGTTTTATCATGCGCAGCAGTGGGATAAAATGTAGATTATTTCCTTTTTCAAGGTCTAATCTATCTCTGTACCAAATTTAATCTAAATCGGTTCGGTCATTTAGGCGTGAAAGCGTAACAGAAAGTTACTTTCGCATTTGTAATATTAGTAGGGATTTAATAATATTTTTAGGCAAAAAAATTTTTTTTTCCAATAATAATTTCGTATAATCAATTATTATTATTATATTCTGTTGCTATCACTTTCAGTAATCATAATTATTTTTATTACTAAATATCAATATACATTGATTAACAGCAAATGATAAAATAACGCGCTATGTACCTTAGATAAAATAATTTTCATCTTTTTCTCCAATGGAATTCAGACCTGCTTCTTAGAATATATTAACAGCTACACTAGGGCAATAAAAAACAACACGGTCCATTATGCTACAGTAAAATTTTTGTTTTTGGGTCCAGTGTCCATACAAAATTACCCATTCTCCTTTTAACTTACCTTCGGAAGACAACGTGGTATGGTAAGCGTAATGAGGTTCTTCTACAATGAGCTGCAGGGTTCCGCAGGGTTTGATCTTCGGCACTACGGTCGCCACTACCGGCACTCTGATCTGCACCGCTCCTTTTATCTCTGGGCCTGATTCTATGTCGACTTTCTAAAAATGATTATACGTAATTTTTTTTAATTTGTGAAACACATAACAATCCTCTTACAGTAACCACCTGCGTGCTATTTGTCTATTTACAGCCTCCCTCCCACTAACTATTTTGACAATTGTGGAAGACCATAGCTGTACGTACAGAGTTGTGAAATGTGTAGCCACAATTAACTCCACTCGGGTCACGGAAGTTAGATGATAGTTACTCTACTATAATTATCTAATCCGCCAAATCATGTTTTTTTTTATTAAAAGATGGGTTAGCTCTTGACCTCAATCTTGACCATAAGGTCAAAGATGACGTCGACGGTGGAGCGAGTTAACCCAGAAAATGCCTATAAAGGTACTGGTACTCCCACGCACCGACGGAACACAGCAAGCTGTTTGGCGTCGACTGAATCCCGAATCTGAAACAGGACCGAGTTTGTAGGAAGAAGAAGAATCAAACACAGAGCTGTTTTGATGGACGAACTAATAAAAAATAAAACTACCTTCATTGGGTAATTGAGGAATAACACAAGGCAGTGTCATACACTTGTGTTAAAGGTAAGTTTACCCTAATCAAAATCTGTTCATTCAGCTCGAGAATGTCTGAGGCTAAATGCATGGTTACTCCTTAGATAAATCACCAACTGATCAGAGTTTCTGTTCAAACATCCAACAATGTTATCGTCCAGCAAGAGTTTAATGTATCTATAAAACAGTAAAGGGATTTGGATCTGGTCAAGTCAGTCTATTTCTCCGTGGAAGAGTCATTGCAGGAAACTAATCTTTGTTGAACGTGATGATGATGTTTATTATTACCTCAGTTGTATTTTTCTCGTCTTTATTAAGGACAAACTTTCCACCGTCTCGCAAATCATCTGCTGTAGCTGGAACTAGCATCTGTACAAAGATTTGGAAGTTTATACTTTATTAAAATTGGCTATAAAAATAAGTCTATATCTGTGATCGGTAGAAGATTCCATATCACTTTGGGGAAAGTCGGAGAGATTATCAACGACCTTTGGTTCAGTGGTTACAGCTCCGCCTCAACAGTTTCTGGGTTCCATTTTCGTCCGAGACAATCATTATTGTAAAAAAACAAATATCTGAGTGTATATATCGAGCGAGTGAATTTTTGTTTTTGGGTCTAAGTATTTCTGTCCCAAAAGTCGCATCACACAAGTAAAAACTAGTGTAGATTACCAGTGATTTCCTGACGACAATCCCCAAAGTGGTAACTTTCCATTTTTCCAGTCACAAACTTGATAAAACTGACCTGTTTTCCATTAGGAAGGTTTGTGTCAACCACTTTCACCAGCACAGGTGTCCCATTCTCCGGTTTTAGCAAAGCAAATGGCGTTTGATTCTTAGCAAGAGCCACTTTCATATGGTATGTGTTTATAGGGTCCACAATCACTCCAGCTCCAAAGTTGTTGGTCTCGTCATTCCAAATATCCCCTGGTTCAGGATATGACTCGGAATCTTCCCAAGGGCTCCGAGATGACCAATCACGGGAGGAAGAGCTTTCTATAGAAGGGAGGTATGGCTCTACGGAAGATGATACCTCACAATGGTCTTGTGAGGCTGGTCTGGAATCCAAAAGGTTTTGTTTTTTTTAGTCTTGGCTTGTATACTTGACTACGATCAAAGAAATTATCTGTTCTATCTTAGCTGTGGTTGTTTTTCCTATAAATGGACTCCTGATTATTTTTCTGGGAAAAAGCTGAGTCATCAACTTGTTTATTTTTCTGTTTATCACTTTTAGAAAATTGTAAAAAAACAGCTTGTCTACATAGAAGAAAGAATTCATTCCTGAATTAGACAAGCAAGATACAAAGTGATTTAAAAACACTGAAATTACTACATTTTTCTCAATGTGGAAAGTAATTGTTTTATACCTGGTAGAGTCAGGTTGAATATCAGGCATTGGACGTCTTGGTCTGCCACGAGGTGCATTTCGTCCTCTACTCATAGTGACGCAGCCGTCCTCGGGATGGGTCTTGAAAAAGATAAATAGGAAAAAAAGTATGGTTGATTAAATCAGGTTTTAAGAGAAGATGTTACCTGCAGATACTCACAGTGTTGTGACGAAGCCTCATATCTCAAACAGGACCACTGAGGAAATATGCAAGGAGTTTCTTTCTTGTGACATATATGTGGCGAACTTGGCTAACCCTGGTGTCAGAGTTTTCAAACCCTCAAATGGTATCAGACTTAGTTATCGACTATAGTCCATCGACAACAGCTGACACCGTGCAAGGGCGAAGCACAGAATCGCTCGTGATAAACTGCCACGTTGGTCACCCATCAGTTTTCTGCCCCTATATACGTTGCTTAACTGGGCTACGAGCTCTTTAAGAGTTGATTTTGTAGAATGGAGAATGATCTTCCGAGAATGGACTTTTCTTATACATATAAGAGCAATTAATACGAACCTTGTTTTTATGACAAACGAGATTAGACTGTTGGTTGAATCCTTTCAAGCAAATGTTGCAGCGGTATGGACGCTCGTTGGTGTGCGTGAACAGGTGGTTGCGGAGATTTCCTGTAAGGATATCACTGTTTCCCTTTATGGTTCTACAAAATATGTTTGTTTAATCTATATTCATCTTTTTTAAATTTTTGCTATTTACATGTTGCAGAAAATTGCAATATCAACTTACATGTGTACTAGGAATTTTAAAATACCTTCATTTCACGAGATTGGTTTTTTTTAACATTTAACTTGCTTAAAATCATATCGAGCCTATTGCTTTGAGGGGACTACTTTGTACAACATGTAAAATTTAATTTTTTATGCTAATTAAGATGTCTACTTTGAGTTGAGTAACTATTTATAATATCATAATACATAGAAATACCGATTCTGACTCACTGACTCACTGACACCCAACCCAAACCTTCCGACCTATAATGCTAAAATTTGGCACTAAGGTTCTATTTATAAGTTAGGCAAAGAATAAGATAGGATGTACTAAATTTCCATAAGAACGATGTCCCAGGCATCCTCTAATTTAAATAATAAATACCGATTGATGAAAGTACCTTTTTGATGGAATCCTTTGGGACATAGATGACACCGATATGGCTTTTCATCAGAGTGTGTCTTACGGTGGGAGATCAAGGTGGAGACGCGATTGAAGGTCTTGGCGCAAACCTGGATGGGAAGGATTGAATGTTAGGATAGGAATTATAGGATAGGATCGGAATATGATTTTTCTTGATCGCTTTGATTTGTTTGCTTGATGTTTCAGACAGATCCTGTGTCCGAAAGCTAAAGATATGACTGAAAAAAAAAGAAATTTGACCACGACTAACTTATATTAGGTAAACTAAATCTACACTAGTATTATAAAAAGGAGATATTTGTATTTTTGTAGGTTTGTAATGAATAAATTCGAAAACTACTGGACCGATTTCAAAAATTATTTCACCAATACAGAGCTCTCTTATCAGCAGGTGGCAAAGGGTACATACATTTCCAGAATTCACATTGAATTACATAATAGTAGTGTAACCTAACCTAACCGAACTTAAAAAAACCCTTACCTCACCTAAAATAACCTAACTTGTCCTAATTTCATGCAGGCGGCGTTTAAAGTTTCGTAAATTTATAATCTTGTTAGGCAGATTGTAATATCGCGGGAGATTATAATTTCATGAGTGAAACTGTAATATTACTGTTTTCACACTTTTCCGGTGACATATATCCACTCCTTCTTCTTTTTATCCAATGAATAAGAAGAAGAAGACAATTTTGTATCAAAATCTAACTGTACCTAATTTGTGTTGGAGTGCAATAAAGTAAATTGTATTGTATTGTATAGTATCCTCTCACCTCACAAGAGTAGGGTCTATCCGAGGAGTGTATCGCGCGATGTTGGCTGAGGGTGGACAGCTGTCGGAAGCTCTTGCCACACACGTCGCAGTGGAAGTTGCGTTCGTCCGTGTGGGTAGGCAGGTGCCGCATCAGGGTGTATTGGTGTTGGAACTCGCGCCCGCCTGGTGAATAGCAGCAGATTTTAAACTTAGGCTCCCTCGGCTGTTATGCTCTATTTACTGGAAATCCCCCGTTTAAATATACATATACACGGTACATACGCTCACGCATATAATACCTATAGGGGTAGGCAGAGCATCATTGGATCTAGAACCAATTGATGCCATATTTGACATGAATTCTGAGGGTTATTAGATGAAACATTATGTATTATAGTGAGAGGTTGTCAGCTTTTCGCCCATAATACAGCAAAACCTTCGCGTCCCACTTACTGAGTTTTACAATATGCATGGGAAGAATTAGCAACTGTGGTACATTCTAAGTTTTTCTTAATACACTCCCAGTTCAGCGTGGAAGTCATAGACATGGAAGAGGCTCTATAGTAAACTATCAGTCAGCAGTTTCTTTCTGCAAGATTGTACTTTACCATCGAAATTCCTCTAGGGCAGCGAAATAATTTTAGGTAGGAATATTAAACTGTCTCCCTATAGGGGAACCTTACGTCCAACTGCACTGTCTTAGTTATAATCTAAATATATAAAAGGAGAAACTGACTGACTGACTGACTGACTGACTGACTGACTGACTGACTGACTGACATATCAACGCACAGCCTAAACGGCTAAACGTAGGCACTTGAAATTTGGAAGGGACGTAGCTTAGGTACCGTAGAGGTGCACTAAGAAAGGAATACCAAAAATTCCCAAGGGAACGGGAATTAGCCGGAAAATCCTTTTGTATGAAAAATCTAAACCGCTTAAGTTAGACGCTTGAAATTTGGTATGCAGGTACCTTAGTAAAGTTAAAGCTTAGTTGCAACAGTATATTGCAAAATTCCTACGGGAACGGAAGTTAGCAGGAAAAAACTTTTGTATGTAAAAATCTAAATCACGTAAGATAGATGTTTTCAATCTGTGTACTCTGTACAAAAAAAAATTAACACGCAAACGAAGTTGCGGGCATTAGCTAGTATCGTTATAATTATGTTAATGATTGAAATCATCATCTTACTTTTGCTAATCCTTGATCTTCATCTTTACGTCGCAGGGAAATTTAGAATGTAAGCAATATGCTCTGCTATGTAAAACACTTTTTATACTAATTAGGTTCTCAATTTTGAGCCCCTGAGCCCATCAGAGAGAGGTAACATGTGTAGTAATTACTTACATATGCTGCACTCCCAAAGCTTGATAGTGCGTCCTTGTCTTTTTACATATTTTACATAATGAAATCTGGAGCGAGGGTCCGCTTTGTCTATTTTACATGAACCACGTTCTGAAAAGTTAAACCTTCCATTAGTAGATTCCCAAGATTTAAAAAATCCCTAGATTAAAAAAAAAGACCTGACTTTGAATATACGTGCAAAGTATTGTGTATATTATGAACACCCTTCGGAGTTTCTTGCCTATTCATCTCTGGGAGTTTCTTGCCTATTCACCTTTGCGAATAGGTGTAGAGACGGTAGAGTCAAAAGACCGAAAATGTATGTATGCATTTAATCCTTTAAACTACTTCACTAATTTGACTTATTATAAGTAACATCCTGAATATTCTATGTAACAAAGCTATTTGACTTTGACTTTGGCTGCCACTAACAAATTCTCGTTTAGATCTGGAAAGCTGAAATATTGCACAAAACAGAGGTTCCCTATGATTTAGATGGGGAATACTATAAAGTTACCTGGGTTGTCTGAATTTCCGGGCATTTTCTAGTAAAGAACAATATTATGAAAAGATATACCGTTGGATGTTGAAGAGACTAGATGTGGCTCCGCGTTGGCTGGTTTTTTCGTGAATATGAAGCCACTGCGAGTCTTGATCGTTGACTCTATACTGGGATTGTCTAGTTCCTGCTTGAAAATACACCAAAAAATTTTAAAAAATTAACATACCTAACCGCAGAGGGTTATAAAAGCGTGTTGTCAAGTCCATTGTAAAATAAAGTATAGTAGTTGCATAGACTTTTACGGAGTAAATCGACCATCGCGATTTTGGCGGGGTCAACGGTCTGGATTCCATCTTCCCTTTTATTTATATTAGCACTTACATACATCAATATGATCATTCATACAGTCACGCCTTATATCCCTGTCGGGGTAGGCAGAGCATCATGTGGTTCACGCCACGTTTGACATACCTACATTATGAGGGTTATATTATAGATAAAATTATGATTTTTTATAAGGATTTAATGAGACATTGTTTGTGAATTATAGTTATCTTTTTTTTAAATTATAAGATGGGTTAACTCTTGACCTCAATCTTGACCATAAGGTCAAAGATGAGGTCGACGATGGAGCGAGTTTACCCAGAAAATGCCTATAAAGGCAATGGTATTCCCACGCACCGACGGAACACAGCAAGCTGTTTGGCGTCGGACTTCGGTAGGAGGGTGGTCGCGAACCAGACGGCCCTTTTCAGAGCCTGCCACACCGCATGAGACCATAGGACGATACCTCAGATTCAGAAAAAAATTAAGTGTCGTCTGGGATGGATTACTAGGAGGCAGGTTTCATTTGTGTTTCCTTAGTCGCCTCTTGCGACACCCACGGAAAGAGATGGGGTGGTGTTATTCTCAACCAATCACCACACGGTTAAAGAATCTGTACTGCGGATTCTTCATTTTTTTTTAATCAAATTGAAATGTATCAGCACAACACAGTAAGTATTAAAAAAAGAACAAACAAGTAAACATGGAACAATTGAAAATAATCGCTCTGTTATTATTTACTCCAATCAAATTAGCGTCATCACATTATTAACATTACGTCTGTCTGTCGAAATAAACTGAGTTTTTACTACTGAACAGGTTTCCATACGGTTTCGTCAACACACGGAGAGATTCAAGAAGAGAAATTATGTCTGTTTAATGTTTTGAGTAAACTGGCAACAACATGAGAAGAGTCCACGGCAAAGTTGGCACGAGTCAATAGTTTGTAAAAAAAAGCAATAAATTAAGGAATTAAGTTTTTTAAACCCTAATAGCCCACTGCTGGGCACGGCTTAAAAATACAAACAGAAAGTAAAAAAAATGAAAAGAAAAATAAAAAGCGAGCAGGAAAGGTTAAACAATTACCTTTTTCGGCACTTTTACATTTTCAGTTTTCAAGTCAAGAAGATCCTTGCCGAATGTGGTTTGGCCAGTGGTGCCGAATCCTGCCTCGGAGACCAGAGAAGCAATGTTGCCATCTTCCTCTGTCCACGCGAACCTGGCTTGAGGCTCCGGGTAAAAACTATCACGGTACAACGAGCGGTCCAACTGCAAAACGAGGAAATGCATCTATGGGTTTTCTTCTTATCGTGTCGACCTAGGCTAAATCTTTGTGGACCAGTACTCAGGCCATACGGGTTGCGCTATCTGTGGCCTTGTAGATAAACTATACTAATCTTTATTAATATTATAAATGTGAAAGTGTGTTTGTTTGTCCTTCCTTGAAACGGAGAAGCGGATTGGCGTGATACCTTTGCGCGATTCTTGCACACCCGTGTGTGCACAATTTGTATCGCACGCTTTGTCAACAAGAGCGCGAGTTAACCCGTCACACGATCCAAGTTCGGAAGTGAAAGTGACATATAGGTCGAAGTTTCTCCCTATTTTTTTTAGGTTAAATTCGATTACTGTGGCAAAAATATGTAACTATATACTACAAATGATATGTCTCTGTGTTCCTTATTATTTGAAATGTATCTCGTTCCGCCCTCTCCTTCTATCATATTCATATATTTCGTAATTATTATTATATTTTCACCCAGCGTCAGTGCACAACAGATATAACGACATCGACATGACAAAATTAGGTATATCGCTTGTCCATGTCCATGTTAGCTGTGCTGAGTAGACACTTAAGATATTTTTTTCTGGGTGGTAAACTAGTATTGATTATAAAGGCTAAACTGTCAGTCTATCTGTTTCGTTTAGTATAAACCGCTACAAAGATTTTGACAAGATTTCGTATGAAGGTAGTTCATATCATAACGTTACATATTGTATCATAAAATAAACAAAAAAGTATAATAAATAAAATAATAATAATCTTTTTGCAGAGCACGTATATAACACGCGTATGAAAGTCACGAGCTATCGTGTACCCTATCGTGTACCTTGTACCCTCAGACACACATAAATAAACGTAAACACGAATACACCCAGACATTTACCTCTGCTTGCATTTTGCAATAAAGCCAGGGTACAAAAAGCGGCCCTATTGCTAAAGAAATCTTTCGGTGTGGAAAAGATGCTATAGTCTACACTAATATTATAAAGAAGAAAGACATTATGTATTTTTGTAACGAATAAACTCAAGACAACTGGATCGATTTAAAACATAAGGTACATATTTTCCCAAATAATTTACAAATGACGAAATATTATCACCGCTACATCATCGCGTTTTACTTGCTTTCCTTTCGTCGCTAAATATATTTACAATAATTTTAGGCAGAAAAGGACTTTAAAACATCCTAACGTGAACCCATCACCCACAAAAAGAAACATTTTTTAAGACTTTTAACACCCAAAGGCCCACGTTAGCATTTCTATTGTAAAGTTACCCTTAGCATATAAACAAAGACAGATACAAACATCCAGTGTCGAAGTTCGCAAACAACTGTACACAATTGTTGACCCAACCGGGAATCAAACGAGGACGAAGCAAGCGAGAGGAGGCAGCTTCACCTATTAACCAATTTATTTGTCACGGCTTCATAGTGTTTTGGATCATTGTTTGCAATAATAGATTGATTTTACATCATAACCAAACAAACAAAAGTAAAACTTTCTGTAAAATATTCTAGGTACCTATGCTTTCGAAGGTTCCTGTGAATCCTATAGTTACATAACAAGTCAAGGTGTTGAGTAATTCCTCAACTTTAAAATATTTTTAATTTTGAAAAACTAACTATAAACTAAACTTTATTTAACTAACTTTGTGAATAACTACTATTTATATTTACCGAGAGATTACTTTACCCCCTGACCGACTGAAACAAATTATCCATTTATTTTATGTGATTACTTTGTTACACCACCAAAACTTATGAACACTGAGTGCGCGGTACTTGACACATGGAATGCGCGCGAAGATCTTCACTAAACTTTCACAGCCTAGGTACGCTTTAGGAACTAAGCTAGGTTTTGGATATTGCCTGGATTTTCACTAAGAACCTATAGATGAAGTATTCAACTCACATCATTTCGTCCCGAGTTTGGAAGCAATGCTTCACTGTGATATCCCAACACCTTTTTGTCAAACTTGTCACTCAGACGGACTTCACGGATGCTAAAACAACAAAATCCGACATTATCAATTGTTCTTAAACAAAATAGTAGCGTGAAACAACATCAAATCGATATGGCTGAGTCAAAACTTTTTTGTTTTACAACAAAATAAGATCGAACCTTATAATCTCGTCGCCCGGCCTCATGAAGTTGCTTTCTGATATTTCTATGGTGTCCTCATCCGAAAACATTGTGTCTTCTTCAAGAAATTCAACTTTTTTCACAAAAAAATATGCGGGAACACGTCAAAACACGCCAAACTGTCTATTTTTTTCCAAATTTATTATTCCTGTTTCCATGGTAATTGTTCCGAATATGAATTTATTTATTTTATAAATAAAATTTTATTTTTAAATTCTCTTTTGGCGTTCCATGCATGCGAGCATTTTTCGAATTAAAAAATTGAACTATTTCGTTGCTATGCGATCTCTTTTGAGCTTTTAACAAGTTTGCCGTTGATTGCGTTTCGTTTTGAGAAATAGCTTTTTATTTAAAAAAATAAAAATATTTTCGAGTTTTACCGGGTAAAAAGTTTTTTATGAGCTTGAATGAGAAATATCTTCGGGTGGATATTTTGAGTGGTTTGTTATAACGTCTAAGTGGTTTGCTCATTTCGCAGAGCCACTTGAAGGCTGAAGAACACTTCAGTGCTGTGTTTGTGGCAAGGGAATTAGTCTTATGTACAAAAATAATTTATTTATAGCAATGGAAACTTGCTGCTTATACGTATTTTGAAGTAGCGGCAAAGAGCCGTTTGAAAACTCTTTCTTATAAAAAGCCTATGAAATGAAAATGTGTTAAAATGTTGTGAAGACTAATTTGTTGCTATGAAAAACCTAACTATTATTATTTTTTCTACCTTCTGGTTTGCCTGGAAGAAATATCTCTTAAGATATTATAAGCCTGCCTAGCGTTAAGTTTGTCTTCTAGCTTTTAATAAAAAAAAAACATTGCATCCATTTCGTGTAGAGTTTTCCTCAGTCTAATAAGTATGTGAGTACTTCCTGTATATGTATAATTTTTTTAAAAATGAGTATGTACAATGTCACTATTGCGCATTTTGGTAGTGTATGTATAAGTAAGTTGTGTATGATTGTGTTTTACTTACTTATAACTTATGAGATAAATAAATTCATTTTTCTTTCTTTCTTACTCGACTCTACATGCTTAGGTATCACTAAGTCGCTCCTAAGTCCTAACAAGCAAGCCATAAGGGCATAGCTTCACGCGCCGACGGCCACCAAACCCGGAATGTCTGTGATTGGACCCCGTGTGATTTGATTGAAATGCCATTCTGTAGCTTCGCCTTTAAGAGGAATGGCGCGTATGTGAGGTAAGAACCTAATAAGTTGAAGCTTTCTTGTAGTTAAAACCATAACTACAAGAAAGTACCCGTGTGGTGATCGGTTGAGAATAACACCACCCCATCTCTTTCCGTGGGTGTCGTAAGAGGCGACTAAGGAAACACAAATGAGACCTGCCTCTTAGTAATCCGTCCCAGGCAACGACACTTCATTTTTTTCTGCATCTGACGTGTCGTCCGTCTCATGCGGTGTGGTGGGCCGTCTGGTTCGCGACCACCCTCCTACCGAAGTCCGACGCCAAACAGCTTGCTGTGTTCAGTCGGTGCGTGGGAGTACCAGTGCCTTTATAGGCATTTTCTGGGTTTACTCGCTCCATCGTCGACCTCATCTTTTACCTTATGGTCAAGATTGAGGTCAAGAGTTAACCCATCTTATAATAAAATAAAATAAAAACTAGTTTTAAGTTTGTTATTGTTTTGTCTAGCTCAGCTAAGCTTTTATTAGTAGGTACTTAGGTACCTTGACGGCCGGTTTGGTCAAATGGTAGTGGCGCTAATCGGCGGGTTTCCCATTCTATTCCCAGTCGCGGCAAATGTTTGTGCTGATGTTTGTTTTCGGGTCATGGGTGTTTATGTCTGTCTTTATTTAGGTATGTTCCAAAGGAGTTACGACACAAGGGAACACCTTAGTGTGGGCCTTTGAGTGTGTAGTGTTGTTTATTGTCAACCTATTCAATTAGATAGATCTCAGGTAGTGTTTACTCTTAAATCTATTCGACTAAGACAGGGTTTCTTAAACTTTTTGCAATCACGGACCAGTTTCACAACTTAAACAATTCCACGAACCCCCGTCAAGATTTTTTTTTTAAATGGAAGAAAAACCTTATTCATATAATAAAAAATGCTTTTATTGGTACTTTAATTACACTTGCTATTAAGTATATGAGAAGGATGCTGTTATTTGGCCTTAATGACAAACAGTTTACAACACATTTTCCTAATAAATATGTTAACAGACTGACCTACTGCGGACCCCCGATATACATGCTACGGACCCCTAAGGGGTCCGTGGACCCCACTTTAAGAATCCCTGGACTAAGATATAAAATATCAATTTGTGACGTTATAATTTTTTTCCTTATATTTTGTTTTTCACATATAATTTTGTTAGCTAAAATTTAGATTTATCTACGCATTTAATATTTACCCGCCGAACATAAAGGTTTTTTTTCTGTATAATACCTAAGCTGTTTGTGTATAGGTACAGATAACAGCACGTCAGGTTACCATTTAGGTACACTAAGAAAGCCGACGTTATTCCGAGCGAGATCTTGTCTTGTATGCCAGATACCTAAATAAATAAAGCACTTCTTTCCTAACAATTATTACGGTAAGTACTGATTTAATTATTTTTAGGCGTTTTTTCACAATCTTACAAAGGATTTCCGCATTGAAATACAATCAAGAAAGTTAAGCTCTATGAAACCTGATTTTTTTACTTTACCCTGTGTTCTACCCCTTTGGTTGCTTTTTTTTTAACATATATGTAATGTACTTTTACTTTACGTATGAGACGTGTTGAGAAGGGGTGGTGCTATTCATGACCATAGGTAGGTACCTACTATAACTATCGACAGTTTTACGATGCAATGCCTCCGACCATTTCCTGACCAATCTAAGTTGAAATGCAATTTAGAAAAAAAATATCATATCTATTTTCTTTAAACTTTTTGCTGTTACTAGTGCCATCTATTTAATAGTTCTGGTACTATTTTCATCTACAGCGCCATCTATCATTGCGCAAAAACACTTTTTCAAAAAAGCGCTATCTCGCAAGTATTCTAGGAACTATCATGGTATTCTAGTAAACCAAACAACTATGCCTGTGACTATGTACAGTGTCGCGCCATCTATCACGAATAATTGGAACTCTAACAAGCACGGCGCGGTTGTAACGTGGCTACGCCATCTGTGAGTTTTTGTAGGAACCCTTTGCTTGAGTACTGCACTAGTTTTTATAGTTAGAGCCACTCAAGTAAGTGTTGTTGTAGTTTATAAGGTTACCGCAAGATGGCGCAAATTAAATTAAAAGTTTTGTGATTTTAGAACAAAAATTAAAATTCATTTAAAAATCAATTTGACTGTTTTAAGTATACCTATTTAACTTCTACATCAACTCTTTTATTAAGTACTCACAGCTAGAGACCTTACCAAAGGGAGGATTTTCGTAATCTTCACACTCAGCATGCGATTTATTGGCGGCGCCACCCCTGCCAATAATTATAACCAGGTAGTAATGACACAGTTCCATATAGTAGCTTTTTATTGTAGTTACCATCTGCCGTCACGACACGGGTCAGCTTATTGTAATGGTTTAATACTGTGTTTCCTAACCTGGGGGTAATTACTCCCGCGGGAGTAAATCAGCGTAGGGGTAGCAAAGAACCTAATAATTAATAATTAAGGCCTAATCTAATGAAATTATGATGGTAAAAAGATATCCGCGCTTGTAAATGCAAAATAGTACTTTCCAACCATCATTAATCATTATTATGTATACATCCAGTATGTAAAAAACTGTAAGATTAGTGTGCAATTTGTATTTGCTTGTGTTGTTTGTAGTTTGTAATTGTAATTGATAACATTTTGAGATAGGGGTAAAATAAATTTTCCTAATAATAGGGGTAAAAATACTGAAAAGGTAAGGAACCACTGATTTAATATTTTTGTTTTCTTTTTTATTCGATAAAGTATGTGAATTACGTTTTTGCCGCAGACGGAGGGTGCAAAAGAGAAACTAAAATCACTTAGGACGAAATTTATATTTAAAGTTACATTATAAAGACCTAAAACTAACTAACCTAGGTGCGAATGAGTTCGATGTCAGAACTACATTAATTTGTCTTAAGATAATTACTTAACATTTTGGGTTTAACGAGGTCACGATTAGGTGGCGTAATCGATGTATAAGCAGATCGCGGCTGGGCACGAGGCGCTGATGCTATGCTCCACTTCTTGTGCTGACTCGAGCCTCGTGGGGCTGACGCCGGTCAGGGTTCAATGACACATGTTGCTACCGATACGTAACATGTGTCCAAATAATCATACCTTATTATTATTACTTACCCTACTTATTAATTATCATTTTGATCAACTATAGATAACTGAAGGGGGTGATTCTTTCTCCCTATGAAACTTAACGACTTTTCCCAAGGAATAAATACATTTTCGACGTCTCAAACAAGGGCAAATCAGCTGACAGCACAAGTTGTATGGAGATGCGGAAATTTTATATTCCGTATGTTCCCTGGGGAAAGTTTTTTTCAGTTTCATGGGTTGATTTACACCACTGAACATACAGGTTGAAAAAGAACCTCCTAGCTTTATTGAAAATCCTGAACCAGTATCATTTACAGAACACTTTTTTTTATTTATCGTTGGAATTTTTTTTTCCTAAACGTAGACACTACTCGGGTGCACCTCCCAACCGCTTCCCGCACCCCTCGCGTGCCTGGTGTAGGAGTAATGTCTACGTTTAGGCAAAAAATGTAGTCCCATTGAAAAAATATTCAAAAAAATTTTTCTTTGAGTGATACTGGTTCAGGATTTTGATTACAGCTAGGAGGTTTTTTCACCCAGTATAAAGATAGGTGAAAGGATTTGTGGGCGGGGCAGGCGCACCAAGGATATCGCAGTTCTAACACCTTTACACCCCTAATTTACGCTAACTAATTCAGAGTACGGTCGAGTGGTAGTAGCGCTGCCTCTTGATCAACGGGTCCTGGGTTCGATTCCTAGTCGGGGCAAATATTTGTGTAAGAAGCAGATGTTTGTTTTCGAGTCATGGGTGTTTGTGTCTGTCTTTATGTGTGTTCCGAGGGACCCACGACACAAGGGAAAACCTTAGTGTGGGCCTTTGATTAGAGTAGCCCAAAATACTAATTTCAAGATATTTGTAGATAAATTAAGAAAATAATAAAATAAAAGCATTATTATACATATAAGTAAATATACAATCCATGGTAGTATATCGGTAATACAGCATCCATAGTTACTAACCTTTTTTTGGGGTTAGATAGCATTGCGTGATTTATCTAATATTTTTTATTAATTTAACACAAGAAGCTTCTTATAACTGTCCTAGATACGGTACCAGATAGTATATTTTAATGTAAGTACAAAATAGGTACATATTTGCAGTGTATTGCATTCTTATTACAGAGAGTAGCGGCACTCTATCTTAGTCTATTTGACAGGTTGTCGGGATAAAAGACCGGCGCAGATCGCGTCTGAAGATAACAATATCTGCAGACTCATACTAAGATGCATCTATCGTGTGTAGCTGTGCAAATAACTCCATTTTTGTTTTAAGATAGTTGAGGAACCCGTAAAAAAAACAATAGTGAAATGTTAAAAATTCTTCAAGGAAACTTATTACAGGAATAGAATATTTAAACAAAAAATTCGTAAAAAGTGCATATTGAACACCACAAAAAAGAGAGATGTTATAAGTTTGACGTGTGTATCTGTGTGTCTTTCTGTGGTATCGTAGCTCGTATACAGATGACCGATTTCGATGCATTTTATTTTTATTATTTTATTCAATAATTATGACATTATCCGTGTGGTGATCGGTTGAGAATAGCACCACCCCATCTCTTTCCGTGGCTGTCGTAAGAGGCGACTAAGGAAACAAAAATGAGACCTGCCTTCTAGTAATCCATATTAGGCAACAACACCTCAGTTTGTTTTCAATCTAGGCTTTGTAAAGGGCCGTCTGGTTGGCGACCACCCTTCTACCGAAGTCCGACGCCAAACAGCTTGCTGTTTTCCGTCGGTGCGTGGGAGTACCAGTGCCTTAATTGGCATTTTCTGGGTTAACTCGCTCCATCATCGACCTCATCTATGACTTTGGTCAAGATTGGATTCAAGAGTTAACCCATCTCATAACAAAAAAAATAAAAAAATACTAATAACAAAATTACATGTCAAAACTTAATTTTATTTGAAAGCTGACGTAATCGAAAAGGTTCTTAGCTACATTTGTTCAAAATTGGTTGAGCCGTTAAGAGTTATAATATATATATAAGCGTCGGGGTTATACTTTTTTTTTAATTTTTTCAGTTATTTAGTATTTTTGATTACTTATCAGATAAGCAACCATGGGAATAAATTGCTCAGTTCCAGAGTTATTTCAGATGTACAGGGCTTTAGGTAAATCTCTTTCAACCTCTCGGGTGCTAAATCAGTCCATGAAACTGAACAACTTTCCCCAAGGAACATAGGTCAAAATAAGAAAAAAAATATTTGATCTCCCATACAAAATGCGCTATATGCTGATGAAGTTTGTAAGGGAAGTCAATTTTTTTTTCGTATTTTGACCTATGGTCCTTGGGGAAGTTGTTCAGTTTCATGGACTGATTTAGCCCCCGAGAGGTTGAAAGAGATTTACCTAAAACCCTGTTTAAGTCAGTTAAAATGAGAAAATAATTTAAATTGAATAGGTATTAAAGAACACCCCTCGAAGTGTCTTGCCTATTCTTTTCGGGGGAAGACTGCACCTTTGCGTTTAAAAAGAACTAATGACCACTTTGACTTATTTTAGGTTGCTGATTTGAAAACAAGAAGTACATATTATAATAGGTGACAATTTTTTCTAAATGGAGGGAAGAGTTTTAATTAGCTAGCAAAACTTTAGGATATGAATCAATGCACTAAACTGAACAACTTTCCCCAAAAAACATAGGTCAAAATACGAAAAATATTGTCGTCTTTCCATACAACTCGAGTGATCAGCTGATTGTCTTTAAGAAGTCGAAATTATTCGAGAATTTGTTTATATATATTTTACCTAAAACTTTACTTGATCTGCGCACTACGCTTCAGTCTTTTTATTTTGTTCCTTTCAGCCAAAGGGTTGTCTGGAAGAGATCACTTTAGGCCGCCTTTTGCACTTATTTTAATATTTCTTACTGTGTTTGTTTTATTTTACGTGTGCAATAAAGATTTTATTCATTCATTCAGTTCCATTATTTAAAGTCACCAAACAAGTACAATACTAAATTAAAGGAAAAAGAAAGAAGATATCAAGAACTTTATTTTAAAAAATAGCAACAATCTATCTCAAGAATCAGCGACCAATTTTACAAGAATTCAATTTAAACTCTACGAGGAAATTGTTTGAAACGAAGCTTGACAAATCTATCTGTGAAGCAAGATGGCGTAGATGACGTCACGGCGCGATAATGCCTGTGATTGGTTCGCACGTGACACTCAGTATTGAAGATACAAGTCCTTACAGAGTAAAGGGTTGAGATTACAATGTGGGAATTTAAATATAATATTAGCACAGACCTATATCGATCTATCGATATATCCTCGATATAGGGCTGTGAATATTAGGGTTTGTAAAAAAGGTACTTTATTTCAAATAAGAGAGTTAATTAATACTATATTAAATATACTGGGTGAAAAAGAACCTCCTAGCTATATTCAAAATCCTGAGCCAGTATCACTCAAAGAACACATTTATAAAAAAAAAACATTTTTTTATAATATTTTTTCAATAGGAATAGTTCATTTTTTGCCTAAACGTAGACATTACTCCTACACCAGGCAAGCGAGGGGTGCGGGTAGCGCTCGGGGGGTGCACCCAAGTGGTGTCTACGTTTAGGAAAAAAAAGTGTTCAGTAAGTGATACTGGTTCAGGATTTTCAATAAAGCCAGGAGGTTCTTTTTCAACCTGTATTTAATTTATACAAAATCTCTTTTGCTTTCTATTCCTGCTTTCCAATGTTCCAACGTTGATTTTTTTCATTTTCCTTGCATTGTCTGAAAATGTCTTTGTTCCCAATTATTGAACGTGTTTCCTCGCTAGGTACATTTTTTTCAATTCTCTAAAGCAGATAGCATATAATAGTAAGTTTAACTGCTGAGAAATATAGCACACCGAATAGCCTTTATTTTAAACTCCTCTACGTCATGCGTTCTTTGCTCCCTGTCAGTCAGTTCTCTCTGGTCGCGTTCTCTTCTTTCCCCTAATTCACACTCTAGCAAGTTAGTACAAATGTACCTAAAGCCTTCTCCGTCTACGATTTCAACGAGATACTTTGCAAAATATATTTTTTTCATAAGAGATTTATGTAGATAAACCGACTAATTTCACATTTACAAGTCTATCCCACATCGTTCGTAAAATACATGAGTAGCTGTTCAATTTTAGACACAGCTGTTTAAACTGTGTTTGAAAAAAATATTCGGCAATTTCATACTTCTATACTAAACTACATAATAGATGTATCCGGGATTTCCTTAGTTTGACAAGAAGAAAATTTATTTCAATATTGACCCCTTCGATTGTAACTAAGTGTACTGTGTCTCCACATTGTACGAGAAAGCGTCACATATTCCATTATGCGCGGCTGACAATAATCTTACGGACAGTCAGACACCATTATCTGGATTTGTCTCCGATCGTTGCTGGATAGGGTTATGCTAAAGTGCGCCAGTTGTATTCAAGTTTTCAAATGCTTTTCTGACGTTAATAGGTGTTTATTTTCTGGATTTGTCTCCGATCGTTGCTGGATAGGGTTATGCTAAAGTGCGCCAGTTGTATTTAAGTTTTCAAATGCTTTTCTGACGTTAATAGGTGTTTATTAGGTGACTTTAAATTAGGCAGCGAAAATTAAGGATGTGAATCAGCCTACGAAAATAAACAACTTCCTCCAAAAAAACATAGGTGAACATAATTATGAAAAAAGTTTTTCTTCTCTCCATACAACTTTTGCGATCAGCTGATTTGTCTACTATGAAAAGTCTAATTTTTTTTGGTGAATTTCACATAGTTTTTGAAAAGTTGTTCACTTTTATGGAATGAATCACCTACGTACGTACTAAAGCTTCGCTAACTATAAATTAAAAGTCATAAAAACTTATATTATGTGAAATCGGTAATTAAGTTTAATGGAGAACTATCTAACCATAGAAGCAATATATAAATGTAGTGTAGTTTTCTAGTTAGATAATATTTTTGACGTACTTACTACCTTTGACATAACATCATCCATCCAATACGGTCTAGTTGCGAAAATTATTATAATACACCCAGTTGTCATACCTCATCAAACCACATGTTTTGTCTCGCTCTAACACGGCATTATGCCCTATTGCACGTCATTACAGAATGGCGAATTGGCGACAATCATGCGCCGGCGCAATCTATACGCTGAAGAATATGATTTGTTGTGAAATTGTCCAATTCGAGTGGGAATGGACGTGCAACAATGATGTGACTCTTGTAACCTGAGTACTTAACGAGTACTTACGGGTAAGCTAGGTGTGTAAGTAAAGTATAAGGAATCGTTCAATTTTTTTTTAATGGTTTCGCTCTTGACCACAATCTAGCTCAGGGCAAGGATGCGGTCGAAGATGTAGCGAACTCACCCAGAAGAAGCTTCACTCGTACTTTAAAGATATTTGGGTTGTATAAACTCGTAAATACAGACACCGGCAGGGAATTCAGGGAATCCATTTCAGAAAATTGTCCTCCAGTTTACATAAAACAAATTCAAATTCTTTTATTTTGCAAATAAGGTTACATGATAACCATGCAAAATTAATTTAACCATAGAACAATTTCATAAGATAAGAAAAACATTCGTTAATTACAAGTCTAATAACAATAAACACTACGAAACAGAAAACCTAAAAATTAACACCAACGATCCTGCGTACCTATAACATGTACAAACACTGTTCCATGGGCCTTTTTATCATTCGAACAGCACGGCACGACACTTCAAAATTTGAATTGCCATTGCCTCCTTATGTTCTCAGCTTCTAGTATTACTATTACATAGGAGGCAATGGTAATACAATTTTGCCGTGCCGTTTTCGAATTATAAAAAGGCCCATTAAATTACGATTGTAAGTCCAGGAGGTTTACCATGATCGCTTAGCCTAAACAAGTCTGCAACGCTTATTCGTACCATGATGGCTTATAAGCGATTCAATTTTGGCGCTGTTGCGATTCAAAGGCAGACCAGCGACAACTTTTTATTTTTCATTCAAAACCAAGAAAAAAATGGACCATATACAACCGAGCAGTTCAGAGGCAGCGCCATTATGGTACCATTTTAAAAAACATTCCAATTGCAAAGCAGTTCAAAGTTGGATCCTAAAAAGAAATGCTTTTAAACGATCGTGGTAGGTAAACTGTGAATAGAAAACCGGCGCCGTGACCTAGGTCTTGGATTAATCTGAGTGTTGCCTTTTTTAGGGTTCCGTAGTAATCTACGAACCATTATAGTTTCGCCATGTCCGTCTGTCCGTCCGTCCGTCTGACCGCGGGTTTTCTAAGAAACCCTTGGTACTACAGTGCTGAAATTTGACATGGGTATACATATAAATCACGCCGACAGAACTGTAGAGTGAAACCTTAGAAAAAAAATTTTTTCGGGTGTCTCCCATAGACTTGAAAGGGCGATGATTTTTATCTTCTTCGTACACTTGTTATTGAGTTATGTTTACATGTTTATTTATTTAGTTTAAATATTTTGTTTGAAAGCTGATGTTATCGAGATAGTTTTTAGCTATATTTAATCAAAATTGTTTCAGCCTTTCAAAAGTTACTTAATAAGCGACTAGCTTTCCGCCCGCGGCTCCGCCCGTGTGGACTACAGGTTATATCGTGCTCAGCTGTGAGATGAACTGTAGCTTATGTCCTTTTCCAAGGTCTAATCTATCTCTGTACCTAATTTTATCAAAATCGGTTTCGTAGTTTAGTCGTGAAAGCGTAACAGACAGACAGACAGAGTTATACTTTCGCATTATAATAACAATACGGATGAATTTCGGGGGTGATATGAAATACTTAATTTTAATTTCATATATTTGTTTTTATTGCGTTTCCTTTAAACCTAACATCAAGAAATGGTTGCTCACATCTGAATAGAATAGGTAACATTTACAAGAGTGAAATTATGCTCATGTGATGATAGTTTTTGAGGTTAGGTGAGCTTGGGGTCAAGCTGCGTCGAACCTTGTTCACACATGGCGTGTTATAGAGAAGATTAGCTTTTAGAATCAGCTAGCCTGGTGTGTTATTGGATTGTTTTCGCAGTTGCGATTTATCCAGTTACGAGGGACGTGTTTGGTGACAACAGGGCTTTTTATCCCATGGGAATTATGTTTGTCCTGATTCATTGTTTACATTATGATTTCTAGGTCCAATATTTTTATGATTGTAGTACGTAAATGTGTCGGTGGTCTAACGGCTAGTGGGTCGGACTCGTAAGCCAGAGGTACCGAGTTCGATCCCCATTTCCACCATGTACCAATGACTCGTTTTCTGAGTTATGTACATTAGTTGCGCACTAACCGATGCTCTTAAGGTGAGGGAAAACATCATTATTTAACTCTTTATTTGCACACACATAAATATAAACTGACAAAAACAAACAAAAACAAGAAAGTGTACAGAAGGGCGGCCTTATTGCTAAAAAGCAATCTCTTCCAGGCAACCTTGGGGTAGAGGAGAAATAATAAAAAGGTAAAACAGAAGCGGGTGGTGCAAATATTAATGATTAAAAAATAAATAAATAAATAAATAAAAATAAAAACTTTGTAACTATTTAAAATACGTAGAAATAGAAATCAAATATAAGTATATAAAATAAATAGAAGTATATACCTACCTATAACAATAAATATATATACGTACATACATACATACATAGCGTAAACAAAAGGACGAGAGAAAGACCAGTTGATAAAATAAAAGACAATTATATCTTAAGAAAATGCGCTTTAAGGCGATTCTTAAAGGATTCCAGAGAGGGAGCCCGCCTAATTTCTTCTGGCAAAGCATTCCACTTGCGGATGGCTTGGACTGTAAAGGAGTGAGAGTAGAAATCAGAGGAATGGGAAGGAATATCGAGCGTCAGGGTGTGTGAAGTGCGAAGTGTGCGATTTAAAGAAAAGGATCGGTAAGAGAAACGTTCTTTGAGGTAATTAGGAGTAGAAGGGAGCATTAAGACAGAATAGAGTGAAGAAAGGATGTGGAGGTCTCTCCGTTGACGAATCGGCAGCCACTTTAATAGACAACGGAAACTGGAGACATGGTCATATTTGCGGAGCCCGAAAATGAAACGAATGCAAAGATTTTGAAGACGTTCAAGTTGATTAAGCAACTCGGAGGAAAGGTCTGGGTAGCAGACATCCGCGTAATCCAGTATGGGAAGCAGGAGCGATTGAGCGAGACATATTTTAGTCCTCGTGGGAAGAAAATTACGAAGACGCCGCAGAGAAAAATAAGAAGCAAACATCTTCCTATTGACTTCGGCCACCTGAGGCTTCCATGTAAGACAGTTGTCAAACATGATGCCCAAGTTTTTGACCGTTTTAGAAAACGGTATATGGACGCCGTCGAACATGACACATGGTAGTTTTGAATTGTCAATCCTAGAAATAAACCACTGGCTACCTATTATGATGGATTGTGTTTTAGCAGGATTGACTTTCAAGCCAAAATTCCTACTCCAGTTGGATATAGATTCCAGATCCTGGTTGGTTTTCAGGATTGCTTCATCAATATTGTTCAAACATCGTGAGGAAACCTGCACATTCAGGAGATTGAATGTGTAACCATGATCCAATCCGGTGAGGTTCCCCTGTTAGCAAAGTCACGGAGGTCAGATAGGTAGCACTTATATTTGGGACTAGCTTTTCACTTGGGACTTCGTTCCCGTGGCAGTTCGGGAAAATGTTAAACTCTATGTTACTCAAAGGTGATGTATTCTAATGGTGAAAGAATTTTTGAAATCGGTCCTGCAGTTGTTGAGTTGATTCTTTACAAAATAAAAAATACAAATCTTTTCTTTTCATAATATTAGTGTAGATTTGTCTGTTCTGTAGTCTATAAACTACAGGGTGTAATTGAAAACTTTCGACAAAATTTGAGGGACCCACCCATGATTACGAAGAACTTTTCTATAGGACCACTTTCCCTACTAAAAAAATCCAGTTGTTCCATTCATTTTGGTTGATTACGTATTGAACTTTTTATGGAGCAGCAGAATTTTTTTTTAGTAGGAAAGTTGGTCCCATAGAAAAACTTGTTCGTAATCATGGATTGATTCATCCTTCAAAGTTTGTCGAATGTTTTCAATTTCACCCTGTAATATATCCAGGTAGTTAGTTAGGTTCTCTACTCACTTAGCTATTTATTTTTTTACCTACCACTAGAATAGCCAAGATTAATCAAGACAACCAACAAAAAACGAATGAGCTATCAAAACAATCTCCATATCGTGATACAAAAGAGGTCACATATCCGAACAGCTCTTTTTATTTTGTTTAAATTTATTGTTTATTTTGTTCTAAGCTATCTCACAGACATGTACAATTACAAATCAGCCTCCCATGGTACAAGTTATTAAACATTACATTCTAAGCTCAAGTTTTACAGACAATTTAGTAGAACAAATTATAACGGCGAGGGTCAAGTGAAGAGTGAACGCGATTTTATTACTGAGGTAATAATTACAACAGAGTTACAAGGGAATCATCTTATACAATATTTATTCAATGTCATTTCCTAATTCTGACATTTTTTATTACATAAATAAAAATCGAACTTGGGACCGTCAATGCAACAGCCAGTAGTGATTTACCCTGTGACCTGATACGTGATGTTAACCCAGACGCCAAAAAGCTTGTTATAAGAAGTTCATAAGTTTGACCGCTATGTGTGTCTGTCTGTGGCACCGTAGCTCTTAACCCGGGAGGACTCGCGCCTCGATTTGCAACAGGGGCAGTCGCACTGGGTGTAAAAGACCCTATACTATATAATTTTGTATATATAAGTAATTTGATAACTTTTGAGCCTTTTTTTAAAATAAACTTAAAGAATACTAATAAAACACTATATCGAGATAAAGTTTTTATTTATTTTCTTAGAATAAGTAACAAAATTATAAGAAGTTTGAGATCTTCTTTCAGTCTCATATTTTTTGAGGTAATTAAATTTCTACAAAAATTTTAAATTAGATATTAACATATTATGTTTTATTTTAGAAACTAAACAACATTCTTCTAGATAAGTCATTTAAACTCCTTCCCGTCATGCTGTAAAACATATACTTGTATAAAATTATGATTAATTTTACTTACACAAACAGTCGCACTCACTTTGCACGTGTCTGCTGCTACAACGCGTCGGGCGAACTGATCGTGGTGGGGCGCGCGGATGCGTTATAGTGTTGTCTAAAGGTACTGGACGCGGCGGCGCGAAATTCCAAAATATTAAAAAGTTACCATCTGATTTTTGTAGCACAGGGTCCTTTCGACCCATGCGCGACTACTTGCGGGTTAAACGGGTGAACCGATTTGGATGCGGGCTTTCAATTTATAAACGCAGGTTTTTTAAGCGGTTGGTCTTTACCGAAATCGGTTTTGCGGTAAAAGTTGAAGCCATGAATGTCGAAGATACAAAAATTTCAATATTAGAGTTATTTTCAATTTAGTATTTTTAAAACGCTTACCCGCGTGAAGATATTCACAAATAATTTTCAAATGCTCTGCATGCCCAAATATCTGTCCTCAGGAAGAACTTATGACCGCTACTGTCAGTGCCGTTGATGTGGCTAAATACTGGCCAAAAAATAAGACTTAAGTCATCGACACGAAAGAAGAAGAAGGGCAAGAAAAAGGTTCGGCGCGAATTGTTCGTAGAGTTATTTTCGTCACCCGTTTCCGCTGGCTCTTATAACTCGGTACGCGATTAAAGGAGACTGTGCGCAGGCGCTTCTTCTCAGCGGGACGCGATCTCTGACAGTAACAGACACGCGGTTAACCTTTGGATTGAGTTGTGAACCGCGGTATAATAGCCTCCACGTATGCATAGTAATCACTCGTAAGTAGTTAGCTGGCTGTGTGATTCTATGTGGTTTTGGAACTAGGCGGGAGATCAATTTTTTTTAAGATTAAGATTTGGAACAGTTAATTTGCATGGATACAGTAAATGATTACAAGATCTAGATGGAGTTAACAATATTTCGACTCATGTGTCCAACCTGCATATCATAAATTTTAACTATCTAAATAGGTAATTATTTATATTCTAAAAATTCTTCAATAAGTACATACTATAAAAACATTTATCTTGCAGCCAGTTATTTTCTTAAGATTTTCCTTTTCAAAATCTTACTAAAGTTATAAATTCGTTTCTTTCGTTAGTTAATTTAGAAGTTTCTTTCGAATTTAGGCGTTCGGTTTTCAAATCGCGGAAATTCTGGCCTGTAATAATTGTAAATTGAAAGTTATTTGGAAATGGAAAAATTACAGGTTCTATTTTCAAAATTGAAATGATTCAAATAAAGAGTGCATTATTTGAATCATTTGAATTTTGAAAATAGAACCTATAATTCTTCTGCGTGTAGTGTTGGAAATATATAAGGCAGCACATCAGCAGGCTATTCAATTTGATCTTGACGTCACCCTTATGCCGTTTGTATAGTGCCGGCTTTCGTGGTGCAAGTGTCGGCTTTCGTAGTGCAAGTGATGTGCTGCTGTCTGATCAAAGTGGATGGATAGATATTTTTAACAGACTTCAAAAAAGGATGAGGTTCTATGTTTGACTGCATGTATTTTTTTATGTATGTTCACCAATTTCTTAGCCAATTATGGACCGATTTTCAAAATTCTTTTTTGTTTGAAAGAATATACTCCAGAGGTGGTCCAATATAAATTTTATCGAAAATGATTCAGTCCTTTAAAAAAAAAACAACAAAAACAAAAAGCTACTACAAACCCGAACATCATCTAAATAAATGAGTGACATTTTCGTTTGTGGTTATCTGCTAATAGGCATTGTAGTCCGCAAAAAATACTAGTTATCTACTTTGTGCGAACTGTTGTTAAGATTGAAGTCAGTGACTCATACGTTTTTTTAACGTGGAAAATTATGAATCGCAAGCTACATGCGGTATTGGGTAACTTACCTACAGTACTTGTAACTAATTTTATTTTTTTCTAGAAACTTCTAGAATCAACAATAGCCGATAGTTAACTCAAAGATGCTGTATCTGCCCCGGTGTAGAATAAGCAAAATTTTTATGTATGAAAGGTATGGACCGCACAATAAGTATAAGGGTGGACTGACAGGGACGGATTTGTGAGGGCCGCTGTATTTTATCGAACGAATTTGCATACAACGCTTCTTGACTATAGAGCTAGAAAAGTATAGAATGTAGCAAATATTAAGGTGTACTACGCAGTAGTTTCCCTTGAACTAGACAAAACTATGAGGTACTGTGTATATCTATATCTTTTTTAAGGTTTCTAACGAAGAAGATAAAAAAATAATGGTGCTGACCCATCATCATAAAATTACAATATGCGCTATTTCGTAGTTTGTACAGTCAAGAGCAGGTCACGCTTTACACTACCAGTTTAAGCTGAGCTCTGATTTATACTGCGCGCCATACAATGCAGGACCGGTCCAAAGTCCAAAGTATCAAGCTTGACGTGCTCTTGAGTGTACCTATATTCTCTAACAATTCCACCAATATTAGTTTTCGCTCACCATCCATACCTATACAAGCCCACGCCTTTGTCCCATTAGGGTAGGCAGAGATCACAGCTTGTCACTTAGTACATTCTAAGCACACCTATCGCATCAGCTGGATAGTTGTTGTGTCACCAAATTATTTTTGGTACATGATTTAATGTTCTTGCCGTGTCTAAAACTTCTTTATGCTACAAAAGTTGATTTAGGTAGGGTGTGAGCGTACATCAGTGTCGTTATTTCGACTGCGCGTGCGCATCGACTTGTTACAGTTATTTATTGGCGGTAAAGCAAACAACCTGTGCCCTTTTTAATGCTCAATCAAAAAAGGTTTTAAGTACGCCTTCAGTTGTACAGTACTTTTTGTGTACTTTTAAGAACAAAATTAAGAGTTTTTAATTGTTTTTTTTAACCCAAGCGTATGTCTTTGCTTGTTATGAAAAAAATATGTATTTCAAAGCGTTATGTCATGGAATTTGTGATGATGGGCAAAACATCATCATTATAGTCATAATCCTAATAGATAAGTAGATGATCTACCTGTTTCAGTTCGACAATCACCGTCCCCAGCTACTTTCAAACTAAGGTTGAAGAAACATTTGGGTCTTGATTCGGAGGCATTGAGTTGATGTAAGACTTTTCTCTAATTTTTGTATATGTAAATATATATATTTACATATACAAAAATATATATATTTACATATAAAAAAATATATATATTTACATATACAAAAATTAGAGAAAAGTGTTACATCAACTCAATAAATATATAATATATACATATTTATTGTTTATCATGTATATATTTATATTTATCATCTTATTTTACTATATATAAGCATTAATAGTCTCATTAGTTCTATTTATATCTTCATCCAACAGACAGACACAGACACACACGTGTTATACACCCCTCTTTTTATGTCGGCAGTTAAAAAGGAAGAAAGTAATAAAAAAACATCTTACAGTCGAATTGAGAACCTCCACCTTTTTTTAAAGACAGTTAAAAAGCTTTCTGTAAGTCGGTGAAAAAGCGAAAAAATAATTCTGTTAAATGCCAAAACAATAACAAAATAAATTGTAGCCTGTTTATCAAAGTTCGAATGTTAATAGTCCAGGAGCCGACCGGCCATACTTGGAGGTGATTGTTCAATACAACTATGGACAATAAAGTATGGCGTCTCGGCCGACCCATGGCTTGTACGTCTATAGCCGCAATTAAATTTACAACGATTAATAGACGTGTGGGAATTCTAGGCTAGATATTCTAGCTAGGTCTACTTTGTTCTTGTTTCTGTTGTACATAAAGCCTTTTCTAAGGACACTGGCAGTTTTTATATGACATATTAATTTGAATATGATTGATTGTACCTATTGTTTTACTTTACTCGTGTGTCTAACTTGAAAGCCTTTACCACTGTTTATAAATAAAATTAATATACACCTGCTTAATTCTTATCTACTGTACTTTACTTCCATTTCCTGAAAATCAAGAAACATGAACTCGTCGGGACAGGCTGTTGGTGCGGCGCAAGGCGACGGAACAGCGGCTACGAGAGCACTACTCGTCCCCAGCGGTGTCCCATCCACCATACCCAAGTTAGAAGGCCGTTCTAACTACGGCTCCTGGAGCTTCGGTATGAAGATGTTTCTTATAGATTGTGGTCTGTGGAAGTGCATCGAGGAACCTACCGTCTTCGCTACGGAAAGACCGGACTTCGAAAGACTCGACGAGCAGGCACGGGCAAAGATTTGCCTAACCGTGTCTCCGCGCATGTATTCAGTGGTGAAATCGGCTAAGACAGCTAAGGAAACCTGGCAAAAACTGCAACGGCAGTACGCAGACACAGGCCTTGACCGCAAACTTAGCTTACTCAGGCAACTCTTCAACACGAAGATGACAGGCAATATGGAGACCTACATAAATGCTATAAGGGATTTGCAAGAACAACTTCTTGAGATTGAAGCTGGATTGGACGACGAATTTGTTGGAGTGATAATGCTCGCTGGGTTGCCAGATACCTACAAGCCTTTGATCATGGCGTTAGAACACTCTGGCGCGAAGATCTGCTCAGACTCCGTGGCAACAACACTTCTGAAGGAAGATCAGCGTTCCACGCCTGAAGAACCTTCGACCAGTGCATTAATTTCGACCTCAAATTCTAAATCTAAAATTCAGTGCAGTTTTTGCAAAAAGTTTGGACATATTATTAATAACTGTAGAAAAAGAAAAGCAAGTAAGAAATCGAATTCTGTTAATAATGAAAACAAAACTAATATTATAGCAGAAATTACACTGTCATCTTCTTTTCATCACTTTCCTCAAGGTTCTCAGCATGACAAGTATTGGTTACTTGATTCTGGAGCAACTTCACATATGTGTAGCGATCCTCGCAGCTTCCAGTCGATGACCAAAACTTGTAAGCCCATTTTCGTTGCCAATAATGATCAAGTTTCGTGTGAAGGAACAGGTACTGTTCATTTGCCTTCTAGTAATTTAAGCACTATCTCGAACGTACTTTATGTTCCCAAGCTAGCTGCAAATTTACTTTCGATAAGTAAGCTCGTAAGTGACGGCTATGTTGTTATATTCTCCCAGCGTGGTGCTACAGTTTTACGTACAGTTTTACGCAAAATTTCAGGCGAAACTGGATCTAATTATAATAATTTGTACAAATTGGATGTTTGTCAAGCAAATTTGACACACCAATGTTTACAAACAATGTTGCTATGGCACCGACGTCTTGGACACCTTAATGTCAAGGCAATAAATGTCTTAAAAAATAGACAAATAGGCATAGACTTCAAAGACAAAATGCTAAATCCTTGTGTGCCATGCTTACAAGGAAAATTAGCAAAGAGGCCCTTCCCACTTTCTACGAAAGAGTCTAGTTGTAAGTTAGAGATTATTCATTCGGATCTGTGTGGACCGATGAGTACCCATTCTTTCGGAGGAGCTCTATATCTCTTATCTTTTACAGACGATTTCTCACGGAAAACCTTCGGCTTTGTTCTTAAGGCAAAAAGCGAAGTTTTCACGAAGTTTGTGGAGTTTAAACATTTGGTCGAAAACCAAACTGGCCTCAAAATTAAAACACTCCGTACTGACTGCGGTGGTGAGTACGTTAACTCTCAAATGCGTATTTTTTTAAAGGAAAATGGGATCATTCAGCAGACCTCTGTTCCTTACAATCCACAACAAAATGGATTATCCGAACGAGTTAACCGTACCGTAATAGAAAAAGCAAGAACAATGCTTCAAGATGCTGGACTTCCTAAAGCTTTCTGGGGCGAAGCTGTTAACACAGCCATATACTTAAAAAATCATTCACCAAGACAGGCACTAAATAATAAAATTCCTGAGGAGGTATGGTCCGGGAGAAAAGTTAATCTTTCTCACCTGAGGATTTTTGGATGTGAAGCCCATGTACTAATTCCTAAGGAAAAGCGGGATAAACTAGATCCAAAAACCCAGACTTGCGTTTTCGTTGGCTATTCAACTGAAAGCAAAGGTTATCGCTTGATCAGCCCGGGAAATCCCTACAAAATTATAGTTGCTCGGGATGTTGTCTTCATCGAAGACAAGATGCCTTACCACCAAATTGTGAAGCCCAATGTGGAATCAACTTCCGACGTGGTACCTGATTTTTTTGAAATGCAGCAGTCTCTTACCCAAGTGACTCTCCCACCAGCGCCGCCATCCCCGACAGTAGAACCGACTGTCTCAAATTTGGTTATTCCTCCTGTTGAAGTGTCCCAACAACCCAGTTCTGATCCCACTCCGACTACTGTCGAAGAGGAACCTGTAGAGGTTTTTGCCGATGCTGAATCGGAACCTCCACTGGAAGCATCAGAAACTGAGACGATCGACAGTGAGAGGCGATATCCAACAAGAGAGCGACGACCACCTATCCGTTTCCCTGAAAACGACAGGTCGACTCTCTATATGGTTTCCTGCGATTCTGAACCAGAAACGTACAAGGAAGCTATGGTGGATCCTAATAAAGATCAATGGGTCAAAGCTATGGAGATGGAGTACAATTGCCTCATGAAGAATGGGACGTGGGTACTTGTAGACAGACCTGATAATCGAAAAGTTATAAAGAATAAATGGGTTTTCAAAATTAAGAAGGACACTGACGGCAAAATTGCCAAGTTTAAAGCTCGACTTGTAGCCAAAGGCTTCACTCAAGTCTACGGTGTTGACTATGGCGAAATATACTCCCCAGTAGCCAGATTGTCATCAATTCGACTCCTTCTAGCTTTTGCAGCCCAATTTAATCTTACCATCGATCACGTCGATGTAGAAACTGCCTTCCTCAACGGTGACCTGGAAGAAGAAATATATATGGAACAGCCTGATGGCTATGCTTCCGAAGGCAAAACTAAAGTGTGTTTGCTTAAAAGGTCCTTGTACGGTTTAAAGCAGGCTCCTCGTCAATGGAACCTAAAGGTTCGTGAAGCGATGAAGTGTCTCTCTATGACACAACTAGAAACGGAGCACTGTATTTATTTCAAAAGAAATGGCAACGATCTTTTAATTGTAGCGGTATTTGTTGATGACTTCTTTATCTTTAGTAACTGCGATTTGATGAAAACTGAATTCAAAGTTAAACTTCAGGAAAAGTTCGTCATCAAAGACTTAGGCCCACTTAAAGATTGCCTCGGGATGCGTGTGTCTCAGATAAATAGTGTTATAACACTAGACCAAACTAATTATATAGAAAAACTCATTTCTAAATTTGGTCTGAATGATGCCATCACTGTTTCGACCCCTCTCGAACCGGGACTTAAACTCATTTTACCCCCAAAAGAGGATGAGCGACCTGATCTCCCCTATCAGCAGCTTATCGGCTCATTAATGTATGTTGCTATTGGCACGAGACCCGACATCGCACACGCGGTGTCACTTCTCAGCCAATTCAACACACATTACGGGGAGGTGCACTGGCGAGCCGCTAAGCGAGTCCTTCGCTACCTTAAAGGCTCCAAACACCTAAAATTAAATTTCAGTCGGCAACCCGCCCCCTCTGTGGTAGGATTTGCCGATGCCGACTTTGGATCTAGTCTGGTAGATCGTAGATCGTACACAGGCTACGTCTTTGTGCTAAGTGGCGGTCCCATTTCATGGGAATCACGTAAACAGCGTACAGTCGCCCTGTCCACGACGGAAGCTGAGTATATGTCTCTCAGCGAGGCATGCAAAGAGGCGATCTACATTAGGTCCATTGTAAATACATTGTTTTTCATTAACTCACCTATCACTGTGTACTGTGACAACCAAAGTGCTTTAAAATTAGCTCACAGTAACACCTACCATTCTCGCACCAAGCACATAGACATTCGTCACCATTTCATACGATCACATCCGGACGACATCATTCTCAAATACATATCCACTACACAGATGCCCGCTGATGTTTTAACCAAACCTCTTCAGAAGTTAAAACATCAAAAATGTACAAAGTCATTAGGTGTAATTTAGTTGTATGTATGTAGTTTGAATTGTCATTTGTTTTTATTTTAAGGATGTGTATAGTTTGACGTGTATAGTTTGGATGTTAGTGTTAGGTATAGGTTAAGGTGTAGTTAATGTAGATAGATGTTTTTATATTCATATTTTAGTGTCCTTATTACGGGGAGGTGTTGTACATAAAGCCTTTTCTAAGGACACTGGCAGTTTTTATATGACATATTAATTTGAATATGATTGATTGTACCTATTGTTTTACTTTACTCGTGTGTCTAACTTGAAAGCCTTTACCACTGTTTATAAATAAAATTAATATACACCTGCTTAATTCTTATCTACTGTACTTTACTTCCATTTCCTGAACTGCAGTTTCGTTGTGCTTCAGGCACAAAACCTTCGATCTATGATAATTTGGTTCGTTTCCAGTTAGAAAATTAAAGTTTCTGTAACCTTCTAATTAATTTAATCTATTGTAGGCTTTAAGTAACGGACTTTTGTTAATATGACGGATAACGAGTTATTTAAAAAAAATCTTACCAATAGAGGTGACATTTAGGTCAATCAGTTTATTACAACACCTCTGTGATTTTGCACTGACGTTTTTAAGGCGGACAACTAACTCAGCTATTGGTAAGAATTTTTTCCTTACTAATTTACGTTCAATGCAACCTCTGTTGGTTACGTGCTCCATAGATTAATTATAAGCAGTTAGAAACATTGTCACTATCGTTGTTTCCAAAAGTTTCGAAAAAAATTGTAAACTAAGTACCTAAACATTTTTATGTACCTTATAAATAGTTAACCAAATCTCTACATTTCTCTACACTACAGGGTGAAATTGAAAACATTCGACAAACTTTGAGGATGAATCTACCCATGATTACGAACAACTTTTCTATGGGACCAACTTTCCTATGTCATGTTTTCTGTTATTGTTTTATAGTGAGATCAGCAGTTTTTTTTCTTATATAATATTTTGTAAATAAAATTTAGTAAATCATTAATTTTATTACTTTCATTTAAGGGGTCTATTAAACCCAGTTTATTTAATTAAGCTAGCATTTTTAGTTTCCGAGATTTTTAGGATTTTTTAAGTGACCCGGATTCTTTGCTCTCCAGTGTAGTTGACTTGAATACGCAATGAGACTTCTCCCTCATCGAAGTAAGTATAGACTTCAGAATCAACATAAGAAAGATGGACTCTATTTCTATTTAAAGAAGTTTTAATTTCTTGTGGATTGAATTTTTATATATCTTTTTATAAGTCTAAACTGATTTAGATATAATTTTGTTAAGCACTACCGTTAGAAACCTTGATTTTAAAATAAAAACTGCGATTGAATCGGTTTACCCGTTTCAGAGCTACGGTACCACAATCAGGCACTCATAGCGGTCAAACTTATAATACCCATCTTTTGCGTCGGGGGTTAAAAAAGAACATAGCGACTTTATAAAATTAACATAGTCAGTTCTCGGATTGGCTAAAAGATAACCCACGGTAATGCAAGTAGGTCTTTAATTAGAGGTTTTCTGCTAATAATATTTTCCATTTCATCTGAAAAAACAAACAAAACTACCCAAGCAAACCTCAATCACTTAATTTCCAGAGCCTGTCAGTCAAAAGCGGAGAGGGCGCTACACGGAAATTCATTGATAGACTATTGATTGTGGCGGGGACGAGGAAATAGGCCAAATTGGCATTCTCCGGTGCCCTTGTTCAGCACAATCGCAGTTAGAGGGAATGGGGTGATGGGACTCCTCTTTGTCGGCTAATAGGCTTTGACAGCGAGCTTTTAGCAACAGTTTCGTTTTAAGAAAATATGCACTCGAGCTGCCCTAACATTATACAACGAGACTTCACTTTAATAACAGTTTATTGCCAAAGAAATTCCTAATACTTAACCATATATACATATACCATTATAAGTTTGCATTTCTTTTGCATTCGATTGACAAGTGAACTTGAATGTTAAGAGATATTTAAGTTTGAAGTGAAAATGTCGGGGGTTTTTTAACTTTTCCAGTTGATTGATGGTTATGTTGATATTTCCTTGAAAATTCAATATCAAATTGATTAAAAAAATTTAAATTGAAAACAGAGAGGATTCGCTACTTCGCATAGTAACATAATGCAATATCCTAATGTAATTTTTTTTTATGGTGCAGGTAATTCTTACAACGATTGCTTTCAAAATAATAATTACCTAGTGATTTTTAGTATTAACTATGTGGTTGATTTTAAGCAATTTTTTTAACCTAAGATACAAAAACCTACTATGTCGAATGTGGCATCAAGTGATTCTAGAACCGCTGTACTGCCTACCCTGATAAGGATTATTATAGGCATAAGCGAATGTAGGTGTGTGTGTATAGGTGCACATGTGCAGAGGACTCCTTTCCACAAAAATGCCAACACAAAAGTTCAGTATGTTCACATTTTGTTCATTGAACAAATTGCGTTCATATCCGCAAGTAAATTGCTCAAAATAGGGAAGCTAAACGGAAATTGACAATATTTTGTTTCGAATATTTATCGTGTATAAATTGATTGACAGGATTGACAATCTTGGAGGTGGGAAAAGCAGAGTGATTTAAAAAAAAATGTTTTGTGTTTTACCTACCCTATACTCGTAGATCCATTGTTGTTCATGACTGTGTATAGCAATGATAATAATTTTCTTAGTCGAAAACATAAAAATCAACCGACTTCAATGCCAACAATGCCAATCAGCAGATTCCACAAACCAAACCGTCAAATGTGTATGTATTTTTTTGGTTTTTGTCTAATTTTTTAATAAAATTAATTAAAAAAAAATCGGCCAACAATTGGCGGAGTTATCACGTAACAAACATACAAAAACTAAAAAAAAACATAAAGTTGAATTGAACCTCCTCTTTTTTGTGAAGTCAGTTACAAATAAATTTAAAGACGACCGAACCTAAGGTGATCTTTTATCGATATGCGGAATATTTATTCTAGTCCTCGTTCTTCAAGCCTGTACGACTCCTTAGTTGATTAATTAATTGATTGCAACTTAATTAAAACATAACACAACGAAATACAGTAAGTAATAGACAAATACAACAAGCACAAATATGTGAAAAAAAACAGAAAAAATTGAGTAGCAACTTCGCACCGTGCTGTCTTTATTATGCCAAGCAAAATAGCGCTGACTCAGGATATTGCTGCAGTATCAGACCAGACTGAATTCTTCTTGCCACTTATAGGTTACAAAGTTGTCAAACTCAATTAATCTACGAGATCGATAAATCTCATTATAACAGAACTGTAATTACCGGTATTACGCTAAATGTTTTAATAAACCGTATCACCGCACCGAATGGCTCAATTTACCACTCCTGTACATTGTAGCAGGTGTATTTATCAATGGGGAATATTAATGGCGGACTCTTGAGCTATAAATTATGCGGAACAAAAAGAAAATGACAGAAAACTGTGGCGTCAAGTTGTGGCAGGGGTGTACATATAAAAAATAGATACATAGGATTCACATACCAATTTTAATACGTCTAAATAAGACTTATAAAATTATTTTCGATAAGGTTTGCGCAAGGGATATGGATCCCGTGGGAATTTGAAAAGATTATGTAGCCTATATGTATATGTTATCCTACCATTTCCCCATCCTACCATTTCTCTCAAAAGTCCTAGAGCACATTGTCCATCAGCAGGTGTCTGAGTATCTCGTGTCGAATAAACTCCTTTGTCCCTACCAGTCTGGTTTCAGATCTGGTCATAGCACTGTGACAGCGCTGCTGAAAGTTACAGATGATATCCGGTTTGCAATGGAAAACAAGCTACTCACTGTTCTTGTACTTCTGGACTTTAGCAGTGCTTTCAACTCAGTTGACTTCGACATCTTATTGGCTATGCTCGAGTCATGTAAGTTCTCTTCCCCGGTGACAGCCTGGTTCAACTCTTATCTTCGCGGCCGCTCCCAGCGGGTTCGCGTCAATGAGATTATGTCTGATTGGTGCGAGCTGGCTGCTGGCGTGCCGCAGGGTGGCGTCCTCTCTCCTCTTCTTTTTTCAATATTTATTAATTCTGTTACTTCGCTAATATCATCCAGCTTCCATCTCTACGCAGACGACTTGCAGCTATATCTTCACTTTAATGTCAGTGATATTAACGTTGCCATCCATGACATCAACGATGATCTCAACCGGATCTGTTCCTGGGCTGATTCCTTTGGGTTGCTTGTAAACCCTAAAAAATCACAGGCAATGTTAATTGGTAGTAGGTATATGTTAGGCCAAGTTGTTTTGGATAGTGTGCCCTTGATTACCTATAGAGGATCTCCTATTGAGTTTACCAACACTGCGAAAAATCTTGGTCTTATGCTTGAATCCAATCTCTCTTGGTCAGCGCATGTTGCTGGACTCAGTAGGAGAGTTCACTTTTCAATTCACTCCCTCAAACGCCTCCAAAACTTTTTACCTTTAAAAACCAAGATCACTCTCGCTCAATCCCTTATCCTCCCCCTCATTGACTATGCTGATTCCTGTTTCCTTGATGCCACTGAGGAGCTCGTGAATAAACTTGAGCGTCTGCAGAACCTCTGCATTCGCTTTATCTTTGGACTTCGTAAGTTCGACCACATCTCTCGATATCGCGAGCAACTCAAGTGGCTCCCTATTCGTCTGAGAAGAAGTCTTCACCTCCTTTCTCTTCTTTTCAATGTCCTTCATAATCCTTCTTATCCTAATTACCTTCGCGAGCGCTTCACTTTTTCAAAACCTGTTGACCAGCCCTCTCGTCCTTCCGTTAGGTCACTCCTCTGTATCCCTTCCCATCACTCTGACTTCTACTCCTATTCCTTTTCCGTTCATGCAGCCCGACTGTGGAACTCACTGCCTTACCCCATCCGCAATTCCGAGACACTTCCGATATTTAGAAAGAAATTAAAGGAACATTATGTATCTGTTGCTTTCCCTTCAGTATAATGAAAACATAATATTATATGTATTGTTTATGTATGTATAAAATATATGTCTGTGTATTTATATAAATTATTTATATATTATATGTATGTGTAGTTGTATTTTTATGTAGTTTATATTAGTATTTAGATTTCAGTGGTTAATTGTGCACGTCTGTCTTTATTTATTTTACGCCTCTCACTGTCCCAGGTCTGCTGGAAGAAATTTCTTAAAGAAATAAGCTGTGCCTTTTGTGTTCGTTTTTCTATTTGTCTGTAACATTTGTGATTTTTCCTGTGTACAATAAACTGTTAAAATAAATAAAATAAATAATGTTAATGTCAAAGTTATCTAACTATAAAGTTTCATAGGACGCGAGAGTTTTGCAAGGGCGAAAAGCTGACAACCTCTAACCATTACATGTATATTTTTCATCTAATAACTCTCAGAATTTATGTCAAATGTGGCACGAAGCGGTTCTAGAACCACTGAAGCCCTGCCTACTTTGATAATATAGGCGTAATTTGTAATTATAGACGTAAGCTTGTGTAAGTAAATTAAGTGTATGTAAAGTTTTTTAGTGACATCATAGGTACTTACTTACTATATAAGCATTTTGGATCGCATGGCCGGCGCGCCAACTAGCTAGTCGCTCCCGGGCACCCGTCGCGTCCACCCTTTCATATAATTTGTCAATTGTGCCGTATATACTAACATGTGGTGAGGAATAAACAATTGTTAATAGACTTTAAATCTTTTAATAGTGCACCTAAAGACATTGGATAACTAAACAATCCTACCTTCTGATATAATATAAATTATACTCCTAAGAAAATAGTAGAGGCCTACACGATCTCACTGCTGGGCCTTTTGCAATAGCATCTAATCTAGTATTCTATAGTATTATAAATCTAATCTTGTGAGGGTGGATGGATAGATAAATGGATGTATGGATAATGGATGTTACTCCTTCAGGCAAAACTAGTGGATTTGTTTTCATGAAACTTTCGAGATGGATTACTGATTTAGGGGTCGAAAGTTTCATGAAAACAAATCCACTAGTTTTGCCTGAAGGAGTAACATCCATTATCCATACATCCATTTATCTATCCATCCACCCTCACAAGATTAGATTTATAATACTATAGAATACTAGATTAGATGCTATTGCAAAAGGCCCAGCAGTGAGATCGTGTAGGCCTCTACTATTTTCTTCCAATGCTTCATACCACATTCTACTTCCTACTAATACTACATATAAATGTAAAAATTTGAAGGATGGATGGGTGAATGTTTGTTACTCCTTCATGGATGAACTACTGGACGGATTTCAATGAAACTTTATAGTAATATAGCTCAGACATCAGAATAATACGTAGGCGACATAATTTTCCCAAATTGCCACGGGAACGAAGTCTCGGGTAGAAAGATAGCCTCTGCTTCTATAAACGGAAGACATCCCTAACAGCCAGAGTCTAGCAATTAAAACGAGTTTAACTTCTCGTTTCACTGACAAATTGCAATAAATAAAGAATACTTAAATCTTGACGCGTTTTAGCCACGCATGACTGGATCATCTTTGAGGCATCGTCTTTAATTACCAGGAAATAAGGCTCAAATTTGATTGATAATTGTAGACTGTTTAATAAATATTTAGCTGATGATTTTTTAGCGCTTAAGCTTAATGATTATCTTTCTGGTAACGGTTCGCAGTGTTTAGAGAGTGTATTGATAATAAATTACCTAATTTATCGTAGCTCAGTGGCGCCCACTGATCTGAAACGATCATTGAGGTTAAGCAACGTACACAGGGGCAGGGAACCTATTGGATGAACAAACTGTTGATTTATCATGAGCGTCTCGGCTTTGTCGTTTGACTACGTTGTAAGCCAAGTTAGAGGCCATTTGGCGGTTCGAAAAGTCTGACTCCAGGGTTAGCCAAGTTCGCCTCACACTTGACCAATTGACCATGACCATACCTACACGATAAGAAAAAAATATGTATATAAAGGCACTTTTAAGCCCTCCCTATAATCCAGTACAAAAAACTCTGCGTCGATCCGTCGCGAAGTGAAGAAAGCACAAACAAATAGAATAACAAACTTTAATTGGTAGGGATGACATTGGTCCTGAATTCTATTCCATGGAAGTTGTAGCCAGTGCCCGTTTGCCACTTCAAAATAATTGCACACCTGTCGAAACGACACCAAAATACAGGTCGAACCATATAATTTTTTGTGACCGGCCGAACTGTTACCTCGAACGGGTCCCGACCCGTTAAGAGGAGCACGCAGAGATCACCATACTTATATTGGATGACTATAGTTAACGATAAATTAAGCATGTCCTTCCTCATCGTGTAGGTATAATCAAGTATGTGGCGAACTTGGCTCACCTTGGTGTCAGAGTTTTCAAACCGCCAAATGGCCTCAGACTTGGTGTAACGACTGTAGTCAATCGACAACAGCCAGAACCTACAGCTTAACGTGCCCTCAGAAGCACGGAAATGCTCGTGATAAATTTTATTTTGGTCACCCATCACGTTCCCTGTCCCTGAGTGATTAGTGAGCGCTACTGGGCTAAGGGCGCTTATACTAAGCATGAGAAACAGTTGAAATATGAAATATAAAATTAACCCTGTTATGCGATATAAAATTTTAAAGTCAAAAAAATAAAATTTTAAAGTCAGCTATAATCCCCGACAGAAAAGTATGCTGCAATTTTTTTTTCTGTTTTGGCTAATATAACTACATAGACATAGACATTAGACATAGACATAGACATATACTTTATTGCACACCATAGATAACACAAAAAAATTACAATAACAGGACAAGGACAGAAAACAGAAATGTACAAAAAGGCGGCCTTATTGCTAAGGTAGCAATCTCTTCCAGGCAACCTTTGGGTAGGAGAATAATGGAAAAAATATAAAGCAGAGTGGGTGGTGGCTAACAATTAAAAATAAAATAAAATAATAAAATATATTTATTTATATTATATTACATAAACTACAGCTCTAATATTTAAGTACATAAAAGTAAAATTAAACTAAATAAATAAATAATAATATATATACTAATACATACAATATAATATTACTATATGTAAGAAAGAGACGTATGATAACAGAAAGGGTTCATTGGGTACAGGAAACGGAGTTGAGGAAATGGGAATTACCTTTATTTTTAGAATAAAATCTTCATAATTACAGGTTTAAGTATAAAGGCCCACACTCATAGCATTCCCTTATAGTCCTTTAAGACTCATATAAAAATATACATATATGTATACACACATCAAAAAAAGTTTGCGATCACTTGGAAAAGTGCTAATATTTTTTATTGTAGAAGAATAAAACTTAATCACTTTTTATCTTTTGATTCCTTATTTAAAAATATGAAATTTAAATATAAAATAATTTCGTAATTCAAATGTTTTTTCATTTAAAAAGACAATCAACCCTTGCTTGCTTTCATTCAGAAATCTGACATAGTCGCAACTTATCAATATTTTCAATTTATTCAAAAAAAAATAAGTTGGTAACGATGCCGAGAGGATTAACTGCAGTTTTACGAGCCAGAATTCTAACTTTAAGTGGAGAAGGCTATTCCACGAGGGAAATATCACGCAGAGTTCATGTATCCCAATCCTGCGTGGTGACCACGTTGGAGAGGTATCAGGGCATGGAAGATTTAGCTGATCGACCTCGCAGTGGTCGCCCAACTGTTCTTACTGCAATTCAGAAGCGATATATCAGATTACTGGCTGCCCGTGACCCAACAATGAACGCTACTAAAATGAAAGCAGAGCTGCGAGCTGCCACCGGCCGCGAAGTTAGCACCCAAACGATTAGAAATTGCTTACACCAAGCTGGATTACGAGCAAGGAGATCCTGGCGAGCACCTCTGAACTCACAGCAACGGAAGCGGCGCAGATTGCAATGGGCTAGGCTCCGTCAAAATGAAGAAATTGAGGACGAAAGCATCTGGCAGAACTGCTTCTTCGTTGACGAAACGCGGATCAGTACACATCCAGATAACCGACGTGTCCGTGTCTGGAGAAGACCTGGCGACTCTGAAAGGTAGAGAACTGCCACTGGAACCGTTCAGCAGGGCGGGAAATCAGTGTCCTTTTGGGCCGGGATAATGATTGGGGCTAGGACGCCCTTAATCCCGTATCAAGGCACCATGACCGGAGCCATGTACAAAACGATTGCAATCGATGGATACGTCAGACCATTCCGCATCAACCACGGGCGCCAATTCATAATGGTAGATGATAATGCGCCCGCACATCGAAACGGACGTGTTGATGCTGCTCTCCAGCAATACGACATCACCAGGTTAGACTGGCCTGCCGGCTCGCCTGACTTAAACCCGATCGAGCATGCGTGGGATGCTCTTAAGCGAGCTGTTTGGAACCGTCAGCCACCTCCGCGAACAGTGTCAGAAATCAGGGCAGCTGCTATTGAAGAGTGGGACAGGTTACCACAAAAAATGCCAGATAACTTAATTCTTAGCATGTCCAGAAGGGTTTCCGCATGTGTGCGAGCCAGGAGAGGAGTCATTTTATACTAACTATTAATTTTTTCGTAATAAATTTTGTTTGTTTTTTCATTAATTCAAATTTTTCATTACATTACATTTAAGCCAAAATTGCATTTCCTAGCTTTTGTTAATAAAAAGTAAATAATTAATAATGATTCTTTTATTTACTTAGTGCATTTTCATTATAAAATCATAAAACGTAAACAGTTTCTTTAAATAATTTATATTTTAAAGAATACACCTGATTTTGCTACTGATCGTAAACTTTTTTTGATGTGTGTAGATGTAAGCAGTTAAACATTATGTTCCTACGACACACAAACAGAGCCTACTATGGTTTAAAATAATCACTTGACATTATTAAGCCTTTCCCATACAAGCCTCGTCGACTTCACTCACAATGCAACGCAAAAAATTGGATAAGTGAAACCTAGTAATAATTAACAAGGGTTCCGGATTATCGAAATAATTTGAGGGAGACAATGTGAGTGAAATATGGACTGTACTGGGATGTATAACTCCATTAGAACAAGATAGAATCTTTTTTTATTATTATTAATGAAGGGTTCGCTCTTGACCACAATCTAGCCCAAGGGCAAAGATGCGGTCGAGGATGTAGCAAGCTCACCCAGAAGGAGCCTATTCACTTGAACTTTAAAGAGATTCGGGTTATATGAACTCGGAATCTGATGGGATGTTATGCAATGTGATGGCTATAAGTAATGGATGAGATGGATGTAATTTATATGATATGAAGTGAAAAAAATGTGATGGTCCGTGACACTTTTGTTTCGTACACAGAAAAGTTAATGCTAATAAAAAAAAATACAGCATTCTGGCAGATAAACTTTTGCTTTATTTTTGGACTAGCTATCCACCCGCCACTTTGTTCGCATAAAATAGTTGACTATGTCACTCTCTGACTATTGTTGTGTAAAAAAATCACGTCGATCTACTGCGGCATGAAGAAAGGATAAACAAACAAACACTTTTTTTTAAATCTTCTAATGATGAACACTTCCCCACTACTACACACCTGATCTGTGTAAGATTTATTCTTAAAGTTAGCAAAAAATATTAAGTCATACGTACAAAGATTACTCGCACTAAGAAAATAAAACATGCTGTTGTATCTATACACTGGGCGTCAAAAATAAGTAGTACACTTTTCAAATTGCAATTACTCCTAAACTATAGTAGTTACACTTATGAAATAAAAAGCAGTTTATAGTAAACTTAACGAAGTTTATTAAAGTTATATTTTATTTGGCATGAATAAAGTTTCAAACTTAAAATTAAGATAAATACTAAAAAGTATCAATTTTTAACGATATGTCAACCACTTAATTTTCACGTTTTGGAACTTTTTCACAATTTAATAACTTGTGTTGCCGCCTCGGGCTCTAATTACAGCTTGGATCCGGTTTGGCATGCTGAACACTAAGTTTCGGAGGCGGTGTTGGGGAATATTTTCCCATTCTTCTATCAGCGCATGTTTTAGAGCCCTGAGTGTGGCAGGAGGTGGACTGCGCCTTCTGACTAGCCTCCCAAGCTCATCCCAGGCGTGTTCAATCGGGTTGAGATCTGGGCTTCTCGATGGCCAAGCCATCAAGTTGATGCCAACCTCCTGAATGTACTCTTGTACGTGGTGAGCAGTGTGTGGCCGGGCGTTATCATGCATTAGGATGGCTCCATCACCCATATTTATTAAATATGGCCCTGCATACTCGTTGAGGATCTCCGAGGCATATCTTTCACCAGTCAAAGTCCCATTTTCTATTACCACAAGCTCTGTGCGACTCTCTGAAGAGATACCAGCCCATACGTGTACAGAGCCCCCGCCATATTGGACTCTTTCCGAGATACAAGCTTGAATGTATCGCTCACCGGGTCGTCTGTAGACTCTCCGCCGTCCATCTGAAGTGTATAAAGAGAATCGAGACTCATCTGTGAATAAAACTCTAGCCCATTCTTCTTCGCCCCATTGTACGTGTTGACGGGCGTAGCGTAGTCTTGCTACGCGATGCTCTGTCTCAAGTTTGGGGCCATTTGCTGGTCTTAGAGGCTTCAGGTTAGCTTCAGCAAGTCTTCTTCTCACTGTACTCTCACTGATGTAGTCTGTTCGGGTCCGAAGAAGCTGTTGCTGAACCTCAACTGCATTAAGGTGTCGATTTCTTAACACAGTGGAAACAATAAAGCGATCTTCTCGGGTACTTGTGCACCTGGGTCTGCCATTACCTCGTCTCCTTAGATGGTTTCCAGTCTCTTCGTACCTTTGCTTTACTCGCTGAACCGTTCTTAAAGTTACACCCACTCTCCTTGCAGTACGACGCATACTGATGCCCACTTCGAGAAAAGCTAAGATTCTTGCACATTCTTCTGGTGAAAGAGGCATGATTAGTCAAATTTACTCTCTGAAGATACCTATGCTTTTCAATTACAATTGCTTTATCAGCAGCGAATGTGTCAAACACAAAAATCCTAAGTAAGACAACACCTTTCAACAGTTTAAAAAAAGTGTTTTTATTTATTCGTTTTTTTTAAAGTCAAGCATTATAAGTTCTTATAATGCATGAAGTTTTTATTGAATAAGATTAAATTTTCTTTTTAACCTTTTTTGTTTCAAAGGTCTAAGTTTTATAGTTTGGGAGAAATCGCAATTTTAAAACTGTACTACTTATTTTTGACGCCCAGTGTATGTTATGTCTGACAAGCTACACTCAAAAACTTTGCCTTATTTTACAGACTGCATTAAAACGGAACCCTAAAAAAGACACGGAACTGTATCAAACCGTGAATAAATCAAATTGCCCTCAAAAACTCCTTTGTGCTTTCGGCGATTTTCGACCATTTATAGTGCTGTCAAAAATTTACGGGACAGTTTACGGGACTTGATTGGTAAAAACTTTTTTTTATTGAGTCTGGAAAATAGAGACGGCTACTGGCTAGGAATGGGAAGACTTAGCATAGCATCAGTGACTGCATTTGTTTATTTATTTTATTTATCAGTTTATTAAATACAGTTAAACTGAGGTTGAGGTGGAGCAGATAATAAGAGCTTCTCAATTTTACTGTATTTGTTTAAAATTACTATTTCTTTTGTACGTTTGTTACGCGATAACTCCATAAATTGTCAGCCGATTTTCAACTTTTTTATGTTCGAAAGAATGTATTTCTAAGGTGGTCCCATATAAACTTTATCGGAATTATTTCAGCACTTTTTAAAAACAAAAAAAAAATCACATCATAATTTAGATGACGTTTTGATTTGTGGTTATCTGCTAATTGGTATTGTTGGGATTCGCTTGATTCATACGATTTTAAAGGGAACAATTATGTTAGATATTTTTGACGGGATATTTTAACATACATTAACTAACCAGTCGGACATTATCATCACCTCTTTTAGGGTGGCACCTGGAAGGTTGTCCAAGATACCCTGTATTGGCAGCGCGATGTGACATTGTCATTTTAGCGGGACATATGAAACAAAAGACGGGACAACACATGCCTTGTTCCCCTCAGTTCTTTTCTCACAAAAAGAGCAATTTGGGTCACGTTTTCGACTTGTTTTCGGCAACGGGTCCCGCAACTGACTCGCGAGATATATAATTGTTGCACTCATTGTTCTTCGAGATAAACTTGAACGTGTTTAATTAAAATTTCGAAAATTGGTCTCGTGAAAAAAAATCCCGATCGTTTTTGTGTTACTGTTACCGTTTTAATAATGGACCGGGAAAGTATGGAGCAGATTTTTTTTGATGAATTTTGTATTTACAATACACAAAATAATTAAAGCTACACAGATAAACACAGTTAAACGTACTTATACCAAATTGGTGATGTACTGAGAAAAAGCCGTGTTAGAACAGAAGTACCTGAATCCTTAGAGCATGTAAATGTAGAGGACGCGGAAGAGGTGTGTTTAGATCGTAGCAAGTGGCAAAATGTGGTCTCTGCCTACCCCAATGGCTTAAAGGAGTGAGCTTGTGTATATAGTTAAACACTCTTAAGGCTCATAAGGTTTTCCTTGTATCATGGGTCTCTTAAACACAGATATATTAGACAAATACATCCAGGCAGGTGCAAAAGGGCAAATTCAGAAAATCTAACTTGTAAAAGGTTGCATCAACTGATCTCGACTGGAACATTGCATCAGCGATACTTAATCGAGAGCGCTCGTAGCCCAGTGGCGCTCGCTGATCTCAACCGATCAGTGAGGTTAAGCAACGTACACAGAGGCAGGGAACCTGATGGGTGACCAAAGTGGCAATTTATCACGAGCGTTTCCGTGCTTCGGAGGGCACGTTAAGCTGTCGGTCTCGGCTATTGTCGATTGACTACAGTCGTTAAAACCAAGTCAGAGGTCATTGTGCGGTTTGAAAACTCTGACATCAGGGCTAGATTAGTGGAAATTATTTGTGCGAGCCCTATGTTCCTGATAGGGATATAGATATTGATATATAACAAAATTTATTAATTAGAATTGAAAATTCAGGCTTAGCACTTGCTCGTCTGAAAACTATAGCGCTCCATGTATCTCGAGTATGCTTTTGTAGCTTCCCAAACAGACCTCTTTTGTATGAAAAATCGTGCAATGACCCTAGACCGTGTATATTATGTGGAAACTTAAGATTAGCATCAAAGTTACAACGAAATAACTTATTCTAAAGGGTCAGCTATATGTATATTAACGTTTGTCATATTATTACTTTTATGACATAAGTATAACTTATTTTATCTAAGTAAAAATTGTATAAAACTTAATAATTTAGTTTGTTTTTAATTAAATTAAGCTGCTGTTTTATAATTCTTGGTAGCGAAAGTAAGTAAATAATTAATTCATTATGTCGATGCTGATGATATTATTAATTCGATTCAGTTGGCTTCAGCGAAGGCATAATTAATCAATCAATTAGTGCTTTAAAGTGAAGTAAGAATGACTTTTTGATGCGAACATGTTTTGCTCTACATAACAAAACTAGTAAAGAATGAGATAACTCTGAAAGAAAAAGTGTTATATCACCCCTAATATTCATCGCTAATAATTTATGAATTCTTTCATATATTTAAAGTTCTCTTATGAATCAGTGGCCATTTTGGCGGTTTGAAAACTCTGACACGTGATGGCTGACCAAAGTGGAATTTATCAAGAGCATTTCCGTGCTTCACAGGGCACGTTAAGCTATCGGTCCTGGCTGTTTTCGATTGACTACAGTCGTTAAACCAAGTCAGAGGCCATTTGGCGGTTTGAAAACTCTGACACCAGGGTTAGTCAAGTTCAGCACATACTTGATTATACACACAATAAGGAAGTAACGGCTGATATAGGCTCCATATTTTCCCGAATTCCCAAAGAAAAGAAGTCCCGGGCAGAAATATAGTAGTTTATAACTTTTGAACGGCTGAACCAGTTTTGATAAAATATAGCTAAGAACCATTTCGATCACGTCAGCTTTCAAACAAAACAAAAAACGAATTAAAATCGGTCCATCCATTTAGAAGTTAACCGATGCCAGAAACGAACACACAGATACACTGAAACATAAATACACATGTCAAACTTATAACACCTGTTGTTTTTGCATCGGGGGTTAAAAAATAGTCTGAAATAGCCAAGAACCCTTTTCACTCTTTCGAAAGGAGACCCGCGCCCATTGGCCGGGACATACAGGGCTTTAGGTATCTCTCTTTCAACCTCTCGGGTGGTTAATTAGTCCATGAAACTGAACAACTTCCCCAAAGAACATAGGTCAATAATTTTGAGTTCCCATACAAACTTCATCGGCATATAGCGCATTTTGTATGGGCGATCAATTTTTTTTTTCGTATTTTGACCTATGTTCCTTGGGGAAGTTGTTCAGTTTTATGGACTGATAAAACACCAGAGAGGTTGAAAGCGAGATACCTAAAGCCCTGTTTATTGGGATTGGTCGACGTTAAGTAAGGTAGGTAGCTAGCGAAAAAGGTGAATCAACCCAAGAAACTGAACAACTTTCCCTAAGGGACTAGGTCAAAATATTTTTTTTTCTAAAAGTTCACCTTTCCACGCAGCAATCACCAGAGTTTTTTTTGAGAAGATATTTTTTTTTAAGAATTACATAGCGGGCTTCTTGGAGTAAGTGGTTCAGTTTTATGAGGAGAAATTACCCCCTAAAGTTTGGTTAATTTAAAGACACCTCTAATGTACTGATGACGGCGCATGTTTTTTAAAAAGCACCGTAAATTATTGGAATTTAATTAAATAAAAAAAACATTTAATAAATATATGAACAATACCAATTAATGTGTAACAAGTATTTGCATCCATCACAGCTAATCCCCAACTTCCTAATATAATAAATAATACTTCTATTCGCTATTTACATAGAGGTAGAAGACATAACTCAATCTATGGGCTCACCCGTATCGCGACAGGATAATACCTAGGTTATCTAGGTATGACTTGTAATGCCTAGACTAGACTATACCTAAGCGTATAAAGCTTCATTAAAATTCCCTACAAATCTTTAGAACGGACATGTTATGACGTAATTGAAGGAAGGAGTAGGGTGACCACATTTTTTATATAGCTTCTGTTAATGACAGAGTACCTATAAGTACAGTCAGCTGCTAAAGTTAACTCACCCCTCTATGAAATAAGGATAAAGTTATTTCACGAAATTGTTTAGGCATTCAAATTATATTTTTCATACTAATACAGTTTTTACAAGTAAACAATTATGGTTTATCACAATTTATTACGTTTCTTCATTATATATCTTTCTCTATATCCATTAGGGGGGGTCAGGTATCTCTTCGGGTGACTGTTCATTTAGATATTGCTTTTCGTAAAAAGATAATCTTTATTTCAACACGTTTAATTACTCATGCTCACATTTCTTAGAACATTATTCTTAAGTAACGAAATGATCATAGTAAAGCTTATGTTCGTGAAATAAATGTTACACACTTAAAGGCCCACGATAAAGTTTCCCTCGGGTCGTGGATCCCTTATAACATACACAAACGACAGAAACCGAGAAAAATCATATCTGATTTTTATTAAATATTTGACCCGACTGGAATCGAACCCAGGACCTGTTGATCAAGAGGAAACGCCAATACCACTAGCAACAACCGGCCGTTAACCTTTTAAATCCCCTTAACTATTTATCTTAATAAACGGTTTTAATGATTTACTTGATTCGCGATGGTTTTAATTTTAAGAATTACTACAACAATTATGATTCAATTTTACTGTAAATAACAAGTAAGTATGTAAGTAGCATTATCAGTCATCTAGCATCCACAATATAAGATTTGTTTAGTTTGGGGGTTAGATAGCGCTGTATGAACTGTCCAAAAATATTTAATATTTAATTTACTTTTTGAATTAGTCGCTCAGTGAGACGTCCAAAAGTTTAATGTTAATTAAACTGTCACTTTCAGTCTAGTTAACGGTAATAAGGACGGTAACAAATTTAAGGAAGCTTTAAATTATGAAAGTTTCTGCAACTGAGTGTAAGTTCACGTCACGATCTTGTTTAACATTGATAGCGATCGATCGGTCATTTCTACAGGTTTAAAAAGAACCTCCTAGCTTTATTGAAAATCCTGAACCAGTATCACTTACTGAACACTTTTTTTTTTGTTTTTTTTTTTGGGGGTTTCTTAAACGTAGACACCAATCGGGCGCACCCCCCGAGCGCTACCCGTACCCCTCGCGTGCCTGGTGTAGGAGTAATGTCTACGTTTAGGCAAAAAAATGAACTATATTTCCATTGAAAAAATATTAAAAAAAAAAAAATCCCATAAATGTGTTCTTAGAGTGATACTGGTTCACGATTTTAAATATAGCTAGGAGGTTCATTTTCATCCAGTATAATATCCATGTTTGCTGAACTCAAGTATTTAACGTGTAACATTGGATCCAAAAAAAATTTAAGAAAAAAAAAAGATTCCGTAATTTATTGTCACCCTATAGAATGACACACGCCACAGCACACTGACACGAGACTCCTATAGCCTGCTCTAGACGAGCTCTAGAGCTCTCTGAAACTATCTCAACTCATGTCGAGACACCAACGGTCTATGAATATATTAGTATACGCTGACCACCCTGGAAATTACCTGATTTGAATAAAATTGCTCATTGTGGGCAGTGTATAGGCAAGTGAGGGGAATTTACTCCTCCGTTTGAATTTTAAGAGCATTAGTACAGGCGGTTACCAAAGGATAAACAAATCGATATCTAGGTCTATTTTCAGTTTTCTAGGTCCAAGGATTTGGGCTGGGCGTTGATAAATCAATCCATATCAGCGAGTCAGAACCTTACATTTTATATACTAAGAGAAACGAAGATTAACATAAAAAAATGATGGCCGGTTTGGTCGAGTGGTAGTGACGCTGCCTCTTGATTGACGGATTCTGGGTTCGATTCCAAATCGGGGGAAATGTTTGTGTAAAAAGCAGATGTTTGTTCTCGGTTCATTGGTGGTTATGTGTGTTTTTCTGTATTTTTCTTTGCTCACGGAACAAGGAAAAATGTTCGTTTGGGATTTTCGAAAGTGTAATGTGTGCTTACAATTTTTTTAATTTAAAAACTAAAGTAGAGGATACTTTTTTTTCAAATCGGTCCAGTAATTTCGGAGCCTATTCAATGCAAACGAACAAATAATCAAATCTTTCCTCTTTATAATATTAGTGTAGAAATCTACACCTAATCAATTTAAGATTCTGTTTTAAGGTTATTCAGAGTTTTTACGTTTTTTATTGTTTAATATTCTCGCGGTTATTGATACCTAGTTTTAACAATGTTATTACGGTTTCTTACCGCAGTTCTCCGTTCATCCGTAATCATGGAGCTTGCTACAGCTCCAAAAAGTTGGATACTTCGTCAGCCCATATACGTCCCCACTGCTGAGGCACGGGCCTCCCTCAATAGCATAAGGGGTAAATGCCATACTCACCACTCTTGGCAGACGGGTTGGCGAGGGTTTTTTATATAATTGCAGAGTTTTCCTTCTCTGTGTGCAGATGAACTTGCTTGCACATTTACCTTAGTCGCCTTGTACGACACCTGGGTAAGAAAGAGGGTGGTCCTATTCTACTCTGCTGGGGACTCACTTAAAAGTTGGATACTCATTTAAAACAAAAATCTTTGTAAAAACCTCTTATAATATGTTTAAAACTAGTTTATACGTTTAATTCTTTGCAATTTTCTTCTTGAGTGTACATCTTCAACAAAGTCTTAATTTTATGAAGTCTTATTTTACGCTATTATAACATCCTTATACCTAATTCTGTCGAAGTCAGTTAGAAAGCTTGATAAGAATTGTATTGTAACAACTAGGCTAGTACGATATATTTACGTACCTACCAGTTTTGTTTAGTAGGAAATAAAAGGTGTTAATATCTCCCTTCTAGCACTTTATCCATTTTTAACCCCCGAAGAAAAAATATTACTGTCAAGTGTATCCCTGTGTCTGTGGCATTTCATTTCTTACACGAATTGACTGATTTTGACACGGCTTTTTCTTTGTTTGAAAGCTAACATGATCGAGATAGTTGTAAGCTAAGATTTTATCAAAATTGGATCAACCGGTTAAAGTTGTAAGCTAAGAATGTCGGGGATGGAATTTTTATTTATTTATTTTAGAGTTATTTAATTTAGGATGCGCTTGCCCTTGGCTCTAGATTAGCAGATGGAGAGGCTGTTATCTCACCTCAAACAAGACTACTACTGACTCTTCAAACAAGACTACTAGGAGTTCACAATCGTGCCTGTTACGAGTTAATTTATTGTAAAAACGACGTTTTGCTAAAACAATATTTATGTTTCGTTTTTAATGCGAATAGAGTGCATTTATCTGTTTCACCATAGAACCTTAAGTCCCAGCGATCAATCAACGCATAATTAATTTAAATTCAAACTCATAAATCTAACATTTAGGTAAAAACAAGCAACGAAAATAAATAACATTCATTATGAAAAACGCCTTACGCCTACGCAAACATAAGTCAACTGGCAACTAATAGGATAATTAGACAACATTACAAATCATTTTTCTATTTACAATAAACAAATTGTTTAGCTGCAGTAGCGTCGGCAGTCGGCAGGCAGTAGTCGTTGCTGGAGGCTGCGCTGGCGCAACGCAATTACCGGTAGTGTTGGGATGTACTTGTGGGGAATTGCAGTACCGTACTTATTAAATCCTTCTTGCATTTCTTGATTAAGTAGGATTTTTGTCTTATTATTATACAGGGCTTTAAGTATCTCTCTTTCAACCTCTCGGGTGGTTATTCAGTCCATGAAACTGAACAACTTTCCCAAGGAACATAGGTCAAAATACGAAAAAAAAATTCGCGTTCCCATACAAACTTCATCAGCATATAGAGCATTTTGTATGGGAGATCAAAATGTATAAACTGTTTTGTTATCATTTAATGTTTCCTCAGTTCAGGGGCTTTGCACTTATGATAGTTTTGTCGTAAAAAGGTCATTCCAACTGCAAGAGGACCGATTGAGATGGTTATGACAAAAATATTTGGAGCGTGTACTAGCATTATGTAGTTGTTCTCGGAAACTCTTCAAAGATGGAACTCGATATTTTTGCTGTTATACGGTTAGTGACTAATTGAGGGACTTTAAAAGGGTATATTGGCTACCTATTCAACTCTAAAAACACTAGGAATAATTAAGTTTGCCACACACTTTACTATAACTATACGACAAAAATAATTTAACCGTATTACAAAGAAAAACACACAGTAAAAGCTAACGTTTTTGGATTTTTCTCGGGAATGCGAAATCCAAATTTAGCAAAATTTTGTGGGAAGGTTTGGACAACATTAAGTTAATTTTCATCATACTTACTTTATTGAAAGTAGTAACTGTAACAATGGTACAGCAAAAATAGGCAGTGAAATGGGCAACGGATAAAACAAGCTATATTCGAGCTTCTTTTTCAGCAAATAAATCTAAAGTAAATATGTATTAATTTGACTCAATATCTCCGTTATATGGCCAAGGTTTTAAATAAAAACCAATTTTAGTAATAGCTGTTCAATCAAATAAATTATGAATAAAATAAAGCTTGAGAAAAAATCGGCAATTTCATAGGTAAAGACCTATTATAAAAAAATGAAAAAAAAAATCCTTTAAACTAAACCGAAAATTCTGGTACAGTAATATTGCGGTACCTACGGAAAGCTTTGGTACTTCACTCCCGCCCTTCACTGCAACTGAGCGCGACCAAAACCGCCTAAGGCTGGCACTCTGACGGACATTAATTGTTGCGGAGAGATTAAGGTTTTAATAATAATTGTTGCATTAAAGAGATAGCACCAAAATGAAAAGTCAATCAAACTTCGGCGATGGTATGAGATTTGCGAGTTGGAAAGGTAATTTTTATATAGCCATAAGATTTATATTACAGAAAGTAGAGGTTGTCCTTCTGTGACGAAAACAACTGTCGGATTTTATGATAGTTTTTATTTTGGTTTCACTTTTTTTTAACTAGAGTCTTTCATTTTAGACAACGTAAAAAGGTTAGGTATTTCGTGTGCAGAACTGAATTATGTTAAATAAATACATTTACTCTTTATGACGCAACCGCTTGTCTATTTATTTTTTATTTTTTAAATAATACATTAATTTTTTGTATTTTTTTACACACTCAAAGGCCCACAATAAGGTTTTCCCTTGTGTCGTGGGTCCCTCGGAATACACATTAAAGACAAACACAAACACCCTTGACCCGAGAACAAACATCTGCTTTTTACACATCCAATTTGGGCCCCCATCCAATGAATTTGCCACGGGCCTTAGACGGTATAGTTACACCACCGTCGTCCATCTTTAGATTTACGATCTGTGAACGAAAAGCTCACTCACACGGACTTAAACAACGTAAATTCTTTTAAACTCTTAGATATAGATAAAGCTGAGTCAAATAATTCTTATATAATCTTACACAGTAGATTATCACTCGATTTAGTTGACCACAGAGTATAAAAGGTGCGGTCGTAAAACTCGATCAGTTTGGTCAAGAATAGATTGTGACAGACGGGAAGATTTAGTACGGGCAAATACAAAAGTTCATTCTACATACATAGACAAAGGGTTACTTATTAAAGATGAAATATTGAGTTTACTGTACTCGAATACCTTAACTTTTTGTATTGTGTAAAGCAGTGGTTCTTAACCTTTTAGTCATGAGGGCCCATTTTACCAAATGTTTGCCTTGCCGCGGCCCACCCAGCTGGTTTACCTAAAATAACTTAATTAAAGGTTATGTGATAAAGAAAACAAATACAATTTTATAAATAGTACTCGGTATTTATTATTCTGCAAAAATCGAAAAGTTAAAGATTTTAATTTAATGAGATTTTTGTGGCTGCATACTCTTAACTAACTTCTTTATTCTCGGTTCCGTGTTACTAATCGCTAATCGCATGTCGGCAGTGGCATCTAATTATTAATTATTAAAAACAAGCAACATCCGATGCTTGTTTTTAATTATTAGAAGCGTCGAAAACCCCTGCTCGCATAGATACGTTGATGAAAATAAAGTTAGGTAACGAATTGCAATGTCTCGAACCTTCGGGAAAGATAATGCTTTTTGGGTCCAAAAATCTTCAATATTTACTCCTGATTCGAAGGTATCTTTCAAATTCGTGTCATGTTGCAATTCAATCTCCTCTTCTTGAATTTCATCAGCGACTTCGGAAACGTTAACAATGAAAGGATTCCTAATCAGTTTTTGAATACTTTTGTCTTCGCATTCAGGAAAATAGCGATTTAATTCACTTTTTAAAGTAGTCAAATGGAGCATAATATTCTTCTGAATTTCTTCTTTAATGTCTGCGCCTTGTCCGTTATTCAATAGGTATCACACTCTCAAATCACGTTATAACGCTCATTACAATCTGCGACGATCAAGTGACAAGTGACGATCGGCAACCCGCGCCCCCCGCGCCGCCAAAACAAAGATCGAAACCACCACCCCCGCTCTCGTGCACCGATCGCGTTTCGCGCCGCGCGGCTTGCGTTATTTCGACTCGACTCATGCATGACGTCGTCGTCACGTCAGAGATTATTAGGATGGCTTCGCGGCCCACTTGGAATGCCTCCGCGGCCCACCAGTGGGCCGCGGACCACCGGTTAAGAACCAATGGTGTAAATGTGAAAGACTTATTGTTATTTCTCAAATTATTACTTGAAACTGCTTTTTTAAACTTAGGTAAATGCGCTCCGAAGATTTAAAATTATCTAAGATTATTTACTTATTTAGTTTTTATTATTATTTTATTAATACTTAAATTATTATTCCTTATTTTTACGACTTTATATTACTTATTGGAGTTACTTATATTGTAAAACTATTCTGTTTGTTTTCAATGTTTTTTTTCTACTAATTAATAATTATTTTATTCAATTCAGTAGGTAAAACGTTTCCACGCTAATACCTATTACTAATTATACTCGTCAACTAATTGTATTTGTACCACCTTTTTTGACCATTTATGCAAATAAAAGATTTCAATTCAACTCTATCCATATAAATGCAAAAGTATGTTTGTTTATCTGTCTGCATTTCTATCCATCTTTACCGTCGTCGTAACAGCTTTATCAAACTCAAATCAATAAACAAAATACCAAATCTCCTAGTCTGTATAATCGACTAGCTACAAGAATACTATTCTTCACACATAAAAAATAGTAAAAAAAAAATGTCGCCGACAGAGGGCGGTATAAAAAACTCATTTTATTTGTCGGCAGGACAGTTATACCGTACTCACAAGGTCCGATTAAGGTTCTATGCATTTTAAGGTACTGGAGGGCTATTCCACTAATCAAGGGCGTGGCGTCACAATGGGCCTTTTTATAATTCGAACGGCACGGCACGGTACTTCGAAATTTGAATTACCACTGCTCCCTATGTTCTCAGCTTTTAGTATTACTATTACGTAGGAGGCAATGGTAATACGATTTTGCCGTGCCGTTTTCAAATTATAAAAAGGCCTAGTGGCAGTTGAATGACTTGGAGGCCGTTTTATCTGTTCAGCAGCTCGAGCACCATGGCAACAAACTCGCGCGGCGCATCACTCGGCTGACGCTGAAACTTCACTTTGATTGCGTGAGGGCCTCGCGAAAAGGTTTGCTCGCCCTCTGGCGTTGTCAATGTTGACATTTTGACATAAGACCGCGGCGCATTACGCGCGCTATCACCATCGTACTCGAGCTGCAGGTGGCGAAATTAAGAACAATTGAATTTTCATATATTTGCTGACAGCCACCCCGACCAGCAGTGCCACCGCGTACCGAACGTAAAGTTGCAAACTACCCCAATCCAACGTAAAATTGCAAACTACCTAGCAACTGAACATTCAGTTAGCGGTGGCACCACCAGTCAAAACAGCCGTCATTAAATGTATGAAAATGGATAGTTCTTAATTTCGACACCTGAACGGATAAAATGGCGACAATTGTCATTTAACCGTCAGTGAGACACATTGGGCCTTTATATGATCCGACCGGCACGGCACTTCGAAATTTGAATTACCTACCATTGCCCCCTATGTTCTCAGCTTCTATAGTATTACTATTACACGGGAGAAAAAGGCAATACAATTTTGCCGTGCCGTTTTCGAATTATAAAAAGGGCCCATTGATTAGTGGAATAGACATCCTGTCTTGAGCACTTACTATTTTTAGTTTTTTATTATAGCTACGTTTTTATGGATGAGATCTTTATATGCCGTTCATGAACAAAAATTTCAATTACATTTGCGGTTCCTTAATTAATTTATAGTTAATACTTTCTTCTGTGTTTGAAATTAACTGTTATTACTAACGAGTTATTACTAACGTTGTAACTGTTTATCGGTAGGTAGTAGGTATGTGATTGTGCAAATAAAAAAGTAAGAAGACTGTGATTTGATGAACGTTCTAAAACTACTGATTTCGCACTCCTCAATGCTTTGTGACAAATGTTATGATTGTGAGTTTGGTAGGATATTTGTGTCTGTGTTTAGTATAACTCTGAAATTAAACGGCTGAACCAACTTTGATAAAATATAGCTAAGAACCATCTCGATTACCTCAGCTTTTAAACAAAAAAAACTCAATCGTTTAGGAGCCACGTTGCCACAGACAGACACAGATACACAGACGTCAAACTTATAACGCACCCCTCTTTTTATATCAGGGGTTAAAAAGGTATAACTTTCGGGGTAGTCAATAAGAGCGATTTACAAAGCTTATCACAATAATTCTGAACCTTAACGACTAACCCTAAAATTGTACCTTTCCATTTTCACAGTCACATTTAATTTTTTGTTCTCTAATGATCTCTTATAGCAAGTGACCCTCGGGTTCGTTCCTCATGCTAAGGATTTCGCTGATAATACAGCCTGGCAACTTGGCCAGCATCTTGGGCACCTTTGGGGAGATGGATCTCCGAGGGTTTGATGGTAGGTTAGTTTAATAGGGATGTTGACTAATTTTTTTTATTGTTTATCTTAAAAAGGAACTGAATCCAAAACCCAAAACCGAAATAACATTTGAAAACTATTGAGAAATAAAAAAGTTACAAGCTATTAAATTTCAATAGAGGGGGAAACTGTCAAAAAACGAAAAAGAGATGCACTTACTGGCACGTGACGTCACCGCCATTTGTTTGCGTAGGTAAAAACGAGATAGCTAGCTCTCCCCACAAAACGAGATAGCTGTCTTTACGATAATATAAATGCTAATAAGTTGTTCATTTATAAACCAATTTTAAAGCCGTTTTCGGATATTAATATATTTATGGCATAATTTTTTTTTCACATACAATAATTCATAAAATCAACACTGTCATAATCCCTATTATGACGAGGCGTGTTACTGCTTAGTTTTGTTTTAGTTTTTAGTAGTGACGTAGCCTGTTGTGCATGAGTCCTTGTGCTTATTTTTCTTTTCAATAAAATTTAATTTATTGATTCGTGGTTCATAAAGAAAAAAAATTACGATAAAAATGTAAGTAGTTAAATTTTTAATTCCTTGCATTCTTTGAATAAAGGACGCTTTTAATTTATTTCAAGGGACTAACCTATGTGAATTTTTTTCGAAATGGCGTCCCGTATCCATCTTCGGATGAACTTGAATTTTTTGCATCATTTTTTTTAAATTTGCTTCAAATAAAAATAAATGATGATTTGTAGCAATAAAATCTGATTTACATATTACTATTTGCTGTTGTTGTAGTCTTAATGAACTGTGACAATATAACTTTCCGAACTTTTTTATGTGGTTTTGATGTTGCAGCTGGGGTAAGGTTTAATTATTGTAATGGGTTAGCTATTTTAATGAAGTGGTTATATATGTGTAAGTAATACATTCCGAAATAAGCTAAAAAAATAATAATAAAATTGAACCGTGTGGTGATCGGTTGAGAATAACACCACCCCATCTCTTTCCGTGGGTGTCGTAAGAGGCGAGTAAGGCAACACAAATGAGACCTGCCTCCTAGTAATCCATCCAGGCACGACACTTCATTTTTTTCTGAATCTGAGGGGTCGTCCTATGGTCTCATGCGGTGTAGTAGGCTTTGTAAAGGGTCGTCTGGTTCACGACCACCCTCCTACCGAAGTCCGACGCCAAACAGCTTGCTGTGTTCCGTCGGTGCATGGGAGTACCTACCAGTGCCTTTATAGGCATTTTCTGGGTTAACTCGCTCCATCGTCGACCTCATCTTTGACCTTATGATCAAGATTGAGGTCAAGAGTTAACCCATCTAATAATTTAAAAAAAAAACATAATCACTTATGCTTATGGATTTATTTTGAATGTCCAACCATACATATGCATTTAATAGTTTTTCACTAAATTCTAAACTACGCCCTATCATTGTTGACCTATCGCAGCACGGAAGCTGTAAAAGCAGTTAGTTTCCCAGAGATGCGCAGACGCATTGGATTCAATAAGTAACAATCGTTGCGGATCACAATGGCTGACTGTCGCGACTAGATTTACTGCTCGTCAAACGCACAATAAATTTTGATTTTCGCGTTTCTCTGTGGAACACGCATGGACGTAGGAGGTAACTGTTTGCGCAGATGCTTCTTCCTTCTTTATTTTTTTTAACGCGATGTTTTAGGAGAACGGATGGATGATTACCTTTTTGTTTAAGGCGGTTGCTGAGGTGTCATTTTCATACAACACGTTTCACCAATACACGCCGGACTGAAAGTATATCAGATTCTCCAAACTACTTTGAAAAATTGTTTAAAAAATCTAGTTTTCGGCAACCTACTAAAATTATTAATAAATCAAACCATTTTTAAATTATAAGTCTTCGAAATTATTAAAATTTTTGCCTAGCTTCTGTTTGTGTGCGTTACATTTACACAAATTGACAGATACATAGATAGGAAATGTTTCCCGCCATACATAAACTGGCCGTTCTGAGACGTGATACTGTTTAACTTTGTTTCATAAAAATTAATGTAAAATGAGTTAAATATCGCGTTATTTTAATTAAATTTAAATTTAAGGTAACATATATATAACAAAAACTACTTAGAAACGCTTATACTTATTTATTTTCATTTTTTTACAAGGCTTTATCCGAAATGTATAGTTTTCAAACGCATTTTGATTAATGTCACAGATTATGAAATGTGTCAAGTTGACATTGATTTGTTTGTTGATTATAATTTTTGTAGATTTTGTATTTCCTCTAATTTGAGAATGGTACAAATGGTTGTTCATAAGAACGTAATTGAAATAAGCAAATCACCTAACAGCTTACGCGTGACCGAGGCTGAATCCCAAGCTGTCTCGAACTATATTTTTCCTAAAACATGAACCAAAAAATGCGTCGTAAGTATTTGTAAGCCGTAGGTAGGTATAATAATTGAAAATTCTAGTAACAGTAATCTACAACAAGTTTTCATTTTGTTTTATTGTAGCCGTAGAAAGGTCCCGTTCTGTTTTCCCACTAAACTGAAAAGCTTTCCCCAGGGATCAGGTCAAAATGTGAAAACAATAAGTAGTTTGCCTCTGCATTCAACTTGAGTTATCAGCTGATTTACCTACTTAGTAGGTATTAAAATTTAAGAAGTCGAATTTATTTTGAGAATTTACAATAGGTTTACTTCAGTTTTAAAAAAAATTAGCCTCTAAACTCTAAAGGTTCGTTTACTTATCAAAGTCGCCTTATAAAGAGAAACAAGCCCCCCGCTATTGAGTGTTTTTAATATGCTAATTATTTTAAAAACTTCATTTTTGCAATCAATGAGCATTGGACAGGCTCATTCATTGCCTTTTTCTAGAGTAAGTACCTACCTAAGTAAGAAATAATTTCATTACAGATACAGGGTCAACTCAGAACATCGGGAAGGGGGCATTGGGACAAGACTAATTTTTTATAAAACATGCATGCTGCCAAAGGAACGCCTTCCAATATGTAATGCAGAGATCCACCGTCTTATAAAGGGCCCAACAAGTACAAAACGAGAAAAAAATCATATCAGCCTATCATAGTTTTGGAAAATAAAATGTTGATTTAAAAAACTTCTAAACGAGTCTCTCATTTTTTTTGTACAACCTGGTATGATTAGTTATTAATTCAAATCCCTAGAAACACCAGCCAAGTTTGCCACACACTTGACTTTACCTACACGATAAGAAGAAGAATTCAAATCCCTAATTCCCGACTAATATTACAAATGCGAAAGCAACTCTGTGTGTCTGTCTGTCTCTCAGTTATGCTTACACGCCTAAACTACTAAACGGATTACAGCAGAGGTAGATTAGACCTTGGGAAAGGACATAAGCTACGATTTATACCATAGCTGGGCAACCTGTAGACCATGCGCGCGGAGCCGTGGGCGGAAAGCTAGTTATTTATAATTTAATACGATATATCCTCAAGTGTTCAGGCTCATTATGACATTTTTCTTAAAATGTCCTTTCTCAAAATGTTCTTTTCGCGTAATGTCCTTTTCGAAAAAAACTTACTTATGTACAAGCTTTGGCTTACTAGGTTATTTAAATTTTTGATTGTTTTTTCAAATTGGAATCCATGATATTTTTATTAATATGTTTTTATAGACATACACTGTAAACCTTATACAAAGTATAAGTGTAATATATGATCACAGATATGGGTATATTAAATAAGATATATGTACATAGCTGTTTTGTAAGCAAGTATCCGCAATTGTATTTCTCAGTAAGTGAACTATGCAATTTCTTTTGATAAATAAATTTCTTAAACCATAGATCATGATCGGCTCCAAATAACCATTTTTCCCGGAAACTTAAAGAAGGTATTGTTATCTACTTTAGCGCTACGCAATGTACAGAATGCGATATAGGTTTTTGGATGTTTATGATTTACGCTATTATTATAATTTTTTAATATAAAATAGACCACCATTCATTAAATAATTTAATTTTAAAGCAGGAAACCTTTAAAATAAGCATTTCAAAAGGAACGGAACGAGGAAAAAACTTGAGTCATTGACTTGGGTCGTGGGTAATTTTTATGTGAAACGCTGGCAAGTTTTATGCCTTCCTGAAATCACACTGACTGAGACCTGCTTTAGCATTAAATATGTCTTCCAAAACGATTCATGAAAATGTATGGGACGGCTTCGCACAAACTGAAACCCTGATTCAAGCTGTCATTCTGAACAATTTCATAGCGGAATTTTCCACGCGTTTCTCGTGGTTACACTGATTGTGACACAAGATTTAACTCGTTCCTTGTGGCAACACTGGTTTTTACACAAAGACAACTTTTCCCATAGGTAACACCACACTAGACATCGCATCGATTATCGATAAAACATCAGAATGTTTTTTAAACGGTTTTATTTAGCTTGCCTTGTTATCTAGTAATTGAAATTTGACCCCTTCCTTTTGACGGATTGATCTAAAATTTTGTAGGTACGCACCTTTAGTTTGGATGATTATATAGTTTAATACATTCGGTATCATTGTAAACCAATATGGCTGCCAACAATTTTTTTTTTTTTATTAATTCCATAGATTGATGAGGAGAGTGGTGTAATGATAGGTACCTAGCACATACCGAATTATTTTTTAGCTTTGAATACATTGTTTACATCATTATAATATTTATTTTCACCAAAATAGTTTAACTTAACAAATTTTTTCACTCATTTTTTTTCGTCATGATAAGCTAAATATTCAAAGTCAAACTATTATGTAACTCCGTTTCCAGTAGTGAACTACTAGCAAAAAATTTCAAGGGATTACGACATTAAGATCCGTGTTGTTAAGTTCTTCCGTTCTGATATTTGGCTGGTGCTTATATTTGCTATTTTTTTTTTTGGAATAATAAACCTTTGCGAAAAATATAATCTGTTGTAACATTAATTATTAAAGAAAACAAACTTCATTGTGATTTAAAAAAACACTTTTTCAAATTATTTCTGTGAAGAAAATCAGTTTAAGGAGCTCGTTGTTCTATAAAACGAAATAACAGAGAAATAGTGTACTCCTTCCTTCCTTGTGTAGATGTTCGAAAGATACAAATGAAATATCAAAAAGGTGTCTATACGTAACAATGTGTACCTATTAAAAATACCCAATTAGAAAAAAAGGTTCTGAAGAATGTCCTAAGATAAGTCAACTGACACAATTTTTAAGTTCCTGGGCTAAATTTTATTTAAAAGCAATGTAATTAATTTTAATACTTTAAATTTAAGCGCAAGGCTGTCATGTTTACTAATTTCAAGTATATGAATCTATGACATTAATGGATGACTAACCGCGCAACTGATTCCTAGATTTGCGATCTTATCTTACTTTTGAATTTAATTTTGGATTTCTTTTTATTGGGTTATTTTGAAACACTTGCCGACGTAACGTAGTATGTCGTTTTGATTGGTGTTCCACCAAATATGGTGAACAGGCTGTATGTTGTCTTTTTATTCTGATAAAAAATATTATCTGACATTTATTCTGAAACAAGTAACTACGTTTCTTTGTCATTTTTTTTAACCTGACTAATAAAGTAAAACCACAAATTAAGAATTATTTGTAACTGTTATGATGTTTATTGTAGAGACGATATAACACGATGTATATCCATTGGCTGTAAAATTTCTGCCCTTAATTTCATCAAGTGGATTTTATGGGACTTTAACGAACTTATAGACTTCAAATTTAAGAGGGTTATTAGTCGACAATTGTTAAAATACCCTGACTCATTCAAACCGAAAAATAGATACTCTAATTCGCTAACCGTTATGAAATAGCATAGTCAGAAAAGCACAACTTTGAATATTTTACTTATTAATACGAAACCACATTCGAATGTGTTACCTCGATACTCGATCTCTTCTGCGTTGGTACTAACGGGGAAAGGGTCTTCGACGTGGTTACACTCGTGTAACAGCCAGGATAACAAAAAAACGAGTGAAATCTAGTGTAAAAATCAATATAACGTGAAATGAGTGGAAAATTCCACTGAAAAGTTCATTTCTTGCAAAGCCATCCCTTAACACGAAACGTTTTGAAAGAAATATTTTATGCTTAAGCTGGTCGTAGTTGGTATGCTTTCAGGGAGGCATAAACTTGACAGTATTTTCTTTTACAAAAATTATGTCCGTCATTTTGAATTGTAATTTACCTATAGCAACATTTATGTAAAAAAGTATATCCATCATCTTGGGTTTCAAAGTGGATGTCCCATATCAATATTGAAAAAAAATCTTGAAAAATTCGGCTACCTTGCATTTTTGGGGCCCTGTGTAAAGCTCGACCTTTGCCCTCGCTTTATAGGCAGCTTGACTTAGCCTGTGGCCTCACCTCCCCGTGAGACGTAATTCCCGTGAGACCCCGCCTAGACGTAACTCAATTCAAAATAATATGTGAGTCATTTTTAACAAAAAGACATTTTACGAATAAGACATTTTACGAAATGTACAAAATGAGCTTGGACTTTTTAAAATTTTCAATACCATGACGCAATCCTGATTTCCTACCTAGATATATATAATAGGTGCCTACTAACAATCCGCTTCGGCTTCGAAAAGGTATTGCTGAGTGAAGCACAAAAACAGTCACCTATCATAGTCAACTTTTAGAATGGGGTACCTAACCTTAAATACTGCTTTCAAATATGATTGCATTTATTTTATAACCACAAAAACGGTCACCCATCACGCTTTAATTCTTCAGAAGGTTGCCTAACCTCATTGACCGCATTCAGATTGTAAATGAACTGAATTTTGTGTGCTCAAGAATCGAAAAGCGGCTTTTGAGAACTGAGCGTAAAAACACGCTGAAAATGATAGTGATAAGTGACCACAATATGCTAGAGAAGTTACGAACTCAAAATTTTGATTTGTATTTAGATTCCTAGTAATCTGACAGATAAAACGCCTCCTACCAGTAAATTGACAGATAAATACGCGAGAATTTATGAATGAAACTCTCAATTCGAACGTCTATGTGTGCGTAATAAACTTTTATTGCACGTTTTCGCAATACATGGGAAAATAAAACATTAAAATAAATTGAATCCTTACTATAACAGTCAAAGATAGATACAGGCTTTCGGCAATTTCAAAAAATTATGCAAAACTTGTCTTAATTATGAAATAATCGACAAAATCATGACGAAATTACCAATTCTAAAAACAGCGCCATCTAGTGGGACTTTTTCAATTTTGGTTTCACAGCAACCGCCTTAATGTCTTATGTTATACGGTAAAAGAAAGGAGAAAATCATTTCACCAGTAAGCTGATATGTTATGTTATGTATTAAGGGCGTTTTCCAAACTTAGATTTAGATTAGAAGATTGTCACTTACTGTTAGTTTCCCAGTTCATTCAATATGTTATCATTTAATTATTTTATATTCATTTGCCACCGCTTAGCTATGACGACCTAAGTAAAACTATTTTAATAGTGCCAAAAGCGATGTCATCGATGTCATTACGCCCCCTAACCTCTCAAGTTACGTCCTACGTCCGTGGTCCCGCAAGGCACGTACTCCATTGTACCACATATAAGGCTCCCTGAAGACTAGCAGTCGATAGGCGCTGTTTATCCCGCATATTTTATTACTAGGTAATACTAGTTTTTTGTGATTCCCGTTCGAAACGACAAGTAGAGTTATTGGCCACAGCAACGTGTACAGAGGTTGTGGATTAAGCATGGCTATTATCTGCTTAAATAGTATTAAATAGCGCTGCAGTATAATTCAATTAATTTATTTCAATAGCTTAAGATTCTCGCAGATATTTTAACTAGTTTAAAAAATATAATAACGGGACCTTACCACAATTTTTGATTTAAATGAGTATCCGATATTTCGGAGTCACGATCCGATGAATTAACTTAATTTATTCTAAATCTAGATTTTAATAGGAATACCACTTCTGGACCATTTAAATATATATAAATATATTGCTAAATTGATCAAATTTTAAAATATAATATATGTTTATCTCATCACGGCGCTCGTAGCTCAGCGTAAAGGGTCTTTGGAGATTGAAAAAACCATCTAAAGTGTTTTTTAACTAATGAAAAACCTTAAAATGTCTTTATTAGTTTTGGCAGATCCATTTATAAAATTATGAACCTAATCAGAGTAATATATTCGTGGGGCCCTTAAAGCATTACTAAGTAAATTGCGAAGGTAAAATAGTAATGCATTCGTGAGTTTTACTATACATACAAATACAAATATTTTTTGTAATTAAACTATCGTAACACAGATCTAAAGACTCTGATGGTAAACATGCGAATCTTATAGATTTGTATTCTTCTTCTATTCCTTGTAAAGAAAGTCTTGCCCCTTCTTTACTTCTTCTTTAAACCCTACTTCTAATACATAAAATACAGAAATTCCGTTCCCTTTCAAACTAAAAATTAATCCTAAGCACGAGACATAACATCAGTGTAGATTATATTATAATACAGCATGTTCTAAAAGCGGTGTAGCAAAAGGCTGGTGTATAACGCGAGTATAACTCCGGTGTTAATTCGCTGGGCTCCGCGGTATGACAGCTCGCTCCATGCGAAACTACAAAAGATATACTCGATTGCGTAGATAGGTTTGTGTGGATATCCCGTGAAATTGCAATGAAGGCTTGATCAATAGCCCTGGGTGATTATTCTGCTAGTCAATGGTTTATTAATGCCGATGGAATGACAACGGTGGCCATTTTATCCATTTAGACAGCGAAATTGAGAACTATCAAAACTTCATACAAGCCCCGATCAGCAACGCCACCGCCAACCGAACATTAAATTGCAAACTACCTAGCAACTTAATAGTTTCCAGTTAAAATAGCTGTCATGAAATGTTTTAAGTATTAGTTCTCAATTTTGCCAGCTGAACCGATGAAATGGCCATACCATTACACCGCCATTGAGTTGCCATTGATTAGAATTTCCGCCAAGGCCCTGGCTTGAACGAAATACTCGTACGTAGAGGAACTTCAGAGAGCATCTGCAGCCGTTAATTAGTCGCTGACAAAAAAGTCAAATAAAAAAAAATATTTACTGTTTTCCTATAAATTAATATAGGATGTCTCAAAAGACAAACTTTTTTAAGGGGTGACAGTTCCTATGAAACTTAACAACTTTCCCAATCTTTAAGTGCTTATCGTGTCGGTATATCCAAAAGTGTGCGAACTTTGCTAACCCTGGTGTCAAAATTTCCAAACCGTACAATGGCCGCTGACTGGTTTTACGACTGTAGTCAATCGATAACAGCCGGGACCAATAGCTAAACATGCCCTCCAAAGCACGAAAACCCTCGTGATAAATTGCCACTTTGGTCACGCATCAGGTTCCCTGCCTCTATCTACGTTGCTTAACCTTACTGTTCGGTTTAGATCAGCGAGTGCTACTGGGCTACAAGCGCTTTAATCTTAAAGTAGTGGTTGTAGATAAGTCCGTTGTCTTCAGCATATCCATGTAATCCTTACGTCAGAGAGACATGCGTGCGACGGGTATAATAGTCTTGATATTTTCTTTATCTGTCGGTCTCTGTTCCCACTGAGTATACTATTACTTGTTTGCGGATTATTCGCAAATATTGCGATTCTGTAGTGGTCTGCCCTTTCATTCTTATAGGTCCAGTACCCAATGATGGAGGCATTCTGTAATTTATTTGAAAAAAATATATATATTTTTGCAAAGTAGTTTGGTTTGCTGTGATGTGAGTCATTTTCGGATTGGTTTTAATGTGTAAATTATCTTATTGTCAGGGTGGAGCATAGTTACATACCTGTACCTATTTATTTATTTATTAGCACTTATGCAAGAAAAAAGATTATTTATTTATTAAATAAACTTTTATACTGATTCATCTCGTTCAAATAATAATGAAAATTTATTCGACATTTTGCTGATACACCTTTTAACTTACCTAAATAATTTTGTAGAATTTTTTTCTCTAAAAAAAGAGACCCACATCAAGCTAAACCACATCTGTTTCTCAATAACCACCTCTAAGGTAGACTGAGAGAGATCCTTCTAGGAATAAGTTCGCCTTTGCTAATAGTAATGTATTTTTAATCATCTGTAAAAGTTTGCAATAACAGAGTTTACATCATACTACTTTGACCTGATATTATTTTCTGTGCTTGTGTACCAGCCCTTACAGTCCACTTTGTCCACTCCCATCACCTCTATCTTTCTGATACGACTAAGTATGCGATTTCACATATGCCCTTTATTATATACGCAAGTATTATCTTTTCAAAAGGGCTTAGTATTTCGTTTGTGTTTTGTTTTCGAAATCCAACCCGCAGCCAGAGTGATTTTTATCATAATCTTTTTAAGTACAAAATATGTGTTTTGTAAAATGTTTGTGCGTCATAGTACTTTGAAGTTTAATTAATACACTAAAATGAAAATTTCTTCTAATCAACCTGCACCGGTACTTAATTGTTTTTAACATATATACATACGCTCACGCCTGTAATCCCTATCGGGGTGGGCAGAGCATCAGTGTTTTTAACATCCGACGCAAAAAAAGTTTTACGTGTGTATGTGTGTGCCTGTCTGTAGCATCGTAGCTACTAAACGAATGGACCGATTTCGATGCTGTTTTGTTTTGTTTGAAAGCTGACGGCGTAGTCGAGATGGTAGATACATTTGATTTTGGTTCTAATTCAGATGTTTAAAAGTTATAAGCAATCGCACGTCGGGGGTGATCCAATTTTTTTAATTTTAGAGTTATAGTTACTTATATTAACTCAAAAAAGTAAATTAATTTACCAATTTAAATTGGTTCTTTTAACTCTACGCCTATAGGCAAAGGTGCAGTTTTCCCAGGTGTCTAGGTAAGTTACAAACTTTTAAAAAGTTATGAACTTGTACGAGTAGGCCTACCGCAATATGCGTATTCAAAACTTTGTCTTAAATCTTTTAAGTAGTCTTAATATTTGATAATCAAAAATGCAAAATCCTTTTAATCCCTACCACACGCATATCAGAGCTAAAAGGGTAATAAAAAAACAAAAACAATGCTCACTAATCACGCACACAGGCAACTGCAAATTCTTGCGTATGTTACGGTACAGGTTTGAATTGTTATGGGAAGTATTTCCCGGAATATACGAGTACAATTAAAATTATAAATAGAGTTACATAATGTTTTCTTAGTCCTAACTAAAGTCGTTCAGGCTTATTTTTATGTTTAACTTTTAACATTAACATTTTAGTTCAATGGGTTTTAACATTAACATTATTAACATTTGTTTTTGTTTAATGTTATGTTTTTTTGTGTGCAATAAAGAGTGTTGTATTGTATTGTAACTTTACTAGTAAATGAGACTTATAACTTTTATTTAGTATCATTATTTTATATTCTTAAAGAAAAATCCTAAGTTACTTCATTTTTTATATCGCTGTACTGTTGATACTACTGACTACAATAATTTTGCATTAAAAATAAATAAATTCATTGCGTATTCTCCCTTGACTTCTCATTGGCCAAAATTTAATTAGGTACTTGATTATTGTGAATTCCACAGTTTTTTGTAACTCAAATCTGAAACAGGAAAATGAAAAAAATTGTTATGAAAAGTAAATTTGGTTTTGAACACGGAAAACACATTTTCACTTGCTTCAGTCAGTAATATGAATTTTCGATGTAATATCCCCGCATGTGCAATTCGAACTTTAACCGCAACACATACATAAATAAATAAATGAAAACGGCAGGTGGACTCACTGATTCTTCGCAGATAATTTGCCTAACTGGTTCTTACTCTGACACTTTTTCGCACCACTGTACTCGACACAACTCGACTCAATCTCTTTATTTCACATCCACTGCGGATGTTGTAGGACTTGTTTACAGAGTCAGCTGGTTTATAGCGGATAATGTATTGGGTGTTTGAAGTAAAATTAGTGTTATCAAGAGGGTAGAAGAAAATGACAAGCAGTGGTCAGTAGCCTCATCCATACATCCGCCTGATAGCGCCATCCCACGGAGTAATTATTATGATTATGTATATGTTTCAAAGAAAACTTTGTTGTTGGTTACTGGAAAGGATAATGCTTTTGTTAGCCGTTAGTTCAATGGCTTTGTTGAGGATGTACTGAGGAGTTTAGATCCGAGACAGTTTTTATGGTTTGTTTGGAATTTAATTTTTTTTAACACGGCTTCTTTTTCGCTCTGCGAAGCTAATATGAACGCGGGACACAATATTGTCATGTAGATGATCTATATACCTGTTCTGACTTTTTCGATAGAATCAGGGTACAATAAACGAAATTATGTCACAGTGCTTATGTTACATAAAATGAAATTAATAAAAGAGGCCATAATGTAGACCTTCTTTTTTTTATTATTATGTTTTATTTATTTCCTAGTTTAAGAAATAAATCTACCATCGCTATCATGTTGCTATACTTTTGACCAAAAAATAGCTTTAAAGTGTCCCTTTAATAACAATAATAATAAAGTAAAATGAAACTCCCTAATCAGAAAATATATTGCCGATCATACATACAAAAATAACCTCTTCCTTTGGTTATTTTTATTTTTATTTTTGAATATTTTTTATTTTGGCGTTATTTTTGAAATAGGTTAAAAATCACAATAATTTTGTTACCTTTGCAAGTATTTATCTAAATCGTTTATTACACATCCAGTTTTTTTTTTTCAATAATTCACAATAACCGTTTTCTATTTCCAAAGAAAACAGATGTTTGTTTAACATGCTTATTATTTCGACATCGAGATCATTATACTTTTAATTAGGAGGCATGCTGAGCGGCTGATTGAAAAATCTCCATTGCTGATCGTGTGTAGCTAGCCTTAAATATTTCAAGAAACGTCTCACGGTGTATCTGTTATTGTTTTAAATTAATGGCGCTGATTTGTATGGAGATTTTTCTGTGTATATTATATTTGTTTATTTATTTTGTAATAGAGAACAGTAAATGCCAAAACAATGATCCTGGATTAAAATTTCTTTGAAAACAAGGTCTAATTTAAAAAAAAAACTATACATAATGTTTCAGTACATATTATTAAACAAATAATTTTTTTTAATGATAATATGGTTAAGTTAATAAGTGTCGTAATAGTTCCACAACCTTAGCAAAATTTATACAGGATGCCTTTAAATTAGCAAGTGAAACTTTAGGGCCAGATCCTTCCTATGAAACTGAACAACTTTCTCAAAAATCATATTTAAGTACCTAGATCGAAATGTGACAACTTTTTTTTTTATTTTTTTTTTCTTAGGGAAAGTTGTTCAGTTTCATGATTAGATTAGATAAGATTAGATCATTTATTCCAACATTATCAATTTCATAAATAACAATGGATGTCAAAAAGGTCAGAGAATAATGTTTTCGTCAAATATAAAAAATATGAATATAAAAACAAAATTAATAAGTAGAATAACAATGTCAAGCAAATAAAATAATAATATTAGTACAAAATTGTACGTAAAATCAAGATGTCAAATACAATAATAATTATAAATACGTTAATGTCAAATCATCAGATTAATTATTCAATATTTAGTATATTTTATCAGTAAACTCTTTCAATGAATAAAATTCATGAGGAGAATCAGCCTATAAAGTTTCGCTAGATAATTTAAGTTACCTGTTATATGAGGTCCATCCACAAAAGATAAAATTGACAAGGGGTAGCCCTAGAAAAAAATAACATTTACTGGCCCGTTGTGTGGTATAAGTGGAACTAGACGTAGTCCTAAACATTATAGACCTCTAAGAGAATAATAAAAAAAGTATTCGTATTAATAATTGCCACCATTAATAGAAATTTAATTTCGACTGATCACGTATTTCAAATCAATTAGACGCTTACTCGCATTTCTCTCACGATTACTCGATTTCAATTATTTTTTTAATTACAACTTATTTATATAATTAATAAATATATACATTCAGCTTTTTAGAGATCCATGTTCAATTTATAAAAAAATTAATGGCGTCTACAATATATCGTGATTTTGGTAATATCTGAGTATTTTAATCAAAGTTAAAATATATAATGTTGAAGTAGCCAATGTCTAGTAAAAAAACCCTTTACGGGTTGTAGTGCATCAGAGACTCGTCCGTTGATCAGCAGGGTGCACCAATAGTGAAGATGACGATTTTGGAGCAATAAAATGTTATGACCTAACACACCCCAGAGATCCGTGTTATCTGACAGTTATATGTTGTTAATTACCAGTACATAATATTTTGGTTTATATGGGTTGACTTTCAATTATGAGGGATTTTCTTTTTATTTTTTTTAAATTTTACCCCAGGCGCCGGATAGATGGCGCTAAACTAGGTACGTTACTGCAAGGAACGGAACGTTACATTATTTTTTGATTATTTCCCTTGAACGTAATTTGAGATCATAAAACGAAACGTTATTGTCATAATACACAGTAGTGTTGCCAAGTTAGACGATTTTGCCAAGTCGCCTCCATCTCCAACACTTATGACACGCCTTTTGGCTTTAATACCAAAAAAGAAAACCTCCCATTGCGAAAAGCAAGAGATCTCCTCATTATACATAAAACCTTTCCCCGGGAAACCTCTATGAAATTCCCAAGAAAAAAAACGATTGGCAATCAACTGATCACATGTGTTTGATTGGGTAATTTTTTTAAATACAGCTGACTTCTTCATTACCAATAGTTAAATTTATTCTTACGTTGTCAGTATGGTTGAAGCGCTCGTAGCCCAGTGGCTCTCGCTGATCTCAACCGATCAGTGAGGTTAAGCAACGTACACAGAGGCAGGTAACCAGATGGGTGACCAAAGTGGCAATTTATCACGAGCGTTTCCGTGCTTCGGAGGGCACGTTAAGCAGTCGGTCCCGGCTGTTGTCGATTGATTATAGTCGTTAAAACCAAGTCAGAGGCCATTGTGCGGTTTGAAAACTCTGACACCAGGGTTAGCCAAGTTCGCCACATACTTGACTATTACCTACACGATAAGAAGAAGTATGGTTGATAGAACATAAATAGGAGAACAATTTTTTTTTTGAAAATTTTCTTTATTTTCTTAAACCGTTTTAACGTCATAGTGGATGTATTTTTAAAAACGCAGAAATACGGCTCTCACAAAATACTATTACCAAAGTTCAAAGTCAATTGGACTATGTTTATATTTTTTTTCATACAAATATTTTGATTTATTTTCTTACTTCAGACGATCTACTCGTTAATTTTTTTGTTTGAAACAATATAAAACAAGAAATTCCGGGTTAAATGACAAATGGCTAGTAATATGAAAAAATCACTTTGTGTATTTCGACAGGTATGTACCATAACATTTGTCCAGATAAATTTAATTGATACGGAACCCAAGCATCATCTTTTTTTAGTCATTATTAAATTTCCTAGAAATGAAAAATCTATTAAAGCAGCTGTAACAACTGATAAAGTAGGTTTAAAGATTAATACACATTATTCTAGTCTGTTATTAAGACATTCGCTCATTTACATTGGATGCATATCTTGTTGTTTATGAGTTGATTACTGAAAGGATGTACGGATGGCAGAAAAAACTAGGATTAAAAACAATAAAAAAAAAGGATTATACAGGTTTACGAATAAAGATAATATTTTTAGTTATAATACATGAAAGGTCATTATAACAGGGTTTTTTAAATGCCCCTAATTTTTAAAGTGCATCACAAAAGTGCACGACTGGGCCTATCGTTCGTTTTCGGCTTGACATTGATTTTTGGGACACCTTTTATATGTATGTATAAAATAAAGTAAGTGTATGTTAAATATAAGCAGTAATATGTTAAATATATATAAAGCGGTGATAGCCCAGTTGGTAATGACCCAGACTTGTAATCCGAAGGTCGCGGGTTCAAATCCTGATGCGGGCCTGTACCACTAAATTCGTCTTTTCGGATTTATGTACGGATTTCTAAATATCACTTGCTCAACGGTGAAGGAAAACATCGTGATGAAACCCATTCGTCCAAGAAAAAATCGTTTTCGAAAGACGAACGGTCCACCAACCCGCATTGGGCCAGCGTGGTGGACTATGGCCTAAATCCCCTTCGTGTTTCGAAGGGCGGCCCGTGCCCCTCGGCGGGGACGTATATAGGCTGTCAAAAAAAAGTTAATATACATGTAAGTATATGAAGTATAATGAATTCTTTTTTGCGATCGCAACGAAGATAAATTGACAAAAATAAAAGATTTTTGAAAGATTTGTTTTGATATCCCTATCACATTTACTTGTTGTCTTGCTCCTGTCTCGGGCCTTATCATTTTGATAATGTTTGAGCAGGAGAAATGATTGGAGGCCTCGATCACGCGATTTGGAGGAAGTCACTGATAAACAGGAAGGGTTCATTAATTGCATTAATTTGAATTATATTAAATGTGGCATCAAGTGGTTTCCAAAAAGAACCACATGATGTTCTGCTTACCCCGTAAGGGATTGAAGGCATGAGTGTATGAATAGATGGAATTTGTTTTAATTTTTAACAGAAATTGAAGAGCCTCTCTATTTGGTAATGTAACAATCGAAACTTTGTTAAAACTAAGTACACCTCACAAACATTGTTGACACTCTAGGCACCTCTAGGTCTGCGTTTCTAAACTGTTGTAGATATGTGTTAGAATTTGATACTTATATCAGAATTTCTGCTTGTTTTCAAGATAAAAAACAAGATACTATGAAAGAAATTGGGTTAAAAAAAACAATAAAAAATAGAGCAGTTTCTGTTTGAAGCCTAAAACTACCCATAGATCAAAATTTGCCGTTCAAAATGGTGTAAGAGTACCAAAGTACACCATGTTAAGGTTCTGTATACTCAATTGTTTTACATGTTGTTACATTGTATTGTACCCATCTCATCGGACAAAGCTCTTAAGATTTCATTAACATCAGAGCGTGTTCCCACGTAGTTTTATAAATAAAAGCTATCTGCTGTAATAATTCGGTATTGAGAACAATACGACCGATGTGTGGGCGGTAGGCAGTAAACTACTATTGGGATATGTATAGAGCTGATATTACGCTCTCAAGTCCCTTTTTTTTTGCTGTCTATCTTGAAAAACCAATGATATTTCAAAGTGATGGACGCGAAAAAAATTTTTTTGTACTACGTTTGTTACACGATAACTCAGCCTACATAAATTTCAAAATATTAACATATAAATTACATATAAATTTATTTAGTGCTTTAAAAAAAAGAACAAAAACAAAAAATACAAACACATTATATTTAGATGATGTTTCGGCTTGTGGTTATCTGCTGATAGGCGTTGTTGGAATTAATGTCAGTTTCTAACGTGGGCCATTATCTTATTCGGGATCCAACTCTAGTTCAGGATATGGCAAGTCAAACTACACGGTAAAGCGGCCACTTGACCTGTGCCCTGTTACACATTTATGGGAAACAAAAAAAAATTAAACGCCGCTAAGGGGATATTACCAGCTCTATATGAAAATCTCATCCGAAGGAGCTTTTGTGCTCGACTCTGTCTGATTTAATTGTGGGCAGCGTTAATTGGCCATTGTCTTGCAATATTGCTTTGCCCCTTCCCCCGATACTCCCTTCGATGCCCTCGCTACCCTAACTGCCCAGCAGACGATGCTAGTGTCTGAGCAAGGATTTTTCCCGCACATCGAATTTCGGTTTCAGTTTTAGTATTTTTAAGACGCGTGCCCTGGGGCCGTAGGTTCAAGTCCCATTTGCATCGAACATTTTACATACATACTCTAACGCCTAGAACCCCTAACGGTGTAGGCAGAGCATCAGTGATACTAGAACCACTAGATGCCACGTTTGACACAAATTGTGAGGGTTATCAGATTTTTATTTTTTATTTTTTTTATTATAAGATGGGTTAAAAAAGATGGGTTAACTCTTGACCTCAATCTTGACCATAAGGTCTAAGATGAGGTCGACGATGGAGCGAGTTAACCCAGAAAATGCCTATAAAGGCACTGGTACTCCCACGCACCGACGGAACACAGCAAGCTGTTTGGCGTCGGACTTCGGTAGGAGGGTGGTCGCGAACCAGACGGCCCTTTACAGAGCCTACCACACCGCATGAGACCTTATGACGACACCTCAGATTCAGAAAAAAAAATGAAGTATCGTTACCTGGGATGGAATTATTAGGAGGCAGGTCTCATTTGCGTTCCTTAGTCGCCTCTTACGACACCCACGGAAAGAGATGGGGTGGTGTTATTCTAAACCGATCACCACACGGATAGATGAAACAAGTTGTATAATGGTGCGAGGTGGTCAGCCTTTCGCCCATTATACAACAAAACCCTATCATGCCACTTTCACAATTTAACTTTATACCTGGAAAGAGTAGGTAGCTGGCATATTCTTAGTTTTCTTTCATTCCCAGGCTAGCATGGAAGGATGATTTTTCTTTCCCTAAAATTATTTGTAGTCTCAGTTTTGTTGTTAGAAGTTTAATACGGGATCTTGTTCTTTGCAAAATTTTAGCGTTCGTTCTAGTCTAGGTGGAAAGATTTGGGCGTTTATAAAATAGTGCGTGTTTTTTTTGAATGTTCTTGCTAGCTTGTGTAGTAATAATTTTACGAAACGTTAATTTCATGAGAGAGAAGTCTCATTGCGTATGCTAGGGTGGCTGGAAATTAAAAACCTATCCTCTTGCAGCCGACTTTCACTGTGTTTTAATTAGGAGAGCGGAATATGTAACCAGAAAGAACTTTTCCCGACATCGTCTGACTAACTGAGACCGAACTGTCTGTGCAACTCTAGTTAAAGACCATTGTTTTTTGTCCTTCCACTTTTGTATAGACAGACAGTTCTGTAACGTTAACTTTTTCTTTTAATGAATTAATTTGTTTAATACCGTTTTGTTGACCGTGGGAACTGTGGTTTATTTGCGAAAAATACTTTTCACAGGGTAAAACAGTAAGTAAAATTCACAAGATGGTACTCATCATACTTCTTAAACGAGAGGTATAACTCTAAAACCTTATTCATTTCATTCGATTAGGAGCTCCAATGCCACAGACAGGCTTCCAGAAACACACATCAAACTTATAATGCCCCTATTTTTTTGTAGAGGGTTAAAAGGACATTATGTGATTGCTGACCATATTTTGAAAAGTTGTGTTCAGATTCGTAACGTCCACAGTGGTCGATATATACTTTTCTTGTATACTCAGTGTCCCATATAACTGTGGGCAAGAAGTTTGTATGTAGGTATCAGTCGATGAAAGTGACTGTACCAGCGTGGATTGGTATTGCTTCGATCATTAATCAGTTTTAAAAGCACAATTCCTTAAGCGAAATCTGCTAAAGATTTACACAAAAGACCTACAAATTAAAGGTAAACTCCACTGATGAAAAGAAGTCTCACAATGCACGGACGGTATTTCACAAAGCGAGACTTTCCGGCATTTCCGAACAATCCCACACCTTTACACCCCAATTACATGAAGAATGGCAAACATGTCGCGGTGGAAGTGCAAAATTGGTATTTTATCGTGCGTCCGAATCCCAGTGACGGACCTCAAATAATATACAAATATTCTCCGTCGTGTACCGATACAATCACTCGAATGCTGCGAATATCTGTTCTGAATCGGCGGCACTACTATTGGTAATAAAAATAAACAAATAATATACTCGTATCTTCAACTCGTCACTTAGGCCTAGTATATACACTAGCTAATATAGACACGTAAGATAAGTTTGTCGTATGTTTCTCGGAACAGGCAGAACGACACGACTGACGTACCTGGATCATCTCACGCGTCTATGTTAGCTATGATGGCCACATACTTGACAAATTGATACTCTTACACTCAGTTGTAGAGACAAATATTAAAGCTAATGCTACTTTAAAAGAAACTTTAATTTTAAGGAACATTTCTGCAACTGAACGTAATTCGTACATCAATTTAAATAATTTAAATAAATAAATTTTATTTCCAAAAAGGTAAGTTGACATAGGTAGATTGTTAAATAATTAACTTACAATAAGCCATTACAAAGTCTGCCAACAAATCAATTAACCTGCGAATCTTGCACTAGGCTTTCGCCTGTATCGCGAGATTCAGTACAAACGATTCTACTGACAAATAAGTAGCTTACAGTCAAAGACGAACTAAATTTATTTACAATGTAATACTAATTAACGTTACCTACAGTTTCCTGAGGTTTATTAAAAGAGATATCAGCTATCAGAACTTACCTGATAATTGACCTGATAATTTTGAAAACAAATTGTCCAAAATGTAAAGCCTGATGCATCAAAAACTAGCAGACGTCCCAAGTCCCAACCAAGGCGAAATTTGGATTACCTACAGAGTCAAGAGCTGCCCACACTTGGTCGGTTTAAGGACTGCGTAGTGTGAAAAGTCCAAAAAATCAAGCTCAATGTGTTCTTGAGTCGTAACTATACCACTTGTACCATTCAATAGGGAGAAACACTTACCTATTCCGAATAAAGTTAGAGAATCGAAAGATTTTGGAATCCAGAGCTAAACGACTATGATACTAATCCTGTGAGTCTTAGGCCTGTATTACAGTAGGAGACTCAAGTATTGATCTATACTTAGTATTGATTGTTTATTTCTCTTACAATGAAAATGACAAAGACGACTGCTACTTAGGTACCTATAAATCGGAGTCTGAGTCGCGTTCTGTAATACGGACCTTAAACTCGTTCGAGATCAAATCGAGAACCTATAGTACCATCAAAAACGTCCGCGACTATCCCAGGCCCGCGTGAACGATGCCATCGTCTCGCCGGAATCGAATACATTATCTCACTCGAAAGAATTCACTCGAATAATTTGTAAAACCGCTCCGTGCGATATGGAAGCTATTCCAATAGTAATGGTAATGGAACAAATACATTTGAATATTGCAAGATGGTTTCTTGGTTGTTCTCTGTAATCGGGATAAGCAAGTTTTAGTTAAACTTTGCTTGTATTATGTCCTAAGACACCTGGGTGAAATCTTTACTGCAAGTGTTAGATTGTGGTCAAGAATGAAAGGTTGTTTTAAATAAAAAAATCGGAACAGAAAATTAGTTTGAGTGCATTTATTGGTAAAGTCATCATAAGCCCTTAAGGAGTTACTTTTAATTACCGAAATTTTAAGGGGTAATTTTCCCCATAAAACTGAACAAGTCTCCCTAAGAAACCTATCTATGAATTTCTCAAGACTTAACTTCTTTTCACACCATGACATTGAGTTGATTTTTCAAGTTATTTGGAGTTGGCGATTTTTTTTTTCATATTTTGACCTATGTTTCTTGGAGAAAGTTGTTCAGTTCAGTAGGCTGATTCACATACTTAATTTTTGATAACTAATTAAAAGTTACCCCACTTGTACGACCTCATCAAGGGGCACGAGCTTTCCATCGAACGAAGCAGTGAGGGGGCTCAGGTTAGGCTAGGTTATTTATTGGTCAGGTCATCATCAGCCTATATAGTCCCCACCAAGGGGCAAGGGCCTCCCCTCTAAGCAGTAAAGGAGATTAAGATCACACTTCACCTGGCCCAATGCGGTTTGGTGGACCGCGCGTCTTTTGAAAACTTAATTTTTAATTCAATAATTTAAATAAAGGCATCCACAATCGTGATTTCGCCAATGTCCGAGTATTTTATTTCATATTGGCGACATCGCCATTCTATAATCTATGTTTTATAGACTGGCGATGTCGCCAATATCAAGTAAAAAACATTTATTTTTATATCTATGAAAGTAACCTTTTACGGGTTACTCAGAGCATCGTCCATTGATCAGCAGAGTGAGGATGACAATTTTGGAGTACTAAGATGTTATGACCTCATACACTCCTAACTAAATTTTCTCTAACGTGTAGATTCTAATGGTCATTTCAAGCATTCCTAGAAATAGAAATCTGAACAACTTATCGAAAACACAATAATTATTATGAAAATGTTGACAAAATATCCTATTGGAATTTTTTTTTTGATATTTAAAAGAAATTGGCATAATTTCAACTAGTGGAGGTCAGTTGAAACAATTAACCTTTTACGTTTGCTGGTATTAGGCAAGTCTCGGAACGGCTAATTAATTGTTAGAGCTGCGTCGTGATGCTGAAAAAACATGTTAGGTTCCGAAGGGCTGTAAGAAAAACTTATCGATATCGTTATATCGAGTGACTTTAAGAACTAATAAAACTAGAACGTTAATTTCTCGTCGTTTTCAAAAAACTTTGCGCAGATATCTTATAAATTTAAAGGAAAAAAAGTGCGCTTTTTTATTTTTTGTATTCGCCTTCTGGATTCCACTGCTGGGCAAGGGCCTCCCTATTACACTTAACTACACTTAACAAAGGGTATGCGGGAAATTGGGAAAACAGCTCCAAATCTTTTTTTTAGGGTTCCGTAGTAATCTACGAACCCTTATAGTTTCGCCATGTCCGTCTGTCCGTCTGTCCGCAGGTTTCCTAAGAAACCCTTGGTACTACAGAGCTGAAACTAAGCATGATTATATATATGAATCACGCCGACAGAACTGTAGAGTAAAATCTTGGAAAAAAAAAATTTCGGGTGTCTCCCATAGACGTGAAAGGGCGATGATTTTTTTTTTCTCGCCAATATCATTGAGTGGGGTGTCATAGGATAGCATTTTAAAAGATAGAAGGGGTTTACTAAGAACGTTTTTCGATTCAGCACTCCGTTTGCGAAATATAAATTTTTAAAGTGAAAATTTTTGTCAAACACAAGTGTCCTCCCCTATACCTGCTAAACGGTTGTTTCTAAAAATGCGAAAAAATTCACGTTGGTAGAATATACAACAAAATTTAAAGAAAAACTATCACACATAAGTTGATCCTTCAAGTTTGCGAGTAATAGTCGACCAAGTGCCAAACACTGTTGGGATTAATAAGAATGTATTTGAACCATGCTGCTACGGAACTCTACAATGCGCGTGGCTCGACACGCTCTTGGCCGGTTTTTTTCTTAGTTTGCAGTAGGTTGGTACTTTTTGTTTAGTATGTGAATAAAAATAGAGATAATAAATATTACCTTTTCAAACGGGACACTGCACTACACACTCACTAAGATTTTCTCTTTGTGTCGGGTCCTTTGGAACAAACATGCTTTTGCACAAACATTTGCCCCGGCTGAGAATGGTACCCAAGACCCGTCGATCAAGAGGCAGTGCCTTTACCTCTCGACCAAACCGGGCGTGGCCGGTTAATGTTTTTTATTTATTTAAGTCATCACCATTTAGTTAACTAGCAAATCCAAAATACTCGATTTCAAAATATAGCAACAGCTTATTTTTTTCAAAAAAGTCAAAATAGAGGCTAGCCTCACAATAAAATATTCCACACGCTTTTTGGAGGAATCGATATCGATAAACTGTACATCCTTAACCGCGGTCGCCGAGTGGTCAGATGCGTAGTACCACAACCATCGCAGTAATTGGTAGTTCGCCGCTGATTTTTATCTCAGATTATTGAGTTTTCGCGCCAATTAATATTATCTCTCTTCCGCCGGAAGCCACATTTGTGACCGATCATTGTTAGATAATCTGTGGATGTTTCTGGAAATGGCTGTGTTTGTAATTTTGTTTATTAAGTATATCTACTAATAAAATCGTTATCTATTTATACTCACTTTGTGTTTGCCGGTGATTCCCACGGTTCAAGCTTCTTGCCGCTATGGTTTTCTATCTACAATGTTGCTATGAACTTTCCCTGAAAAAAACACTTAACAAAAATCAATTTTCTTAAAGATTCTCTGGATATATACTTTAAAATGACATTGTATCGCGTCGTTTTCTCCATTTGGGCGAAATCGTTCGTCGTCCTTCTCTTTTGGGACCGATCAGCATGTTTAAGCAACGTTAATAGTGTTGAGAATTGACCAACGACGCAAGTGGTACACAAAACTACCAGCCCACGCGGTTTGGAACAGCACTATGCGGGCCCTTTTTTGACAGATCGTTTTCGCGCGTGTTCCAGAGAGTACGTGTTTTGTATTGTATTATAAAATATCGAATTAGAAGAGCTGTATTACAAGTAAAAGGTGTTTTAATTTATGTATGTACTTTGTAATCAATCCATATACGTCCCCACCAAAGGGTACGGGTCTCCCTAAGGCCCGTTAAGTAGGTATTTAACCTACAATAATACCTCCCCTCCATGGAGATATATTTTCACCTGTCCGATTCTGTAACGTATTCTTATTTTCTTTAACCTACAATAAATATTTCAGTCCTAAACGTTCCGACCTATTCTTAGTACTAGTAAGAATCGATTTGTGCATCGATATTCAATCAACTATCGAACAAAGGGATGGTAACCGACAGCACTATACTTTGGCAAAATTAATTTGCATTTCGCAAAACAACTTTCTCTTTACAATTCTTTGGAGACCATGAGCTGCAGCCGCAAATATAAGTTGGTGGAGTTTTAGAGCTTTATGGAAGCGAGTATAAAGGAATCCCGCATTAGTTTTATTGACGAGTAGTGTTATATCGAGTTATAAAAGGCACAATGAGCCTCACATTTGATTGCAAATAGACTGAGAGTGCGAAATGTCGTGCGATGCGGAGATTGTTCGCAGAAGCTCACCAATTCTGTTATTTTATTACCAGCTTCATTTATTATTGAATATATAATTTTCAAAGGCACTTATGTCAAGAGCTTTGTGCGTTATAGGTTATAAGTGCACAATATTATAGCCCTCCTTATCATGTCAGACAACGGCGACCCAGTCATTCCTAAGAGTGCAGTATACGTATATATAGCATATCAAGTGATAAAAGCTACCTAGCTCAAAATATGAGTGAAATTGTATAGCTTGATGTGTTCTTGAATGCCACACGACAGCACATCAGGCTACACATGTTGACCTTGACGTCGCTCTTATATCGCTCGTAAAAGCATCAGCTTTCGTAGTGCTAATGGTTAACCTGACATGCTGCTGTCCGTAGATAATGAAGAAGAAATTTGACTTTAGGTAGAAACCATGGAAAATTGTAATAAATTAAACTCTACCACTTTCATAAGATGTGATATAACAAAGAAACGCCTTTTTAACCGACTTCAAAAAAGGAGGAGGTTCTATGTTCGCCTGTATGTATTTTTTTTTTATGTATGTTCACCGATTTCTCCGCCAATTATGGACCGGTTTTTAAATTTTTTTTTGTTCGAAATAGTATAGGTATTCCAAAGGTGGTCCCATATAAATTTTATCAAAAAAGATTCAGCGCTTTTAAAAAAGTTAACAAAAACAAAAAAAAATACTACAAAACATTATCTAAACAAATGAGTGACATTTTCGTTTGTGATTATCTGCTAATCGGCATTGTAGTCTGCAAAAACTACTAGTTATCTACTTTGTGCGAACTGTTGTTGGGATTGAAGTCGGTGACTCATACGTTTTTTTAACGTGGAAAATTATTTTATCACTTATGGGGTATAAACTCAACACTGATTACAAACTTTTTAAAATTATACTCATACCTATACATTTTCATCACAACGCTATTAAACGTTTTTCCTCAAATAACAGATAGAAGTCGATGTCCACGAATAAAGAGTCCCATTTTGTGGGTAATACATATGCAAAGCGCACCATTGCCCACTAAATCGATCCCATTCATTCATTCATTCGGTCCCGATCATCAATCACTCAGATTGAATGGCTATCTGTGCACTACTTGGAATTTTTATCTAAGCTCTTCAGTGAGGGCAATTTTAAAAATTTAACTTTTAAATGTGGTGATAGACTAGTTGGTTGAAGAACCAGTTTTGCAAACAGGAGGTTCGTAGTTCAAACCCTGCTATCTATACTACTAAATTTTCGGATGAATGTATGGATATTTAATTAATTATTATCATTTGCTCGTGATGAAACGTGCGCACGTCCTAGAAAATTAAGGTTTCTAAAGGCGCACAGCACTGTCCACCAACCCGCATTGGGACTGCTTGGTGGACTATGCTTAGACGGTTTTGAAGGAATCCTTGTGCGGGACCTTGGTATAGATCCCGTCACGTAAAAAGGCCGCAGGCGATGTACCTGCTCAGTGCGCGATTTATCGGCGAAATTGGTGGTATGAAGGGGACGAGGTGGGGGAACCCCCCGCCACTACCTGTGCGTGCGCGAAAGTACTAGGACTAGGCTATTGTTTTGTATCAATATATGCAAATATTGATACAAAACAATAGCCTAGTCCTAGTACTTTCGGGCGCGACTGTACCCAATACCCATGCGCAGACTCATCCCCTTCACGATAGCTCAGCGGCCTTTTTACATGACGGGATCTATAGCGACCTATATCAGCTGATAACAATGAACTTTAAAACGCAAAAAGATTCGTGTGTATAGTATTTACTCCTTGAAAACTTTAAGATATCTCTACATCCTCAGCTTGTTAAATTTAATTTTTTTAAATTATTTTGCCTAAGTTAAGCAGAAGTTGCACAGAACTACTTGGTGCTATCAAACGCATAATGAGAATCGGACAATATCCAAATGATATATGCAAATAAGATACAATTGGTGTAACATTTGAATATGAGTGTCGTTCCCACGTTCTAAGTTTAGGCAGATACTTTCAAAAACCACAAACTTAACATAGTTAACACTGATATAAACCCTTACTCCAATAGACATAAAGACGACAGTTGGTCAAGTGTAAAGCTTAACAGTCTCTTGTAAATTGAAATTCGAGCTAATACCGATCTCAAAGACTTAACAATACCTAATCTATTGATACAATAAACAAGGAAAGGCATAATAGTTTACAAACAGCTCGAAGTAATGTTTAAATATGGTTTACAAAGCCACTGAAAATGGTACACAAATGATTTTCGAAATCTATACAACTTCATTTTCGATTTGAATATTTTAGTAGGTACTTCTACAACAAATGAAGTACCTGGATTTTCATCTATTCCAAACCAACTTTCATCTGTTCCAAAGTTTCATAGGTCGATTCCTATGAAACTCAACAAATTTCACCTAGAATTCCTATAAAACTAAAATTCCCAAAAAGAAAACAAAACACAAATCAGCTAATCGTTCAAGTTGTATGGAGAGGCGATTTCTTTTTTAATTTTAGTTTTGCGGGCTGATTCTCATTCTTAATTTTCGCTTACTAATTTGAAGTCCACCAATACCGTGTTAAATCCTCATTGGCCTGTTATAGTCGCTGTCTGCTTCAAAAACACCTTTTTTCTTCATAATTATCCAATAATCATTTTATGCGTATCTACTTAAGGCATCGTATACACTATGGCAGTGTTCCCAGCATCAACAGCCTATTGTATGGGTCTTCTGCTTGGAAATTGCTTATTAAAGGCTATTCTACACTAGCCAGAATTATCTCTGGATCTATTACGTAACATACTACCTAATTTACTAAACCGAGTGTTCATTAGGGTAATGTTACAACAAAAGCCCGTTTTGAAGTGCTACCATGAGTACCTCAAGATCTTAGGTATCTTGAAAATTGCACTGAAACTCCATGAAGGTAGTTACTTAAACAATAATATGTGAGTACTGTTCTTTCGTAGCCACTAATACTTTTAAACTACTTGGGATTTTAGTTTTTAACAACATCACCTTTATACTTTAAAATTTACATAGTTTGAAATCGAATGAATGTAAATTTCGAATGTATTACTCAACCATGCTGCAGTACTTCAAATTCATGAAAAAATTACAAAAATTAGAATTGAAATAAAAAAATAAACTATAACCTGCAATTTATGACACACCCTCCACTCGATGTCACAGACAGAGATACACTGACAAACTTATACACAGATACACACGTCTTACTTATAACATACTATTATACATTATTTTTTGTCGATTCTTGAAAAGATTTTCACTTTTTGTGTTTTTGAATGTTTAGATAGAATGTTTAGTTTAGAATGTTTAGATGCAATCCGGTTTCAGAAAAAAATCATAGTACAGCTACTGCTCTTCTTGATGTCGTTGATAATATTTTAAATAATCAAGATGAAGGTAAGGGAATACACTCCTGACTTTACTTGATTTTTCTCGTACGTTCGACTCAATTAATATTAATTTGTTACTTGCTAAACTCAAATATTATGGATGTGACATGCAAACAACCCAGTGGTTCAAAAGTTATCTAGTCAACCGTTTCCAAAAAGTTGTAATACATAAATCGGATGGTACAATTTTAGAGTCAAAGATAAAACAGGTAAATCGAGGGGTACCTCAGGGCTCGATTTTAGGTCTTCTCCTCTACATTATATACAGCGCGGATATTGTAAATTGTATCTCCCATAGTAAATTTCATCTTTATGCCGATGATCTTCAGGTCTATATTTCTTTCAAACCCGAAAGTAATAGTTTAGCAGTATCACAATTGAATCAGGACCTATCTTGTCTCTCAACATGGGCCACTCAGAACAGTCTTGTTTTAAATCCATCCAAATCTAAATGTCTTCTTCTTGGCTCACGTAGACAAGTGCAAATAATAGAACAAGCCAATCCAAGAGTCGTGGTGGATGGTGTAGTTATCGAGCGAGTATCCCAAGCTCGTAATCTGGGCCTTCAGATGGATGCATGTTTGAGATTTGAGGAACATGTTCAGAGTATTGTTCGCTCTTGCTTTTACAGACTAAAGGTTCTTTATAACATCCGGGGCCTGATTGGTCAGGATTTACGCATGCTGTTATGTGAAACCTTAGTGCTCTCAAAACTTAATTACTGTATTACCGTTTATGGCTCCTGCTTGAAGAAATGCTCTCAGAGACTTATTCAGCGTGTGCAAATCGCTTGCGCTCGTTTCTGCTTTTTTGTTCCCCCCAGAACACACATAACGCCATATTTAAACAAATTCAATCTATTAAAAATGGAAGCTAGACAAAAGTTATTTGTGGCCACTTTGTTGTTTGAAGTAATTAAATCTAAAAAACCTTCATTTTTATATGACAAAATTACTTGGTCTAGATCAGTGCATTTAAATAAAGTCAGAGCTTTTTCAAATATGTTGTGTGTCCCTAAACATAGAACTACTGCTTTTAGGGGTAGTTTCAAATATCAGGCTAGTAAGTGTTGGAATAATATTCCACCACCATTACGTAATATGAAGAATAAATTTAAATTTAAAATTGAATTTAAGAAACACTTACTGGAGATGCAAAAACTTAACAGTGATTTAATTTATTCAAAACTCAACTAGCCGGAATTTAGGATAATATTTTTATGTGCTAATAATATTTTTTCCATCAATTTTTCCATCTAATTATTTAATTACTAAAAATCTATTAAAAATATATGTTTAATTTACCAAGGTATACTTACCTACTCTCATGCATACACACACACATACACACACTCAAACACACACACACACACACACTCAAACACTCACTCATATACTCCTCACACATGAAGAAATGCACTCGCAGACGTCTTATGCGGTCACGTTGACGGGGCTTAAGCCACAAAAGGTACTGACAGAATATCAGCGCTACAGCCTACTGCTGTAGCATGAACGCTGAGTCAGCACCTATTTAGATGACATTATATTATATAGCTGCATAATGTTTAGTAATAAGATTATTTGTGTCATTTAAATAAAGTTTATTTATTTATTTCTTTCTTTCTTTCTTTCTAGATTGTCCCGTAATTGACCATGTTAGACGTCTGTTTCAAGACTCATGGTCGAGGCAATCATATCCATACGGTGATACTTACCGTTATTTTGTTTTAAATCGGATTTCGTTTCGATCAATAATGAGGTGGGAAAAGCGATTCAATCTACATTGATTATATTAAAATAAACTGACGAAAAAAATAGTCTGCCCGAGAAGAAAAGTATTACTTAAATTGGGTACCTAAATTCGTTCTTATTCGAACTTTATTACCAGCGATTATTCCTTACGGAAAACAATAATGGATGCACAGTCTTGGACATCAGCTGATCGAGAGAATAGATTATTAGTATATTTAAATATATGGTTTTCATAAATTGTGAATGCAGCAAAAAAATTTAAGGTAAGAAACAGTTTTACAGTCTACCTTAACGTATAAAAATATTTTTTTCTTTTTTAATTACAAAACTGTACTCACACTTTCGGATACTGACAAAATATCAGTGCTCAGGTGCATTGAATAATATTAATAATAATTTATTAATAATAAACATTAGAACAAATAAATCTTTTTGTTACAATATGCTTAAAATTAGTGCAGAAATAATAACAAATATGCCTGAACTAGGATGTCCCTGTGTTTCAGTGTTTGCAACGTTGCTTGCACTTCACTGTTGCAATCCTTCGTGTCAATTTTTACTTTTAAGTGTTGTGTTTCATTTCTTTTTTGTATTTTCATTTAATTTGTATGATGTTCCTATTATTGCAGTGAATATAGCTATTTCTAAACAGCATCTAGAGTGAAAAATTAATCCCTAGACTTATTAACCAAGTCGGTCAGGTTCAATTCTGGTACAGTTGCAGCAGCCCCAACTACTGATTTCGGTTGAGCATCATGGTCAATACAAAGGGCATTACGTGTGCTGTTATTTAAAAAGATATGATAGTTTGCCGCTTTGCTGCCCAGGAATATTTTAAAGTCACTCACACAGTTCCGACTAAAGTCTTTCTTTTTGATTATATACTTACTTCCCTTTTTGGATCTTCGGTTGACTACAAACACAGCTGCTTCTCTTCACTCTCATTACTCCATTTCATTAGTGAATGAAACGGAATAATTTGTTGTTCAAACGGGTGTTTCCACGGTCGTAATATCGGTTGCCGACTGCCTGGAGGCTCAATGATAGCTAATAATCACGATGGATTGTGCTACGACAGCCTTAGATAGGACATACCGTTCAGTTTTTTTCCTAGAAATAAGAAAAAAGAAATTGTACCCAGAGTTACAATCAGACTTTTTTTTGACAAATCTTCCTGACATTGAATTTTCTAAACATAATAAAAACATACTGACATTAAACCTACTATACACAATCTCAACGAATATTTCGAATTGATGCGATCCCAAAAAATGAGAGCCAAAGTGACAAACGTATAAACTTGTGTCATTTATGACGTGGTTTGAACCGATCCAAATGTTATATATGATAGATCTAATTTAATTTTGTAATTGACGTACTAAATGTTGCGCTGCTTGCAACATGGCGAAATTAAATAAAAAAGTTATTCTATGTTTCTGGAACTAATCGTCTCTTCCACTAAACCTTTTATAATTTCATTGTAAGACAAGACAAAGGCTACATGTTAGCTATCGTCACTACGCTCGGCAGATTGGTGAACAAGGAATATATGGACACTGTTAATTTTCTTGTTTCGTGTGTTTTTTTATATACCTAAATAATTAATATACCTAAATTATCTTTATATTTATTATTATGACGATAAAAATATGGGGTGATACTACATATCATATTATATTGTCTATGTTAAATGTATTGTGAAATAAATGAAACTAAACTAAACTGAACTTGACCAAAGGATTATCAAATTACTCTCACTAATCAAAAGCACAGTGATATTTAACGGTGTTATGAACCCATTAACACAAAAGGCGTCGACGTGTCCATACTAATCTATCTTCCTCCGTCGATTCCTGCGTAATTCAGTCGCGTACACCTGACTTGGACAGACAAACAGACAATTTTCTATGCGTGTAGAGACAATAGCTGGTCACGTGCAGGATGCTGGCAATCATCTGTATTATTGAGATTACCTTCGATTGTTGCATGTTGTGTGGTCAGACATTTATTTGCATTGCTTAGAACTGGACTCAGGGTTAAAGCGGTGAGCGGAAATAGGTAGGTATGTAATGTTATGGACGCGTATGCAAAATGTGAAGCAAATTCTATTGTAGAGTTGGATTTTGTGGTTGTGGAGCGAATAGAATGCAACATTCAAGTACTTATATTTGGAGACATTGCTAGGTAAGGCTGTTTTCACATGGGAAATGTCTTGGTAAACGTTTACAATTAATCAAAATATATACTTATGTATAACATTAAATTTCTTAATTATTTTTTTTTCGCTCAGTGCTTCTAAATGAGTTTGAGATGAACTCAAAAATAAAAGACTTAAACATATAAAAATTAAAACAAAGTATAGAGACGCTGCTAATACTGATTCTAATAAAACAAATAATTTAGCTTTTTTGTTTTGCGTCGACAATTTCATCATCGATCAACTTTAATATTAACGCTACACACTAAAAAGTCCACACTATTTTTTTCCTTTGAGATTCCTTGGAACATGCACAGAGACAGACACGAACATCCATGACCCGAGAACAAATTCCTCTCACCGCCACTCTCTGCTTTTTGCACAAATATTTGTCCCGACTGAGAATCAAACCCAGGACAGGTCAATCCAAAGGCAGCGCCACACTACCACTCAACAAAACTGGCCGTCCCCTGCTTTTATACTGGAATAATTTCCTTCCATCCTTTCCTTAGCTCTGGGTTAATTATAACAGTACTTTTATTCCCTAATAATTAATCTCAGCGTGAAAATACATAGGAAATTAAACTGGAACCAACATGCTTAATTATTGTTCAATTATTGCCTATCATCGGCTTAGTCTTGGTTTCCTGCAGTGACCACTGTAGTCACAGAGCATTAGGGATTGAAGGGATCTGCCAATCGTTAGCTGTGAACTGTTAATGTATGATATTTGAATCTAATACGAAGGAACAGGTTTTGGATTTTTAAAGTTTTTCGTTTTAGTTTTACGTAGGTATCGTAAAGAAAACCTTTTGTTAACTTTGCTGCAACTTCTGAAAACATGAAGCTATAGGTCTCACTTTCTGTGTAAGAAATCACTTTTTGCTTGATTGATTATCGCGTTATTCACTCTAATAACCATTGGAAAACAACATCAAAAGGTAGATAATAGGTACAAATCAGACGATAGGCTTATGCATCATCAGTGTCACGAGAGTGAAGAGACGCCGACTTAGCAATATGCTGTAAACAGTGTTTACAACACTGATGATCCGTAAGTATACTGTAAAAGAATAGCAAAGCTGGCAGCGAAGTAAGATTCTGTAACAGCAAAAAAAATCATCATCTTAAAGACTCAGGTAAATTCATTGGTTCATCATCTTTTGCTAACATCATATCATTTCACATTCTAAGCCACAAATGAAAGAAAGTTTAAATACGAGTAAACTGGTCAATAATTATCAATACAGGTCTTATTGCGGCAACCAGCGTTTCTTAACCACAAGCTCCACAACGGCGGAATGAAACGGGTCCCTGCGACACTTGTCCATTGACAATCTAATTGCGATCAATTATATCTATAGAGCTGATAAAATACTACAAACGAAGTCTAGAAATAGACTACACTAAGAAACAGTACCAATGAGGCCTAAAACTAATAAAACATGGCAATATCCCAATCCTACTTATCGTACTCAACCTACATCCTGCTAATAATATTATTATTACAAATGCGAAAATTTGTGAGGGTGGATGGGCAGATTAGATGGATGGATATTTGTTACTCCTTCACGCAAAAACAACTGTACGAATTTTGATAAAACCTTCCAATAATATAGCTTGAACATCAGAATAATACATAGGCTACATCATTTTCCCTAATTTCCACGAGAGCGAAGTGCCGGGCGAAAAGCTAGTTCTCTATAATGTATAAAATTTCTTTTGGATGAGCTTGCTACAATCTCGACCACATTTTTGTCCCAGAGAGAGAGATTTTGGTGAAGATAGAACACATTTTTAGTTCAAAAGGCTATTTGAAAGTTATAAAAATAATAAGCACCTGTTTTTTTTTCTTTTCAGATCAATCAGTGGATCCATTGGACAATGAAAATTGATTTTTAGAGCATTTACCCCAACTATGTTCCCTTAACGGAGCCAATTAGTGAGATTCAACAATTATGTGAGATGACAACCGTTTAAGTGCTTCAAATATTATGTTAACTCTGGTTGGCAGTCAGTGACTTAGCACATTCAAAGGACGATTGTTGGTTTAACAATTGTATGGTATAGTAAGTCAATCTATCACCTTTTTGATTTACCTAACAAAAAATATTGTTTGTGGCGAGTTACTTTCTTATCGCTGATTAATACTTCCCGTAAGTATAGTAAAAACTAAATTAAGGGCGGACAGCAGTAAATTTCTGATAATTTAGCATAGCATTGTGATTGTCATCCACCTACTGAGGCCTTTCTCAGCAGTAGACATCTCATGGGCTATTAGTTATGATGAATACAAAAGAGTTATCTTCTTCTTAGTGTGCAAGTATAGTCGAGCAAGGGACTAGCTTGACTAAACCTAATCTCTGAGTTTTTAAACTGCCAACTGGGTTATCACAGCTCTATATTTGTCGAAAATAGTTTTCATTGTATAGTCAGGTAGCGGTTATTGTGCGGCAGGACGACTGACGGACAAACCAACCTGTTGTTACATCACTTATTGGATTCTACGCGATTATGACCAACGGGAAAACTAGAATCCTATATTATGAGGTCTGATTTGCCTTGCTTTCATATCTCTGATATGTGACGCGATACGCGAGGTAAACAGTTAGATGGAATTGTAAGATTGTGGCAATGACAGTACGGTGCTGTATTGGTGCCGAGTTTTGATAGATTTATCCATCAAGCTTACTATTGAAATAAAATAAAGCACTCGTAATAACCCAGTGTCGCTCGCGGAAGGGCAGGGAACCTGATGGGTGACGAAAGCGGTAATTTATCACGACCATTTTCTTGCTTCGGAGAGCGCGATAAGCCTGCGATCCGAGATTTTTTAACCCCCGACAAAAAATAAGGGTGTTATAAGTTTGACGTGTGTATCTGTGTGTCTGTGTATCTGTGTGTTTGTGTATCTGTGTGTATGTCTGTGGCATCGTAGCTCCTAAACGAATGGACCTATTTCAATGCGAATAGGTCCATTTTTAGTTTGAAAGATGTAGTAATCGAGATAGTTCCGAGTTACATGTGACCAAAATTGGTTCAGCCTTTTAAAAGTTATAACTTTATAAGCAATAGAATGTCGGAAGTGGTGCAACTTTTTTAATTTTTGAGTTATTTCGATTGACTACAGCCGTTAAACCAAGTCAGATGCCAGTTGGCAGCTTAAAAACACTTAAAACGAACACGAGTTCGCCACTGTCTTTATTTTACACTAGCATCCCACTCGGGACTTCGTTCCAGTGGGAATTCGGGAAAATTATGTAGCCTTTGTTGCTCAGGGATAATGAAGCATCTTAATGGTAAAGGTATTTTTAAAATCAGTCCAGTAGTTTTTAAGTTTATTTGTACATACAAAAATACAAATCTTTCCTCTTTATAATATTAGAGTATAGAAGTTTATTGTCAAATTGTGTCGTAGGTGCCTTGAAACATACATACACAGAGACAGAGACAAACATCCATGACCAGAGAACAAACATCCACTTCTTGCACAAACAAGCAAGCTGCAAGCTTGCAAGCTGCTTGCAAGCTGTGCCTTTTGTGTTCGTTTTTCTATTTGTCTGTAATATTTGTGATTTTTCCTGTGTACAATAAACTGTTAAAATAAATAAATAAAATAAACATTTGCCCCGACCAGAAATTGAACCCAGGACGCGTAGATCAAGAAGCAGCATCACTACCACCTGAACAAACCGGCCAACCAAACAATACACGATAAATATTTTTTTTAGGAATTACTTAGTGTTTCACGGAAAGATTGTATTCTTAAGTATCGCCAATTTAAATTCTTCTTAGATAAAATTTATTTTCTATCAATATCCAATTTTCTTTACAATTTAAACCTTCCATTAACTTACGGTTCCAGAGACTGCGTCGATAACTCTCGGCGCGTCATTTTCATTTATCGCAGTTTATTATTACAATAAATTGAAGTTGAATATAATAAATAATGTTTGCGAGATTTATTATTATTATTAACAATAGTGTTGGCTTTCCAGTAACGGATTAGGGTTATATTGTTTACCTCTTTAGATCTACTTAGTAAATCGAAGCTCTAAAAGAGGCTTTGAACAGTGTTTGTTACCGAATAAGTTCTTTAATGCTTTCGCTTACAGCTGTAGGTCAGTCATGGGGTAACTAAAGGGGCGCGAAAAGTTTATTTTGTGGATAAATTTGGAATGATATATCCACTCCACTGGATGTACAGACAGCAGCACGGCATAAAGGCGATGTCAAGATTAACATGTATTGCCCGATGTGCTGCTGTGTGTAGATGGAGTAGGAACCCCAGTAAGGCTAAGATGCGCAGAGAGAATTAATTCGTTAAGAGTGATAAGAGTAGAAAAATTATGTTTCAAAATACATGAATCGTATAGACACAATTAAGTCGCTGGTCATACCTAATGATGAATTTTCAAGCCGCAGTCTAAGTAGCTTAGCCCATACGTAAGCTCACGCCTTTGTCTCATTGGGGCGGGCAGAGACCACAGGGTTTAGTACATAATTTCACCTTATTCCAGCCCTGCATACAATAGATCATGAAGTGGCAGGCTGAGATAAAGGCGGTGTAGTGTGACAAAGCAGCACAGTAGCCGTACTCCCGCTGTTACGGAAAATTATTGCATTACCAGTTTTGAGTGAGTGTAAAATACTAGCTTGGATCAGCTTTGGTCTTAGTTAGGATGCTTCCTAAGATTTATGTCAAGTGTAGTTAGTGGAAAACTTTAATTCTTTGGAAAAATTGATCTTTAGTTATAAGGGTACCTCACTGAATTAATTGCTTGTTCGCTTGCAGTCTTATGGCCTTCACTGTCAGAAATCTATTACACCGGCTGTAGTCGATTGACAATGTCGCTTAACCAAAAATTGAGGTCATTTGATGGTTTACCATCATGGTTTACCAGTTTGCCACATACTTGACCATATACTTATAGAGTCTTAATAATATAATAAAGGAAGGTCCGTTGAATAAATGAAGCTGTATATCCTTATAACTCTCTCTGAAGCCATATATTCTAGTAGAACTCTATCTGTAGTTCTCTTGGCTTGAAAATATAAAAAATTTGGGTATGGCCATGTCGTCGACGCGCGACTTACAAAATGTATCAAAACATATGATTCCTTAGCTGTCTTATAAAGCTTGAGGTATAATAAAAATAAAATGAAAAATTAGTAAAAATGAATTATAATAATAAAACGCCATACACTCAAAGGCCCACACTAATGTTATCCCTTGTGTCGTGGGTCCCTCGGAACACATATAAAGACAGACACAAACAACCATGACCCGAGAACAAACATCTGCTTTTTGTACACAAATATTTTCCCCGACTGGGATTCGAACCCAGGCCCTGTCGGTCAAGAGGCAGCGCCACTTCCACTTGACCAAACAGGCCAGATGGTATGTAGATATGCAGCTGCAACACAAAACTATCTCCCCAATTTTGCTATCGTTAGTTTTTTTAATTGTCTCACAATATGGAAATGTTTAAACAGATGTTTACTTCTAAAAATTGTCTCCATCTTATCCCAGGCTTCATTGAGGCCTAGCGCCGTGGACAGTAGGCCACTTATCCACGCACCCAGCCGGCGTAAGTTAATACACACATAATAAGTGTGATTACACAAGCCTCGGGCACGGTAGCGGGATGTGCCAATCTTTTCCTTGTTTGTACTGGACTTATTTAGGGCTGGCAGAGTTAAATTTTTGTTCTGACACATGTTGAACAAGCACGACATTGAATTTCATGGGAAGATGTGCTGTTTTTTTTTTTAATATAATGCTGGTTCTTATGTCAAGTTTAGGATACTAATGGAAATTAATTATGATGGATAAGAACAACCAATTAAAAGAACCAATTACAATTCATTAAATTATCATTTTTCAGGCTATTAACCCCCAACGCAAAAATATGAGTTTTTGGCGAGTATAACTGTGTGTCTGTTTGTAGCACCGTACTACCTGAACAGATGGACAAACTTTGAAGTATTTTGTAATTTGACTTAATCAAGAAGGTTCTTATAGCTACATTTAATCAAATTTGGTTCAGCCGTTAAAAGTTATTGTATAAGCGTACATTTATTTATTTTAACATCCCCATCAAATGGCGCGGAAATAATTTCAAAGCAATGAAGAGGCTTTGGTAAATAATAGTGTTACAAAGATAATCATGCAAACTATGTCGTCGCCGCCGTCATAAAAATTATATACCTACCTATACACAATTTTCCTTCAATATTCTTACAAAAGTCTAAGTGAATCTTGGCTGAACCCTAGCTAACTAATCCTGGTACTAGGTATTAGCTCGAGTCAATGTACCATGTAGGTATGTGCGTAATAACAACAGCTACTGTTTACTGGCAGGTTACCTAGGCTACCTATAGCCGTCTAGGTTTTACAGGTTGCACCGTTATAGAGTTGATAATATACTGCTATTTGATTTGTTTCTGTACTCGCTTCTGTCAGCCTCTAAGGGACATCGCGTGTGGGTTATATAATAAACCCCGAAAAAAAAGAGGGGTAATTTAAATTTGATATGTGTAGGTATCTGTGTATATGTGTGCCTATCTCTGGCATCATAGCTCCTAAGCGAAATGACTGATTTCGATGCGTTTTTTTTCTTAAAAACCTGACGTGATCGTGGTGGTTCTTTCTTAGCTATACATATTTAATCAAAATCGGCTTAGCCGTATAAGCATGAATAAGTGCTATCAATAGTTGGTTTACCAATTAAAAAAAAATAGTATCCATTAAATTTATTTTTAGTACAAGATACCTATGAAACTCTTTTTATCTGAAGTTTTAAAAAGGAGAATGTTCAGAATGCGGTGTTGAATTAATAAACATATATTTTTACCTAGGCACTCAGTCATTTATAAATTCTATAAATAGCATGGTCTATCTCTATGAAAACACGTAGTGCGACATGATAATAGCGATCTACCTGCGCAGACGCAGCTACCCCTTACGCAGGGAACCTGAATTACGTATAACCACGGATATTGTGGATAAATTGCTTTAATTCCAACTCCGATAGATCGAAATCTTCAAACTGATTATAATGTTATAGATTCTTGAAGATTTTAAATTGAGGCTAGCGTAGAGTTTGCATTTTTGTTTTAGAAAATGGTGAAATTACTTGTTTAAGCCATTTTTAGCCTTGACAAAAAAGAGGGGTGTTATAAGTTTGGCGTGTGTATCTGGTGTATCTGTAGTCTGTCATGGCATCGTAGCTCCTAAACGATTTTTTTTCCTTTGAAAGCTGAAGTTATCGAGATGGTTCCTAGCTATACAGGGTGTAAAGGAAAGGTTAGCAAAAAATAAAACCATGAACTTAGACCATCGTTCTAAACGATGTTCCAGTGGAATTTTCGTCAGGAAAATTTTTTTTCATGTTTTTTAAATATTTTCTGCTTTAAAAAAAAATATTTAGTCTAAGACACTCCATTTTCCAATAAAAAACAACGATGACAGCGTAAAACACGAAAAATAGCAATGTACATCGCATTCTGTGTCCGGGGTTATCGTGCGCGGCGCGCGGTACATTGCGTAGCGCCAAAGACGTTTCCGAGAAATAATGATTACCTTATAGTCGATTATAGTTATGGATAGATTCTACCATTTAAGTATTTGCTAAGCTGTCCTTTACACCCTGTATTTTATCAAAAAAAAATCAGCCGTTTAAAAGTTATTAGGGTTGTAATACGTCGTCAGCGACTCGTCCGTTGATCTGCAGGGTGCGCCGCTAGCGGGTGAGAATGACTTTTTTGGAGCACTAAAATGTTGCTACACCCCCCCACACACACCTTATAAGATGACTATAATAGTTATTAACGATACTAGTGTCGAAGGTAATGTGTAACGTGAGCCCATTTGAAACACGAGCGAAGCGAGTGTTTTATTGGGCTTTAGTTACACATTACCTAAGGCACGTATATTGTTCAACGTTTTACAATGCAGTAGCCGAGGAAACGAAACTAAAAAATATGTTGTCGAAAACTTAATCGTATACTATAGGTACATCCAAAGTTGTTAAAAGACAGTATTTCCAATCGACATTCACTGAAAACGTGTTACAATTGAACAATGTGCACTAATATCTTACGATTAAACACAAAACATTAAGGAATTAACATTTTTAGAACACAAAAATGATTTTGTTGAACAAATAATTTCAAATGGCGGGCAAAACAATGGCGAGCAAAATATTTTTCCATAATTATGAGGCAAAGGCTAAGTAAATAAAATGCCAATTGCGCCTACAGAAATTATTAAACAGTTCAATTATTTGTTTTATTGAAAAAGTAAAATAAGTAATTTACTTTTATATTACTGAAAATCAAGATTTTCGTTAGGAATAATTATTTTGTCAGGCATAAAAACTCTTTGCTGTCATTCTATAAGGCCAGTATGAAGCTTTATGAACAAGATAATACTCTCACTTGTCAAAACGGTCACTGAATTACCAAATCAGCTACTCTTTATTGCGTCATACATTTTTGTCAGTATTTTAAGAGAAAATACTAAGTCCATGGTATTTTATTCACTTTTTGCTTACTTTTTAAGCATCATTTAATAAAAAAATAACTTTACTGGATCACAGAATAGCCACTGAAGTTGAATTTTGGTTTATGAAAAATGGTTTATTTGCTCATTAGTTAAAATATTTTTTTCTTTTCAAAATCTTCTTCTCATTTGAAAATTACATAACATGACATGTGTTTTATGGGGTACGTAAACGTACACTCCGTGGCCATGTTACGGGGCCATTTCCGAGCAACTGCATTGTAAACGATTTAAACGTTTTTTCTTGCATGATATCGTTCAAATTATTACAGTGATTCCAAACTGCAAACTTAATAGACTAAAGAACATTATCTTGAATGCTACTAAGTATTATAATCTATTTTCTGCTACCAAGTGCTCGATTATAATCTTATCTCAAGGAGTTTTTTTTAGAAAATAATGCTCTGTTTAATTATTCTACGGATATTGCAGTTATTACAGTGCAAATTGTCTATGATTGTTGTGGGAATCTTTCAAACACACATTTTATTATTTTTTATTTATTTAATAGAAATGTCCATTAAGTTGTTTAGATGCTGAAACCTGTTTGATGAAAAGTAAAAGAAAACAAACATATTAAATTAGAATTCATACATTTCGTAATTTATGAAGTTACGCAGTAATTAGTCTTAGTACATTTAATGTAAGCTTTTGACTGCTGAAGTAGCTGTTAATCTCGTATTCATATAAAGATTTTCCCACATAGGTTTATATCAAATTCCAGACAAGGCCGAAAGTAGACGAAGTTTACGCAAAGCTTTCCTACTGTATTATCTACAAACATAGAATAACCAACAACAGAAGAACGGATACGCTACAGTTTAACTCGAATGCTTTTGAGTCGTGATTTTTCTTTTTAGTAGAACAGAGTAATTTATTTCGATGAATATTAAAACATTACTTTGTCAAAAGATTTCTCACTGAATCTAAGAATTAATCTAAGAATAGCATTTCTCAGCTCTTTTCTTATATCTTTGGAGTTTCTTTTTTTTGTTACCATTTCCTTAAAAAAAATATTTTAAAATGAAAACTTCTTTACCGGCGTTGTGTACTTTGAAGTATGGGTAAAAAATGTGAAACTCGCGTCAGGAAACGTGACCTGATCGAAAATTCGTAAGACGGAGGGAGAGTAGACCCCAAGGAAGTTTTCACTTCTTCCGGCACTCCCGGAGTGCAACCCGTTTTTTTTTTTACATTGCCATTTTTCGCTCAAAAAGATACTCTCGATACTTCGTAATTGTCTGGTTTTTTAACCTCCGACAAAAAAGGCGCGGTGTTACTATAAGTTTGCCGTGTGCATGTGTGTGGCTGTGTACCTGTGTGTCTGTCTGTATGAAAGCTGACGTAATCAAGATTGTTATTAGCTATGTTTGATCAAAATTGGTCCAGCCTTTTAAGACTTAGAAGCGATGAGTGTCGAAGACGATATGTAAATTTTAGAGTTATGTAATGATGTACATAATTGGGTTAGTGACAACAAATGCGGCGACAAAATTTAACATTTTCTGAGAAAGGTACCTCCATACTTTTCAATTCTATGAATACAGCTGAAGCAGTGATAACTAGTTTTCAATAAATAAAGCACCTGCTAATAGCTAACTACATTAAAATGTTGGCGCATTCTGAGCCAAGATAAGTAATGGAACAGTGAATTATGAAACTAATGTCTATGAGAATATAGAATCCACTATTATCAGTTTTATGCGTTGAATTTTTATTAAAGTGCTTTCTTCAATCGTTTAATATTATAATGGTGTTTCGTTTGATTTTTTTTAGCTAAAATTCGTCTGCGTGGGAATAAGTTCTGCGTTAAAAATGCTTTTAGGTTTGATTGAGAAAATAACGTTCACTTTTTACAGCTTTTGTATGAAATATAGAGAAAATAATGTAGTATACGGTTGCTCTTACTATTATGAAAACGATGAATTTATTAATAGTAAAATGAAAATTTTTGTTTTGTCTCACCCATAACAACAACTAATAGATTTTTCATTACTTAGTCCTAATTACATTGGTGCGTGGGTGAGACTGGTATCTAAAAAAAGGATTAAATAGGTAACCTGTGCTTCAGGTAACCAGATTTATATCCCAGTACGTATGGTTACAAATAACTTCAATGCAAAAAAAACATTAAAATGGGCTTCTTTCTTCTTAAAAATATTTGACTATTCAGTAAAAATAAGTGGCTAGAAAATTATCAGTACAATCAAAAACAATATAAAGATTGCTTAAGAAGCAAACAGCAAAACAAAAGATAATCAAAACAAAACAACAGAAACTATTGTCAAACAGATTTATCTTAAACCTGCAACTAACAATTGCAGTCCTCTCGCAACTTCCCGTTGCGAATAAAATCTAATAAACGCTGTGCAAATCAATCCGTTGCGTAAGGCCGCCTGTCAGCTTATGGACACAATGCAGGAAATTATAGGTGCCAGGGCTGGAGACTCTTCTGTGAAGATGGAGACGAGTTTTGCAAATAAACAAGTTCTCCTAAGTGAAAGCTATTTTGTGTTAAGTGGGTAGTGATTTTTATGAACAATGTAAGAAATACTGCGTAATGACAAATCACAAATGATGATAAAATACAATTGTGATTATTCGATGACGAGAATATAGATAGTAATTCAATCAAACTCAAGATTTATTTTTTAGTTTAAATAAAGGTGGTTTTTTTTTTGTTAAAACATCTTCCAGATGTTTTTCATACAGTTGTGGAACTAATAATAAATCTGAGCCACAAAAATCAGCTGAGAGCGAAATCGCGTATATCAATCTCATAAATAAAAAGAAACGAATCGTGCGCACCACAATCCGAGAGTTCCCCGAAGCATCGAGATAAGAAATTCACTGTAAAGATTCACACTCATCAAGCCGACAACGTAACGCAACAAATTCTTCATAAGACCTCGTAAATCAAGGATCATTAAACTTAAGAAAATCAGGCGCAGGCAACCCTGGTTGTAAAGCACGTCAGGATCGAGCCAGATGGAGAGATAGTGACTGATTTTGAGCAAGTAACGCTACCAGGCAATAACTTAACTACTATTCTGCTGGGGGCCAAGAAACCATTCGCGCTGATTCCATTGTAGGCTGGTCAGAAAGTACAACGCAAGCTGGGTATAGAAGGCCATTCTGACGTGTTATATAAACTGTAAATAAAATTAACATTGCTAATATTAACTGATTATTTTTGCACGCAACTAAAGGTGATCGTGTTAAATGTAAATGGGACCAGCTGAAAATCAGCGCCGAGACGACTATTAAGTCGTATTTGCATTAAGCTGAGCTGGACACCCTTTTTGGTGCATTACACCTAAATAGACATAATAGGCATAAGTTCAATTTGTATATTTGGTGTATGTTAGTGAATAAAATTTATTCTATTCTATTCTAAACAGCTATCCACATTTTTTTCTTTAGTAAGATTCTTGGTGTTTAGAAAACTGTAAGTAAATTATTTACTGAAAGAAAAGACAATTCCATGATCAGCCTAGTAGTAACTAGAAGTTCCCTTCATTATTAACTGCGAAACCTAAAATATTGTTACATTATCAACCTAAAATATTGTAACCACAAACATTGCTTTCAATGGCTAACACATACTTGTTTGATTTGTTAAAAAGTTACAATAATAATAAAGGACTTCTACTCATCCTTTCTATGGAAAATAGCAAATATAAATTGTAAACTCACTTACTGCGTGAAGGTTACACCAGTAGCTTTTAAAACAAAGGTAGTAAAAGCTTTCCATTTCGACGACGAATTTTCATCTTTACGAGCAGAAATGAGCGATAGACACCTTCAATAATTGGAAGAAAGGAAAAATTTGCGTAATGTTAAAACAGTTCAAGCAAGTTTAGATTATACCGCTACTGTATTTAAAGTCGACAATAGAAATGAGAGGTTGTAATAACAAAAGACATCTGGAACTGGTTAGGTAGCTGTTAGGCCTGAGGCTTCGTCTTTAACGCGGTTGAAGTTGGCAATTTATGGAGCATTAGTTTTACTCTCAAAACGTTGTGCTTTGTTGCAAACGACTGTTCCATTAATATTTACGATGTGTTCTAGAAGACGGCAGTTTGTATCTTCAGAAGATGTATAGTCAGCTGCTGAGTTAACTCACCCCTCTTTGACACATACAGACACACATAAACATACGCTCACGCCTATAATCTCTATTGGGGTAGGCAGAGCATCAGTGGTTCAGTACTCTTCTATGAAATAAGAATAAAGTCATTTCACAAAATGTTATACGTATTCAAATACTGATGTTTTGTTTGAACAATTACGCTCAAACACAATTTTAGAAATAAACTTTTTTCATATATAACTTCATCTTTATCCGGTGGGGGGTCTGGTATATCTTCAGCTGACTGTACCGCGAGTATTCCCTCAAGGTAGTAAGGAATTGTATTCTGTATGACTGTGATTAGATTTGTTTTGCTGTTCTAACTAGATTTTATCTTCAGTGGAGTATTTCAAACCTAGACATATAAGTAGGTTTTATTTGTCTTGTATTTTGGTTAACAATTTGTGGTTTATTAGATTCTTTTGTTTTCAGTTGATATAATAGACCCTACTAGTACTGCAAACGCGAAAACAACTCTTTCTGTCTGTCTGTCTGTTACGCTTTCACGCCTAAACTACTGAACCGATTTTGATGTTATTTGGTACAGAGGTAGATTTAGACCTTTGGAAAGGACACAGACTACATTTTATCCCACTACTGGGCATGATATAACCTACTGAAGTCCACGCGGGTGGTTTTATTGTTTGTTAGTATTTTCTTGTTTTCCTATGTTTTTAAAACACTCTCCTTACTGCTTACCAGCAGCTCGAGCACGATGTGCTCGCGCGCAGAATGTGCCGCGGTCCTATGTCAAAATGTCAACATTGACAAAGTCAGAGGGCGAGCAAGCCTTCATCAAAATCAAAGTAAAGTTTCACCGTCAGCCGAGTGGCGCGCCGCGCGAGTTTGTCGCGCATCACGCTCGAGTTGCATCTCTTTGAAACCCAAAGCAATAAGATGAATCTAAAGATGGCACTAGACTCAGTTTTGTTTTCAATAACAGTAAAATTAAATCACTCGTCCATCAAGTTCATTGAATTTGGAGCAAAAGTGATTGTTTAATTTTTGGCGTTTCTCATTTCAGGTTCTCGCGCATTCCATTATTTTCGGCTTTTTCCGAAATTGCTACGTTTAAACACTTGTAACAATCTCAGGCATTATTCGCAATTATTTGTTGAACGGTTACGACGGTACCACCGCACCTGTGTTTTAAATCATATAGGTCCATTACGATGTAAGAAAGTGCGTAATTTGTGAGATTTTACTCTTGACACTCGAACGTGAGTTTGTTATGAGTAGTAGGATTGCCCCTATTATGTTACTGGTTGTTAGTGCGATTATTAAAGACTGATATATGTTTATTTTTCTCAACTTTACCTGTGTCGACAGTAAAGTTGTGGACATTCAAGTGTACACAACAAGACCAAAATAATTATGTTTTACCCTGTGTGGTCAACAATGGAGTATATAATATATATACTGTATTGTAAGTAGTAAGTATTTGACTATCTCTATGTTGAAAGCAAATTCGTCACCTTCATTTCATCCTGTAATTATTTTAAAAATTAATAAAATCCCTACAATAAAATTCCTAAATAACTCTGCACTATATTGAGTATGCTTAATAAGTCTGCGTTGAATGTATTCGTAAAACAAAATATTTAATATTCAAGAAACAAGACACCAAAACAGGCGTCCTAATTTCACCACAAAATGCACTGAAACTTACATCTCAAAAATATGACGGTATAATTCTTATCGGGGCTCCCAATCGTTTAAGAACCGGTAGTAGGGCCTGGATAATTTCGAAAGACTGCGCCCCAGGACTGATTCAAAATAACAATAATTTACTAAATTTATTCAGATGATCAACCTTTTGTTTCTCACTAAATGAGCGGGTATGGGGACCGAATTTAAAACGCCATTATCATCATAATGTCCACTTGTGGAATTATTCGATCGTTTATCGAGTTCGTGTATACTTTTTGTTCGGCCGTTTTTTGAAAGGGCTGTATTTTGTGGTGACTTAATTATTATAAATGCGACTGTAAATTTATTTCAATTAAATTAATTTGACTGAGATAAAAAGGCTTATCCATTTTCGGTTAAAGAGAGAACAAACTTGAAGCAAAAACTAAAAATTATATTTATATTTTACTAGCATCCCGCTCGGGTCTTCGTTCCCGTGGGAATTCGGAAAAATTATATAGCCTATGTTACTTAAGGATAATGTAGCATCCTAACGGTGAAAGAATTTTTGAAATCGGTCCAGTAGTTTCGGAGCCTATTCGTTACATACAAAAATACAAATCTTTCCTTTTTATAATGTTAGTATAAATTAATAAGACGAAACTTAAATATGTAATTTAAAGTTTGTAGCCTAGCTAGTGACCATATAACTTTATTTCTCTTTTCTATGCTAGTGACGCTCGAACACAGGGGCAGGAAAGCTGATGGGTGACCAAAGTGGCAGTTTACCACAAGCATAATAGCACTTCGGAGGGCACTTTAAGCCGGCGTTCCCGGCTATTGTCGATTGGACTACAGTCAGTTAAAACCAAGTCAGAGGTCATTTGACGGTTTGAAAACTCTGACACCAAGTTTATTCAAGTTGGCCACACACTTGACTATACCTGAACGATAAGAAGAAGAAGAAGTTATTTAAATAATAAGGTATTTTTATACATTTTCGGAGACAAGGAAACCTTTTAATGGCGAAGCCCAATTTCTGACTCTATCTTCTGAAGCTTTAGCTACAAGAGTTCATGTGTGAGTTAGTCGGTCAGACAGTAAATAGTTTAGCATCTTATATAAAATAATATTTAAAATTGAATGTTAAGAGTATGAGAAGAAAAATAAACCCATTAATTAACACTAACATTAATCAAATTGTATCTTAACAGTAGTATTCCCACGTTATAATGAATTGCATTATAAAATATTAAACGTAAACTTTATAAAAGTAATAATAAAGATAATTTAAATAATTTATCCAGTAAAGATTAAGACATGGGAACGATCTATGGAATCCAGAAGCAATGAATGTTAGAAAGATGAAGTAATAATTGTCTGCTACCTAATGTTTATGACTTTTCTATGAAGCGCTTTTTCATAGCTAGTCTTTTATCTATCTATATGTAGAATGGGCTATGTGCAAGATTTTTAAAATAACTAGATTTTATTATTTTAAGCAGGTTTAAGGTCCCATATTTAATTAAAAATATATCAAATAATTTAAATCATAGATTAAAAAAAAAAATTTGGTTACGATTTGTTGCTTACTACAGCATTCTACGGTTTAATTCCTTTGCCAAAGTAAAAAAAAAGACTTTTGACAGTTTGTTGACACCTAACCTAACCGTTGTGTTTTTGAGTTGTTGGTTGTTGAGTTTGTTTCTGTTTCGTGGTTTTGATTATTTGGATTGATATTCACTGACGACTTGGCTTTGCTTCCGACTTTCGAACTTTCGCAATACATGGTTTCCGACACTATGAATGTCGCTCAGTTCGTTAGAGCTGATTCTACCAACTTGCCTGAAGTAACAACCAACCGAAATAAACAACCAAATACAAAATAAAATAGGTTATGTTTTTTTTCTTAATTGACATGACAGCTTGGCAAAGAAATACGATTGCATAATGCTGTACTCAGGATTAGTTTACCGTACTGAGAATCTTTTAATTATTATATTTTTATTTCAAAAGAAAGATTTAAAAAAAATTTTTTAGAAACGGGGCCTTTTCCTTTATTTTAAATTAAAAATTAAACGAAATTAAAAATGTTTTTAAGTCATACATAGCTTGGTCCTGAGTCACTTTTTTGGGTCTTGATGAAAGATCAGCGCTCAGGTAAATCCAAAGTGTTACATAAATACGTATAGCAATAACTTTTATTGCAATAATATTATTATAAACGTGTTTTTTTGTAATAACAGTGAATAAAGATTTTATCTATCTATCCACTATCATTTCACCGCCATTGAGACGCCCCGTTTGTTAGTAGAATAACCGCCCAGAGCATGTCAAGTTTTGATTTCTGATTCAGTCAACGACCTCCCACGGAATTCCACCGCATCACCAAAGTGCAAAACTGAGGAAGACAATGATGAAGGCGAGAACAAAAAACGAAGAGAGTGGCACGATAATACATTTATAATACTTGCTCGCGAATTGCGATTATACGCGCCCGTTCGCCGCCGGCCACGCCACTCTTTATAATTTGATCACATTTGTACCGCGGACAATGCAAGCCCAAAGCGCGGAGTAAGGACAGGAGGATAAGGAATCTGTGGAGTCGTTTTTATTTATTTATTTAAAGACGTATTTTCATCAGGCACTATGACGTCAATCACCAGTCACTATGACACTATGAGCCACTATGCCGGATGCACACAGACCAATGATGGGCACAGGTCGTCACGAATTGGGTGGCTCAGGATGGGTAAAGACGTAGAGGCAGATCCCGAAAATGATGGCGTGACGATCGGGATGCTCAGTTCTTAATAGAACTGATCGGAATTGACACTAAATGGAGTAAAGCAGGGAAGGCCATTGCTCAGCAGTGGGATCTGACAGGCTAGTAAAACAAAAAACTATGACGTCAGGTTACTATTGCTACTCAACTTGGCTGGTCTATTTGTGATGTTTTAGTTTCAAGTAAAAGAGTCTATACTTTGATTAGTTTTTTTAGAAGAAAATTATTCCTTTAACCAAAATAATACCTTCAATAGTATCACAAGACATTAGACTACATTGAGCCGCCCACAGTACCAGCATCCAATCCGGATTTTTTTTACTAGTCTATTGCCATAATGACGCTATTCTTGTAGTGGATATGACGCTATTCCACATACGTCCCCGCCAAAGGGCATGGACCTCCCTTCGAAACAACGAAGGGGTTAGGCCATTAGTCCACTACGCTGGCCCAGTGTGGAGTTTACATAAATAAACATAAAATATCAAGCTAAACTTTTTCATAAAACTGTTTTTGTATACTAAGACCTTTCTAGTATACAAGCAGCCTTATCTATCTAAGTAGCATCCTATTTATAAGTCGAGAAATAGTTATTCGACTAACGACTGCTCGGTATGAGACCAAGCGTGGTTCTGAAACCGTCTATAAAGGTCTTAACTTTTTTGCCTGGAACTTCCCAGGCACACTGTAAAACTCAGTAATGGGGACGCAAGGGTTTTGCTATATTGTGGATGAAAGGCTGACAACCTCTCTACTATACCTACATCCAGTTTCATCTAACAACCCTCACAATTTATGTCAAACGTGGCATCGAGAGTTTCTGAACCACTAGTGCTCTGCCTACCCCTTATGGGATTACAGGCGTGATTCTGTAATGGACAGAATATTTAAAGTATTAACAATTTTACTGCTTACTCTCTAGGTTCTTCTGTCCACGTCTCGGGCGACTCCTTCAGTGGAGTAGCCCCAGGCGCACAATGGTGCTACTTTTTCCTCGACCGCATCATAAACATTTGTATTCGCCGCACACGGCCCCTTAGTGCCGCCGGACTTCTGAGGTAAGCATAGAGCTACGGATTTTGGCTACTTATTGATTTTGTTCTTACTTCTTATACAGTACAATAGGTACGAAGAGTAGTTAGCATTGGACAATGTAAGTGGAATTTTTATAGGCTTTGATTTTGCAGATCATGGAGGTCTAGACAAGGTCAAATTGTGTTAGCGAGATTACTAAGATTGATAGAGTATGGTATTGACATAGACCACGTGGCTTTTCACGTGTCAATCTCATACTATTAGTGATCATCCAATGATCAATGAAAAGAAAATAGTGGCACAATGCTCTTACGATGCGAGGAAACGTCGTGAGGGTTTACTTACATTTCGCAGGTTTCTGCATGTCCAGTCGGCTCAATGTGTTGTGTAACCATGATCCTGAATCCAATTGTACCCCTCAGGTCATATGGTAGTCTCTCGACTGTAGTGACCTGACCTGCCAAATCCTGAATCATGGACAAGCGTACTCGAACGAGAAAAGAGTCAAAGTAAGTGGGGCTTAGTAACTCTAAGACAATCGCTTTAAAATAGAATGTAACGTGGACAAAGCCATATGAAAACGCTAGTCTATCTCAGTCTTTTTGTTGGTAGTACACTAACAATAGGTTTACTTTTTGCCGATCGAGATTAATTCAGGCTATTGTGGCGGCTTTATAATGGGCACGTTAAAACAATACATATAATGGCTCTAGTAATAGTATATGGCTATTGTAAACAAGGGGCAATGACCGTATAGAACTTGATTTTGATGAGTGTTTCCTCAGGTTTTAGGGGTTTGTCAATTCTTGAGGTTATTTAGTATTTTGAAATGCTTGCCTGAGAGATATTCAAAAAATATCTAATCCTGGGGTCGTGGGTTCAAGTCCCATTCGCGCCGAACATTTTTCTTTCCCTAAGATTATTCTTGGGGTTATTGTTACGTAGATTTCTTGAAGTTTACTTGTTTTATCCGTGTGGTAGTCGGTTGAGAATAACACCACCCCATCTTTTTCCGTGGGTGTTGTAAGAGGCAACTAAGGAAACACAAATGAGACCTGCCTCCTAGTAATCCATCCCAGCCAACGACACTTAATTTTTTCTGAATCTGAGGTGTCGTCCTATGGTCTCATGCGATGTGGTAGGCTCTGTAAAGGGCCATCTAGTTCGCGACCACTCTCCTACCTACCAAAGTCCGACGCCAAACAGCTTGCTGTGTTCCGTCGGTGCGTGGGTGTACCAGTGCCTTTATAGGCTTTTTCTGGATTAACTCGCTCCACCCATCTTATAATAAAAAAAAATTAAAGAGCATTTAGAGCCGCCAAGTATATTGTTTATGATTGTTTGAGTTACATAGATAATTCATGATTGGGTGACTCTAATAATTAAGCAAAAATTAAGAATTTTATTCACCACAAGAAATGCAACAAATTTTTCCATAGATCAATTTAATTAATCTCTGTTAATCAAAAGAGCTCTGATTAACAGATTAACATATCGAAATTTTTTTGAGTGATTTAACGGGTTCCTTGGTTATTTAGTTTCGATAACTCACCTAGCCCATATTATTATTTATCATTGTTTGAGTTGTAAATTAATCAATGTTATATGTATGTAGTACAGCAAAAATCACAACAAATAAACATTTCCGTACTTATCACGACAAATCAGTTTTTTATACAGCTTAATGTGTTCTTGGACGTCCTCGTTTTAAAAGTGCCAAGCACAGCTATAAGTAGCTTTAATTTTATCTCACTATAACAATAAATAAAATTGCATAATTCTACCAAGGTATTAAAACGGTTTCCCAATTTGGTCAAGCTATTAATTATAATTAACCTGAAATAGTATTTCTACCTTTGTAATAGAGTCTAAAGTTCTAATTTCTAATTAGTAAAAAAACAGTCCATCCATTAGGTATTATAACTACATTTTATAAGAAACGATAAGAGTCACCAAATTCGGTCCCATTACCGTAAATTTGTACTACAGATTAAAAATAATAGGGTAACGTGTCCAGTTTTCGACCACATTATCAAAAAATATTCTACAACGCTCATGTCTTAGTAAGAATGAAGATAAGAAAAAATATATAGCTCCTTTGCATCAAAACATGATGTTCGTTAGAATTAAGGTTGAAGAAATAATTAATTGTTTCTATTACCCTATGCATTCTGTACAGTGCCTTCATTTAAACAATCAAAAAATACTGAGGGCGACTTGCACCAAAACCTTAAATACATTTAACAGCTTAAACACATTTAACTTGGTTGCCAAAGCAAAAAATCTATCAAATTAATCAAAGTTAGTCTCGCTAAATATGTTTTGCACTTTGGTGCAAGTCGCCCTCAAACTTCAGTTTTTGTTTAATTTTATTTATTTAGCATAAATCAATGTCATATCACAACACAACAGTCATGAACTTTAGAAAAAAAATCATGCAGCGAAAAAATGTTTATCAGAGCAATCGCAAAAAAGTTAATAATTAAAGTATTTTCTTTATAACGACAAGTAGGCACGATGTACAGAACAAAAGTAAAATCCAACTATTTATTTCGATTAAATGAAGGTCTATAATTGGCGCGCTCGCCCTACGTGCCCCACCATTATAATTTGACTTTATTATGGGAATCGGACTATTATCATGGTGGGAGAAGTACCCATACATAAATATAAGATTATTACTGTCCGTGCTACAAATTGAAGGTACCAGCATCCCGTTGTTTACGACATTGTTGTCTAATTGCAATTTATATGGTAGCTAGCATTTTGAAATGGTTAATTAGAGTTTCTTAGGTTGATCGATACCTGGGCGACCGAGTTCGCTCCTCGGGTGAAAAAAGAGAAAACAATTTTTCTCAGATTTAAAACCTTGACATATATCATAAAACGTAAAACTCCCGTGCATCAGTGTATCTGTGTGTCTGTGTATATGTATGTCTGTCTGTCTGTGGCATTGTAGCTGATAAACGATTGGACCAATAAAGCCTTTAGTCATTAAAACAGTAGTATAAGGAACTATACGAACTGAATGTTTAAGAGAGATTTCTAGCTGTGATTGTTCTCTCTGATTGCGTATTTTATGGTCCATTCATTGTAATGACTAAATTAAAGTAAAATTAGCTAATTAACACTTAATTATACTTTATTGCTAGTGCTTACCTGCTGCATTGTAAAGTACCTATTATACTGCTAAGTGCTTCTTATTTCTTGATGTGTTTTGGTAATTATCGATTTTCCGAATATGAATTACTATCCTTCCGCCCGCGGCTCTGCCCGCGTGCGTAATTCTATGGCAAACTAGCTTTTTCCCGCGGCTTCACTCGCGCAAAGAACATTTTTAGTTACCCATTTCATTCTCCAAATCGCGCGATTTTTTTGGTTTACGGTGGTACTTTCTTAGTGCTTGCCTACTTTATAAAAGACACCTTTTTGCCAAATTTCAGCTTTTTAGGTATAAGGGCTGGGCGTTGATGAATCTGTAAGTATTCAGGACCTTGTAATATAATTTCACTTAATACATTTAAATCCCTAAGGGGATGATTTTTGTAAAATCGCGAAATACGAGTAAATGTCCGTTTATTTGCTTTAAGATATATCTTGACGAAAGTTAGAGTCAAAATGTCCAAAAAATTTTTTTATTCATACAAACTTTGAATCCCCGTTTCACCCCTTTAGGGGTTGAATTTTAGAAAGTGCTGAAATACTTAACTCATAACTTTTGCCGTACTCAATTTATACGAAATTTCGTACAAATTCGTCCAAGGAATTAAAAGGTCATACGAATTTTATCCCCTATTTCACCCCCTTGGGAGTTGAATTTTGAAAAATCCTTCCTTACTATACGTGTGCGAAATTTCATTGGCCTTGCGTTGATACATCAGTCAATCACCTTTGTCTTTTATACATATGTATAATAATAATAGACAACCAGGTAAATGTCACAAAAACAGTTGGACTGAGAGTTTCTGTTTAAATATCTTTAGCTTGAGTCCGACTCACTCTTGACTGTTTTGAATATTTTTTTTAATTAATGTAAAGTATGTTTTAAATATGTACTTAGTTTGATTTAAAGTGTGTGTATTACATATATATTATATATAGTTTTTGAAATAGAGCAGTAACAAAAGTTGTAAAAAAAAGCGATATTTTAGACTTTTCGTACTGTGGTTTAAGTTTTTAATCCTTTTTAATATATTTCACAATAGTTAACATCATAATACGTATTTCTGAAAAGTTGGACTATGCTCTCTATAATAGGTTGAAAGACTGAAACACCATACGTACATATCAACAAGCGGAGCCCTATAATTCGTTTCCCATAGGAACTCCGTGTCAGTGGGTAAAAAAATGCGATGTTTCTTTTGTATCAGAATTCCTAAATCTATCTATATATATATATATAAAAATGGAACCCGATTTTCGTTGTCACGGCATCACGCGTGAACGGCTGGACCGATTTGGATGATTCTTTTTTTGTTGTGTTCCTTATTGTCAGGAGAAGGTTCTTATGAAAGAAAAAACTAAAAAAGTGCCACGGGAACGAAGTCCCGGGCGGAAAGCTAGTATAATATAAAAATGAACCTCTATTTCCCTTGGTCATCGCATCACTCGTGAACGGATGGAACAATTTCGCTAATTATTTTTTTGTTGTGTTTGTTATCGTCAGGAAAAAGTTCTTATGAAAGAAAAAATTAAGAAAGTTAAAAATTAAGCGAGTTTGTCGTTATCTTGCTAGAGTACCAGCAGCTCTAGCAAGATAACGACAAACTCGCGCTCGGCTCACGCTGAAACTTCACTTTGATTGCGCGAGGGTTCGGCGCAAAGGCTTGCTCGCCCTTTGTCGTTGTCAATGTTACATTTTGACATAAGAATCAATGTCGCGGCGCTGTCATTATCGTACTCGGCCTGCAGATCGGCAAATTTTGAGGGGTAAACTTTATTATTCATACCTCCAACAGTGTAATAAAAAAAGTTTCAGATAAATCCATTCACTGGAACTGGGTTCCAAGGTTTTGACGATTATTGGTCTAGCGGCCCTCTACTAAGTGTAAGATATGACTGCCGTATAATTTGAATCCAGAACCTTTAATGTTTTTTGTATTACCCTAATCTGGGTCTTTGAGTATGTAGCGTTAGTTTTTTTTTTAAATTATATTTATCGTTGAAAATCATTTAAATTTTGAATAACATACTTTTTTGATGTTTTGCTACATGGGGAGACTTTAAATTAGGTAGGGAAACTTCAGGCGGTGATTCCTCAAGAAACTGAATTTTTTTTCCCAAGAAACCTATAGGAAATTCTCAATATATATATACATATATATGAATATTTATTATTAGCTCATCTTACAAATTGTAAATATGAAGCGGCGAAATATTTTTTTCATATTTGATGGATAGATAGTTAGATATTTCGACCAATGTTCGAGAAAGTTGTTCAGTTTCGTGGGCTTATTCACATTCTTAATTTTCGCTAATTTAAAGTCATCCAATTTAATCGTAAATTCGAAAAACCCAAGTTTTTTCGTGATACAATAGGAAAATAGGAAAACTCTAATATATGTATGTGCAGTTAGATTCAAATTTAACTCAACACCCTCTGTATTCGATTCGGAGTTCATCAGCTATGTTAGCATGCGCAAGTGAAATAACTTTGTCATATGTATTTCGATCCGACCTCTCGTTCTAATGCATAGCGATAAAACGGAACAGTTATAATGACCTCAATATGACAAAGTTATCTCTCGCGTGTATGCTAGCCCCGCTGATCAATACACGCCTGCACAAAACAAATCCGTGTGAAAGTTATCAGAGACATGGTTCATTGTATTGATTTAGAGTCATAATTAATTGTCATAGATAGTTAATATCTAGAAGGCCCGACTTTTAACAAATGGCTAGTAGAAAATATCAAAGTACCTTCACTTTAGCCGACAGATTAGAAGAGGTCAGCTGATATATACAATGGACCTCAAGATTATGGTGATGTCTCAATCTAATGTGGGAACTGAGTGATTGAGAAGCTCTAATAGAAATCTTAGGCGCAACGCTTATTGAGATTTAAAAAAAAAGTGTTTTCCCTCGCAAAGGTTAGATACAATTTTTTTTAAATCTAAAATTAGGTTGAGAATTTAGGTAGATACAAAGTTAAAAAAATAAAGTGAGTTTATAAACCTTTATGAGACACTGGGAGTTAACCTATGTAACGAATAACTCTTAAATTAGAAATGTTATGATTGCTTATAACTTTTACACGGCTAAAGCAATTTTTATCAAACATAGCCAAATCCATTTCAATTATGTAAGCTTTCAAACAAAAAAAACCGCATCGAAATCGGTTCATTATTTTAGGAGCTACGATACACGGCTATACAGAAACACACGTCAAACTTATAACATCCTTCTTTTTTGTCGGGGGCCAAAAAAATAACATAACAAGAGTGCAGAGTGCCCACTCATGGTAACCTGATATGTCTCTTTTTCAACCACTAGCATTCCGCCCGGGACTAAGTTCCCTTGTGGATTCGGGAAAATTATGTAGCCTATGTCCATCGGGGATAATGTAGCTTTCTAATGGTGAAAGAATTTTTAAAAACGGTCCAGTAGTTTCGGAGCCTGTTCAATGCAAACAAACAAACAACCAAAACTTTCCTCTTTATAATATTAGTATAGTTATTAGTACTTCACCATCGATAGAAAGTCACGAACATCTTCATTCAACACTTCAAATAAAACAGCCAATGTCCGCCATCCCTTTCTCGAACCGGCTTCAATAACTGACAATGATGTATTGTTGGAGTCAAAGGTACGACTCTATTAACATTTTATAATTTGTTCAGTCGTTCAATCGCGAATCCGGATTATAAATTTAACTTACTTTATCGCTCAAGTGAACTGGAGAAAGGCCTATACTTTGTTTGCTGAAGATTGACAAGATTTTTCTATGTGAACGAAGTCGCGAGCAGAAAGCTAGTTACGCACAGAGGGAGATTACCACATATGTGTAGATACTCTGCGCTGTTACGATAAGAAAGGCTTTGCAGCGAAAATAGGGTAACCAGCATTTCAGATAAAGACATGCTCGCGGTGAAATACGCCGCGCCGCGGTCAAATGTAAAAAAAATTCGAAATGATAACGCCAGAGAAAACTTTGACATCAGGGTTAGTCAAGTTCGCGACGCACTTACTTACACGAGCAAAAGAACGCCAGCAGGCTAGCAAACATTTGCGCGGTGCCCTCGCTGTCAAAGTAAAGTTTTACCGTCATTCGAGTGACGCGATGCGCGACTTTGTCGCAGGCCGTGCTAGCTATGCTCATGCGCTGTACGCTATGTACATTTTAATGTGATTGCAGACCATAATATATTGGGTGACTCAAAATTAGTAAAAAAAAATAAAGGATGTGATCCATGAAATTGGACAACTTTCCTCAAAAAACAAAGGTCAAATAAGAAGAAAAAAAACATCGCCTCTGCATACAACTTTTGCGATCAGCTAGTGTGCCTTTGTATGGAAAATCGTTTTTTTTTATGAATTTCATTCATGTTCCATGGTGAAATTTAGGGAGAATCACATAAAGTTTCATTTACTAATTTAAAGTCCCCATATGGTTCTTGACGTAAAACTTTCGAAGCAAAATTTCATTGGTCACAGTTTACCTACTTGCAAAATTAGCTTAAAGCTTCGTGCCTTAACCAGTCAGTTACTTCATACAGAAAAAAGTATTAAAAATATTATCAGTAAGTTTCTCTACGTTCACCTATTTAGAAGGCAGAAAAATGCCTTCAACTTCCGTTAAACAACCAATAACATCAAAATCACGTTTAAACTCGCCACGAAACAATCAATTTGTCAAACCACATGAACTGACCCGTTCATTTACTCTTAGGGTTCCGCTTACAAAGCGTTACTTAATCCGACGGCCGGTTTGGTCGAGCGGTAGTGACGCTGCCTCTCGATCGGCGGGTCCTGGGTTCGATTCCCAGTCGGGGCAAATATTTGTGTAAAAAGCAGATGTTTGTTCTCGGGTCATGGGTGTTTGTGTCTGTCTTTGTGTGTTCCAAGGGACCCACGACACAAGGGAAAACCTTAATGTGGGCCTTTGAGTGTGAAGCGTTTTTTTAAAAAAAAGAAAAAAAAATGTATTCTAACAGTTCTTCTATTATCTTCATGGCTCTCGGCAACCAGTTTCTGTCTCGTTCTTGTCTTTTGAAAATTAATTTACTTATTTAAAATAATAAATTTGCCGAACCAAAATAAGAAGATATAAGAACTCTACAAGGCTATTAAATTACATTACTTAAAATAAATAAATACAGACAAACATTGCTAATTAGAGATTATTGTTATCACAGAAAAGTAAACTAGTAGAGATTTTTCTTTGTAGACATTTTTTTTTCCAAATTTGAGCACCTTGATCGTAGTTCAAACAGTCAGATATCTAAATATTCCATTCCAGTATTAGATAATCTCCTGACTGTTAGCCAAACGATAAAGTCAAAACAAATTGAAAAACGCCCTGGTTAAATAATTTGTCATCTAAAATTGCGACATTATCAACGACTCTACATTCAGTGGATTAAATGCCTGTCATAAGTCTACAAACTAACAAGTGTAGATCACGCCACTTTTTGTTACGGAACCCATGTAACAATACAACACAAACTTCACCGCGTTTTTTTTCCATTTTATATCAGGCTACGGGTTTTGACATGAAATTACACATCGAAATGCTTGAATAATTTGATAGTTTGTTTTTAATGACGTGAAAACGTACTACTTAGAGCCGCTTTATTGTTGGCAATATTTTTTGGAGATAGTGAGGTCAAAGTTCAGGATATGGTATTCAGAGAGTAGAACAAATAGAGAGATTACCGACATTCTTGGGGCCATAATAAAAGCGAGGATAGATAAAGAGTGTGTTGATGGGTGACCATAGTTTATCACAAGCGTTTCTGCACTCTTAACTGGTCGGTCCTAGTAGATAAATAATAATAATAATTCTTATTAATATTGTACATGTGAAAGTAGGAATGTTTGTTACGCTTCCACGCAAAAACTACTCAACCGATCATCATGAAACTTTCAACACATATTCTCGGAGGTACTTTAAGTTACATAGGATACCTACTTATTATTTTTAAAAAAATTGAAAGTCCACACGGGCGGAGCCGCGGGCGGAAAGCTAGTAATAAATAAACGAAACACACTCAAAGGCCCACACTAAGGTTTTTCCCTTGTATCGTGGGTCCCTTGGAACATACACAAAGACTGACACAAACACCCAGGACCCGAGAACAAACACTTGCTTTTAACACAAATATTTGCCCCGACAGGGATTCGAACCCAGGGACCGTCCATCAAGAGGCAGTGCTACTACCACTCGACCAAACCGGCCGTCTTAAACCAAGTAAAAGGCTATATTTGGCAGTTTGAGAACACTAACACCAGGATTGGTCAAGTCGATAATTTACTCATTACTTAAGTAGGTAACATACACAGGTTTTCTTTGCTGCAGCCAACCTAGGTTCTGAGCCTATTTAAGCTTTTCCAGGTGGTCCAAGGTAACTTAGAGATAGGTTTAACTTGAGAGGGAAAATGAGGCTTTTTATCAGAGACATATATACACGACTAGACGACGACGCAAGTGTATGTACTACGCGTGTCAAAAAGGGAGCAGCTTCCTTTAGCACTGTTCCATCACTAAATCGCTCGTGTGACGTCACAGTGGGTAATAAACAGTGGGTAGAAAAATAATGGTAAGCTTGGTATCTATAGAGAAGATGAGACAAGCGGAGAAAAAGTGTACAAGGATCCATCGATGGAGCGATTGCAATGGATGCAAGTGGACAGAGGGAGCGTAATCTATGTAGTCGTGTATATGTCTGTGCTTTTTTTGGACTAGCAATACCAACATTGTGGTTTATTCACCGTCACCTTCGAAAAATTCCCATCCTAATAAAATTTACTTAGCCCCAGCCATTCTTAAAAGCAATTAGCGCTACAAAACGTCATCGACCTCAGCCGACGGCCATATTTACAATATTTACATGCGGCATAACAATAAATCACTCGGTTCACTTTCCTAAATTGATATTGTAATCCGTTTCACGTTTTGTTTTTGTTTCTTATTGAATAAATGAAGACGTTGCTGTGATGCGGCTTCGTTAAATTGCTATCTCCTGCCTCTGTGCTGGGGTGGAGTAGGGTTTGTATTAAATCTTTTACCTGACAATAGACTTTATTTATTTAGTGTTTTTCTATTTGATTCTAATTTGTAAAGATTGATAGTTTGCAAGCATTAAGTCCTACTGCTATGCATCCTAAAGTTCATTACCGTTCCATATTATATTTTTGACACAGTCAAGCATTTTTTTTTTCAATAAAATGTTTGCGTCACTCAGTTATAGATTTTTAAATCTCTTTAGAAATTGTTATCTGGGTGTTGGGTATTGTTTACGCTCACGCTTGTAATCCCATATAGGGTAGGAAGAGCATCAGTGGTTCAGAATCATTTGATGCGTCGTTTCACATAAATTCTGAGGGTTATTAGATGAAATTTGATGTGCAGTGATGAGAGTTCCTCCCTTCCCTATTACTGACTTTTACAGTATGCCTGGGAAGAGTTGGCAGCTGGTACAACGGCAGCACATCCGACTATACATGTTGACCGTGTCGTCGCACTTATCTCGCTCGTAGTAGCGTCGGCTTTCGTAGTGCAAATGGGTAACCTGACTTGGTGCTGTTTGTACATTCTAAGTTTTTTTTTTCATTCCCAGTCCAGCGTGAAAGCATCCTTCCAACATTGACCAAAATTTATATTCTATAAAATATATATTATGTTATGATGTACGCAAAAATTTGTTTCGTTGAAACCCTCTCCATCCCCGCCTCTGTCCCACTTATCGTACACAGCGATACAAAATGGAGAATCACGATGCACAGAAGCTGACTTATGTCCCGACTGCTTCTGATATGTTCATCTCAACAATAAATATTGGTGGCCAATTAAACGCCGGCCTCTATACAGGGTAGCTAGCTTTGATCACAAAACTAAATTTTGTCTAAACATTATAGATGCAAAAAATAACACTAGCATCAAAAAATAAAATAAGATAATAATAAATAAAAATCTTTTATAACTTTTAACAATGAATAGGTAACAGTTTTGAGACATTTCCAGAAAGTAATGATATACTTTTGTAGGGACTCTTTCGTATGGGATTTTCGCGGTCATACGAAAATAGTGGTGAGAACCTGCGCAAAATAACCTCTTTCAACATTTACAAGGTAGATTCATGTAACTCATTGTTCTATGATCCATGAACGCCTAGGCAAAGCCTTCAAACTTAAAAATATTTTCGCACACATTTTTCACAGAGCTCCCCTAAATTATTTAACTTGAATTGTAAAATAATTTATACCGTGTGGTGTACCCCATCTCTTTCCGTGGGTGTCGTAAGAGGCGACTAAGGAAACATAAACCAGACCTGCCTCCTAGTAATCCATCCCAGACAACGACACTTCATTTTTTTCTGAATCTGAGGTGTCGTCCTATGGTCTCAGGCGGTCTGGTAGGCTCTGTAAAAGGCCGTCTGTTTTGCGACCACCCTCCTACCGAAGTCCGACGCCAAATATTTTGCTTTGTTCCGTCGGTGCGTGGAAGTGCCGGTGCCTTTATAGGCATTTTCTGGGTTAACTAGCTCCATCGTCGACCTCATCTTTGACCTTTATGGCCCATCTTAAAATAAAAAAATAATATATGTTAACGGAAATATGTGAAATCCGTCATTGTATACAATTCCTAAAATCGGCCGGGAAATATGTGAAATAAATTATATTTGATACATTTCCTAGGAAATCTATACATTTCCTAAATAACAATCGGAAATTTATAAATTTTTTTACTATTTCTGTTCATAAGTCATTCGACTTCTTTGTTCGATTGTGATAGACGGAACTGCGACAAGTAGGTTTGTTGGTAGCCTAATCCAACTAGCCCGTTAAGGGTTGGTTGGGTTTGGTTAGGTTAGAACTGCGACCCCCAACGCACGAGCCAAGCGAGCGAAGCGAGCGTGCCGCTGCAGCGGCCGGCAACGTGCCAGAAACGACTTTTTTTGCTTTAAGCAATTGTCAGCATTAGGCGGTTGTCACATGTGAAATGTGACCATTTCATGAAATTCTCGAACATTTCATGAAGTGAACCAATCTACAATTTGGCCAAAATTTACGTCGCTTATTCAGGTAAGCTTAGGTTGTTTTATTATTTATATTTACTGAAAACATTATTTTTATACATTTCTTAGAGCAATATCGGAATTTTATACAATTTATCATATGTGTGTAGTAAAAAAATCGTTTAAAACAATATTTTATACATTTTATAGACAGCCTCGGAATTGTATACAATTCCTAAATTTCGTACATTTCCGGTAACATATATATTTCTGACGATCAGATTATATAGGCTGTATTTTTTATTTTAAACTTGACATTTGTAATCTAATCTAATCTATTTAGATCTGTCTAACTACCTATGGAAAAACCATTTTAGTTGTAAACTAAACATGAATCATTACTAAAAAACTTTTTCAATCTTATCGACTGACACAATAATTTCTAAAAAATAAATAAATAAATATAGAAATATTAGATCATCCCATACTTCTGCCGGCACTGACGAATCATGTTATCTGTTGCAAAATATTATTTATGGGGACATGCAAACTACTACCGAGAGGTACCTGGAGTGCATTGTAATCAAGAATGTAGGCGTTGGGTACTGCATTTCGCATCCTGTTACAATAGACTATAAGTTTTTATTTTATAAGGCAAGAAAAAATTCTTGAAATAAAAATATATTTCAGTGAAGAATCCATTCGCGTTAGAGCAACATATTATAATTATTCCATTTTTACACAGTTGTTATTTTGGACCCCATAAAAATAGATATGTTTAAGACGCTTGGTACAGGTCTCAATCAGGATTTGAACTCATAACCTTCCGGTTACAAGGTTGGTAAAATTATGAAAAACATGTAGTTTTTCGTCGCTTGAATAATAGGTTTTAACAATGTCATTCATTATCATATTAATGAAAGCCATCAGTGATAGTAATAGCGGTGATTTCCCAGTTGGTTTAAGAATCAGCCTTATAACCGAAAGGTTGTGAGTTCAAATCCTGGTTCAGACCATTACCACTAAACACGTCTTTTGGGATTTGTGTGCGTACTAAAGGACTTTGCCCCCATGGGAATTTTGTGAAATCCTTCCTTCTTCCTTGTCTACACTGTAAAAATATTTTAGATTTCTCATTAATTTTATCACCTGATCAACGGTGAAATAAACCTCGTGGGGGTTTCGTGATAAAACCCAAACGTCCGAGAAAATGTGACGAAAATTTGTTTTTGAAAGGGGCCCAGTTCAACAACCCGCATTGGGCCAGCGTGGTAAGCTATGGCCTTAATCCTCTTTATTTGAAGGTAGTATTTTTATAATTCTCAGATTTTAAATACCTATTGTATAATACACGCTTGCCGTATTATACATGCCGTATTGTACGATGCGAAACAATTCGTTAGAGAAATTGGGCGTCGGCTAAGAGAGGTGGGAGAAGACCTCCGCTCTGGATCGTTCTTGGTGCAGAGGCTGTCTATAGCCATACAGCGCGGAAATGCAGCAGCCGTAATGAGCACCTTTGCACGGGAAACGATTAGAGGCGGTTTAATCGACTATTACATTTAATCTAAATCTAATTTTGTTAATTATTCTAGGTTTACTGTTGTAGCTAATTTAATGTAACCATTCAATTTTGACAAATAAACCCCTAATACCTTAATATGTATAGTATAATGTACCTATAAAGTTTATCAAATCTCTACAAAATCAGCCTATGTAGAACTCATAACTATTGCAATACATGCACATATTTTATGCACTTGCAAGTTACAAATGTGAGAAAACTCATCTGCATCTGTTAAAGTCGCATGTCGTCCGAGAAATTGTTTTGCTGAATCGATTGAATCGATTAAAACTCGTATCGATACTGTATCGATTATTTTTTGTTCCGCTTTCGCTCTTTCGAGTTTGCCGCTGTTGATGTCTTTATTAAAATGGAAAAGAGAATCGATGCAAGAATCGATTTGTTAAACGTGATGTAGTTTATCATAGCGAATTGGTTTGTTGATGCGAAGGTTTATACTAAAGAGCGGAAGAAAATTTAATAGGTGAAATTATTATTTGTAATTTGTACCAATTACATTTTCCGTATCCAAAATTCTGTACTGCATTCTAAAACAGGCATAATAGACGTTGGTTGTAATTTATGGGTGAATCTCCAGATTTTTGCGGTTTGTTTTCCCTTTCGTCATTGTCGACAACATGGTTGGTGTGAGATAGAAATTAATTTCTCAATAGCCTTGTTTATAGGATAGAATCTACTTCTAATGTATCGTCGTATCATATAGGTACATACTTCCAACAATGACGAAAGGTAAAACAAACCGCAAAAATCTGGAGATTCACCAAATCCGCTTTCCTGAAATGGGATTGGGCCGGCCACGTAAGCCGAATGCATCCTGACAGGTGGGACATCTTAGCCACTTAATGGGTGCCTCAAGACGGGTAACGTCGTAGAGGTAGACCCAGAAAAAGATAGCAGGATGACTTAGGTGCTTATAAAAAGGAATGGATGGAATTTGCACAGGATCGGAATAAATAGAGGGCTGTGGGACAGTAATGGCTAGAAAAAATAAGTTATTACAAACTAGCTTTCCGCCCGCGTGGACTTCAGGTTATATCGTGCCCACTGTGACATAAAATGTAGCCTATGTCCTTTCCCAGGCTCTAATCTATCTCTGTACCAATTTTCATCAAAATCGGTTCAGTAGTTTAGGCGTGAAAGACGGACAGACAGACAGACAGACCGAGTTACTTTTGCATTTATAATATTAGTATGGATAAAGGAAACTTTCAGGCTGTTAACTTTCTATAATCAAGAAAAATTATAGTCAAGTGGCCAACTTTATACTCCCATAAAAACATGCTAAATCCAGTAGTAAGATTTTTAGAAAAGCCAAATGAAAGCATGAATTGAATGGCCTTATTGAAAAATTCCTTTAGGTATTTGGCATTCCAGTTAGATTCTTGATTTTTTATAAGCCGTCACTTTTTTCTTGTTTTGTTTGTAGTTTAGGTATGTTAAATATAGGTATGCAGCGTGAAAAATATCGGCAATTGGGCCTTTCTATAAAATTCGAACGGCACGGCACTTCAAAATTTCAATTAGGTACCACTGCACCCTATGTTTTCAGCTTCTAGTGTTACTATTACATAGAAGGCAATGGTGATACAATTTTGCCGTGCCGTTTTCGAATTGTTTATTTTAAAGTATCGCACTATAAACCTAACAAGGTTGGCAGAGAAACGCAATGACTAATTGAATACACCTCTTCAAAATATTCCTTTAAGATTTTTCTATGTTTATATTAATAACATAATCTAAGCAATCATTATAATAATTAACATCACAAGTATTGAGAGTTAAACATGGTGAACGAGAAAATAATTAATCTTCCTGTAATTATAGAACGTCCCTTTTCAATAAAACCCCTACATATTCATCATCAAGATTAATTATCACATTTACTTATGCTTCCATGTTTATTAGGAAATCTTGCATTTTTGCACGTAGTTACACGTAGAGTTATGCAAAAATAATAGAAGCCTTAACGGTACTATTTGTGTATTTTAGATGTTATTATAGGTAACATTTTACAAATGAAAAGTAGTATGTGAAAGAATACCTTTTTTAATATTTTCGGTTGAAGTCTTGTGTGGTCTTTAAAAAAAATGAATTACTAAGTTCCATGGTTATAATTAGGTTGAACTAGGAACTGTTTTAAAACTTATTCATGTGGACAGCTTTGGTGTTGTACACGACCCGTTATCTATTATCGAATTGGAGTGATGTTGATCGAACTTCGAATTTTACAGAGATTCGAGTCATATGAGCTCAGAAATACATATATTCGTATTTATACTATACTAGCTGATGCCCGCAACTTCGTTTGCGTGTTAATTTTTTTTTGTACAGAGTACACAGATTGAAAACATCTATCTTACGTGATTTAGATTTTTACATACAAAAGTTTTTTCCCGCTAACTCCCGTTCCTGTGGGAATTTTGCAATATCCTGTTGCAACTAAGCTTTAAATTTACTAAGGTACCTGCATGTCAAATTTCAAGCGTCTAACTTAAGCGGTTTAGATTTTTCATACAAAAGGATTTTCCCGCTAATTTCCGTTCCCGTGGGAATTTCGGGAATTCCTTTCTTAGTGCACCTCTACGGTACCTAAGCTACGTCCCTTCCAAATTTAAAGTGCCTACGTTTAGCCGTTTAGGCTGTGCATTGATATGTCAGTCAGTCAGTCAGTTAGTGAGTCAGTCACTCAGTTTCTCATTTTATATATTTAGATAAAAAGCGCTGAGTGTGAATCCGCGGGATAAAATACAAAGACATAGACAACGTTTATTTTTGCATCTTCAGCACACACAAATTTAGTAAGACATTAACAATACACTAAAAATTATTTTAAAGACTAATATAAGTACATATAAATGTGTGCTGCAGTGACAAAAAAGGGTCCCATCTCAGCATATTGCTCTTCCCCACAGGTAGGAGCGCTGATATTCTGTTGGGACCGACGAGTTGCGTGTGTGTTTGTAGTAGTGTAATGATTAGTGTGAGTGTTCTGTTAAAATAGGTGGTACTCGTGCCAGTGCGTCTGGATGTCCGATAAAAGAAAAGGGCAGGCGGATGTGCTCATGCAGCTACTGATATTGTTTTCTGATGGAATATTTTAATAAGGATCTTCTATTTGTAAAACCATTTGTATTTCTATAGCAGGCCATAGCACACTGGCAGGCAGAGTGAACAAAAACTAGACTGCACTTTCTGCTTTAGTCTTAGGTCTAAGTAGATACATACTCGTAGATAGATAAAAACTTTAGTATGTAAGGCTTTGGTAACGTTATAATTGTTATGTTTTCTGATAATGATATGGTGTTTTCAATTGCATTCTTATAGTGAAAAATAGACCACCAATTTGAAAAATATATAATTTTTATTCGTATATTCCGCAAACTGAGATTTACTAAGAAAGATTAAGGTAGCTCCTCATTTTTTGTGGCGATTTATGTGGTGAGTGTCAATTTTACTAATTAATGGCGTCTCTAAGGCGGTTGAATGACAACGGTGACCTTTATTCCGTTCAAGTGGCAAAATTTGGAACTTTCAAAACCATACACTTCCAGACATGGTGGTAACTCAGCAGTATTTCTCGTTAGGTATATAGAATCGCTGCGGGACGGCGGCGACGGACCCGGAAGTGAGTCTGCGGGCTGAAGCTCCGAGCACGCCTGTATACTTGTCGCGACTGCACTACAGCACTGAGGCGCAAGACGTCGTCGAGTACATACGGCAGAAGACAAAAGTTGCCTTAGGTCTCCAGAGAGTGAAACCGTTGGAATTGCATCACCATGCTAGTTTCAAAGCATCTGTGGTGCGGTTCCCGACGTTCATGCTGGAGACCGTCATGAAGGAGAGCTTTTGGCCGGAGGGCGTGGTGTTCCGCCTTTTCCGAGGGAGATTCCCGGTTGCAGACACCCCCGGAAAAACACCCAGGAAATAATGTTAGTTAGTTTTATTTTATTTTGTTTATTTATAATTCATATGTATGTTAGTCTGTAAGGTATTTATCTATGGGCTTAGATGCCTGATAATAAATGATTTTATTATTATTATTATTTTTTATTATTAAACCCTTACTCTCCGGGGAAAGTGGTTTAGCTTCTTATTTTTCTTACCATATAGGTATAGTCAAATGTGTGGCGAACTTGGCTAACCCTGTTGTCAGAGTTTCCAAACCGCACAGTGGCCTCTGACTTAGTTATTACAACTAGCCATCGATAACAGCCAGACTGGATAGCTTAACCTGCCCCCTGAAGCATGGAAATGCTCGTGATAAACTGCCACTTTAGTCACCCATCAGGTTCCCTGGCTCTGTGTACGTTGCTTAACCTCACTGAACGGTTGAGATCAGCGAGCGCCACTGGGCTCCGAGCGTTTCGCTGAACGAGTGGTTCAGCTTAATGGGCTACACCAGCAAAAGTAGAAACTAGGACGAAATAAGGTGGTGTTATAAATGGTCAACTCTAAATTAGTTATATTTTGTATAAGTAAGTCACGGTAGATGGAACGCAAACGAGCAAAGTTCGATCTGGCGGCGGCTGCCTACATCCAAACAATTTGCAAAGTGTGTTAATTTATAGTAACTTGTCCTAGTCATTAGGCTGTGGTGCAAGTTACAAACTGAGAGCTGTTTCAATTGTGTATTAATGTTGTAGTAGACATACTCGTAGACTTCATTTATTTTTGTTTCTTTAACACACATACTCAGCTCGAGAACGATGTGCTCGCGCGCGGAATGCGCCGTGGCCCTGTGTCAAAATGTCAATATTGACAACGCCAGAGGGCATCAAGTCTGTGGATGCAAAATTAACTGTATATATATATATATATATATATATATATATATATAATTTAAAAAAAGACGCCAGAGGGCGCGCAAGCCTTTGCGCGGTGCTCTCGTACAATCAAAGTAAAGTTTCACCGTCAACCGAGTGGCGTGCCGCGCGAGTTTGTCGCGCATCATGCTCGAGCTGATGCTGTTTAAATTGTATATTAATATTGTAGAAGACATAGATCCGGATAACAGAACGCGACTTAGACTCTGATCGTCTTATAGTATAGTTAATATTGCGTAAATGCATTATTAATTATGCGTTTTAAGATATTTCACGCTCATGTAAAATTAAACCGATGACTCTAAAATTAAGAATGTTGTATCTTCCGCGAAATTCGATTGCATATAACTTTTAAACGGTTGAACCAATTTTGATCATCTCGATTACGTCAGCTTTCATACAAAAAACGCGGCAACCAAAACGGTCCATTTGTTTAGAAGCTACGATGCCACAGACAGACAAACAGATATTTTAGTATTTTTAAAACGCTTACCCGCGTGAGGGATATTCACAAATAATTTTTAGGGAAAGAAAAATATTCGGCGCGAATGGGACTTGAACCCACGACCCCAGGATCAGATCTCCTGGTGCTCTAACCAACTGAGCTGTCGTGCCTTCAAGTCAAGCGGCGAAATTTCTCATTCCCTTACTAAGCACATACGTTGTGCTTGTAGGTTAGCGCCATCTGTGTCTCGTACGGAGAACTACAGACTCATATTACTTGTACGGAGAACTACAGACTCGAATGGGATAATCTACTTATTGCAAAGTAGATTATCCCATTCGCACCGAATATTTTTCTTTCCCTAAAAATTATTTGTGAAGACAAACAGATACACCGATACAAACGTCAAACTTATAATACTCCTCTTTTAGGGTAAGAGCCTTACGGGAGCGTATAAAAACATGGCTTTAAAAAAAAAAATATTTTTTTTAAACGCCACCGCTTTCAACTGTCACTAAACTTTAAAATAAGTTTATGAATTTTACATAAGTAACGACATTTTTAACCGACTTCAAAAAAAGGAGGAGGTTTTCAATTCGACTGTTTTTTTTTTTTTGTATATTTGTTACGCGATTACTCCGGCAATTATAAACCGATTTGAATAATTCTTTTTTTATTTGGTAGGTCATACGTCAGAGGTGGTCCCATTGTCACCAGGTCAGGATCTGATGATGGGATCCTGGGGAAATCGAGGGAAACCCTCAAATTTTGTAGGCATATACACTGTTTATCAGAAATTATCTTAATCTATGTAGATTTTTGCATCTAATGGTCACCATCTGATGTTGCTGAGCTGATGATGAAGCTGATGATAAAGCTGATGATGAATGGTTTAGGAGTATGGGATCTCTGTAACAAAATTATTTGGGATTGAAGTCGGTGACTCTTACGTTTTTGACGTGGAAAATTATGTTATAATCAGTTCATCGTTATGATAAAATATCATTGTGTGAAAAAAAAAATGCTTAAAAAGTCTTAGGGCTTTCAATTTTTTGCGAGTAAATATGAAACCCAACAACGCGGCACTCTTATGCCTTGAACGGCAAAAATATCTATGTAACAAGCAGGCACTCAGTCATCACATAGATCAGGTACCTACGAGCAGCGGTCGATGACCTGTCGCCGTGTTTGGCAATACCGACATGCGACATTTTATTCAGACTGGACTGTGGATGCCGTTTGCCTATAGACGCCCTATGGTTAGCATTTACGGTTATAAATTGTCAGAGTTTTGTGCCGTGTGGTGATCGGTTAAGAATAACACCGCCCCATCTCTTTCCGTGGGTGTCGTAAGAGGTGACTAAGGAAACACAAATGAGACCTGCCTCATAGTGATCCATCCCAGGCAACGACACTTAATTTTTGTCTAATCTGAGGTGTCGTCCTATGGGCTCATGCGGTGAGGTAGGGTCTGTAAAGGGCCGTCTGGTTCGCGACCACCCTCCTACCGAAGTCCTACGGCAAACAGCTTGCTGTGTTCCGTCGGTGCGTGGGAGTACCAGTGCCTTTATAGGCGTTTTCTGGGTTAACTCGCTCCATCGTCGACCTCATCTTTGACCTTTATGGTCAAGATTGAGGTCAAGAGTTAACCCATCTTATAATAAAAAAAAGAAAAAAAAAAGAGTTAGTATAAGTAAGTGCTGTAACTATAACTAGTGATTTTCGAAAAAAAAAGGTTACCTTATGACATTATCAACTACTTAACGTAAAATTTAAGTTTTGTTAATACTATTTGTAATTATTCAAAACTAAATGTTGTTAACTGTTTTGAAAGTTATTTATTTATAGAACTAACTGCACAGGTATACAGTGGCGGACTTATTAGCCTTAAGGCAATATCTACCAGTCAACCTTAAGGTAACTAAGTTGACCATGACAGATGCATATCTCCATGGACGTAAAATACTTAATGGAAAATAGATTTTCACATAAACTACTCACAAATTCATAATTATAGTTGCTATATGAAGAAATCAATTACACTTTAATCACGCTTTATTTCCCTTTTGGGGTAAGCTGAAAGAGCGTGGTTCTTAAATCGGAAAACAATTACTATTGAATAACAGTTTTTTTATTTTATTTTGGTTTAACTTTTAGATCGAAGGCACACCGTATTAAAAAAAATCTACCAAAATGAATGTAAAGATTCTTTTTCCTCTTAATTTTGAGTGCTGCCTTCCATTCTGTTTTGAGGTGAAGTTTCTACAAAGCCTTAATTTTTACTTAATGGGGTCTTAATTGTAAGAAATACCACTAAAATTTAAATAAAGAAGCAATAAATGTTTTTTAAAACACTTTGTTGCTGAGAAAAATAATAAAATAAAACTTATTTGCCATTTAAAAGAAATCAATTCAAAAAATTCAAACAATACGCATCACGAAGACTTGATAACTTTAAAAGCTTTCAATCAGCGGCTTCTTTTAAAGTACTTTTAAATTTAAAAGAACAATATCTGTTGGACCACGAAGGCAATCAAGCGCACGACGCAGGACGGACCTTAAGAGATAAATAAAAGCACCATTTTAAAATAAAAGAAAGAAATAAAAGTTTTTAAAAAGAAATACAAGATTACGCAAGCGGTGGCCAGATTTGCATTTTGGCTACTGCGTGATAAAGATTTCTTTTTAATGATATCTCTTGCTTAGAGACTTGATAAAGTCTTGAAAATCGAATGTTTTTGTCTATATGCCCCAATGTGTTATACTAGGAAGTAAGAAGTAAAAAAATAAGACAAGGGCACGAACATCAAGTCTGTGGATGCAAAATTAAGTGTTAAAAAAAAGTAAAAAAAATACGTTAAAAGAAATCCAAGAGTCCAAGAAATTCAAATTGACACAAAATTTACATACCTCAGTATTTTTCTTGATGTCTAAGATTATCAATGATTCTAAGTAGTTTTCTAAGAAAAAACAATAAGTATTTAACTTTTGCGCGAATCTTGCACACCCGTGTGTGCAGGATTTGTATCGCACAAGCGCGAGACGGGTACAGAAAGTTAATCTCTTCTTTTAAAAAATCACAGAAAAGAATGCTAAATTGTTAGGAAAATATTCACTGTGTCGTGGATGTTAATAAGAAAAAACATAGAATCTCTTTAATAAAATAATTTCCAAGCAAAAGTGACGCCAATGAATCTTTACAGGCAAAGCGTTTTAACTTCACATTGCAAAAAATAACAAAAGTACTAAGACAAAGGAGTATATAGCAACTCTTTAGTCAGATACTAATGACTGTAGAAACCATATAAAGGTGACTGCACATTAAAACGATTTCAAATACCTATACACATCAACGCGATCTAGGGATATTGCACGACTTTTCATACAAAAGAGGTCTGTTTGAGAAGCAACAAAAGCATACTCGAGGGAATCTAGCGCTATAATTTTCAGACAAGCAAGTGCTTAACCTGAATTTTCAATTCTAATCAAGAAATATTGTTTTACTTGAAATTTGTGAAAACGTGACGAAAATTGAAAAAAAAAGTTACGTAAATTCGACTATTTTCATACAAAAAGCAAGCAAAAAGAGCATTTTCGGTTTCGTTTCCTTTGAGTTTTCACAGATTTCAGGTAAAACAAAATTTATCAACTAGAATTGAAAATTCAAGTTTAGCACTTGCTCCTCTGAAAATTATAGCCCTCCATGTATCTCGAGTACCATATGCTTATATAGCTTCTCAAACAGAGATTTTTTGTATGAAAAATCGTGCAATATCCCTAGACCGTGTTGATGTGTGTTCTTTTATCTAAGTGCAATTTAATTTGGCGGTATATATTTTTTAAAGAAACCACGGGCAACAAAAATACTTCCAGGGACTACGAGAAGGGAGACCACGAGCGACAAACAACGAATTGGTCAAACTTAAAAAATAAGAAGTGAATTATTGAACACTTGGCATATTTTGTTGTGAAATCGTACGCTACAAGGCATCGGATTTTGTGTGTTTGAGTCTTTTATACAAAACTACTGTGAACAGATTATGAACAGTTTATATAGCATTATTAAGTAATTTTCAGTTCTGATTTAGCTGAATTACTTAGATGTAATGGAAAAAAATAAATTATTTAAAAAACAAAAAACCTGACTGCAAAAACATCAACAGACAAGTAACGCACTAAAAAAAAAACGAAACAAGATTGAGAAAACAAACTACTAAAACTAAAACCCAATAAACTCTACTATGGTTTAACAGACTGAATTATGAGTTGAAAGCCTAAGTTACCTAAATAATTTACATTATGTTTGGCACCAGGCGGGACCCATTATTTTTCTTTCGGTTTATAATTAGCGAATGGGTCCCGCCTGCTACCAAACATAATGTAAATTATTTAGGTAACTTAGGCTTTCAACTCATAATTCAGTCTGTTAAACCATAGTAGAGTTTATTGGGTTTTAGTTTTAGTAGTTTGTTTTCTCAATCTTGTTTCGTTTTTTTTAGTGCGTTACTTGTCTGTTGATGTTTTTGCAGTCGGGTTTTTTGTTTTTTTAATATTTTTTTTTATTTTAGACTTTTTAGTGTTCCGGTACACTTTACCGGACGAAAACGTGTATCTACTTTTATGACCTATGTAAATCGGACAAGATGTAGAATTATTGATAGTGATAGTGTATCAAACAAAACAAAAACCGGCCAAGACCGTGTCGGGCTACGCGCATTATAGGGTTCCGTAGCAGCATGGTTCAAATATGAGCATATTGAGTTCACAGTAAACCGCTAATAACGTCTAATAAAAACGAGCCTTACATGAACCACCTCGTATAGTTTAAGAACCACCTCACGTGGATTCAAATGTTTGTATATAAATCGTTAACATTACGTATTAATTTAAAAGTGTTATACTATCGTTATGGTTATAGTCGTCGTCAAAATCTCCAAATACCTATTAAGAAATATTTGAATAACAGAACGAATGATTTGAATGCGCGAGCGAAGCGAGCGCGATATTTTTTTTAGGTTTTTTTTTAGAGCTTCACATTACTTAGTTCCAGCGACGTCAACTGAAGCTCGAGCACGATATTTCTGCGCGCATGCGCCGCGGTCCTATGTCAAAATGTCAACATTGACAAAGGCAAAGGGTGACCAAGCCTTTGCGCAGGGCCCTCACGCGATCAAGGTGAAATTGTACCGTCGTCAGTCGAATGGCGTGCCGCGCGAGTTTTCTGTTGTAATTGTTGGATTGTTCTTGTTGTAATGTAAAGTAGGCATTTTTAAAATAAAAATACTTTTGTTTGTTTTTTTAATTTCACGAACATTTTGAACAATAATTTTGATGTCATTTTCGTAATGAGCACCCAAAAACGACACCTATGTCAATATATTAAAGCTTGGCTTTCGCCCCACCTTACTTTTAACGTGGAACCTTGTATTGGCGAGTAAAAAAATACATAGGTAACCCTTTCACGTGTAGGTATGGGAGACGCCCGAAAAAAAACTTTTTCCAAGTTTTTATTTTACGCATCTGTAGGATGAATATGAGCATTGAGCATGCCAAATTTCAGTTCTGTAGTACCAAGGATCTACTATTAGTAAATACATAATAATCTTTATATCCCATCAATGTTTGGCACTAAATCGACTATTACTCGTTAACTTGAAGGGCCAATTTATCTGTGATAGTTTTCCTTTTAATTTCGTCGCATATTTTACCACCGTGAATTTATCCACATTTTAACAACAACAGTTTAGCTGGTAGAGGGGGGGGGGACACTTGTGTTTGACAAAAATTTTCACTTTAAAAATTAATGTTTTGAAAAAGGAGTGCTGAATCGAAAAACTTTATTAGTAAGCCCTTACTATCTTTAAAAAACCGACCAAGAGCGTGTCGGGCCACGCGCATTGTAGGGTTCCGTGGCAGCATGGTTCAAATATGCAGCTGGCTTCTTAATTCTAAGAGCATATTGTCATAGTCGATGTTAAAATCACCAAATACTATAGTATCAAAAAAAATTATTTAAAAGTTTGTAGTTTCAGAAATAACTGTAGTTTGGCCTAATTTTATTACAGAATGAAAGTATAAAATGCGCGAGCGAAGCGAGCGCGAAATTTTTTTTTTGCTATAATATTATTGTTAGGAATAATATAATAATATCGAGCTGCTGCTAAAGCAGGTCGCGTGGTGATTGTGTATAATTTTGATGTCATTTTCGTAATTAGCACCCCCAAAAACCTATTAAACGACTTCTGACATGTCAATATGTTACAGCTTCGCTTTTGGCTCGCCTCACTGTTAGCGTGAAACGTTTAAAAAGCTATTCTATGATATCTCACTCGATGATATCGGCGAGAAAAAAAAAACATTGCCCTTTCACGTGTATGGGAAACATCCGAAAACTTTTTTTTTACAAAATCTTATTTTTTCAATCTGTTAGCACAATCAATATGTATGACCATGCCAAATTTCAGCTTTCTAGTACCAAGGATCTAATATTAGTAAATATATTCTTATTAATCCCAACTAAGTTTGGCACTCGGTCGACTATTATTCGCAAACATGAAGAGCCATCTTATGTGTAATAGTTTTTCTTTTAATTTCGCTGTATATAGTACTACTGTGAATTTTTTCACATTTTAAAAATTAACCGTTTAGCTGTTAGAAGGGGGGACCCCTGTGTTTGACAAAAATTTTCACTTTAAAAATTTATGTTTCGCAAACGGAGTGCTGAATCGAAAAATATTCTTAGTAAACCCCTTCTGTCTTTTAAAAAGCTGTCCTATGACACCCTATTTGATGATATTGGCGAGAAAAAAAAATCATAGCCCTTTCACGTCTATGGGAGACACCCGAAATTTTTTTTTCTAAGATTTTACCCTATAGTTCTGACGGCGTAGTTTATATATATGACCATGCCAAATTGCAGCTCTGTAGTACCAAGGGTTTCTTAGGAAACCCGCGGACAGACGGTTATGGCGAAACTATAAGGGTTTGTAGATTACTACGGAACTCTAAAAAGCTATCCTATGTCACCCAATTCGATGATATTGGCGAGAAAAAAAAAGTCCGTCGCCCTTTCATATGTATGGGAGACACCCGAAAAAAAATTTTTCCCAACATTTTATGTTAGATCTGTCGGCGCAATTGATATGTATAACCATACCAAATTTCAGCTCTGTAGTACCAAGGATCTAATATTAATAAATATATTATTCTTATTAATCCCAACAATGTTTGGCACTTGGTCGACCATTATTCGTTAACTTGAAGGGTCAACTTATCTGTGATAGTTTTCCTTTTAATTTCGTCGTATATTCTACCATCGTGAATTTTTCCACATTTTTAGAAACAACAGTTTGGCTGGTAGAGAGGGGGGACTCGAGTTTGACAAAAATTTTCACTTTAAAAATTAATGTTTCGCAAACGGAGTGCTGAATTGAAAAACGTTATTAGTAAACCCCTTCTATCTTTTAAAAAGCTATCCTATGACACCCCATTCGATGATATTGGCGAGAAAAAATAAATTAAGAACTTACAATTTGGTGCCAAAACTCCGCCAATTTGTTTTTTTTTTTTAAATCACCTACCTAAGAACATTCGGGTGTTTAAGACGAATCAAACGATACCTTAATTGTCGAAATCCATTCAGCCGTTTGGAAGATACGAGGTAATAAAGAAATTTACAAACATACATACATACAAGATACGCGCGAAAAACATAACCCTTCCTTGGCAGTCGGGTAGTAAAAAAACTAAAATATGTCAATTTGTTAACAACAACTACCGACGTTATTTCCTAAAGATGTGTTTTTTTATTGTTTTTTTTTAAAGAAATAAACAGAAAATATTATAGAATAAATATCACAGCGGTATCTCATAAACTAAATAAGTTTTACCGAATACCGTGTTATTTTATAAAATGCCGAAACTTTGTGTAGCCGCTTAATACAACTTCGATTGAAAACCATTTGTAAACGCGCCATCCGGGCGAAGTTTGCCACATTGTTTGCCACAATAAAACATGGCAAGTGAATCATCCTCCTTACAAGTTGCCACAAGTTCGCAGTAGCAATTAAACCCATGGGATGCCGTCCACTAATCGATGCGATTTAACACTCTCCACTGCGAGATATGGTCAACTACCATACCATACGCCAGTATGATTTTCCCTCATTATCTATGACCAATGGTCTTGCTATGGCCTGGTGTAGGTCACATCTGATTTCCTATCGTAAAGAGTAGGTATAATAACGTATCTAACGAAATCAATTAATCCTCGAGAAGACTTCCACACAATTAATCCTAATTTGTAATTTAAACGCTTGCACTTGCTTTACTTAAAATCGGCTCTAGGCCGACAGTTTCGGTCCCATATGGTTCCCCATACCTTCAACTAACCCTGGTTAGTAAGAATTTTCAAACCGCTAAAATGGTCGACTGTTAGTCAATCCACAGTAGCCTTGATAGGACGATTCTCATGATAATGTACCATTACGGTCACCAAGGTTCCTTACCTCGCGAGCGTTACCCCGTGCCATTGAACGTTACGAAAATAATCAGTTATTTCATAATTTTATAAAAAGATCTACTTTTTCTATTAACATTTCCATAAAGAAAGAAATACATAATTATTTTATTTATTTTATTCAGTACTAGCTTTCCGCCCGCCCGCGGCTCCGCCCGCGTGGACTACAGGTTATATAGTGCCCAACTGTCAGATAAAATGTAGCCTATGTCCTTTCCTAGGCTCTAATCTATCTCTGTACTTTAGTACAAAAAGGTTCAGTAGTTTAGGCGTGAAAGACGGTCAGACAGACAGAGTAACTTTCGCATTTATAATATTAAAGTAAGGATTAACAAACAAAAAAATGTATTAATATATATTAAGTGTATGTAGGTTTACAGTTTTCTTCCGCAAAAATGTACAAAGTGAGACAACAAGACCCCAATTTTCTTTCTCCTTTATCTCTTCTATCCCTCAACATCAACAAACACTGCTAACAACGATCCACAAAACTCTCCCAAAGAGAAAAAAGAAACTCCAACTCCCCAAGAATTAGGCGACAATAATCACCATCATAAATATGTTATTACAAAGGACGTAACGATCCCCAGGGATCACAGGGGGCCGAGGGGACGAGCTGGGAACCAGGGTATCCCGGGACCGCGGATAGAGACAATAGGACTAAATTACAACCGGCCAATTGAGCCGATTGTGCACTTGATCCCCCCTATTGTTTCCGCAGTTGACACTGTGAAGGGACAGAGAAGTCTTGATACTTGTTTTTTTTTCAGTTTTTGTTTTTTTTCTCGTTTTTAGACTATCATCTTAGAAATGATTCAAACATACCTTAATTTCTGTAATAGCTTGCTTTAAGTAATAATGTTATTTTTCGGAGTGCGTGTGTGGCACAGTGAAAAATAAATAAATAAAATCATTTATTATCAGGCATCTGAGGCCCATAGATAAATACCTTACAGACTAATATACATATGAATTATAATTAAACAAAATAAAACTAACTAACACTATTTCCCGGGTGTTTTTCCGGGGGTGTCTGCAGCCGGGAATCTCCCTCGGAAACGGCGGAACACCACGCCCTCCGGCCAAAAGCTCTCCTTCGTGACTGTCTCCAGCATGAACGTCGGGAACCGCACCTTTATAAATAAATGCTTTGAAACTAGCATGGTGATGCGATTCCAACGGTTTCACTCTTTGGAGACCTAAGGGAACTTTTGTTTTCTGCCGTGTGTAAAAAAATGTTGATGTATAAGTAAAAGTTTATTGTAAGTAAAAAATGTTTCAATAAAAAAAAAATTAAAAGTAAAAATATTGAAGAATGCATCCGGTATGCAGTATACACCCGTATGCACCCGGTGATTCGGAATTGCACTAAACTAAAGTTTGGCGACAGACCCATCGCTAATATAATAATTAGTGTGCGCTTGACGTTATTCCAATATTGTAAACATCGAACAGTGAATACTAGCTTTTATATGAAAATAATAAATCGATGCTGTACGCTGATAACGTATTGTTATTACAAATTTTAAAACTATCAAAAGCAGATGTCCATCAATGACGATAAATGTTTTATTTTTTATTTATTCATATACCCGATAATTATAGGAAAGCTGCATACATACCTTATCGTCTATATTTATTTGAAAGTAAAATTACTTATATGTGCATATTACTAGGTACTTTCATTTCACACGATCAACTGATAACGTTTTCCAGCGGCAAAATGTCAGTTCACTCCTCTGACAGGCGTTAGGTAAGGCTTAAACAGATAATCTGGTTACAATGCAAGCATGTCGCGGTAAAGATACGATATGATGGATCGACTGAAATTTGTATTTTGTAGTTAATAAAGGATTTCTATTTGCGCTGTACCTAATCATGTAGATATGACAGTTAAGGCGAATCTAAAAACTAGACAAAAAGAGCTCTTCCAATTTCATTTAACTAACTTTCCTAATTGCTTTTCGCTATTGTATATTGTTGTGTGTTCCTGTATGTCAAATAAAATAACTGAATCACTATTTCTCTTCTATTTCTAGCTTGAAAATTACTTATTAGTTTTTAATACGGATATAGTGATAATTCTCTACTATTTTGTTATGGGTAATCATTAGGTTCTCGCGGTTATTTTCATAAGTTTTAAATACGGGTTCTTACGATTGTTGGATACGTATTTAAAACATGATTTTTCTTTTGAATGAGTATCCGATATTCGTAGGGTATCGAGTAGTTAAGGGTATCGAACAGATACCCATTACCCATTTCAAACAAAGTCGTGGTAAGAACCAGTAACAATAGTTTAAAACTTAGGTACTGAAATTTTCACTTGTTTTATTATTCTGAGTTATTTTTAAAATAAAAAAATGTGCAAGCGTCAAGACTTCTTTATCGCAGTAAATAGGTGCGATACTCCCGTCAATTTGTTTGTACAACGCGTCTCTATTAGCTCCATGTCCCGGCCTATTAATGCTACGATTTATTTGTTTATTGTATTTTTTTAAATGTTATAATTTTATTACTCAGGCATTAATTGAGTTGTGCTTCATTTTGAAGCTAAAATTTAATTTTAGGTTGTTAACTTTATGTAAAATCTCAGTTTGAATCCTCCGTTATGATAAAAAAACAAAATGCGCATCACAAGACATCAGCTGATTGCCTAAATACAAGAAGTCACAAATTTTCTTTTGAATGTGTCGTTTGGGTTCCTTGGGAAAAGGTTGTTTTTTATTTATTATAAGATGAGTTAACTCTTGACCTCAATCTTGACCAAGGCCATAGATGAGGTCGACGATGGAGCGAGTTAACCCAGAAAATCCCTATAAGGCATTGGTACTCCCACGCACCGACGGAACACAGCAAACTGTTTGGCGTCGGACTTCGGTAGGAGGATGGTCGCGAACCAGACGGCCCTTTACAAAGCCTACCACACCGCATGAGACCATAGGCCACTTCAGATTTAGTACAAATTGAGGTGTCTTCGCCTGGGGTGGATTAATAGGAGGCAGGTCTCATTTTTGTTTCCTTAGTCGCCTCTTACGACACCCACGGAAATAAATGGGGTGGTGTTATACTCAACCGATCACCACACGGGCTGTTTAGTTTTATAAGTCGAATTACCACCTAAAGTAATCGATAACTCTTATTTAAAGTCACCCCATATTTAATGCTTCTAGGCTGGACTGGGAGTGAAAGAAAAACTTAGAATGTGGCAGCTGCCAACTCTTCTCAGGCATACTGTGGACACGAGTAAGTGGGACGCGAGGATTTTGCCGTATCGTGGGCGAAAGGCTGACGGCCTATCACCACTATACTCATGTTCCATCTAATAATTAACCCTCAGAATTATAGGTAGTGTCAAATGTGGTGTAGGTGGTTCTAGAATTAGGTATACCTACATGAGGTTCTGCTTACCCCAAATGGGGTTATTAGGCGTGAATGTATGGATATTTAAGTGTTAAGTAGGTATGAGTTTTCCATCGATCCTTTAGTGAAAACCTGTTACCAGCGTAAAAGATTATGTACCATAGTTTAGTTCCATCTATTTTAACTTCTTTAGAACCAACTCATACCATACGAAAGTTAATGGCAAATATACGAGTTTTCTAAGAAGCAATTAAAGTGCAGGATATCTAGTACTTATCTGTTGTCACTAATCCAAGATTGTACCTAGATTCTAGACGCGATACCACTTCTAAATCATAGCTAGCTTCAGCACTGAGTTATTACGTTTCAATTTCTTGAATTTTTTTATAAACAAAGTAACTCAGTATTCCTATTGTAAGAAATTACTCGTATTGGACATGATGGAAGTGATAAATTAATGTTTATATATTTAACGTTCTACGTATGATCAAATTATAATATCTCACTAAAAATAGATTGTACAGTTGCCAGCAAATTCATTGAAAATCCGTTCTTATCGCAACAGCACAGAGTGCACGAATGGGTAACTTGATCTGTGGCCCTCTGTACAAAAACTAAATTTTTGCTTTTACAGATTCAGATGTAGGGCAATTTAAAAAAAGTTTAAACAATAGAAGGAAAATCTACTATTTTAGAAAAACTTCATATTCTACAGTATTGACTCGTATTTAAATATTTTTAGCCCTTAAATCTCGACTTGCTATTATAATTTTAGGTGCTTCTCTTTAAAGCAACTGAAAGCACTATTACAGCACTCATTAGTATTATAAGAGTTTAACAATGGAGAGTATAAACTCGTTCATTCTAATCAACGCCACATCAGTGCTGAAAGAATCGTCTTTACAACAAATCAGTTGCGAACATACAGTTTACAAAAACGGAGAACTTTCTTTGCAGTTTTTTTTAAACCTTACTATATTTATTGCAGAGTAAGATATAATCAGAGTAAATATTACATAGCTACCAAACATTGCCTATCTCCTAGGACGGCTATTCCACTAATAAATAGTGTCTCAATGTCAGTTGAAAGACAATGGTCGCCATTTTATCCATTCAGGTGGCGAAATTGAAAAATATCAAAATTTCTTACATCTGATGATGATGGCTGCTTTGACCAGTGGTGCCAGCGCCAACTGAATGTCCAGTTGCTAGGTAGTTTGCGACTTTACATTCGGTTGGCGGTGATGTTGCTGGTCGGGGTAGCTGTCAGCAAGTATTGAACACATAAAATGGCCTCCATTGTAATTCAACTACCATTGTGACGCCATTGATTAGTGGAATCCTAATTGCTGTTTTTTCTACTTTTTAACACGCTGTTAAAATACCGCAGTATAAAAGCACTATAAAATTTGTATTAGCTTAAGCGATTATGTGCTGACCTCTATGCTAATTGAAATCTTAAGCAGACAGGTTGGTAGTCCAGCAAAAATAATTGTATCAATATTGATAAAAACGCACTTGGCGTCCTTTTTAAAACAGATAAAAAAATTTACAAACTATTGGGGCCAAATACTTGGATCAGCAAAAAAATAAAAAAATAAAAACATCTTGAAAATAGTGACAACAAATCTTCTTTAATGAAGTAAGTACATCTTACTAAACTTAACCTCTGTGTGTACGGAAACACCAGACACCCAATTAAATGGGGTTGAAGAGCAAATTTTTCACCGTGACAACCCTATTTGGAGGCCCCGTCAAAGCCACTCCACGATTTCATACAAACGCCGATCAAGAGTGGATTCTTAACACTCTCCAGGCTGTATAAGGCACCGCAAGCTAAATTAGTAGCTGCAATTGTGCTATACAAGCTGCATGCGTGTTACAGCTCGTTTTCACATTGTCAATCGGATTTATCTGGTTGTTAGGCATGTTTGTTGGTTAAATAGCCTCTGTGCGTATTTAAGAATGCAATGTTTAAAAAGTTTTTATTTCCTTGTTTGTGTAAAAAATAGCTTTTACGATGATTTTTTTTATTTCTGTTTGGTTAAAATATATTTTTTGATGTGAATACTTTCGTCTTTAAAGACGGCCGGTTTGGCCGAGTGGTAGTGACACTGCGTCTTAATCGATGGGTCCTGGGTTCGATTCCTGGTCGAGGCAATTATTTTTGTAAAAAGCAGATATTTGTTGGTGTGTAAAAAGCAGATATTTGAGTTCGTATCTGTCTTTGTGTATTTTTCAAGGGAACTATGACACAAGGGCCTTAAGTTGTTTAGCGTTTATTATTATAGTTTGCTTCTATAGTTGGACATGATTCAGAAAACTGATAATTACAAAATTTTGTGGTTTTACTACATACTCGTACACCTACCTACATCGAAAATTTGATTACACCATTCGATAGCTAAAGAACCAAAACAATTGTGTGAGGACTGTAAGGCATCGTGCGTATTCACGCAAAACAAATGCCTATGTCCATAATACATCCATATCCCGATTTATTGGATTAAATCTGCCTGTTTCAAATCGAAGCAGTTTTCTATCCAGTTCGTCCCGTTAATATCTATTCGATCGTTAAACCAACAACTGTCTTAAAGGATATATCGCTCATGTATGTCAGAGGTAATTCTCGCCAGTGGAGTCATTAATTCTATATCTTCATAGATTAATCATAATGTATCATGCGCACTTCCTAAGTGAAAACTGATTTGTCGTAAGTTATATAGACCAAAAGATGAGTCTTGAAAATTATTCAGAAATAATTAAGGTTTTATACTACAAAAACCTGTCCCATTTTCGAATTGTTTTGTAAAGAGAACTTTGATGTATCGCACTCCTCAAATAGAAGCCTTTATTCAGTTTAATGGAACTCGCAGTTTGTTATTTTTGTAAAATGTTTTGAATACTGAAAAATGCCTTATACCTACGCCTCTAACACAAAAACAATCTAAAAGGACAAACTAACGGCTAATTCTGATTTTTTTGTATGTTGTTGGGACCACTAACAGTATCGTATATCCAAGTTTGGAGCTTCGAAAGTATTAAAAACAACCCAAAAGAGTGAAATTTAAAAAAAACTGATAAGACCAGATGGCTGCCAAATTTCAAACGAAGAATACGTTTTATTTCACGCAATATTTTTAACCAAAAAAAGTGCGAAAATTTCGCGGTTACCTTTACCCGAAAATACTCGAAATTAGCAGTCTTTCGAAGCTGCAAACTTGGATATACGATACAACATAGTGGTCCTAACAACATAAAAAAAATCAGATAGCGTGCGAATTTAATATTCGATATGACTGGCGTATTAATTATACTAAATTACTAACCAAATACTAGTGTAAATTTTCGCTAAAAATTAAAAAATAACTTTAAAATAAAATCTATGTTCGCACCAGGAGATCTCATTCTGGGGTAGTGGGTTCAAGTCCCATTTGCGCCAAACATTTTTATTTCCTAAAAGTATTTGTGAAAATCCCTCACGCGGGTGTTTTAAAAATAATAAATTAGACTATTCCTGTGTTCTATTTACCACCACAGTAGCCATTTGTCTCTGTCTTACAAAAAACAACAAAAAACACAGGTTCTCAGGATTCCAGTCCTCTTCAAGTTACGTAGGTGTAGGTAATTATCTCTGAAGTGGTTGCGCTACTGGGTATTTCTTAATCTATGACTAAACTGCATGTAACTTGTCATATAAGCTGGTTGGCTGTTTAATAGAAATGCTTTCCTGCTTTGTGTGGTTACTACTGCCATAAGTGTACTTATGTACGTCTGCGTAGCTAGTTTTATAAAATGAAACCTTTTGGCTGGAAAGAAAATAGAATGCGCTGAGATCTGAACCACTTTCCCCATGGTACACATATAAAATTCCCAAAAAAAATGGCTAAGGCAACAGATTGCTTAAGATTTTTTAGGGTTCCGTACCCAAAGGTAAAAACCCTATTTCTAAGGCTATTACTAAGACTCCGCTGTCCATTCATCTGTTCCCAGGTGATAGACATTTGAAATTTTCACAGATGATGCATTTCTGTTGCTGCTTTAACAACAAATACAAAAAAACAAAATAAAATAAATATTTAACGGGGCTCCCGTACAACAAACTTGATTTTTGCCGTTTTCATAGATAAGTCTGTCCGAGGCTGTATCTCATGAACCGTGATAGTTAGACAGTTGAAATTTTCGCAGATGATGTTACCGTTTCACAAAAAAAACTAAAAACAGAATAAAATAAACATTTAAGGGGCTCCCTTACAAAAAAGTGAATTTTTTCACCGTTTTTATAGATAATGGTACGGAACCATTCGTATTTTTAGACCTATGTTCTGGATTTTTCAGATTAATTTCCGCTTACTAATTTAAAGTCACCCGCGACTGAAGTGGTTGTTTTTAACACACATAAAGACATACTCAAGCTCACGCCTATAATCCCTATCGGGGTAGGCAGAGCATCAGTGGTTCTAAAACCACTTGTTGCCGCGTCTGACGTAAATTCTATAAAAATATATTAGATGAAACACGTTGGATACTCGTGAAAAGTTGTTTTTAACGTTGTTTATTAATGAGCTAAAACTTATATCATGCGTGAACATGCTGATTTCGTCACAACAGCGACGAAAGAAACAGTTAAAGAGGCCTGTAAATTAATAAAATTACACAATCATGTTGTTTCTACTGAAAAATCTCGTAAGTCGTAATTTCAAATGCGCGCGCTGCCGGTGCCGGTGCCTGTCACCCCACATGATTGATAGCGTGATAACCCACTAGATATGAATTGATATGACTTCCTTCCATAAAGGTAGAAGTGACGATGCCACAGACAGACACACAGATACCCAGATACACACTTCAAATATATAATAAGGTTAAAAACTCGAATAAAATCCAACCAGCAACACGCCTCTTCATTAATAACCTCACCTAACACCAAACCCTAGTCAAAAAAATCCCTCCGCAGAGCCCTCCAGTCAAAAATGCCCAAGATGCTGGATACGTTTCCACGCTGTATTACCACATTTTAATTACAATACACAAGCAAGCGGTGATAGCCCTTTTGGTAATGAGCCAGACTTGTAATCCGAAGGTCGCGGGTTCAAATCCTGGTGCGGGCCTGTACCACTTAATTCGTCTTTTCGGATTTATGTACGGATTTCTAATCACTTGCTCAACGGTGAAGGAAAACATCGTGATGAAACCCGTTCGTCCAAGAAAAAATCATTTTCGTAAGACGAGCGGTCCTCTAACCCGCATTTGGCTAGCGTAGTGGACTATAGCCTAAATCCCCTTCGTGTTTCGAAGGGAGGCCCGTGCCCCTTGGTGGGGACGTATATGGGCTGTTAAAAAAAACACAAGGGGTATATGAGGTGACTTTAAATTAGTTAGAGAAATTTTAGGGGATCATTTTACACATAAAACTAAACAACTTTTCCCAAGGAACCTATATGAATAGAAAAAATAAGTAAAACAGAAGGGCAAAACATTTTTTTCATATTTCAACCCATGTTTCTAGGAGAAAGTTGTTCAGTTTCATGGGCTGATCCATATCCTTAATTTTTCGTTAATTTAAAGTATCCCAATATATAAAAAAATTGGATTATTTAGCTTATCCAAAGAAATATTTATGAATTTCACCGCCTTTATGACCGCCTTTATGGGCATTCTGAGGGTCGTGTGTGAAAAAGTGTCCAGTTCAATATTTAAATATTGGATCGATGTGCAGTGGAAGCCACATAAAAAGTGACTTGTTCATAATTTTATAGGATTTTTTTTATATTTTCATTTTATTTTATATTGTACTAGCTTTCCGTCCGCGGCTCCGCCCGCGTGGACTACAGGTTATATCGTGCCCAACTATGAGATAAAATGTAGCCTATGTCCTTTCTCAGGCTCTAATCTATCTCTATACCAAATTTCATCAAAATCTCTTCAGTAGTTTAGGCGTGAAAGACGGACAGACAGACAGAGTTACTTTCGCATTTATAATATTAGTGTGGATAGTATGGATTGTATTGTATTTTGTTGGTTTATTGCCTGAATAAAGAAATGTATTATTATTAAATATTTATGCAACAAGTACTGACCCAGTCCAGAGTGTAAAATATGCTTAAAACACATTGCAAAGTGAGTTTCATCATAAACACTTTACGGTTGTAGGTCTCACGACCACAGAAGTAATGTGCCTCACGGACTACGGTCCCATGTACCTCATTTATATTATGTAGAGATGTCAGAAGCTTCGAAATTCGTTTCCAATAAACTCAATGTCTAATGGGTGAAATATTCTATAAAGTGATCAAAGGGCATGATGTAGTGATTAGTTGAAGTTAATCATTTTATGCAATTCTGTTTAAGTGAGTTTACAAGAGGGTATACAACATGTTCCATAAATATCCAATAAATATAAAATCCAAAATTAAATTCCTTTAAAAAGAAAATCTTTAAAAAGATTTTAGGGAAATCGGCCTTCGATTGCGGGAAAAAGGTATCTGGCGACCCTCGCTCCGGGTCATATCCAGCGCGGAAATGCCGCAAGTGTGATGGGTACCTTTGCACCGGGGATAACTCGGGGTCGTTTTTAACTGGAAAATTTCGTTTTTTTAAACGAAATAATATGTGTTTTAAAAATGTATTCTGACAATTGATTTTCTCTGACAATAAATTAAATTCTAAAGTAAAATAATCGCAACTCTAGTAATAAGTTGCACGGTTTGACTCTTCCAAAATAAAGACGTGTCGTGCTTGGTATTATGATTTGAAATAGAACTGCGTATTAATCAAAAAAATTATTAATTTTGAATCTATTGTACCTATTCCGGGTAAAAGTTATCAGTTGGCACATTTCATATTTAAGGTAACTCGCCCTCTGCCGTTGTTATTTTTATACTTTTTTTTACATTTGAACGCGTTAAATTGTTTTTAACGTTGTACTAGAACTGCAGGATTAGTCGATTCACCGCAACCTTGATTATAACTAAAAGAAAATAAATAACTTGGACATTTAAGTTTCAATAGTTACTCCATAAAGTGCATATATTTGATACAGTCAAATGCAAAATTCACGAAATAATAGACGTGAATATGTAAATGTGTTTGCGGGCTCAGATCTACATACATCGATCTCGAAAGTCAGCTGATACTCAGAGGGCACGACATCGTCGCTTTCCATTGGGCCTTTTTTAATTGGAAAACGGCATGGCAAAAGTGATTTTTTTTAATCAGCCCATATACGTCCCCACCGAGGGGCACGGGCCTCCTTTCAAACACGAAGGGGATTTAGGCCATAGTCCACCACGCTGGCCTAATGAGGGTTGGTGGACCGCTCGTCTTTCGAAAATTAATTTTCTTGGACGGGTGGGTTTAATCACAATGTTTTCTTTCACCGTTGAACTAGTGATAATTAGAAATCCGTACATAAATCCGAAAAGACGAATTTTGAGGTACAGGCTCGCACCAGGATTTGAACCCGCAACCTTCTGGTTACAAGTCTGGCTCATTACCAACTGGGCTATCACCGGCAAAATATGTATTACAAAATTGCATTGCTTCTTATTACTAGAAGCTGGGAACATAGGGGGCAATGGTAATATAAAATTTGCCGTGCCGTGCCGTGCCGTTCGAATTATAAAAGGCCTATTGGGTGACGACATGGGTTTGTATAGATTCACCATTGTTTTTAATATTAGCTGTCGAAACTTTAGGGGGTGATTTTCCCATGAAACTATCATGTCCACTAATCTGAACAACTTTCCCCAAGGAACCTATATGAAATTCTTAAAAAAAGAATCGATTTCCCATTCAAAGGCAAATCAGCTGATCGCCCAAGTGTACAAAGAACCGAAATTGTTTTTTTCATACGTCAACCAACTTGGGAAAAGTTGTTCTGTTTCGTGGGCTGATTCACACCCTTAATTCTCGATAACTAATTCAAAATCTATGTATATTTCGCTCCGGAACCGTGGTCCCACTGCGATGTCCCACTGGTAGTACAAAACTTTTTCGTGGTCCCACCAAACTCACACTTGACCGTTTTGTTACCCTGAATTGAAGGAACACCACGTGGTAAGTATTACCCACATTATTAACCGACTTCAAAAAAGGAGGATTATTAACCGACTTCAAAAAAGGAGGAAGTTCTGTTTTTGTCAATTTATGCTTTAGACATTCTTTTTGCCACTTGCTCTACGATCTTTTTGGATTTTTCATTTTACGCATTGTACATACAGCAGCACGTCAGGTTATCCATTTTCACTACGAAAGTTGCCGTTATTGCAAGTGGGATAAGGGCGACACGTCAAGGTAAACATGTATAGCCTGATGTGCTGCCGTGTGTACACTTTCGTTTCACATTCCTGTTTATAAGAGTGTTGTTTTGTATTGTTAGAATTACACACAAATAGAAGATCTATTTTCATACAAGTATCTCTGTCTCCAGTGTCCAATGGAAAACGACCTCCCTTCAATGTGGGAATGTCTCCCGCTAGATCTTCTCAACTGGTTCTCTGCTCAGTTTTTGTGCCCCCTTTGTTAGGAGACTTCCTAGTTTTTCCACTGCATTCTACATCCATGTCGGGATTGGGAATGTTGGTACTGTTGGTCAGTAATTGTGTTTATTAAGGGCTATGCCTTGCTGCAGAATAAAGGCTCGTACTGCTATAACCCGTACGCACATGCTTTGTATATTGCGGGATGGGTACAGAGCGAAAATGTGTATAATTCTTGAGACTTCTGATAAATTAGTTTCTAAGTTGTATTAGTGTTGCATAACTATCGATAGTTGACGTTGAAAAATAGTAAAAATATCGATAGGACTATCAATAGTATCGATATTATCGATAGTATTGATAGCCAATAGTTTTGTGATTCTACTTTGAATACACTAATGTCACGAAGAAATTAAAACACTTATATAGATTAAAATATTTGAAAAGTGTCTTTGTATGGCTACCTTTGGTCTCTGCTTACACCAATGGAACAATGGCGTGAGCTTATGTATGTTTGTGCAAAGATTTTTTTTCTTCTTCTCCTTCTTAGAAAAACACATTTTATCACAGCGGTGATAGCCCAGTTGGTAATGAGCCAGACTTGTAATCCGAAGGTCGCGGGTTCAATCCTGGTTCCACTAAATTCGTCTTTTCGGATTTATGTACGGATTTCTAATTATCACTTGCTCAACGGTGAAGGAAAACATCGTGATGAAACCCGCCCGTCCAAGAAAATTCATTTTCGTAAGACGAGCGGTCCACCGACCCGCATTGGGCCAGCGTGGTGGACTATGGCCTAAATCCCCTTCGTGTTTCGAAGGGAGGCCCGTGCCCCTCGGTGGGGACGTATATGGGCTGGTAAGAACCTTCTTAGAAAAAAGGAGCATAAAATCATGTATTTGTGGTATAATAATTAATATTATTAAGTTATCATCCGTCTTTAACAAGCAGGAGGAGAAAAACTGGTGGGGAGGAGACTTATGTCGTGAAGTTAAAAACTGTGCATAATTTGTTTTAATTTAATAAAATGCACAGTACCTTCAAACAAAAAACGGGGTGCCGTATCTCCACTTGTATTCAAATTTCCAGCTTCAAGAGATCTTAAGCAATCCCTTTAGTGATGCCGAAAAGATAACAGTTGAATAATCGTTTCATTAATAAATTGTTTCTTTTAATAAAGGTAAAGTGCGTCCATGTTTTATAAATAAACCTGGAGATGAGATCGCTTGGAAAAATGATCATTGCCGACACGACACTCCGACTGTTTACGTTAAACAATGTTGGATTAGGTAACTTTATGGAGTTGTTACAACTCCTTACTTGAATACTAAGCATAATATTCTGAAAAGGAAATAAAAAAAAAACTGTTTACTATGTTGAAAACACTGAAAAGCTAAAAATGTAATACCCCGGAAAAAATATATTTATTGCAAGTGTAATACTAACCATAATAATAAAACAAAGAATTATTATTGAAAGAAAAATCTTTGGCGCAAATAGTCCTCGAAAAAAAAAATGCGGCGTAAATGTTGTTTGATGCGGGTAAGCGTTCCAAAAATAAGTATAAAAAAATATATAAATATAAGGGTTTTGAACGAGTGGTGAAATTTTAAGATTAAAATAACATGATGGTAGTATGATTTTTTTAATTTGGAAATAAAAACACGCTTTTATGCAGTTGAATATAATTCTATATCGGGCATAAGTAGAGTATCAATTGACAAATGATTTTTACGTGAAATATTTAAGATAGTAGTACATGGAAGATAGTCACTTGTTCAAAATACAACGAAAACAGATAATGGAAATACAATGTATTTTCAAACAACAGCTAGAACATTATAATTATTAGGTATCAATAGTTCCCTCTCAGTTCTTCGTTCGTAAATAATTATTAATTGGTTGATAATATTATAAATGTGGTGATCCACGTAGTTATCACAGCCACAAAACAGGTGAAATCTATTCTAACAAATCTTGAAGTGGTATCAACAGCTCTATACAAATGTGTTCGGTCTCATCACCGGCCATAGTCGCAAATGCCTCGAATGTTTTAGTCGAATTTTTAACGAAATTAATTGCGGTCTTCATCGCTACACACATTCGATAGATTTCTTAAGATATTTCGATACGTGTTTTTAATAGCCCAACCAAACATCGTTGCCGTCGAAATGCCCATAGAATAACACTCTTTTTTCTCTTAATAACATAATTAAAGTTTTTTAGGCGTTTAGAAGAAATGAGCAAAGTCAATGACCTTAGATACTTTTTCTTTATAATAGTTTATCTGATGCTTCGATGATACAAATAATTACTTTGGTATGGATTGATGAATCTATTAAATTTATTGGCATAAGAAATAGATTGAGCTTCCTGTTATTTATTTAGTCATTATAATATTTTGACATGTTTATTTGTTAAGTTATTTCTTCGCTAAACCTATTTTTAACTCCCGAAAAAAAATGAGAGGGGTTGTAAATTTGACGTGTGAATCTGTGTGTTTGTTTGTGGCATGGTAGCTCCTAAACGAATAGCCCAACTTTGAAGCGGTTTTTTTGTTCGAAAGCTGACGTAATCGAGATGGTTCTTAGCTATATTTTATCAAAATTGGTTCAGCTGTTTAAAAGTTATAAGCAATCGAATGTCGGGGGTGAAACAACATTTTTAACTTCAAAGAGTTTAAGTAATATCTAAATATTTTCCTGTCGATTTTTTGAACAAACAATGGATCTTTTTATGATTCAAAAACGGCACGGCAAAATTGTACTACCATTACCTCCTATGTAATAGTACTACTAGAAGCTGAGAACATATTTACGTAAGGGGGCAAAAGTAATTTAAATTTTGAAATATCGTGCCGTGCCGTTCGAATTATAAAAAGGCCCAATTAAAAATAACTGTATTCAAATCTAGTCTCAAGAAGGTGTTTGTACAGACACTAACATATTGGCTTTTACAGCTGCTCTACAAATACCGTCCTAACACGAAATAATTAGGATGACAGACGAATCAAGGTTAACAAGGTATAGTCTTGTGTGCTGTCGTCTGTACTTCCTTAGTCACTGACAAATGCTTCAAGCGCGAAGTACTTAAAAATATCACAGCAGTCATAAGTCTCGCTAAATTATTTCTAATTAGTACAGTTTAAGCGTTTCAATCATGCTAAGTACACTGTCACTCTTTCCCCCATTTTAATTTAGTTTAGTATTTTTAGATCGCCTACAGCTACCTGAGTCTAGATGCCAAGGAAAGTTAATTATTACCTAACACAGGCCAGCAATTTCCTTAGACCTGTTCGGGCATAGATATAGTGAGGAAAGAAAGGTGAATGAATGGAAAAAGTAGGAGAAATGACAGTTAGTCAAAATACTAATAAACGCGCGACGGCTGACATATTTGTTCATTATTAATACAAATAAGTTATACTCTGAATTCTGATTAAAATCAAAATCTGAATAAAAAAAATATTTTTTTGTCTAGGATTTTTTTTTCATTATGATTTTTTTTTCTTCTAGTATTTCGATCCCTAAGAACATTTTAGCAAGATTTATTGTATTTAAGGCTGTGTACCTTACAATTTCGTACTAAACCAGCAAATAAGGATGCAAACCTGAAAAAATCAAGTAGCTACTTTTTGCAAAAATAAAAGGTGGAAAAGATCTTGTTGGGTAGTTAAAAAAACATACTTTTTTATCGAAATAGACAAGGGTTCACTCTTGACCACAATTAAGTTCAGGAGCGAAGATGTGGTCGAAAATGTAGCAAGTTCACCCAGAAGATGCCTATTCACTAGAAATTTCAAGAGTTTCAGGTTACATGAGAAATACAGAAGCAAGCAGATAATTCCATTCCTTAGCTAGCGGCGAGCGATTTAAATCTAGTTGACGCAACCGGGCGTTACTGACTCTATCTACAATTTTTTGCATGGTTATGTTCGTAGGACAAAATAATAAATAATTCCAGTTATATAACAGGTTTCATTAAGACAGCAGTAAATCAGGCTACCTGAGATGCGCTAGCGCAGCCAACCTGCAACATTACGCAGTACCGGTAGCAAAAACAACGACAAAAATTGTGATTTAATATTTTAAGTATGAGTTTAACTTTTTATACTGTAAAACTACTTATCGCATTGCAAAAATCTTCATCAATATTTAAAATAAATATTGTTTTTTTCGGGTTTAAAATACATTCTTCCGATTCTATACGTTTCCGAATCTTTTATTTGCTTATCTTTTCTGCCGTCTGCCTCTTTAATTCTACATATATTGATGGATGTCGTTCCCGACATCCTTTGTGTGAAATTTCAGCTTTCTAGATCCATGGGATTGTGCTGGGCATTGACGAATCAGAGAGTCAGGATTTTCAATTAAAGTCGTTTATTAAGGTAAAAGTTATTATTGAATTTAAAATCAATAGAATCCGCACAAACTTTGAGTAACTACGCGGGAATAGCTTCGAACGAGTGCCTCATTACAGACAAAGACATAGAAATTAATTTGTAAATAGTAATACAAGTAATAATAATACAAGTGTAATAGTAAGGGACAGCTTAACAAATATGTTCTTAAATGGTTGAATTTAGTGAAATTCTTTTTATTTTAAATGGTGGAATCTACCCATAAATGTGATTAGCCACAAACATTTTATTTCCCCGGAAACATCAAGTTAAGGTGTTTTTTTTATTTTACAATGCAGTGCTCAGAAATGGCCCCGTAACATGGCCGAAGCCGTGGAGTGCCCGTTTATGTATCCCGAAAATTACACGATGTGATATAAGTAATTTTGAAATGGGAAGGAAAAAACTTTTCTTAACTCAGAGTACTCATAATGCTTCATATTGGCAGTATAAAAATAGTATTGAATTTACAAAAAATAAATATTTAAGCGATAATTTGGTGTTTTATGTTATAAAAACATTGAAGTTAATGAAAAACACATTTAAATGTGCTTTTACTACAAAACAAAATTACTTATGCTCATTTTTAATTTATAAAATAAGTTTAAACGAGTCATTAGGTGTAACACCCGAAAGTGTAAGATGCCGTTAATAATACAATTCCCGTAAAATCTAAACAAAGGTACCTCAATATGTATCGGAAGTTGTTACAGTGGAAAAAAGAAAACAACGCGAAATCGATTTCGGAAAATGTGCCCTTGGCTTTTTATAATGCATTATCTAAAAAACTTAGCCCAAGATCACTGTGGCCAATATATTCAACGAAGACTACCATGAAAAATAACAATAATTTCGATATTAAAAAAATATCGAAGATTTATTGCTCGAATGAAGCGTTAAAAATGATGGCTACAAATGTAAAGTTTTAGCAGCAAATACTGTAAGTACAAAAATTTTCGAATGAAGCTCCAGATGAGAAATATATATTTATCTAATAAGATAAAGTTTTGCTACTTTATTACATTTAAGTTACCTAATAAAACAGATACATTAGGTTCCTAGTAAGTACCAAATTTATGTTTGATGTATATATTTATAAATCTTAAATAAATTATAAATGTTCTACTGAGTTTTTATATCTAGTTACAATTTACCAGTTTGTATAATTGTTTTTTACAGGCGCTTCAATCTTTGGTATAGTTGGAACATTAAGGACAGAAGAACTTGCTAAAACTGTTCTTCATCTTGCAAAATTAAACGTTCTTTCGTAATAAGTGAAAATATTTACTCAATTGTAAGAAAATAAATAAAAATGCGAGCTAAAATGCAAAATCCAATCGATTCTTTTCATCGCACCTCAATGGAAAGGCTCAATATGTTGGTGTTAATAAGTTTGGTGGTAGGCCTTAAACGTCCCCGCTGAGGGGCTAGTTAGCTACCAAACCCAGAAGTGTACCTAGGACACACTTTCAGAAGGCTTAGCCATATTACTCACAGATTCTGGAGCTGACTCAACACCCTTAAGAGACATGACGGTTAAAAAAGTAATTCTATCGTAGAATCATGTATTGAAGACTCGGTAGAAAACAAGAAGAAAATCGCAACCAATCTTTCAAAATTAGTTTTACATCCAATTCACAAAATTTCAGTTCCATCTAAGAATGTATTCAAAGATTCAACGCATCCCAAGATTTGCGAATTGTTACACAGATCAAAATCCTTCAACTTCCGAAGATTTTCAGAATTTTCATGAACATCCAAAAAGGTTCATAAACCGGAAAATTCGAAACCATCCAATGAAACCATCCAACAAAAAGCAATCTTAGCGAATGAATTAAATTTGCAGGAATAACTCTCAACTTTAGGTAAACCGGAATAAAAATTTACAAATTATGTAAATTTTTATTTCTTTTCAAAATAAATATTTTGAATTTTATTTCTTTAACGATGTACATATGAGCAATGTGAAGCGAGCGAAGCGAGAAGTTGGCTCACGTTACACTTTACTTACCTCACTTGTACCGTTAATAACTATACTTACTTTAACGCAACTCAATGTACCGGGAAAATTGGTTGCAACGCTATCAGAATGTGATGTACATTGCTGTATTTTAAAATGTTTAAAAAACCATTTAAAAAAATTAAAATCATTCAGAGTGAAAAGATCACTCTGAATGATTTTCCATCACTCTGAATGATTTTCAATTTTTTTCAGACGAATTCAGGGTTTTATTTTGTGTTAAGCTGACCCTTACAACCTGTATATTACTATTATAATAATAGTATATAATATACTATTATTATTAGAAATAGTATATAATATACTATTTCTAAGAAGCTTGAAACGAGTTTTGTGTGTACAAACTTTACACAGGGAATATTTTACGTCGCTAATTGTAGCGTTTAAAAGGAGTTTTCAGGGAGTTAGCGGTTAGAAGGAAGCCTTCGAACAATTTGTAAAGTATTCAGTTATTCTCTGAGCAAGTTCAGAACATTGACTTAAGCTGACTAGATGTTACATATAGTAAAATAATTATCGAAATATGTGTATTTGAAATTAGACAGATCATTCACTAGTTTTGCTGTAAACTTAAGAGAGTCAACGTAGCCGTGGATATGCGGGGTACCCTTTAGATTTCCAAGTAGTACATTTATAAAAATAGGTGTTTAGATAATATTTGTCTTTTTGTTAACACGTGCCATCCGAGTATGCTAGTAGTAAATATTTTCGATGATGATTACCACTATCTCTCAATGTAGGCAAAAAATATATGAAACTTTTTTCCTGAAAAATGGGTTTTCTTTCAATGTCAAATAATACATCTCCGCCCTTCTTCCACTGCCATTCTATAGAATTTGTTTGAAACCGCATACAAACATCGACGAGGATGGTGTTAGGGTACCAAACTTTATACTACAATATAGGTTCTCGTATTTGTCAGGAAACGAGTTGGTGATTTTCGGAAGCTCATCCTGATCAATTTATATCTCCGTTTTAACAGGCTTTCGGCTCTTTGCTTTCATTAATTTCTAAATAAGAAACCCTTTGACATCTCATACAACTCAGAAACTTAAACATTGCTGTAATTAGGTTTTAAACATCAACTTTCAATTCTAGGGATTTAATTAAACTGTCTAAAAAGGAGTTACGTCATGTTTTTTGTGGTTTGAAAATGATTGATTTTTTTTTAAATTAAATATAATAAATCCATTTTAAATGTACATGTATCATTTTTTTTAGATTGACAAGCACTGAAAATGAATACAAAAAAGGATATTTTTAAATGTCTAGAAGTAATGTATGAAGTTATTCAGACGTCATTTGGTAGTTTGAAAACGAATAACTCTTAACACCAAAAAGTTCACTATAATAGGAAGAATATTTCAATTATTATGAATACTTAGCATTTTTTTGCAGTCAGTACTAAATGTCTAATCTTTTTAGCTATTTGTGTAGCACAGTGAGTGGAAATGGTTATTAAAAGAATACATCTTCACGGTTTCGCCCTTAGGGCGATAGCAGAATAATAGTCGTGGCGATCAAGTCTTTTTTTTCTTATAGGATCATGAGCCGCTTTATTATGAACAATTTTTTATTAATCGTTATTTTATTATTGTCAATATACATATAAAACAAGAAATAGAACAGGTTGTGACTGAGGCTTTTGTGCTATATCTATAGGGTTACTTTTTAATCAGTACACAATCCAAAATTTTCAGATTTTGATCCCCTTTTTAACGTCTTAGAGAATGAATTTTGTAAAACGCAGAAACACGGGTGTCACAAATTGTATTGAAGAGTACTATTACCAAGTTTTAAGTCAATTGGACGAAGTTATTTTTTTTCCATACTAGAAAATTGATTTATTTTCATGCTTTAGACGATGAAAGCAGACGATGAGATTGAAATTTTTATATGAAACGATATATAAAACAAAAAAATAAGGGTCTGTGAAATTTTCATAAAGTTTACGTACAAAAAATTTATGTACTGATTAAAAAATAACCCTGTATATCACTATAACATCCTTTACTATTGAACGAGCTAATCTTGTAAAATTTAAACTTACGGGGACTTAAATTATTAAGCGAAACTTAAGGGAGTGATTAACTTTACATTTGTAAATTGGGAGTGAACTTCCCCCAAAGAGCCTTATATAAAACTAGCATTCCGCTCGGGACTTCGTTCCCGTGGGAATTCGGGAAAATCATGTACCCTATGTCCATCCCGGATAATGTAGGATTCAAATGGTGAAAGAATTTTTCAAATCGGTCCAGTAGTTTCGGAGCCTATTCAATACAAACAAACAAACAATCAAATCTTTCCTCTTTATAATATGTATAGATAGATAGATTATTGTAAGATAAATGCGATTATCTATACAAAGACAAATAAATAATTTCATCACACGAGTTGTGTGAATAGGCGAATTTTTTTCTTCATATTTCGACCTATGTTCCTCGGGGAATGTTGTTCAGTTTCATGGACTGATTACATGCTTAACCTTTGTTAGTCAATTTAAAGTATTTTTATATGTAATAAGTTTCTCAAAAACGGCTGTATAATGATTTGTATTAAATTTACAGGTTAGTAGTTAAAAAGTTGATTTAAAATACATAAAATAACTCCAAAAAAAACGCACCCAGGAAAAAAAAAATACATTTGATGTAGCCGCCTACCAATCCGAGCTTTAGCTCGGTCACCCAGAGGTACTGCTTAGTTCTGATAAATGTAACCAATTTGTAACCAATTTTCATCTAATATAGCTAAAAACCATCTCGATTACGTCAGCTTTCAAACAAGAAACCGCATCGAATACGGTCCATTCGCTTAGAAGCTACGATGCAACAGACAAACACACAGATATACAGATACACAGATAAACACGTAAAACATTTAAAACCCCTCTTTTTTGACGGGTGTTAAAAATAGGCCATTTTATATTACTGGATACCATAAGCATGTTTTACTTTTAAAGATAGTAATTACTTATATCATAAAATAATTACCTCACTCCTAAAATCAAAATTAAAACGTCACAGAAAATACGCGTAACGAAAAGCAATAAATTATATAATAAAATTATTTGTCTTGCATGTAGGTGTGTGTATGTGTGACCTCAGGGATGTCATCTGACCCCGGATAAAGGGTTAATCTCGCCAAGGGGTTGCCCTATAAATCATTTTGTATTTTGACTGTAGGGCTGTCAAAAGTCATTATGATTATTTAAGTAATTTTAACGACACAAAAAAATCCAGAAATTAATTATTTATATATAAAAAATCTTAATATTCAGCTGAAATATAGCTACCACAAAACATTTGATTGCATTACATTCGCTCACGATTGTAATCCCATACGGGGTAGGCAGAGCACCAATGGTTCAAAACCACTTGATACCATAATTCTGAGATTGACATAATTTCTGAGATTATTAGATGAAACAATTATGTATAATAGTGAGAGGTTGTCAGCCTTTTGCCTACAATACAGCAAAACCCTCGCATCCCACAGACCTACATCGAGATAGACGGTAAAAGTTTACCTACCTTGCGTGTAAAAGTGTGATCTACGGTCACAGTTTTGTCCGACTTAAGTCAGTCCGCTTGAGACCTATGCCGTAAATGATAATCGATTTTAATCGGATTTACATTATTGTTTTACTTAATTAAGTGCCTTTGAATCGTTTCCGCGCGGTCTTGATCTAACATGACTAAATCTCGCGCGTGACGTCATTTTAGGTAAGAAAAATTCGACACGCTAGGTTCTCGTACAGTTTGAAGCACTCTTTTTGTCTATCTCGATACAGGTCTGTGTCGCATCTCTATTACTGACTTTTACAGTATGTGTGGGAAGAGTTCTCATCTATCATCTTCATAATTCATTTTTCATTGAATCTCGAACATGCCCCTCAGGTTATAACTAAAAATCAGTGCTTGGCCGCACTGCAGCATGTCTCTCTGCGACATGCACATAGTGATCCGTAACCTTGATTAAAAATCTCAACAAAAACATGCGTTCGAGGAAATAGCAAGCTCACACATATGGGTTCGATTCCCAGTTCGGGAAACTATTTGTATAAAAAGCAGGTGTTTGGGGTTGGGCCAAAGATGTTCATGTCTATTTTTATGTATGTTCCAAGGAGTCAACGACACAAGGGAAAACCTTAATGTGAGCCTTGGAGTGAGTAGCGTTTATTATTATTTATTATTACCTACCAAATGTAAAAGTGTACAAAAAACAACACAGTGCCAACCCTAGCACCCGTCCGCGTATAATAACTCATGCAGTTGACACAGATGGCGCTGTTGAACATCAAAACCACCGCAGATTATGTCGCTATGATTTATTTGCGTCTACATTTGTATGCTAATCCTGCTCCTGAGCGAGGTGTGGTGTAATACAGCTTTTAATTTCCTTTATCCTTAGCATAGTCTTTATCAGAGGCCTTTGGCGAAATCGAAAACACCTAAACTAGGGTCAATGTAGTTAATCATCACTCTAATTTAACGAGTGATCTTGTGGTTAAGGTATGGAGGTAACTGACACTCTAGATTAACACATAGGCTACATAATTTTCCCAAATTTCCACGTTGATGAAGTCCCGGGCGGAAAACTAATATGATAATAAGGCTACGAATCCGCAGTTGCATGAAGACAGAAGAGACTCCAGCGCATGTTATGATAGATTGCCACGGCGTGGAAACAAAACGGGCACAGATCTTGCATAACCCGGGAACGTGAGAAATCCCTATCAGAGACATGCAGGAACGTAAAAAATCTTGCGTGCTTCTGGGAGGAAATTGTCTGGAATAGCTAACTCAAACAATATCACGCACAATGGTCCAATTGAGAGGCTAAGTGCGGAAAACGCCCGATAAACATATAACAACAAGGCTTCAAACGATAATGATTATAAAGTCATCATAAGACTGGCGCCATTTTATGATATCAATAAAACAACCCTTCAGATCACCATCGTAAATTCCATCAAACATGATTGAATGTGCATCTAATCATTTATTCCGTATGGGTCTGTCATACCCTACTAATTCATAAATTGCCCCTATTAATAAATGGCAAGGGGTTAGGCCCCCATTGCACTTGTTTTAACAAATACTCAGTGAAAGGGTTACGACGAAAAACTTTATATTGTACTTTCATCTTTTTTTTCGCTGTGTTCTATGTACTTAATTTATTATAGTTAAGATTTTAAGCATTATAGATGTTTTTATTTTTTATAAATCAATATTTATTTAGTAAATACCTGAAGTTTTGTGTGAAATAAACAAGCGAAATAACTGAGTTTAATTCTCAGAACCATTATGTATAAATACATACAGACATACATAAGCTCACGCCTTTGTCCCATTGGGGTAGGCATAGACCACAGATTGCCACTTGCTACGATCCAAACAAACCTCTTTCGCTTCCTCTACATTCATAATTTGCTTCATACATGCTTTTCGGATTCGGGTACAAAGTTTCATCTAAATCCGTCCAGTAGTTTAGCGGAAAGGAGCAATAAACATCCATATATCCATCATCACAACCTTTCGTATTTATAAATTAGTAGGATAATATTTACTCTTTTATGTTATAAAAATAATATGAATTTGAGTTCAACAAATAAGTGACGGCTTTAAAAAAAACAGATGGTTGAATAGTAAGCCTCATCAAATGTTCTGCATAGATAAATAAACACTATGCTACCTTGATTTAAATAGAATGAAATTCACCCACTGTAGTTTAAAAATATTTTTTTTATGCATACTTGAACACGCACTTTATTGAAATCAAAACTGAATTAAAACAAGCCAATTAGACATAATGCCTTTTGATGCTGTTTGAATCGGGTCAGAAAAGCCCTGTTTACCTTAGAACATTAAAATCAGAGCCTACCTCAACACTTTTTTACTTTTATGTAGTACTTAAAAACATGTGGTAGTTTGGGTCAATTTTAAAGTTAAAATGAAGAAATTACTTTCAATATAAAACACTTGAATTAGTCGATTTTTTGGTAATTATAAAAGGATCCCTTAAGATAACAATTATTTAGTGTTAAGGACAAACTTACGAGTTATTCTTAACTTCAGCTCACTCTAGCATGATAACGACAAACTCGCTCTCGGCTCACGCTGAAACTTCACTTTGATTGGGCGAGGGTCCCGCGCAAAGCCTATGGCGTTGTCAATGTTGACATTTTGACATAGGACCGCGGTGTTGTCGCGGCGCTGTCACTATCGTACTCGGCCTGCTGTAAAGGATACATTTTTATCCTTTGTATAACCCTTAACGCCACGGTTAGATTGATGCGTTCGAACTGTGTTTAATATTAAACCTTCTTAATTTAACGCTCTAAGCTGCAACAAAATCTCTGTTTAATAATTCAATTCGTTACTACCCCTTTCAAAGCAAATTTGGCGCTTAATTTCAAACAATAGAGTCCAATTTTCTTCATCATCCTGTAGTTTGTAGGGAAGAAGTCCCATGACAGATGACTTGTCTTTTGCCATGCGTACCTACCTATGATTTAATTTAATTTTAAAGATACGCTCCTTGATGCTGAAATGTTCCATCTTTACTGAGAAATGACTTAATTGTATTAACATGTCGTTAAGATGCTTCATTTTGCTGGAATTTGAGAAGTTTTACTTTTGATGAATGAAAGTGAATTTGTACGACTTTCCTGAAGGTAACGTAAGAGTGTTAAGTAATTTATGGTAGGTTTTTCATTTTCATATTGCATAAAAAAGAGCGCGTCTCGATATCAAACTGTTTACTTTGGCGAGTTACTTATACTTTACCGTTGTACAAATAAATTAAAAAATATATATTTAAAGTGAGCAAATCAATGGCGAATTCTCCTTAAAACTAAACAACTTTCCCCAAAGCAATTTTTATCTGTCATGTCATATTTTTTTTTTCATATTTCGACATATTATTTTAAAAAAATCAGTTTCTAGGCTGATTTACATACAAAATTATAGCTAACTAATTTAATGTCACCCAAAAGATTTTACGCTCTGCCTACCCCAATGTTGCTCTACCTATATATTCAATGTTGTCCGAATTAGCAAAGCAACATTGGGTACTGTAGAGGTTCTATTACCTCTACGCTTACCATCTTCTTGTAAAGTCTTTATAGCCAATGGTTCCAACTTTAAGTAGTTCGGATTATTTGGCGCATTATATATATTAATTGACATATTACCTTCCGCGGCTTTGGCCGTGAAGGTTAGGTTTCGCTTAATAAATGAAGTAAACTGATCAAGTGGCTTTTTCTGGTCCTCGATCCGGTAATTACTGTAAGCTCCCTCAGAGCTACGCCACAGTTCCTAGGCAGAGCGTAAAATCTATTACTACTATTCGTTAAGAAGAAGAAGAATGGTGAATGACGATCGTGACCATTTTATCCGTCCATGTGGTGAAATTGAGAGACATCGACATTTTATACGTTTTATGACCACTTCTTTGTGTGTCAACGGCACTGCTAACTAAGCATGAAGTTACTAGATAGTTTGAAACATTATTACTTATCGTAATAGCCGCCTATGGGTAACTACGGAAATGCGATGAAATATTAAAATCTTGTTGAGATCACTAGGCTTTATCACAGTCTTTTTTTTTATCTTTTTTTCACCAGCTCATAATACTTACGTCCCCACCAAGGGGCACGGGCCTCCCTGCAAAACACGAAGATTAGGAGTAATTTAGATTTTAGTTAATTTTGAGTTACCTACTTACCTTGATAATGAGTGAATTAAGCTGAGAATGAGAAAACTATAGACCTATAAAAAAATGAATTGACGTTTGTTAGTCTCACTAAAACTCGAGAATAGCAGAACCAATTTTTCTTTTTTTTGTTGTGTTGTTAGGAACACAACAAAAAAAGAATCATCAAAAGAGTCACGATCAGGTTTATGCTATTGCAAAAATTGGAAATCCACAGGGAAAATTCCAACGGGAACGAATAAGGAGCGGGCGGACAGCTAATTACTTAGTAATATTTCATGGAACTATCTTTGTCATATCTTTGTCATGTAGCGCTAGTAGCCCAGTGGCTCTCGCTGATCTCAACCTATCAGTGAGGTTAAGCAACGTACACAGAGGCAGGGAACCTGATGGGTGACCAAAATGTCAATTTATCACAAGCGTTTCCGTGCTTTGGAGGGCACGTTACGCTGTCGGTCCTGGCTGTTGTCGATTGACTACAGTCGTTAAAACCAAGTCAGAGGCTATTGTGCGGTTTGAAAACTCTGGCACCAGGGTTAGCCAAGTTCGCCACATACTTGACTATGCCTACACGATCAGAAGAAAAAAATCTTTGTCATGACAAATTCTTACCTGTATGGTTTTTAAGATACATTATTGATAGCTAAAGATCATCAACAAAAAATTCGCTTACATAGTTCCGTTTACTTACCTTCCTATCGAACTCTGATAAAACAACCACAATTTCATTCCAAACAATATACAGGGCTTTAGGTATCTCTCTTTCAACCTCTCGGGTGGTTTATCAGTCCATGAAACTGAACAACTTTCCCAAGGAAAAATTTTTTGAGATCCCATACAAACTTCATGACTTTGGAGATCAACATTTTTTTTTCGTATTTTGACCTATGTTCCTTGGGGAAATTGTTCAGTTTCATGGACTGATTAAAAAGCCGAGAGGTTGAAAGAGAGATACGAAAAGCCACAAACAAAGTTATCCATCATTCCTTGAAAGCCTCGAAGCCGCTAACTCTGATTAGTGCGAGCCGTATCGGAGTGGCCCGATTGGTATGATACAGCCTTAAACAGAAGCCTCCGCAGCTCCTACTGAATATATCCAGGCGCCTGTTTTAGACATCTTGTAGAGCTAGAAATGGCACAGATGTTGCAGACGTAGATGCTTACGTATTTTTTTACCAAAATTTAATGTCCCAATTGGACAATATTGGATACAGGTAAGAGGGGTGTTATAAGTTTGACGTGCGTGTCTGTGTATCCTAAACGAATAAACCAATTTCGATGCGGCTTTTCTGTTTGAAAGCTAACGAAATCGAGATGGTTTTTAGCTACATTTAATCAAAATTGATTGAGTCGTTTAAGTTATCAGCAATCGAATGTAAGGGGTGATATTTTTTATTTTTATTTTAGAGTTATAATACCTACGTAAAAAACAGTCTCAGTCATCATCAGCTCCCTAATACTTATTTTATTTAAGTTACTTTGAAGAATGTGTAAAGTAGTGAGAATAAGCCAAAGTAACAAAAACCAAAAACAAAGTGACAAAAAACTCTTCTACAGGTTCTATCCAATTTAAACCCAAGCACGTTACGGGTCAACAGCCAATCAGGAAGCGATCACATGTCAATCACCAATTACATCGCAGTTTGTCCTCGGTCACTCGCCGCTGACCAATAGCCCGTCTGAATTTCAATTCCATTCCAAATTCGAATTGTGCTCTTCCATTCTTTACCCATTTTAGGGTGTAGACCGTTAAAACAATTGAAATATGGTTTAAGTTAGATTACCTATATGAAAAAAATTGTCTCAACAATTTGAATCTAGATACAACTTGGACGAATTTTTTTTGAGTATTTTATATAGGTTTCTAGGGGAAGTTAGTTCAGTTTCATGGGCCGAATCACCCCCTAAAGTACCGCTGACTGACTCATCCCTGATAAATGCATTTCGTAATTATTTTGCTACCAATATAATTTAAATTCTCTATGTATTAATTTAAAGAAATTTCCATTTGTTTTACAAGAGAAAAGCCTCTAAGGTCACTTTTAAACGTTAAACACTAAAAGGCCCAAATTAAGGTTTTCCCTTGTGTCGTAAGTCCCTCGGAACATACATAAAGAGAGACACGAACACTCATGACATGAGAACAAATATTTGCATTGTACACAAATATTTTCAAATTCAAATTCAAATATATTTATTGCAATGTTACAGGTAAAGAAATAACATAAGATGGTAATATACAATATAACGTGCGCTGTAACATACCATTATGTCATGCAATATTAATGGGTACATTTTTCCATATTTAATATGTTTGTTAAATTATTCTAACTTTTACATATATAATTAACTTATTCTATACATATATTGCACTTTAAGATTATCTGATTATTTTAAGATTATTTACCCGCTGAGAATCGAAACCAGGACTATCTCTTGACCAAACCGGCCGTGCTTTTTCCTTATACAACAAGTCAGTGCTAAATACTTCAGTTGCTGTTAAACAACCAAAATAAACCCCACATTAGCTACTTAGTTGAATAAACCTCATTGAGTAGTAAATAGGCTTAGCCTTACGCAACCAGTTTCTTGCAGCCACCACCGGCTTATGGTGGCTATGACTAATTAACTTCCTTTACATTTTCCGAAAGTGAAAACCATTATGACCATCTCCATATACTACGCCTCATACAATGTATGCATGAGTACATGTATTATCTACTTAATAGCAATCATAGGCTACATTTGATCCTACAGCTGGGCACGATATATCTTGTAGCCCACGTGGGCGGAAAGCTAGTAATTAATAAAACCTACTTAGTACATAAAGAAAAACAAGAAAATTACACTGTTTATAACGGGAAATCACTATTCAATGTAATAATTACTTTCTTTACCGTGTTAGTTTGTGGCGAATTTTACCAATTATGGTGTCAGAGTTTTCAAACCGCCAAATGGCCTTTGACTCTACTCAGAAGAAAGTCAAGCTTCTGCCGTTCGTTTAAAAAAAGTACGCGTCTAAGGTCCGTATCACAGAACGCAACTCAGGTTCTGATCTATGCTTAAGTAGCCGTCGTATTTGTTATTTTGATAGTAAGAGAAAAAGACAATCAATACTTAAGTATACATCAAGACTTGAGTCTCCTGTAATATGGGTCCTAGAGTGATTTTCAATACGAAAGTTTTATCAACAGTTTTATAACCGGGACGTAGTATTTGAGCTCCCCCTTACAATTCAACTTGCCGCTCCTGCACATATGTGCAACCAGCCTAATAAGCCGGCTATTTCCTACTTCAAATGCTAATGTTCTATCTATTCTAGGCCTCACTTCCTTCTGCCAAGTTTTTATGATTATATCTGACAAAATTTGTCAAATATTTTCATTATTGTTATTTTAATGATGTGGTTGTATTTTTTTCTAGTAACTTTGGGCTTTTTAAATGGCTGTAAAACAATCTTTTGCAAATTTTTTTTGAAGTGAAAACTTCTTTAGCGGCGTTGAGCACTTTTAGTATGGGAAAAAAATGTTAAACTCGCGATGAACTCGCGTCAGATCGTCAGATGTCACGTGACCCTGATCGAAAATGCGTAGGATAGAGTTGCCACCTTTTTTGAAGTGAAAATTTCTTTAGCAGCGTTGTGTACTTTGAAGTATGGGTGGAAACCCGGACGGATGGCAGCCCTATGGTAAAATTATCTCTGTGACAGTTGTCAACGATGTTATCGATTATTCGCACATACGAATTGAAAGTAGACAGTTTGGTCGTGTGGAAAAGTTTCCAGATTGTAAGCAACAGGTCAAGGGTTCGAATCCTGAGAGAATAACGGACTCTTTTTGTATATTTTGTTTTATTTCCATATTAATGCACAACGTTAATGTTCAAGTTTTCACTTCTGCCGGCACTCCTGGAGTGCAACCCATTGTTTTTTTTTTTAATGGAACTCCATAATGAGGTAAGTAAGTTACAGTATAAATTTTTGTTCCTCTGTAAAATGCAATCTAACTGCATGTACTGACTCTCTGACTCATCAACGCCCAGCCCAAACCCTTAGACCTAGAGAGCTGAGATTTTGCATTACAGAAGTCCCGGGTATCTACTTGTATTTTAATAATTTAGCTTATTATTTTATACAAGGTGTTTCATAAAAACCCAAAAAAAGAAATTCCTTAAAAGTGAAATAGTCGCAACTCTAGTAATCAGTTGCACGGTTTGACATCTTTCAAAATGAAAGTTTCATATAATTAATATGACATACCTACTTGTCATATTTGTAATAGAGCTGCGCAATAAGCTAAATCTACATCTACACTAATATTATAAAGAGGAAAGATTTGTACCTATTTTTGTATGTTTGTAATGAATAGGCTCAAAAAGTACTGGACCGATTTCAAAAATTCTTTCACCATTAGGATACTACATGATCCCTGAGTAACATAGGCTACATAATTTCCATGAATTCCCACGGGAACGAAGTCCCGAGCGGGATGCTAGTTTTAAATAATTTTGAATTATCTTTTTTTCTTGGTTTTTTTGAAACACCTTGTAGATACTATTTAGATTTTGTAGGCATTAAAAATAATAAAAATGCAATAATGTTAAAAATTCACCTAATGACAATATTGAGGGAAAACTCATTAAAAAACAAAAGAAGTCAGCTTTTCCTTTCCAGAACTTTCTAATTGTAAACAAAACAATCCAGTTTAGCTCTGCAGGGTTGCCGTATTAATTACAAACTACCAATACAATCCTACCAACTTTTATTTGCGAGTATTTAAGATTCTTTTCATACATGGTCACGGTTTATCTTCTCTTTTCCAAGTGAAAAACTAAAATGGTATTCCCGAAATACCAACTTATATTTACCGCTGATTTTAAATTTTCCCCTTAAAGTGTCTATGATAAGTTGAGCTGTACAGACGCAAAGTTAAGTTGGTTTTCTAGTAATGAGGTAAGCTGGTATCATCCATCAGTGTTGCCAATTACAAGCGATCACGCGTGCGACTGGCAACCTTATTTCTTGAGAAGGTTTTTTGTCGGTAGGTAGCGAAAGGAGTCTTTGCCATATTGTAATGGTTAGTTTTAAGTTTTGGTCAAGAGTCTAAGACTAGATTGCTTATAGGCCGATTGTTAAGGAATAACTTAAGGGCCCTTTATGAAGACAAGCATTAAATTAAATGCTTTCATGTTTTGTCTCTAAGGCAGGTTAAAAGAAGCTAGTGGCAATAGTGATGAGGCTCGGAATAAATGTTCATTATGACATTTCTTTGCTGTGAATGAATAATAATAATAACTCTAAAATTAAAAAAAGTTATTACTGCCGACATTCGATTGCTTTAGACGGCTGAACCAATTTTGATCAAATTTAGTTAACAACCATCTAGATTACGTCAGCTTTCATCGGTGCATTAATTTAGGAGCTACGATGCTACAGACAGACACACAGATACACAGCCATACATATACACAGACATACATATACACCCGTCAAAAAATAAATAAAATAAATAAATAAACGCTACACACTCAAAGGCCCACACTAAGGTTTTCCCTTGTGTCGTGGGTCCCTTGGAACACACATAAAGACAAACACAAACACCCATGACCCGAAAACAAACATCTGCTTTTTACACAAATGTTTGCTCCGACTGGGGATCGAACCCAGGACCCGCCGATCAAGAGGCAGCGTCACTACCACTCGACCAAACTGGCCGTCAAACTTATAACATCCCTATTTTTTGTCGGGGGTTAAAAATTAAAACCACAGAGGTTAATGGTAACCTAAAAGTAGCCTATATTGTCACTTTCCAGCCCTATAGTCAAGTAGGTAAAGTCAAGTATGTCCCTACATTGGTGGTGGTACATATTATTGGTAGACAATCCCTATTAATATTATAAATGCGAATGTCTGTCTGTCTGTTACGCTTTCACGCCTAAACTACTGAACCGATTTTGATGTTTGGTACACAGATAGATTAGACCTTGGAAAAGGATATACATATATATCCCACATCCCACAGCTGGGCACGATATAACCTGTAGCCTACGCGTGGGCTACACGCGGGCGGAAAGCTAGTAAATTAATAAGTGCAGACTGTGAAAACGGAAAGGTACAGCTTTGGGGATGGTTTTGTAAATCGCTCTTATTGACAACCCAGAAAGTTGTACCTTTTACTTAACATAGACATAAATCGTTATCTAAGCAGCCTAAATTAGTAATGCTAAAAACTGCTAAAGTAATAAATTGTCCCACATTTTATTTTTAATCTTTATAAATGAATATTAAAAAAAAATGTTTCTCAAAAATAATTAATTGCCTTTTAACGGTGCAAGTCTGTTTTTATTAAACACAAACAAGTCAACATTTTTCACACCACTTTTTTTCTCAACAGAGACATCAATAAATCAATCAAATTTAAAATTCGAATATATTTTAAGAGCTCAACGAATTAATGAAGATATCTTCTAAAAGCTTAGTATATTTAATAGATGTAACGATTCTAACATAGTGCGTGAACTTCGACTCTCGCGCATGTAAATCACTATGGACTTAGGGATTGATATCAATGGTGCAGTATATCTTATAAGTACTAAAACAGTCAACTTACAAGATTATTGTTGAGATAAATTTCGAAGGACGGTACATCGGATGACTTTTGACCTCGAGTATATTGGAGATAAGCTAGGCGAGAGCGGATTAAAAAAACGCCATGTAGCCCTGTAATGACGTCACAGTGACGTGATGACGTCGGACCTGTCCCCACATCGCGTCATAAAATTAAAAAATACCCTCGTGAGTGTTATAGATGGTTAGAGCGACTGTTTCAAACGTTACCGGAAGTTGAAGGCTCCAAAGAGACAACCTTGTATACTTGTATACTTAAATTATGACGCGCACATAGAAGAAATAGAGTACTTAACAAATTTTTTAATACTAATTATAAACTAAAAACTAAATAGTCAAGATATTTTAATTTCTACAAGCATGCTAAGTTTATTCATAGAACCGCTAAACCCAACCGCTAACTCATGTCCACTGTAAACACAGTTATAAAATCACAGCTAATACATCGATACAGAGTTATGGGAACAGAGAACATCTGTTCTCAACACAGTACTACAAATTCGATTTTATTATAAGAGCATTATAAGAGCGTCGTGGGAAATACGTTTTCACCAAAAACTCGCGTTCGAGACTTAAGTGGTCACCTCTGTAATAATTTAACATAACAAATTGCCGATTTTGTCGCTTAAAATTTTAATGCTAATTTCTGATTGGTCCTCATGGCTGTGAATGTAGATGTAGATTTTTCTTATTGGTTGATTTTAAATTAGTAATAATTAAAACAGCCATTGGACTGTGCCAGTTTAGTTACCATAAGAAAATTTGGTCAAAAATAACTACGGACGATAAAACTCAAATCTCTTTAGAGAATTAATAAGGACAATACAGAATTCAATTTAATTGATTATCCTAATAATAATATTATAAATGCGAAAGTTTGTGAGGATGGATTCGTTACTCCTTCACGAAAAAAACTACTTAACTGCTTAAACAACAGGATAACACAAATAATACATAATTATCCGAAATTCTCACGGGAACGAAGTCCAGGAAAATAATTTATTATTAACCTTATTAATAATAAATTATTTTCGTAATTCACACTAGTACTGCAACCATTACACCTTGTCCAAAAGAAACCACTCAAATAAATCTTCAAGCTCCACGCAAACTTCTCTAATCGTTCCTACTACTCCCTCCTTGCCCCTATTGTCACCAAATGTGTGTTTACCCTCAATCGCTAAACAATTCAAGGGCATTACTCAAAGGAGGCGATCTGTCAACGGCTTAATGGCATCGAAACAATTTGGCAACAAAAAAAAAGGAAACACACGTCCTTACGCCACTTCCGTTTCCGAGCAACAACAAAAAAGTAACAAAACCTTTGGGGAAAATCTTTGGACGACTTTTGGTGTGTTTACCCTGCATCAGACTAATGATTCGATTTCCAACCTTGTTCACTATTTTTAAAGTCGCATTTTGATTGTTTCCTACCTGGTGGTTAGGGTAAAAGTACCGATAGGGGCCATAAAGGAAACCATTATTTTAGAGGGTTACACTGAAGGCATTTGTATTGGGAATTTGAAGAAGTTCGACAGTTTGTTTTCGAGTGCATTTCGTCATTAATCATTGTTTTGTTCCCGTTTCGAACGAGAGTTTTATATTTGTATTTTACCTGTTTTTTCTCGGGAGACTTTTCTTCTTGACAGTTTTTCTTTGTAATTGATTGTATGGGAATGTATTTTCTGTTTTGGATTCGTATTTATTGATGAACTCAGATAAGGGAAAATTTATATTCTTAGTTATCGTCATATTTATGTGAAAATCTGTTTATTTGTTTGTCCTTCCTTCGTTCCTATAAGGAGTAACGGATCGTCGTGAATATTTTCACTGGGATGGGGCAGGAGACTCACATGGGCTACTTTTTAAGCAAACAAAGTCGCGGGCAGAGAATTTATTGGTTACGATACTTACATTATAGGCGCAAATAATATCAAGTGTGCTTAGTTTGTTATGGGGAGTACTTCAAATCTTACCAAAAACTGCGAAACATAACTGAAATAGCCAAAGCAACCATTTTGTAAAAGAGCTACCGACCCTCAGGCCCATTTCCTCAATTACCATCATAGTTAGGTACTAATCTACGCCAAAATATCTCTCAAGGAAAGATAAGAAAGATACCTACAGAATATCTATTTTCAGTGCCTTTACGAATATCTGAAAGTTATTAAAGTGTGGACAGGCTTTGAGATCCGCTGGTATTGAAGGATTTTCTATATCCGCCGCTTTCCTTTATACCACCTGCAATTTTATCCGAAGGCAACGTTATGAACTTGCAATGAAAGGATAAGTGTGGATACGACGGAAAAGTACGATGTTTACTAGGAATTAAGAATAAGAGTAACTTTATTTGCCAAATATGAAAATACAAATTACATAGACTTTCTGTATCCCGTGATAGTTTGTAAACTGTGTTAAAATAACTTAATTAATAACCTTTCTTGTCTTATTTAGCCTAAAATGTCCCCCTGCTGGGCAACATTCGCTTTCCTTCAGTTTAACCAATTCGATAAGAAATTAATGGAAAAGTTGCAGGGAAGAACTAAAGGAGGAATGGAATTGCAAGTTGGGAAAATAATTGCAAAGTATATATACACTTAAAGTGCAGTAACACATTTGTGAATGTTTTGATACCATAGTACAAAAAACTTTGCAATGCAAAGGCTCAAATAAAAGCAACCCTCGAAGTTTTTACCGAATAGGCGCAAAGTTAAAAATACTTTGACTTATTTTTTGTATCGTTCTGAATGTTCTATGAATTAAATTTATTTTAAACTTTGACTTTTGACTTTGAATGAGCTAAACATTTATTAGCATTGCTAAAGAACATGGTCTTTCAATCTATTCAATAAGCTAGGGTGATGATAAATACAATTGGTGTGCTCAGATATTTATGTTTATGGCCTAACTGCACTGTTTGTGTATTAGCCACGGACAATATAAAACCGAGGAAACGTCATATCATAAAAAAAAAGAATTTGGCATTTTTTGGATTTAGTATTTAGAAGCTCATCGCACGTGTAGTAGAAAAAGGGCCTTTTTATGATTCAAACGGCACAGCACGGCAGAATTTGAATAACCCCTATCATCCCATTTTCTAGTATCACTAGTGAATAGGAGGCAGTGGTAACACAGTTTTGCCGTACCGTTTTGGAATTATAAAAAGGTCCATAGTGTTTCTTACCTATTCTATATTTCGACACAGTTATATTACTTGAGAATTTTTGTTAAGATTGGTAGGTCTGATTCACGCCCACAATTATGGCTAATTTTAACTTCAGGTAATATCCACCTAAACCTAGCAACTGATCGGACATCGTTTTCTTGGCTCCTTTAAGAAAATGCAGCTGACTGGGAGCCTCTGTATAGCTTCTATTAATATTAGATTTATATTAATATCTCCTTCAGATCCTACATTGGTTCTTTGATAGAGAAACCAGTCAAGTAATTACTTAGATCACTTTGATGAAACGCTGCAAGTAGCTTATTATGACCAAGTTTTTATAATAAGGTCCTTTTTAGACGAAGCTGTTTAAAAGATCTATACAGGTTTTGTTACTTATTTTATTAGAAAATTTTCATATAACAAAGACAATTGGCCTTTTTACAAGCTTTTATTTAGTTTCACCTGTCCCGATGTCTGTAATGACATCTTGCAAGTTAAACTTGACCACGGTTTCCGATTGAGCTAAAATTTTGTATACATATCTATATTGCGTGACAATGCATCAATTTCGATTATTTTACAGTGGACCACCTCAGGAGTATAAACAAAAAAAGATTTTGAAAATCGGCTTATAATTGGAAAAGTTATCGCGTTACAAACTTTAAAAAAAAACAAAGCAAACAACCGAATTGAGAACCTCCTTTTCTTTTTGCAGTCGGTTAAAAACGTACTTCTGAGACTAACATATCTAAATGTCTGGTAAGATTAATCTGCGTAACAATAAAATAATCATTCCACGATTGGGCAAAACACTCTTTTTATGATATTTTGAGGACTGTTGTTACATCAGAAGGCCGAGTACGATAGTGACAGCGCCGCGACAACACCGCGGTATGTCAAAATGTCAACATTGACAACACTATAGGGCAAGCAAGCCTTTGCGCGGGGCCCTTGCGCAATCAAAGTGAAGTTTCAGCGTGAGCCGAGCGCGAGTTTCTCGTTATCGTGCTAGAGCTGCAGCATGTCTAGTAGTATTTTAACATACATAGATACGGTCACGCATATTATTTCTATCGGGGTAGGCAGAGCATCTGATGGAGTAACCTGATGCGCTGGCCTCTGTACATTTTAAGTTTTTCTTTCACTTCCAGTCCAGCCAATTTAGTGAAATACTAAATTTCTATAATTTAAATGTAAATAATATTTTAAAATACTTCATTTGGCTATGCACTTTGAGATAAGTAATTTTGTAGTAGCGTCACCTAGCTTGTTAAACTACTACTTACTTTCTTTAACAGACATTTATCCAAATCTTAAACACCATGAGAGGTGATTGCACCACAAAATATTCGGTAACCAAATCTATGGATGGTCGTCACCAAAAGTATTCGATTACCCTACAAGGACTACCGCAGATCGTATCTTCATGGTCTGTCTTATGGTTTGTTTGTGGACAACACTGTAACGTGAGAAGTTTTATGCTTTACTATTCTCTACATACGAGAAGTCAACATGCCAAGCAGGCAAAGATATTTCAGCGAGAACATGTTATTTACTAGCACAGACTATTTCTCAAATCATTTTTAGGGATAGAAATAAGTTCAGCGCGAATGGGACTTGAACATTAAAATCTTCCGGTGCTCTAACCAAGCGTGCCTTCAAGTCAAGCGGCGAAATTTCTCATTCGCTTACTAAGCACATTACGTCGTGCGTACAGATTATTTTTTGCTAGGTATCCATGCTGAAAAGATTTGGCTGTATGACTACGTCCTATGTTCATCCTGATAAATGAATTAAAATTACTGAAAGTTTTGCCAATGTCTGACTATTTTAATCAAAACGAATATAAGTGATGAAGTCGCTAATACCGTGACATGATGTGCGATTTATCGCGGGCCGTGCTAGCTATGCAGCTTTCAAAACTCAAATACGAGTGGTTTAGTAGGTAGTTTGACCTTTCGTGAAATAAGAAAAGAAAAAGAAAATTCTAGCAGAGAACAGTTCTAGTGTTCGAGAAAGTTCGACAAACATTTCAACCGTAAATCCGATTACAAACCGAAGCGTAACTCCAGGTCAACTGCCTATAAATCGAAGCTTACTCCATATTAATTAGCTCGCGTGAGCGTCAGCTACTGGGCAATGTCGTCCAAGATTTACGCTTTTCGAAAACTATATTTAAATTGTATGTATTCGTATGAAAAATGGCCCATTTCTAGGGGATGACGGCGCGTATGCGCTCGCTATTTAATAGTCGAAGAATATGAAATGTACCATACGTATCATGTTACTAAAGATCAAAATTAATATAAATAACATCAAGTGTAGCTTTTGGGTTTATCGACACGACATTTTCTGAAATGAAACTCAATAATTGGACTTAAGAACTTAAATGTATTTGGGCTAAATGTTTACTATGCTTAAAATTAAAAAAATATCCAATTTCTTCAAATATCCGAAGGGCCAGAGTGATGTTAAAATGGGCCTTTTTATAATTCGGAAACGGCACGGCAAAATTGAATTACCATTTCCTTCTATGTACAAGTGATACTAGAAGCTGGGAATATAGGGGGCAATGGTAATTTAAATTTTGACATGCCGTGCCGTGCCGTTCGAATTATAAAAAGGCCCAATAAATTTAGATACTTGATCTTTTATTAATTGGCGGAATGTAACAATACACAAGGGATTTATTGATATTAAAATAGAATTAAGACTTAAGACATAAACTTAAAACAGCAAATATAAAAAGCAACCTAAAAGTTGAACTAAGAAAAAATATATAGTAACATGGTGTTATACACATTATGCCTAACAAACGGTGCTGACTCAGCAACAGTCAAAAAAAATTGGTAAGAACCTAGGTAAGAAACCTAGGTAAAACCCATCTTGATTATGTCAGCTTTCATACAAAAAAAAACACATAGAAATCGGTTATTCGTTATTCGTTAAGAAGCTACAACGCCGCAGTCAGACAAAGATATAGAGATACACATGTCAAACTTATAACACCCCTCTTTTTTGTCGGTTGTTAAAAATTCAAATTAACAAATACCACTACATCACATACCACCTAACGTGGGAAATCCAATCCTATCTCGTCTTGACGCTTCATCACCATATTTAATTATCGCGTGTGACTTCTGTTAAGCCTAAGGCAGAGGAATGGCTTATCCCAATGTCCTCTGTCTGACACCAAAGATTGATAGCGTGAATGTTTATTCATGTTATGGCTAGAAATTTCCCGTCTTAAGACACAACGGTAAACGATAATTAAAAGATACCTAGGCTTGCGCAGAACGTTTTTAGTCATTGTTTAAGAATAGTTAAGCTTAATGAGTACTTATTTAACTGCAATGTTAAGTCATTAAAGTTCGTTTATATGTTAAACGAAGGATATAAGACTTTGTTTTATACATTATCATTTTATTTTATCTAAACGATAAATGTAACAGCAGCTTTTAGTCTAATAAAACAGATTATATTTTAAAATAGCTGTAAAATAAATTGTGAAATTTTTTTTGACTTAAAGTCTGATCTTAATACATCACTAGAGGATGCCCTGGACTTTGATTTCATGAGATTTTCTTAAAATACTTCCTTATTCCTTGGCTACTTTAAAAAAAAAACACCTTTGTGCCATTCAGCATTCTAGGTGCAAGGGTTTAGGTTGAGCTCTGGTGAGTCAGGATCTGCATTTTTATTTACTAAACTAGCATCCCGCTCGAGACTTCGTTCCAGTGGGAATTTGGGTAAATTTTGTAGCCTATGTTACTTAAGGATAATGTAGCTTCCTAATGGTGAAAGAATTTTTGAAATCGGTTCAGTAGTTTTTAAGTTTAGTCGTTACATACAAAAATACAAATATTTCCTCTTTATAATATTAGTATAAAAGTACAAATAAAGATAAATAAAATATGCTGACTGATATTTGATAATCATATAATAATGAATAAGAATTAAAACAAAAATAATAAAGTTCTCGACTTACTTGCTAACGCTGCCATTTGGGCTGTTTGGACTAAGAAAGCTACATTTTTGCACAAGGGTTAAGGCCAGATTTTTAATCTTCTTCTTATCGTGTAGATATAGTCAAGTGTGTGGCAAACTTGGCTTACCATGGTGTCAGAGTTTTCAAACCGCACAATGGCCTCTGACTTGGTTTTATCGACAGCTTAACGTGGCCTCCGAAGCACGGAAACGCTCGTGATAAATTGCCACTTTAGTCACCCGTCGGGTTCCCTGCCTCTGTGTACGTTGCTTAACCTCACTGATCGGTTGAGATTTTAAATTAAAGCTCCGAACTCAGAGGGAACCAATTTGGCCAAATGTAAATTAAGTTACTGGGCATCTTTTAAAAGAAAGCCGTTCAGTTTCAAACGAATCACGTCAGAAAGTTTTCTTTTACATAATGTTGGATCTCAAAACCGCATCTAAGCAATTCCTGATTTCGACTCCCAGTTTGTTTATTTTTTTGTATAAAATTGTTTTTTCTCGGGTCTGGGTGTTTAGGGTTTCTTTAGCGCTGGACCCCAGTCCGAAGTTTACTCCCAAGTAAAAGAAAAACTTAGAATGTGCCAGCTGCCAAAAGTTTTGCTGTATTACGGGCGAAAGGCTGACAACATCTCACTATTATCTATCATGTTTCATCTAATAACCCTAGATATTTATGTCGAATGTGGCATGAAGTGGTTCTAGAACCACTGTTGCTCTGCCTACCCCGAAGGGATTACAGACGTGAGCGTATGTCTGTATTTTTGTGTCCCAAGGGACTCATGATACAAGAGAATCGCCTTAATGTAAGGCCTTTGAGTGTATGCAGTTATAAATATCTTGTCTATACCAACAAAATGGCCCTACAATTTATAGACAAGCATATCTTGAAGTAGTTCAAATAAAGCATAATAACTCCATTTAAACAAATCTAAATACTCTAGAACTCTCACGCAGATAAAATGGACATCAATTTAACGACTATCTCCCTCTGTGAATAATTGCAGTACTACCACTGTTGTGTGAAACGGACAAACAGACTGTATATAGTGAAGATATAGTGTGGAGTCTAGTGTTTATGTTAATTAGGCTGCCCCATGCCACTGTGGTTAAGAGACGGGCTGGTTGCAAAAACATGGAACTGTTAATCAGCATTAAATACATTTATAGTTATTAGAGCGTTTGAATTTTAAAACAGCTTGTACACTAGTTTATTTTTCTTTGAAATTACTTCACTCGCGCTATACTGTGTAGGTACTATATTAAGTAGAGTTAGAACCTATCAGCGTCTTGGTGTGGTGGTTTAAGGCGAGATCCCAGAAAGACAGTTCTTTTCTATACTTTAAGTTAAGGTAATTACTTTATTACAGTCAAACGTAGAAACGATATCCAAGATAAAAATGTCGGGTTAATTCTCCTATGCGAATCACAAAGATCAGATGAGAACCGCTCTATCTACCTGAAATGCAAAATATTGGGTTATGGGTGTCATGGTTTAGCTTAGCATGCCTTCTGAAGCACGGAAGTGCTCCTGTTAAACTGCTACTATGGTCACCCAATCACTATTCCTACCCTGTTGTACGTTGCTTAACTTCATTGAGCAATTCCGAACAGTATACGAATAGGGACAACACCTAGTTACTGTTAAAGTTTTAGTGCAGTGTTGACACCGCTTCTAATGCTGCAACCACAAATCTACTCAGTTATTAACTTCAGTAAAAGGTATGACACTGTTACTAATCTGCCATTGGGATCCAAGCGCTTTGATATGAAAAATTTCAGCAAACTACCGTTTTCGTGCAACCGGCCTCAAACACTACGGGTAAATCTTTCCCGACCTCTCCCAAGACTAATGTTCACGCCGGACGTTGCTCGCCGTATTGTGCTTTATTTGTATTCGCTAATGTATACAATCTCTAATTACACGCAACACCTTCCAATGGACAGGGTTGTCAAAAAGGAATGAGACGTTTCCTTTAATTGTGGGCATTGTGGCTACCTTGTGACACACATAAACCCGGACGGAAATACGACCATTTCCTTTTTACACGAATATTTATTTGTCATAAGAACGCAAACCAAACGCAGGATCATCGAAAGTCATCTTAGGTAAGTATTAGCATTTTTAAAAAACCAACAAAAAAAACCTAACAGATTTTAAAATTCAACTATTTGGCATCATTAAAAATTGCAGTTCAATAAAGTGGTAAAATTTAAGTCAAAACGATACATAAGTACTTTATATTATTACGGCACAATAAAATTGTCGTACATCAGAATACTACAGGGATATTAAGACTAGGGCTAAGTATGAAACAGCTTTCCAAAAAAAAACTACAAACTGCCAACCCTATCAAAATTTAACGCCTTGGCGTAACTCCCAGGTCCCTAGGTGTTGTTTTCCCGCTAATTAGGATTGCCTAGGTTTTGCCTAGGTGTTGGAATCCTTGTAGGTTTCCATTCTGGAACGTAACAGTGCCTTTGTTAAATTAACTGTTCTGTCGTTTTGTTACAGACGCACAGTTTTTGCTCTCACGGTGCAAAAACAGTGTTTTTTATTTGTTTTAATTACCTAACTTCTATTCTTGAGCTTGGTCGCTAATTCAACTAGCTTGAGTCTTCAGCTCGAGCACAATGTGAAAACAACGGCGTCAAAAGTCAAAAAAGTTTTGAAACGACAACACCAGAGGGCGAGCAAGAATGGAGCATACCTTTTTGCGGTGTCCTTGCACAATCAAACTGAAGTTTCACCGTCAGTGGAGTAGCGTGCTATAGCGTGCTGGAGGCTTACCATGATCGCTTAGCGCGATCCAATTTAGGACCTAAAGAAGTCTGCAACGTTTATTCGTACCATGATGGCTTAGAAGCGATTCAATTTTGGCGCTGTTGCGATTCAAAGGCAGACCAGCGATTTATATAGACATTTAAAATGGACCATAGACAACCGAGCAGTTCAAAAGCAGCGCCATCATGGTACCATTTTAAAAAACATTCTAATTGCGAAGCAGTTCATTCGCAGGAGACGTAAAAGTGGTGCACACTTTTACGTCTCCTGCGAATAAGCGTATTTTACTCCGCTTCACGTCATCATATTATGTAGACCTATGACATTTAAAGACTATAATGAAACAGCACAACTAAAATAAATTTAAATTGTTTTTTCAGTTGAATCTCATTTCTAAGAAAATTCCCGAATAGATTGTACTTTAACAATTTAACGAGCAAGCATTATATTTGCAATTTTACTTAAAGCATTTCGATTATTATGTAGATTGACAATATTGATATTATGAAGTCATTTTGAAGAATACTTAGTTTAAAGCATTTGCAGAGTGAACCCAATTCATTATGATTGCAAGTAAAATTACAACCCAATGATAGAATCATCCTTAAGCATCACATAAATCCTACGACTATTAAATAAAACATTCGTGCATCCATGTTGAATAACTTAACTAAACAGTCACGGCAATTTTAACCGTTTAACTACGGTTTGAATAACAACTTTGACAATTAAATTGGTAGCAATCTTGTCCGTCTCATGTATTCTCACCAATAGGAAATAAGTAGCAAATTCAAATTAACTTTAACAGTTCTATCACGAATTAGACCCGGCAAGCGTCGCGTGCGCGTCACGTATTTTTTTATCATTCTATTGTTTTTCAAATAACGCCTTCTCATTGGCCGACAAAAACCCGAGTGGGGCATTCTTATCTTTGATTGGTTGATATGAAATGAATGCAAAATAATGATGGCTTCGCGAGTGACATGACATATTGTTGAATAAATTAATTTTCTCGCTCTGTGATTTTTATTGGACCAGTTTTTTAATTGTTTTGTGCTAGTTAAGTTTATTTAAACCGTTAGCTTATGACTTATTTATTAATACAGTAGGTATGTATTAATTGTCGAATGGTCGTCTTGATTTGGCCGTGACATCACTGTGAGTAACTAGGTAATTACATTTATATATTTATTATAGTGTGTTTAAATTAGTGGTACAGCAGCGAGATAGAAAATATTTAGTGAGTAGTGATTCAGAGTCCGACTTGCTAAAAAATACAATAAGGCGACAACCGATCATTGAGGTTAAGCAATGTACACAAAGGTAGGGAACCTGATGGGTGAAAAAAGTGGAAATTTATCATGAGCATCCATGCTTCGGAGGGCACGTTAAGCTGTCGGTTCCGGCTGTTGTCGATTGACTACAGTCATTAAAACCAAGTCAGAGGCCATTGTGCGGTTTGAAAACTCTGACACTAGGGTTAGCCAAGTTCGCCACACACTTGACTATACCTACACGATAAGAAGAATAACAGTTTTCACAACTGTCTAGCGCAATGTGTTTTTATTGTAGGTACCTAAATTACACACAAACACTATAGCTAACAAATAAATGAGAATTTCATGGGAACATCATAATTTTAAAATTTATTTTACTATAAAGTATAAAATAAAGAGAATAGTAATTTCACCACAATAATTTCTAATTTAACAACCGAAGGATTAATTGCAGAATTTGACGTCGAAATTGCACGTATAGGCTTTCTCAACGATCAGATAAAAGTTGAAATTGAATTGTCAATAATTGCTAGTAAGCTTAGGGGTCAGCCAGACCCATGCTAGGGGTTAATACTAAACATGTTTCAGCTTTATTAAATTAAATCCTTTACGTTTAGGAGGTGTTCCTGGAAACTCTGGGTCTATATGGAAATTATTATTGTAAAATTAATAACCCCGTTTACATCCTTTGCTTTTTATTGCTGGTTCTTAAATAGCAGCTAGTATATAGCTAGTATTTGCTTACTGCTACAGCCATAAGCTCGTATCGTCTATTTTAAACCCCACCAAAAATGTAGGCCTGTTATAAGTTTGACGTGGTTATCTGGGTGGCTGTTTGTGGCATCGTTGCTTGTAAATGAATGGACCGAATTCGATGTGATTTTTTGTTTCAAAGCTGACGTGATCGAGACGCTACATTTTATCACAATTGGTTCAGCCGTATAAACGTTAAAAGCAATCTAATGTCGGGGGTGATACCATTTTTTTAAGTTATTAATAGCACTTACAGTAAAGCCTTTAAGTTATTAATAGCACTTACAGTAAAGCCTTTAAGTTATTAATAGCATTTACAGTAAAGCCTTTAAGTTATTAATAGCACTTACAGTAGTGCTGTATGAATTGTCCAAGAATATTTCTTTTTTGTATCTTTATTATTTTGCTTCTTTTTTTATTCTAGTATGTGTTGATTTTGTAAATAACGTGTGTGTTTAAGTGTTACAAATAAATATTTTATCTATCTATCTATCTTTATTTGGGTATTTATTATTTAAATGGGTCATCAAATCTTCCGATCCCACTTTCAAGTTCAAACTCCCGCTAAACTGAAGCCTCCTAGTTCCCACGTGCGCATAAAAGATGGCTTTTCTGCGCGCGCGCAACTAATGCTAACGTCTACCCGGGGATATGATATATTGACAGCGACGGACGGACAGATACACGGCCTGAGTGTGTTTGTAGTGAGTTAGTGAACTAACTGCTATGTTATTATTTTGTAGTTAGGCGGTTAGGAGATGTTTTTAAACCCAGACAAAAAAGAGGGGTGTTATAAGTTTGACGTGTGTAATTGTATATGTATGTTTGTGTAGGTATTTGTGTGTCAGTCTGTGGTATCGTATAGCTCCTAAACGAATGGAGCGATTTCTTATTTAAATTAGTTAGCGAAACTTTAGAGTTGATGCCCTATAAAATTATACAATGTTCTCCAAGGAACCTGTACTAAATTCTAAAAAAAATTCTCCTTCTCATATTAAAGACAAAGCATCTGGTCGCTCAAGTTGTATAGAAAGAGAGTTGCTGAAAAGAAAATGAAAATATATTTTTTTAATAAAAGGTTTTTTTAAAATATCTTTGCTTTATTATTAACTAATTTGAAATTGGGTGATAGAGTATCAAGCAAGAATCATCTTCCAGAATACGGACCCACGACTTACTGAACTACAGAATTCCGATGACCTTTCTTCCCTTTTGTCATACTGAAGTCAGAGCATAAGACATACTTACATTTACATATTTATTGCAAAACCGTTCTTATCACCAACATCATAGAACACACCTATGTAGTGACTGGATTCCGGCCTCTATATTTTAAACCAATCTTTTATTCCTGCTATGATTTAGTGAGCACTTGCCTCTAATTATAAAACGGAAAAATTGCAATTAGCTATACCAAGTGTATTTTATAATAAACTGACTTCAGACACCTGCCGCTGTTCTCCATCTGGCTATGGGAATCGCATATTCATAGTGAATAATAAGCACCATATTTCAGAACTCATTGTTTTCTTACGACTCTATAATTGAGCACCAGGGTGATGACAATATAAGTTATTGGAGGCATAATCTTTGACCGAGCGAAGTGTCTTCGTTTCAGCTTGGGCAAAAATGCTTTCGTGTATCCAGCTGTTCTCTTCGGGTCGCATTTCTCAACCGATTCTCGTGAAATTTTGTGAACAGGTTCGATAATAGGGATGTTGACTAATTTTTTTATATTGTTTATCTTAAAAATGAACTGAATCCAAAACCCAAAACCGAAATAATTTTTGAAAACTATTGAAAAATAAAAATAAATTTCAACAGAGAGGGAAACTGTCAAACTACAAAAAAGAGATGCACTTACAGGCATGTGACGTCACCGCCATTTGTTTGCGTAGGTAAAAACGAGAAAGCTAGCTCTCCCCACACAACAAGATAGCTAGTCCTTACGTTAATATAAATGCTAATTCATTTATAAATAAATTTTAATGCTGTTTTTGGATATTAATATATTTCTAGCATTATTTTTTGTTTCACATACAATAATTCATTAAATCAAACACTGTCAATATCCCTATTATATGGAAAACGTAAAAAATTTTTTACAGCCATTTAGAAAAAAAATTACACATCACAGAGCCACTACTTATTAAGGTAAGCGTTAGAGTTACCGAGAAATACCACACATAATACACCATAGAAAACTTTCTCAAAAAAAAGTACCACTATTGGCGCACATGGGATTCGTAATCTCACTACAATTACCTTCTCACTTTTTAAATTTTTTATGTAATAGGGAAAGAAATAGGATAAAGAAATTGGCCAAACAGTAGTATAATAACTTCATGTGACTTCACTTTAGGTAACTTCATTTGCAGGTATGTCCTACCGAAAAAAAATCATCAAGAGTAACTATTGCATAAGTCACAATGTGCGATTTTCCTAACATAAGTGGCCATGCTTATAGCTGGTGTTTCTCTACAAAACGGGGCATGCTCATGAGTTGATACTTGATCACTCTCTAGTTCTTATCGTTTTATACTTCATGTCGTTTGCAACATTGTATAACAATCGGATCAACAATAAAAAAATATATACAAAAAATGGCGCCAATTTTACTGATTGGTCTAATTCGACCCTTGGAAAGTAAAATGATTCACAAAAATTAAAAAAAAATACAATTGACCCAAATCGCTCGATAGTGACAAGAACAAGTATTTATAACTTAAATAATATGAAAAAAAAGTTCATTTTGTTTTGTCAGAAAAGTTCAGCTAAATATTAATATTGCATCTTTTGGGCTATCGCAGTAAATTACTTCAGTAAAATTACGGTTTTGCAAAATATTAATCAGAAATAGCGAGAATTTTTTAGTATAATCTAGATTTATAAATATTGTTAGACTCTATATGTACGAATCTAACATACATTCTTTCTGTAACAAAAAAGGTCTCGAATTTAGGAAAAAATAATAGAGTTTTAAAAATAATAGTAAATTAATAGTTTAAAAAGGAAAAATAATAGTAGGTCTCGAATTTAGCAAAAATAATAGTATTAAAATACTTTATGATATGCAACAGGGAGACTTATAAAATAAATTAAAAATACGATGCTGATGATAATGAGACTTAATAATGTCACAGGTTCATAGTATTTTCTGAATATCTAGTTTTACTACTCAAAGCGGAATCCCTGCGGTGTCCATGTGGGCAAAATACTAGGCAAATGTGCTTGCCAACTGGGGATAATGGGTGTGTGGCTGACCTTAGGTCGTTAATGTTAATTACCATGCACTTCAGGGTTCGCATAACTGCATCCAGAGTGATAAAAATGGTGGGTCTGTGATTCGGAGGTCACAAGTATTACAGAAAAAAATTACTATGGCTAGGTATTGTTACCAAAACATAAGCGGTAAATTAGAATTACGATTGTTCTTTTTGTAATACAATGTTGCTTTTTGTAATTTTTCCTATAAAAGGTTATAAAAATAAGCAGGTTAATTAATTCCCATAATTTCTACTAAAACCCTCTTTAAAAAAAATAAAGAATTAAAAAAAAAAACTACTAAAAACAGTAAAAGATAGAAAAAAAGAAATACGTACTTACAGATTAATACATGAATTGATCTTAAACAATTACTTGTAACATTATATTTTCTAGGTAAATCGAAACTTACACGACTAGCCAAGCTATAAACGAAGTTCATTTTCATATAAATTTTACACTCTGCAATGTTCGCACAATAATGGCTGCTATGTTATTAATTACGGACAAACAGACAACAGAAACTAGTATTAACCCTTGATATCCCACAATTTATACGCGCCTGAAACATGATATCCATAGCCTGCTTAGACCTAGTGCCGCCAGCGGCACTAGGTCTAGGGTTTTCGCTCGGAAAATGATTGTTGATAAGTTACGACTATTAGATTTCTCTTTTCCTTCGAAAAAACGTTTACTCTACGTGTTTAAGTTATTAGACCATTGAAAAATGTTTTTGTTTTGTTTTTATAGGTCAGCAAACATAGGCGATGTGAAAAAAACACTTTTTGGTGAACATATGACTTTCGTACCAATAAAAATAACAATGTAGAGTGTTTTAGTTTTACTTATCGTCATATTTACGTAAAAACAACGTTCAAAGCAATATAACACAATAATTACTTACCTTTATCACAAAAAAAACCCACAAAACAATAAAAACTCGACCGCACAAACACTCCGTACCGTCCCGAATTTCGCTGTCAAGTGGTGAATGATTTTTAATTTTTTTTTTGTTCCACGGGAAGCGATATTATTGGCTGTATAGACAGCACAGTTCGTTGTTCACTCGTTCAAAAAGTTTCATGCCATTAGAACACCTATGTTCATCAGAATAAGGCAAAGTGTCCGCTGCAAATTCTTGGCATTATATAATGCCATGTGGGAGACAGCGCGGTTTTGGGCGCACATTACATCATGCCGCGTGGGAGATCACGGGTTAAGACTGGTGTATTAGAGAGGTGGTCTTGAGAGAAAAGGTGTAATAATAGAGGAAGAGTTTTCAAATTATTAAGTACGATTTACAAGCAGCTGTTCTAAACTTGTGTAATTGAGTATTGTGGTTTAAAAAGCAAGGAGGAAATTACATGATAAAGTAATAAAAGAAAATGAAGAATTTTTAGAATGTTAGATCAATAATGGAGTGAGCTCAAAGGTTTTTGAAAAAAAGGAACAATTTCATCATTGCCAAATTTTGATGCATAAAAATGCAGGATCTTGACTCACTCACTGATCCATCAACGCCCAGCCCAAACCTGTGGACCTGGAAAGTTGAAATTTAGCACAAAGTTTCTTTTTGTAACATAAGCAAGGAATAAGAAAAAAAAATACGAAATTCCCGCAGGAACCGAAACTAAACTAAAGTTAGGAGTAACCATAGATAAGTTAATTATAGGAGTGACAAATTTTTGTCATCTTTGAATTAAAATTTAGCATACCGATGACTATAAAATCAGCAGTTTGTTGAAGAAAAGACGAAAGATCTAAGAGTAGATGTAGACGATATTGTAAGTTGTGCATATGTGGATGATAGCATAACAGGAAAATATATGTTTGTAACCTTTTCAATGCGTAATTTTTGACTTGTCAAAAGCAACTCTTTATTCGCTGTCGAATCGCTCGGCTTGTATGGAATACTATGAGAATTTGTTTGATGTTTTGCCATGTGGCGTCATCCAACACACGGGCACTAGGCCAAAAAACTTAAGAAGAAAAAGAAGATTTGAACTAGAACGCAGGCAAGAAAGACTTCATTTAGCATTCGATTCGATGAACACTATAAAAATAAAAAAATTGTGTCACCCCCGACATTAGTTTGCTTATAACTTTTAAACTGCTGAACCAATTGTGATCAAATATAGCTAAGAACCAATTTGATTACATCGACTTTTAAGGAAAATTTTTTTAGGAGCTACGATGCCACAAACTGATACAGATACACAGACATAAAGATACACAAATGCACACGTCAAACTTATACAGGGCTTTAGGTATCTCTCTTACAACCTCTCGGGTGGTTAATCAGTCCATGAAACTGAACAACTTCCCCAAGGAAAATAGGTCAAAATACAAAAAAAAATTATGATCTCCCATTCAAAATGAGCTATATGCTGATGAAGTTTGTATGGGAACTCAATTTTTTTTCGTATTTCGACCTATATTTTCCTTGGGAAAGTTGTTCAGTTTCATGGACTGATTAACCACCCGAGAGGTTGAAAGAGAGATACCTAAAGCCCTGTGTATAACACTCCTCTTTTTTGTGGGGGGTTAATAAATAGATGTCATTGAAAAACGTGAAGCTTAGCTAGTTCAAATACTTAAATCACTTACCACGAAGTAGGTAGGTAGTCACATTCCAGAAGGATGCGTGGCTATTATCAGAGGGGCACACAACAATGAATGAAGTCGCGAGGGCGTCGCTCCGGGCAGCGCAGGCGCACCTGTACGCCTGCACGCGATCTTAGGACGCGGTGTAAGGTTTCTGTTAGTCATATAAGATTGAAAAATTTTAATACTGTTTTTTTCTATTAAGTTGTAGTGGTTGATTGTTGAAAGGTTTTATAGCAAAATGTTAAGTCGGGTAGGTACCTACATAAAAACTCAGAACCTGAACATAGTTCATTGATCTTTTTTATCTGTGGCATCTACTTAAAGAGTTGTAAGTCCTTGACTGATCAAAACTCAAGACAGGCCCAAGGTCCACATCGGGACGTTGAACCAGCGAAGTTGTTTATTGGGGTCTCTACTTACCCCATTGGGGCAAAGGCATGAACTTATGTAATTTTGAACTTATGTATATTTGTAATGTTTTAAAGTAGCAGGTATTTGCGTAGTACCCAACATATTCTATAGTATACTTCAATATCCTGTCCATTCAGCAAGCCTTTGCTCAGCACGTAGTTATTCTATCTCATGTACACCTTTGACCAGCGCACGATTTGGTCTTTCTACATAAAATGTATCAATGGTCAAACGCAAATTCTAAAGAAACACTTTAACTAAGAATTTATGAACGCTTCTTTATGTTCGGTGCACGTCGCCTGTGATTACCTGCGAACGGCCTCCGTTTAAGCGATTCCTTTTTTAAACTTGACGTTCCTGTTTCAGCAACTTGAACCATTATTCCCGCGTCTTCCTCATTTTGAATTTGGAACGAACAATGGCAATCGCTCTTCGCTTTGTTTTTTTTCCACCAAATTAGGACAGTTAAGTCATACAAGTGGCCAGTTACTAAAGACCAGTAGCCTTCAAACCTCTTTCGTCGAAGACTCTTTGCGGTCCCCAAACGAGGAAGAAAATAATTCGTTACGTTCTTTCTTTGCTTATTTTCTTTTGCCTTTGGCAAATTGCGAAAATTGGCGGGATGGTCACCATTGTTAATTTCTTTTTAGCAGTCCTCTCCAAATTGATAAGCACTTACCTCATTTTGTCAGGGCACAAAAGAGGCTGTAAATTAAATAGATTATACGCTGCGTGTAAAATGGACGGCTGCAAACTGGTTTTATAAATCGTCCCTTGTTTTCGAAGTGATTGCATTTTTGACATTTTGCTTGATTGAAAAAAACGTTCCATACAATTTCGCACTAACATTGTAAGTGCTTTTAGCTGAAGAGATTTTTACTTTTGTCGGCAACTGTGTGTTTCAAAAAAGATGAATCTAAAATTCGAAACAAAAAATATTTGAAAATTTGAGCAAAAAGTCTACAACAGAAGCTTGCACAAGTTTTTTACAAAAGCTATAGGTACTGATTGAAGTCCGCACATCCCCTGATAAGAATCTTGCAGCGATTTTTCATAAACAATAGGCATTTTAATATCGCAAAAGGTATAAGACTATAGGCTATTGATAATACAAAAAATGCAATAATAAATTACCAAGCGGTGGGTAATAAAACGCGATTTGCTCCGGGCGACTGCGAGCGCTACCAGTATGATACAAACAGTAAAAATAAAAAAAGTTAAAAATAATACGCTTAATATCAAAGAAGGTGTACTTCGTTAATGCATGCTGCCTTAAGGCTGCCAGCCAGACAGACATTGTTTTCTGGAATGCGTTCTTAAAAAGTAAGCCTTCTTTTTCTGAAATTTAAATTTTGATTTCGCCGAATTTGCCCGCGAAGTGTTCGTTTGCATCCAAATGACATAATTAGGGGTTTTTAAATTAGGCCGTTAAAGAGGTCTGCATTTGTTTTCATCAAAAATGAAAATAACTTTGCTGCTTGATTACCCTAGTAAAAAAATGGTAAGAGTTACAATGCTTTCTTAAAAAACGGAACTGGTATTTTGTAAATAGCTGCTACGCGATTAATAATTAATCTTTGACAAAATTTAAGCTTTTAACATTATTTGAAACGTTTAAATTATTTGTAATTTAAGCAAAGTTGTTGAGTTTTTTTACATCTTTCTACACATTTGTTTACCCATAGTAAACGCAGCTAGTATATGTTTTTTTTCTATATGCCGAATCTTGTTATTAGCTCATAGTTACTTACATAACTTCCTGTCTTGTAAACATTGGTATAAGCTTCCCAAAAAATAAAAAATAAAAATAAAGAAATAGTAAGAAAAAAATTAAGAAATACAAAATAACTAAAGAGTACATTCTATGCATTTCATAGTTTTTAAATGACTAATCTCTTATAGAGGAAGCTATATGTAACGTAAATAAAATAATTGCACCGAGCCAGGTCGGATGCTCTGTAATGTGGACTATCAGTCAAGGTGTGCGAGTGATTACACCGATTTAGATATATGGTAATATGTGATGGCTTAAAAAGACCTTAAGTTGAGTGTAAATGATTTTCTAATGCCAAAAGCATCAAAAAAAAATGTTTAACCATTTAGAGAAATGGGAAATGGTTGGATATAGATTTCTTTGCCTTTTCCGAAAGGGATAAATTATACAACAACAAAATGACTTATGTGGTGTTTTTATGTTATTTGGTAAAGCAGTTATTGCTATAACTCTTAAATTTTGACATAGGTAACAACCATCTCGATTGTGTCAGCTTTCAAACAAAACAAACCGCTTCGAAATCGGTCCATTCGAGGTATCATGCTACAGACAGACATACAGATACACATACACACGTCAAACTTATAACACTCCTCCTTTTTTGGGGTTATCACAGAAAACCGACTGAATATTGCAATATTGCAAAATTAGTCACCTATTAGTGTGAAAGTTCAAAAATAGTTCTTTTTACAAACCAACTTCTGAAAATTCTAAATTCAAACTGGAAGAAGTAAGAAAGCGGAGATGCGCGCGCGCCTTTCCCTCACGTGCGGCTAATCGGCGCGCATAGCTCGCACAAGACAGCTTGATAGTTCGGTTTCTATTATCGATGGACCAACACATGATGAATGGAAATGTCGAGTTATAATGCCTTTGTATGTGCTAATAGCATTCAGATGCGAAAGCTTAATAGTTGAATTTGCAGCTATTCCAGCCATATTACGCTGTTTAATGGGCCAGAATGGAATATTGTGCTGTTTTATGAAGCATCGTCGCAACAAAACGACAGTGAGAGAATAAAGGCTGGCGAAAATATGTTTTAGAAATAGAATAGAATAAATTTTTATTCATATTATAGATTCATTTTACAGTTCAAACTTACAATTACGTGCAAACATAGCTATAAAAGTAAAACATACAGTATAATTGAAATAGTAAAGGTTTTTGGAACCAAAAAAAATTGAAACATATTCAACAAACCATTTGTCTCTTTTCTTGTTTCATTAAAAATATAAATACCTTTATATTTAAGAATTAAGAATGAACAACTCTTAAGTATGACATAAAAAATATAACATGCAGGTTCTTATATCGTACCGAAAACGTAACTAGGTACAGAAATACAGAAATTCACGACCATATCTTTATAGTTTCAAAAAATTGCGGTTTTAAGTTAGGGGGTAGCCAACTCTTCCCTGTACTAGGAGAGTCTAACACGATCTATAAAACTTATCTGGACTGATGACTTCGAAATTCGATGCCTACTTAATATGCCCTTGAACGCAATAAAAAATAACTTAAAACAATAAATCGTAAAGACAAATAATCGGCATGTTGGTGCCCGGCATATTAACGACCAAGGCGCACGAGCATTTGTCAAAAGAATACACAATAAGCATTATGGATAGCCGATAGTTTGTTGCTTAGTTAGGTGTAACTACGCAACGTGAGTTCTATTTGGTAAGGTGTGAGGTACACTTGGCGCAGTCGTGTTTCCTATCCTACGCCGTAGTATTTTTTTTTTGAATTTAATCAAGTTAATAAATAGCACTAAAATTTAAAAAAAATTGTCAACCCCACGATATTTATCACTTATACGACATGAAAACGTCTAATACATATAGCTGAGAATCTTCTCGATTACGTCAGCTTTCAAACAAACAAAAACTGAATCTAAACCAGTTCATCAGTTTAGGAGCCACGATTCCGCAGACAAAGTCCGTCCGCCTTTGTGCCTAAAGTCGCTTTATGTTTTTAATCAGTGCCTGTTTTATAATTTTGTTGTATAATAAAGGATTTACATACATACAGACACACATTTACAAATTCATAAAACACACATACAAAACTTTTTTTTTTGTTCAAGAAATTATCTCTTGGGAAGTATAGAGCTCTTGATACCATCTGCAATGTCAGGTAGCCTTTACTTTCCGATTAAATCGAATATTTATTTAAGTAAATTAAATAACCTATAACCACTTTCTAATGTTATTTTGTTTTTGAAATTGCAGAAGTGTAAGCATTAAAATTGTATATACGCTTCAATAGTATTTATCTGTAACTTAGGTTAGCTAGAAGAGAACTCCTTTTGAGTTAAGCTCGCTATTGTATATTCTATTCTCTGGATTTTTTTGTGTAAAACTTTTGTGTACAATAAAGTATAAATTAAAAAAAAGCTTATGGGGCCTTATAAAAAAATATTTTCACGCCATCCGTTCTTTGTACACCTCTAACCTATTTGATAGCTGGCATAACATGCGCGCGTCGACAAATGTATACCAGCGGGGGGCCCGCGACCTGTAGCATTGTGCTCGTTACCCGCGACTAATGTCTCCCGCGACACTGCGCCCGCGCCGCGCCGCGACGCTCTCGGCCGACCTTGTGGGAAACACCGTCATTACGCGGACATTGGTGAGCAATATGGTTACGTGTCGGAAAAATTAATAACGAGTCTGAGGTAACCTTTTATTGAAAATTAAGTTGGATTTTGCTTTTTTTAATTTCGACAACTATAATTGAATTAATAGTACAAGTACAAAAGCATTGAAAACTACAATCGTGTTTAAAACTAGGACTACCTATTAGGATTATTTATTTGATAAGCCAGCATGGTGGCCTATGGCCCAAATCCCCGAAGGGAGGCCCGTGCCCCTCAGTGGGGACGTTAGTGGGTTGGTAAAAAAAATAAACAACGAGTTGCACTCCGGGAGTGCCGGCAGAAGTGAAAACTATTAATATGGAAATAAAACAAAATACACAAAAAGAGTCCGTTATTCTCTCAGGATTCGAACCTGTTGCTTACACTCGACCAAACTCTCTACTTTCAATGCAGTAAAATAGTCTATCGGTATTTGCGCACTATGTGCTAATAATCGTTGACATCGTTGACATCTGTCACAGAGATAATTTTACCATAGGGCTGCCATCCGTCCGGGTTTCCACCCATACTTCAAAGTACACAACGCTGCTAAAGAAGTTTTCATTTCAAAAAAGGTGGCAACCCTATCCTACGCATTTTCGATCACGGCTCAGAAGATCACGGCCACGTGACATTTGACGATCTGACGCGAGTTCATCTTTTTTTTTTTTTTTTGACAAAGCATTGGTAACGATACCATCAGCTTAAAAGCAACAATAACACATGAAGTATTCTCAGGTCAGGTCAATAAAACATGAAGTAGGCTTCTCAGGTCCTTCGTAAACCGATAGTGTTTTTTACGAAAAACTATGGCGGCAAGAAGCACTGTCGCGGGATCTTTGTCGGAACCAAACGGAGATCACCACACTGTTTAAAGTTAGTTTACTGCACAATACACTATCAATATTACACATTAAACCACTCTTTAATGTAATTAACAAAAATTCAATCGGCACAACAACCCCTCACGCCGAGTTCCCGCCAAAAATCCCGCGAGTTCATCGCGAGTGTAACATTTTTTTCACCATACTAAAAGTGCTCAACGCCGCTAAAGAAGTGTTCACTTCAAAAATATTTTTCGTACTCGTAATAAATGCACTAAGACCTTTTACAACTAAACTTCAGAAGTTGATATTCTTATTGGGATTTGAGTTAAAACTTAATCATTATATTTGAATCAGGCTGGTTGGAAAAATCTTCAAAATAGCCCACGTTTAACAAGGTCAATAGGGTACGGCTAAACACCCTTATTTCAGAAAAGGTGACATTATTCTATTGAAAATTAAGAGCCTAAAAATATTTCTGCAATTTTAACAAAACGAACCACATGCACTTTACATTGTAGGTAGTTGCGAGAAAAAGTAACATGGATGCACAAGATGTTATCCCCAACCAGTTGAAAACTGGATGGTCATTGGCGAATAAAAAAAACAACTCTTATAACTTACTTACAGGCCGCACGCAACAATAAACAAACAATAAAATAAAATAAACAAAAATCCGGTTGGAAACAATACTGGCGGCTGGATTCTTGACGTTTTTATCATTTCGAGAACAAAGGCTTTGGCTTCCTGTTGAAGCTGCATCACCATTCTGGCAGAGCGACTTGAAGGGCCACACACGGTTGGTAAAGTTTGGTCAGCAGGAAAATCAAATTGACTGCAAGCTCCTTCGAAAAAATAAATCCTTTGAAAAGTTTGTGATGAAAAAATAACAACTTAAATTTTAAAATAAAAAATTAAACACTACACACTCAAAGACCCACACTAAGGTTTTCCCTTGTGTCGTGGGTGCCTCGGAACATACTTATAGACAGACGCATACACCCGTGACCCGAGAACAAACATCTGTCTTTTAGGCAAATATTTGCTCCGACTGGGAATCGTCATCAGCCCATATACGTCCCCACCGAGGGGCACGGGCCTCCCTTCGAAACACGAAGGGGTTTTATATAGGCCATAGACCACCACGCTGGCCCAATGCAGGTTGGTGGACCGCTCGTCTTTCGAAAATAAATTTTCTTGGACAGGCGGGTTTCATCACGATGTTTTCCTTCACCGTTAAGCAAGTGCTAATTAGAAATCCGTACATAAATCCGAAAATACGAATTTAGTGGTACAGGCCCGCTCCAGGATTTGAACCCGCGACCTTCCGATCACAAGTCTGGCTCATTACCAACTGAGCTATCACTGCCGACTGGGAATAAAACTCAGGAACCGTCGATCAAGAGGCACCGCCACTACTACTCGATCAAACATATAAGAAGATATAAGTATAGTTTTGTTACCTGTCTTAGGCATAACCTCATTTATAAGAAAAAAAAATATTGGACAACTCACGCAGTGCCATCTCACCCCAAACTAAAACAGGCTTGTACTATGAGAGCTAGATAACTCATAATAATACATAATTTTTATTTTTGTGAATATACTCCCATAAACACTTAACAATACCTCTTACAAATACTTGAAAATCATTGAGAATATAAATTTCAAAGACATTATAATGGCTTCTTTGTCCTTAAATAAATAGTGTCTTAACCGTTGTGTAGTTAAATTATCTAAACCAGTATTTCCCAAACTATGGGTCGCGACCCACTGGTGGGTCGCGAGAAGATTTTAGGTGGGTCGCGGTGGTTACACCAAAAAACGTGTGGTTCGGTCAGCATCCGCACGTCGTGTGTAACTCAGCTCAGCCTACACGGTGGCGGCGGCGCGGCGGGGCAGCGCGCGGGCGGCGGTGGCGAATGCAACTAGCCAATGAGGGATTTTCTTTTTCTTTTTTTTTAAATTTCCCTAGGCGCCGGATAGATGGCGCTAAACTAGGTACATTACTGCAACGTTAGGTCGTAAAGATACCTTATCCTTTAACAAATTTTTAGGTCGAGGTGGGTCGCCAAATTTGGACTATCATTTTAGTGAGTCGCCGCCCAGTCAACTTTGGGAACCACTGATCTAAACGGCACATTGAGTACCACAAATAATGCCTAATTTCAAATAAGCTCATTGAATTTTTTCTTCTTAAGGCGACTACAGCACCTAAATTATGATGCGTAAATAAGCATGACGTACTGCATTAAATCGAAGAAAAAAAATACTACGTAATATTCAGGACATAAACTAGATAAGTAGTTTGCTGAAAACATGATTCAGCACTTTTGGTTCGATAGAAAAAGCTCACAAAGTCACCTCTAAATACCAATATTGTGTATCTTTTAAGCTGTAAAAACGATAGTAAAATGCAAACAGGAACTTGAATTTACTATCAAAATGTTCGTGATTGAACACTCTCGATAAGTAGTTACGCATTTTTCGATTTAAGCTGTTACCTTTCTATAAATCTCATTTTTCTAACTTTCGAACATGTTTTTACGCACGCACGCTTTCATAGTCCGTAGACTTCGTGTATCGACACTGTTCGCACAGCCGGCCCAGGCCTGTTGTGAGACGGAGATGGCACTATTCCTACGTGTGCTGCCTTTATCGGGTGCTGTAGTCGCCTTAAGTAAGTATTAAACATTCTTCTTTTGGGTCATTCCTGTTAAAACCTCATGTCTAAGGCCCGTATATTACAGAAGGAGACTCAAGTCTTGATCTATTAAGAATTGAGTATCTATTTCTCTCACTATAAAAATGAGAAAGACGACTGCTACTTAAGTATAGATCAGAGTCTGAGTCCCGTTCTGTGATACGGATCTAAATGTCACCTCGAGTACCACAAATAATGCCTAGTTTCGACTAAGTTCTTTGAAATTTTCTCTTTACATGTAAGTATTAAACATTCATATTTTGGGATATTCCTGTTAAAACCTCATGTCTAAGTTTGCCAGCAGCTCCGTTCGTATGTAGTTCGTCTCAGCAAGTCGTGTACATTAACTTACAATAGAGGTGGACGGTCTATTCATCGGCACAATGCCTGATCGAACGATCGGTTAGCTGACGACCGCGCGTGATAGCAATGCGAATCAGAGGGTTGTTCCTATGCACCCTTAAAATTGTCCACCAACCCAATTTGCTTATCTTACGCGCCGTACGGTTTACGGTCGTCAAATTAAATATTTAATTTCAATAGAATTATTATTTAATTTTTGCTTAAAATATAATTTTAACAATGAACCTTATTTGTGTTTTCTTCTTAGCGAGTCGATGGCAAGTATCTATGACATTGCGGCCCAGAACCTAGCCACTTGGACAGCGGATTCGGTAGCATCCGAAGATTGAGTTAAGTCTTGTTGCTTGCAGTTGGTAGGGCAAAAACATATACAGGGTGTCAAGGGCAGCTTAGCAAATACTTAAATGATGGAATCTACCCATGACTATCATTAGCTATAAGTAAATATTTTTTTCCGGAAACGTCATGTTAAAGACTTTTCATTATTTACCTACTTTGGCGCTACGCAACGTATCGTGAAAACCGCGCCCCGCGCGCGCTGCGTTGCTATCAGAGTGCGATGTACATGGCTGGTTTCGTGTTTTACGTTGTTGTGATTTTTTTTATTGCAAAATGGAGTGTATCAATAAAAAATGTAAGCACAAAATATTAAAAACATGAACAAAATTGAAAATTTTCAGGAAAAAAATTCCATTAGAAAATCACTCAGAATGATTGTCTGAGTCCAGGGTTTTAATTTTTGCTACGCTGTCCTTTACACCCTGTATTTTATTGAGCATGGGGTTACGTCAAGTAACGCCTAATAATGTCAGTTATTATGAACATTGATCAGTCACATACAATCGCCGCCATTCCCAATTTTGGTTGATTCTTTGATACATTTTTTGAGGGAGACTGTGCTTAGTAAGTATTTTAATCAAGCAATTTGTTTTTGCCTCAAATACAATAAGTAAAATGGACGAGACAGGATGGTATCATTTAAAACGTGCTTGTTTAAGGCATACTAAAGTTTTCTCCTATGACGTCAACAAAACAACAAAGCTGGACATAAATCTCAAGCCAAACAGGAATAACCTGAATCATATGGAAATCCGCATTATTCCTCTTCTTATGACGGCGCAGGCGCACCTTCGGTTGTGAAACCGAGACGCCATTGTGAGCCTTCCTGCTAAGCTTGTTGTCTTTCTCACCCTATTTCGAGTGACCAGCTTTGAATACGCAAAATTCTATGCCATTGTTTTCAATTTAATGGTGAATGGTGGTCGAAGTAAAGGATGAAGGATGGTAGATGCTACACACCCAAAGGAAATTATTAAGATTTTCCCTTGTATCATAGGTTCCTTGGAACATACACAAAGACAGGTACGGATAACTTGCAAACACTTGCTTTTTGTACAATATTTCATCCAAATGGTAGCGTCTATTCTGTCCTTTTGTTTTAGTTTAAGGGTAGAAAAAATAAATTATTTAGGAGTTGGAAAATAGAAAAATGATATACTTATCTGCTGTTTTTTCCACACTATGATAGTACCAAGTGGATAGTCACAATCTGATACTGACGTTGTAATGATAAACAATGAGATTGGTATAAAATATTTCTTCACTTTTTTTGTTTTAAGATAAAATCCATATGAAATAATAATTAAATCCTGCAACATCAATATATGGGGGAATTTAAACTATTGAGCTAACTTTTAGGGAGTGATGCTCCTTATGTAACCGAAAAACTTTCCCCAAGGAAAAACAGTTGATTGTACATGTTGTATGGAGAGCCTAAAAAAATTTGTTCATATTTAGACAAAATTTCAAAATAAAAATAAAAATTGTGTTCATATTTTGAAATTTAGTTCATATATTATGTTCCTTGAGGAAATTTGTTCAGTTTCGTGGGTTAATTCACATCTTTCATTTTTGTTAACAAATCGAAAGTCACCCATCTATTAAAAACGGCTTTTATTGATCTTTTATAAAAAAAGAAAACACAGTCCTTATTTCAATGGATTCTTCAGAAATTCTGACTGTCTCTTCAACTCTCTCCTTGCCATATTACCTTAAATTACATCCTAGCCTAATTTTCCTCGGCTAGGTCTCCTAAGCGCGTGTCTATTAGTCGGGTATCGCTAGTATAGTACCTGCTGCGACGGTCGGTTGCCGGCCGTTGCCGCCGGTTGCCACTGATTGCCGCATTGTGCCGCACACAATAACTCGATTAGAGCCTTGGACGTCGCCGGTCAGGTCGACAGAACAAGTGTGGATACACCTTAAATTTTTTTTTCCTTACTAGTTCTATGAAACTTCTTAACTCCTTTTCATTTTTTTATGATGTCGCATTGAGTGCCTCGGTTTTTTTAAATCTACTCAATTTATACTTTTATCGGACCAAACGCAATTTCTTATTTATACAACCCCAATTCTTATAGAAAAAGTCTGTCGTATTTAGAGGCTGAACAACTTTGGCAATGGGGATACTTAAATCAGATATTTACTGTCAGCCACCTTTCTGAAAGCAGATATTTTATAACGTATTTGTATGAATAACTAACTTGACCTTAATCTTATCCTTCATTACCTAAATTTATCAACGATGGAGCGAATTAACCCATAATTCTGAGAGCGCATAAGATCCTTTACTATTAGTATTTATCTCCTGTTTCATTTACCCATACAAGTCCCACTGCTGGAAGGGTTCCTCGGATAGGTTAGGAAAAAATTATATACATTTCAAAAAAACACCCAACTGCTATATCCACGAAGGCCAACGGAGCACTATCCCCCAATTAGGCAAGAACGGAGCCACCGCTTCACAAAGGCAAAGATAATGGTCAGTTAGGCAAGTTCCAAAGATAGTTCACTTAGAACTTAACTTTATCAATTTGCAATTAAGTTGGCTCTCTTAATTGAATATTCTCACGGTACATATCACAATTACGACCTCGTGAACTGGACGATATCGATCGCCACTTTCGCGGCACCCTGTATGTGTATACGTGTATTTAGAAAGTGTCTACAAGTTGGCACCCTGTATAACGAAGTTCAATTTATGAGGCGGTTGTTGAACAATTTCATTTTGTGGCATAAATTGTGCCTTATCGTTCAATAATAACAGCGTACGCGCATGTTTTTCAGACTGTCCTGAAATCAAAATCAAGTGCTAATGTAATTCACGTCAATATAGTGAATTACATTAGCACTTTTGACTTTGCACCTATTCGCAAAGGTGCAGTCTTCCTCAGGAGAAGAATAGGCAAGAAACTCCGAGGGTCGCTCTTTTTAAGTCAATCGTATACATTTTCTTACTTCTAATTTTAATTGACTGAATATCTGAACAACTCTGGAGCTGAGCAAATTATTAGATATGATTACATGGTGATTTCGTATGATTTTATAGAAATAACATACAATACAACAATAGATTTGTAATAAATAATCATTATTATAATTAAATATCTTCTCGCAGCATATCTGTCCCTATAGATCACCCAATAATCCAGTATTTATGTACTAATGTGTGACAAAATATTTGAAAATAAAATATAAAATAATACTTCAACACATTTTACAACCTCCTCAGGTCGTAACATCCAAATCTGAAGTCTACATCTCAAGTTTTATGGTCCCATAAAATAATTGTGTTGAGTTTTAAGTTCTTACAAACTAAACGTAAGCACAAAGAATTTTATTGGGATGTTTATTTATAAGTGAAACTAATATTCCTCCACAGATCCCTCTCCTGCGCCTTTTCCATCCAGTTCTTCTCAAATTAATCGAGCTGGTATTTTATGTAGTCCGATTTTCATACTGTTGATAGAGTTAAAATGTGGAATACAGTGTCAAGTTCAAATTGGAAAGACTGTTGTAGAGAGTGCACGAGTGACCAAAATCATCCTCTTTTGACGCCTGGAGGAAACGAGGGGAGGCCTTTGCCCTGCAGTGGGACAGCACTGGCTAGTTATGCATACAACTCAATAATAATAACTGAAAGTGTAAGTAAAGTAGAAATATTTTATTTTGTTGTATTTTCTTTTATTTCAGCGAGCTTAGCACTTTTTTGTGACAGACATTTCAAAACAATTTCTCTTTAGTTAACATTGCTTTTCAAGGATGTTACTTAAAGTAAGTCAAAGTAGTAAATTACATTAGTTCTTTTTACTTTGCACCTATTCGCAAATAAGAGAAGCTAGACCAGAAACTCCGAAATTGCTCTTTATAAAATTCTCCTTACTTTTTTTCTAATTTTAACTGACTTAATTGAATTGATAAAAAGTGTCCATATTTATCTATTTATTTGGTTTAGGATCTTTAACAGTGGAGTCATTTTAAAACATAAAAGAACTTACACAAAAAAAAATAGTGAATGCTCTATTGGAGCACAAGTGTTCTCCAATAATTATAGGAGAATTCACCATCTTTTTCATTCAGCATTCCGAAAGATGACGCTTAAATACAATTTTAAAATTGTTAAACTTAAATATGGTCTAAAACCTGTTCATGCGCCTCTTGAATAACAACAAGTAAGTATGTATGGTATGTATATTAATTCTTTATTGCAAACTGTTACAGGCTAATACAAAAGAAACATAGCTGTATCCAAAATAACCTTCGATAAAAAGATGGTGGTAATGATCTTAACACTTGTGTGCAGGACAATTATAAATCAACCATCACTAGAGGTTGCCCGCGGGATCTTGTTTCCGTAGGAACTTTAACAAGTCCAAACTTTTCCCTTGTCTTCTATTTTAAGGATACTTATCAGTTTTCCAAGTTGAAGGGTTTGGACATTGCGATCGAGTCCAAACTATTTTGTGTGTAATAGGGTAAACATAAACACCTATCTAATTTTAGTCTAAAAGCCCATCTTCCCTTTCCCATCAAATGTCCGCTAAATGCCGACTAGTCTGTTTGCCTGTTTGTCTGTCATCGGTTTGGCAGATAATATGCTACAAATTGGCACTATTGCCACGCGTAAACATTTAAGTGGAAAGCCGCTTCGGGACAACGTAAATGTAAAGCTGAAGCGGTTGTATAGAAGTAATGTACTACTTCATATTTACAATCTTAGTTTTAACGTAGGTATATTGGGTGACTTTAAACTAGTTTAGATTTACTAAACTAATTTAAGTAACTTTAAAATAAAAAAAATATGTTTAACCCCCGACCTTTATCGCGTATAACTTTTTAGCAGCTGAACCGATTCGATTAAATAAAGCTAAAAACTATTGGTAATGAGCCAGACTTGTAATCGGAAGGTTGCGGGTTCAAATCCTGGTGCGGGCCCGTACCACTAAATTTGTTTTTTTTTGGATTTGTTTTTTTTGGATACGGATTTCTAATTATCACTTGCTCAATGGTGAAGGAAAACATCGTGATGAAACCCGCCTGTCCAAGAAAATTCGTTTTCAAAAGACGAAGGGCCCACCAACCCGCATTGGGCCAGCGTGGTGGACTATGGCCTGAATCCCCTTGCCCCTCGGTTGGGACGTATATGGGCTGGTAAAAAAAAACATCTCAATCACCTCAGCTTTCAAACAAAAACAAAAACCGCATGATTCACGTCCTTAAATTTTAACCCCGACAAAAAAAGAGGGGTGTGTGGTATATGTCAAGTTTGACGTGATTTTTAATTTTAGAGTCATCATCCCAGACATATTTAGGTGAGTTTCGTTATTCTAACTTTGAATAATTGTTTCTCACAACTTGTACCATACGCCGAGCGAGGGCGGCGCGGGAAGAAAGGCCCTTTGCGCGGGCGCAACTACACCTGTTCGTCAGCCCTTTGCGCTCGCCGCGACGATTGTCAAACTACATCGACGGACAAGGGTGCTGTAGAGCTATGGAATCGACATAATTATATTGGTTGAGTTATAATTTTGTAGTACATACGAGGAGAAGAAAGTTTTACATTTGATTTTTTCTAGGTCAGACCCTTTATCTGATATATGTCAAACGTGGCAACAAGTGGTCTTAAATCCACTGATAACCTGCCTACCCCGATAGGGATTACCCGTGAGCGTGTGTATGTGCGTGTAGATCCTTATTATGGAAATCGATGTTGGAAAAACTGAGTTGGACTTTTTTAAAATGGTACAATCTGTTACAATATTTGGAAAATGTGAAAAGTTCTGCTGATAGTTTTCAACAAAGCTTACATTGACGCTAGACTTTTAAAAAAACATACTTTGTCGTCGTTCTGTCCTCTCGTTTTGCTTGCATAACGTTCATTGTGAAACAAGTAGAACATCATCGACATGACAAAATTATCTCACGCATCTATGTTAGCCTACTTTATACATAAACTCATCTCTACGCAAATAATAAATGTTTATGAAATTATTTACTATTTCCGTGTGGCAAAGGAAATTTATAATTCTATAAACTTCGGGACTTACTATACAGCCTTCCCTATTGAAATAAGGGATAAATTGCACTGTCGTTCATCAATGTTAATGCTACTTTAGATTTGATGCTGTAAATAAGGACAGATTTATAAAAAAGCTTTAGTATTAATGAACTTTTCTGCAATTGACGGTAAAAATAATCGTCTTTCAAAAAGTGTAAAATTACAACGCCCACTCTACAGTTTTCCTAGTACCTAATCAATTAGCTATTGCCGCGGTCACAAGTACATGACAGGCATATCTACCCTTTGACTGATCATCAATTAGGGTTGACAAGGGAGGCTCTGTAGTAAACAACACAATAAGACCAAATATAGACCTGAAAGGACAAAAAAAGATAGTCGTGCTACGAGAAATTAAAAGTTTATATGTCATTGTGGCAGGTTATAATAAACGAAATAATAAACGTTACACACTCAAAGGCCCACATTAAGGTTTTCCCTTGCGTCGTGGGTCCCTCGGAACACACATAAAGACAAACACAAATACCCATGACCCGAGAACAAACATTTGCTTTTTACACAAATATTTGCCCCGACTGGGAATCGAACCCAGGACCTGTCGATCAAGAGGCAGCGCCACTACCACTAGACCAAACTTAGGTCCGTATTACAAAAGCAGACTCAAGACTTAATTTTTACTTAAGTATTGATTGTCTCTTTCTCTAACTATCCTACAGGCCATCTAGATACCGCAGTGAGGCATCGAAGGAAGGATAGGTACTACAATCGGTATATCATAACACTAACATTCCGCTCGGGACTTCTTTCCCGTGGGAATTCGGGAAAATTATGTAGCCAATGCCTATGTTACTCAAGGATAATGTAGCATCCAAATGGTGAAAGAATTCTTGAAATCGGTCAAGTAGTTTTTAAGTTTATTCGTTACATGTTACATACAAAAAAAAAAAGATTTGTATCTTTCCTCTTTATAATATTAGTGCAGATAACAATACAGGAAGGATTTAAGCTGCTTTTTATGATGATCCTACATAAAACAGTCCTATAACGTACATAAAACAAAATAAAAACACTGGAAATTAACAGTGGTAAAGGTATCTATCCCATTAGGGGATAGATACACAGATACACACGACAAACTTATAAAAAGCCTTTTTTTTGTCGAGGGTTAAAAACTCATCATTAAAAGCACTTACTCTTAGTGCTTACTAACTTAAGACTTAAATTACTAAAACCGTACGGTTACAAGATAGGTTATCAGCTCACGATAGTACTTAAATGCCGACTAATTACTTTAAAGTCACTTGCATTACGCCAATTAACATGACCACCCAAAGAACTGTTAAAGCTGACTTATAGATGTTTGCTGATGTGTTTAATTTGTGAAAATTGAAAGGTCTTTTTGATACAAATTCGAAAAAATCTGAAGTTGCACTTTTGTGTTAGTATTTCTCTTTCAAAACTAGAACAATAATCTTGAAGGACCTTTACAAATATTTTATTGAACATTCATTCACGCCTTACGTCCTTATTGGGGTAGGCAGAGCATCATGTGGTTCTTAAACCACTTGACGCCACGTTTAACATAAATGGAATATGATGTTTCGATGGAATATGAGCACAGTCGATGGAAATTGATGTTTCGATGGAAATATCAACAGTCGTCCCAATTACTGACTCTTACAGTAGGCCTGACACGAGTTGGCAGCTGGCACACTGTAATTTTTTCTTTCATTCCCAGTCCAGCATATAAAAAGCTATTTTAAGATTTTGGTAGATTTCAGAGAAGGTTAGTCTATTGTATTGCCTTCCTCGGGTACATTAATTACTAATGGAATCAGAATTGTGTGAGTTTTACGTATATTAAAACTATACAAAAATCAATTCAATTCATTTATTCGTGAACAATTATGATTGTAAGAATTCGAATGTCTAAAGCAAAAAAAATATATAATATAAACAGGTAAAAGATGAAATCCTACAAAAAAATAGTATTTTTGCCATTCCAAGAGTATTTTTTTCATTAACTAACATGTGCATTAACTGATAAAAAAAGACAACCGTGAATTTTAATTTAAAATATCAATTACAATACATAATAAGATTATCATAAAGTATTGTGTAAGAGCGTCATAAAATTAAGGTTTTATACTACATTGTCATCGGTAATATAAAAAGGAGATAAAAAGTACAAAATGATTGGGGCTTTTATGAAACCGTACACTCAGCTGCTTCGTTAGGAGCCTAATCACGATTGTCATCAAAAATAAAAACGGTTCAACAGTGTCACAAAGTTATACTAGCTTTTCACCTGCGACTTCGTTCCCATGGGAATTTTTGGAAATAATTACGTTAGTACAACTACGCACGTAGTCCTTCCACATGATTTTTCGCGGTTAAAAAAACAAACATTAGTTGAAAAAGAATGGCTTTTTAGTAATGCCTCATCAGATATTGTTTTGTAAAAAAATCCTGTAAAGTTTACAGGATGTAGCCTACCATGACATATGCAAACTGAAAATAAATTTTTGGTAAACGTGTTATTGTTTTATGATGATGTTTTATGGTGTGCAATAAAGAGTTTGTATTGTAAATTAATGACTGTGTTTTATAAAAAAGCGGGAAAAAGTTTAGTTCATTTTACAAAAGAAAAAAAAGAGGAGCCAAAAAAAATTGTGAACCTACAGTTTAAAAAACATTTTTCTAATAAATAGTATTCAAATCAGCATTAAGCATTCACTAAGTGTAAAATGTGTAACAACTCTTGGGCCCAGAGGCACAAAACATTCTAAACTCGTACCTTATAAGGAATGTAGCATACTTTATTGAACCAGGGTCTAATGAGACAAAAGGTTAATGAGAATAACAATGCCCCATAATAAAATACTAAATTTATGATCTAAAGACAGGATCAGATGATCTGATAAAACCGGCTGTTAAGGAGAAGATTTTCTCTTTTGAAAATAAATATTAAAAATTATTAAAAGATTTATTATCATACAATAAAAGAATCTATTTATCTTTATAATGTGCAAGTTTAGGATAAAATAACTTGTAGTTGAACAAAAGTTAAATAAAAAAACAAGTTGACAGCTGTCAATAAAAATGCATGCATTATTTTATCTTAAATAACTTGTAGTAGGTATGTAACTAATAAGAGAAGCAAATAGGCCCTAAAAATAGGCTTTTTTGTATCTAAATTTTGATACATAAAATAATTTTACAAGCTACAATAATTCATTTTTGTAATAACAACAATTGTAACCAGAATCATCAATGTACTAAACAAGAAAGCTGCCCCTTAATAAAAATTACCATCTCTACCACAATGATCAAATTTCGTTTTTATTGTTAATCCGGCCGCCAAATGAGCAGTCGTCCAAGAACTGACCAGTTAAAAAACAACTGATCAACGAACAAAACAAAAAAAAAACAAATCATTTCAAGATTCCTCGATTGTTGTGGTCCAGTTTCATTGGTAACGGTCAAGAGCACGTCAAGCTTTACACTTTGGACCGGCGCCCTGCATTTTATGGCGCGCAGTATAAATCAGAGCTCAGCTTAAACTGGTAGTGTAAAGCGTGACCTGCTCTTGACTGTACAGGTTCATTTGGGCTCTAAGAAATTTTTGCTTTTAAAAAAATATAGTTGTCATCAAATGATTGTTTATTTTTATTTTATTAAATCTCAATTTAGTTTCAAGTTTTTTTTGGGTAACTATTTTTGTATTGGTAGGTGAACTAAGTAAATCTAAGTTTTTTGAAAGAATAATAAGTCGGCAACTAGTTGAATAGTTGAAACATTAATAATAATAAAAAAACATCAAAAAAATTCATCGAAACAAAATCGATAAAAAAATACCTAGAATCAGCAAAACAGGGGCTGGGTTACAAAAAAAAATGTCACCAATAATAATCGAAGGGATTTAAAAACTGATAGGGCTCTTTGCGGACCGTCCGCTCATTCATTTGTCAGGGATTGAGGCAATCGCTTCGCAGCCATTAGCCGTAATTACGACAGTCCACGACACTTATCGGGAGATGCGAAAAAGGAAAAGAACAAGGCTTGAGCGGCAGCGGAACCAGACAGAGAACTAGAACTTTGAACTGAACTTGACAAACTGAAGGCATGATTTCATTGTTTTGATCGTTATAATATTTCAGTGCTCCAAAATCGTCACCCCCACCAGTTAACAACTTCTAATCAACTGATGAGGCTCTTATGTATTAAAGGTTTTATTTATTTATTGTTGGCGGCTTCATAATTCCTTTAAAATACTCTGACATTGGCCAAATTCCGATTGTGGACGTTATTTTTCCAAGAGTTGAATTGGTCCCTGGTAAGTTTTAAAAATAGTTGATCAAAGGTTACAGATGCAACTATTTGTAGTAACCTACATCATTGGAGATTTTGTCAAACCTCCATCTAATGTTTAGGTAGGCGAAATTGACGCTTAACGCTTTCCATGAGAATTTAGTATCTTCGACTGAAGCGAAAATTATATAAGTCCTTTGACAGGGAACAAATAAATAGCAGTATACATTGCGGGGTCCAATACGTCTCCAAAATTTTACGTGCGATCTCCAAAAATGTTTAACGCTTTTAGGTTACATCAGATTTATAAAAAGGATTTTGATTTTGTACTTTAATGGCTTTAGAGTGTGGCGACGTACCTATACTAAAGTGTTGTCGTGTTAAATATGAATTTTCAAATGTACTATCAACAGCAGAAATCATCAATCAATTAACTTTCCAAAAATACTAGAAAATGTTTAAAAAAAGAAAATATTCTAGGCTGTATTCGTAAAAAACTGGTTAAATTTTTCAATACCAATTCAATAGTTTTCAAAATAGTTCATTTTCCCGCTAAATTCTCATCGAAAGCGTCAACCCTGAACATCTAAGCGGCTTCTATCCCTCGGAGGTTGGTTAAAAACAATGTGAACACCGGAGGCAAGCTGTCAAAGTCACTGATACTGAACGAAACTTATAAAGAAGACTAGAATTACATGGTTGGTGATAATTTTGTGAGGTACGAGTTAAGTTTTTGCGCACAAAGTAATTTTCATGAGCGTTTGAAAACGTGTAGAAAATATTAAGTTGATGATAAAAAAAAAACTATTTGTTACGAAGCTGTTTTCATCAAAAATTCCGCTTGAAAATATTTCCTTAACCACATAAAGACTTATTTTAAATTTTTATTCAAATTACAAAGTTTCCTAGATTTTCCTTTGCTAGAGAACAGACAGTAACTCCCACTAATTACATAATCGTCATTGAAAGTTCCGATTTTTGTCCCATACAATTAATTCACCCCATAAATCAACCTTAGCGCCAAGCATTGTCTTAAAGGCTTATCAATGCTTATCAATGACACGAACGAATGACTTCCATGTCTTTTGATTCAAGATTTTTCTCAATGAGCATTGACACAGTCACCTACGTTAATGAGTCGGCGAGATAAAAGGCGGCGGCGACTACAAAGGACGACAAATAAAAGATCGCGACGATGTGAAGTCCTTATTGTTTTATATTAAACTGAAACAACAATAGGTAGCCTTTTCAATGGGTAATGCCGCCACAATGAGAGGGTAAGGGTTTGGTTACATGGATTTTGCATTGCAGTGTATGTGGACGATGTAATTTTTAAATATGTTTAAACGTTTTTCTTCGTCAAGGGATATTCACAAAACATTTTTAAGAAAAGGATAAGAAAAATATTGTAGGTGCAAATGGGACTTAATCCCCCGACCCCAAGGTTAGACCTCCTGGTGCTCTAACCAAATGAGCTATCGACCCTCAAATCAAACAGTACTTAGCAGAATGAAATTCTTGATTCTTTGAATCATCCTTGGTACAGAACTGCAGACAACGCTAATTGAATACAAAGCTCTGAAATACATACTATTACACGAAAATACATGAAACTGCAAGCACCGTTTTCAACAAATAAGCACAGTATTTTGTGATGACTCCTAACACAAGCCAAGACCTATTTAGACTGTCACGGCATGTCAATGATGTTGGTTCTAGAGTCTGTGATATCTGTTCACTCAGTAAGATATCCAAAAGTCAGTGTAAAATAAAATAAAAATCATAAAGTTCTGAAATTGGTACCCGAGAAATGAAAGAAACATTAAAGTCTAGGATTAGGTTGAATTTCTATTTTTTTTTAAATCTTAAATATAAAATTCTTGTGTCCAATGTTAGTTACCATACTCCTCTGAAACGGCTTTACCGATTTTTATGAATTTTTATATGCATATTCAGTAGGTCTGAGAATCGGCTATATCTCTTTTTCATATTAAAAAAAAAGAAAATCCACCGGGAACTAGTATACATATAAAATTAAGGGTCCTGACTCATAGATTTATCAACGCCCAGCCTAAACCCTTGGACCTAGAAATATAAAATTTAGCCTAAAGGTTTATTTTGTAACGTAGGCAAAGAATAAAGAAGGATTTTACAGAATTCTCATGGGAACGAAGTCCTGGGCATCCTGTAGTCAAAAATAAAACTACTGGGAAGAGTAGAGCTGGAGCAATATACGACATTTTCTAAGATTCAGTGAAGTATAAATTAAAAGTTAACATTTTTTCAAGTATTAAAGCAAATTATATTAAGTTCTTAAACCGCATGTAGCCGTTAAGCCTCCGATCCGAACATAAGTGGACAATAGCAGACAACCGCGTGCGTTGTGAACATAATGTAAATGTGCGCAACATCGCATTGTACCGTCACTGCGCCTGCGCAGGTCCATTACCGCGACGACTGATGATGTGACAATCGGAGAGAGAAAAAAGGAATAGGAAAAATCGACGTTTAAAGCTGAGAAAAGGTTTGCTTCCATGTTATAGGGGTGTTTTGTGTTTGTGTGAGCTCCTTTAGGCAATTGCAAGATACAGCACCCCCACGATAGGTAACAGGTGCCTGATTGATGAAATATTATATGAGACGACATGGTAATGTATCTTTTACTCCCGTAGATTAAACACTTTTACTTAACTAAGTATTTTTATCGTGAAAGTATACTCAAGTGTATGGCGAACTTGGCTAACCCTGGTGTCAGAGTTTTCAAACCGCGCATAATGATTTTAAAGACTGTAGGCAATCGACAACAACCAGGACCGACAGCTTAACGTGCCCTACGAAGCACGGAAACACTCGTGATAAATTGTCACTTTGGTCACTCATCAGGTTCCCTGCCTCTGTGTACGTAGCTTAACCTCACTGATCGTTTGAGATCAGCGAGCGCCACTGAGCGCTTTTTTATTCTTAATCACTTAACTAAATGATTAAGAAGTGAGTAAGAATAAATATGGGGAGAAAAAAAAACACCTACTATTATAGGGCTGATTAGCCATGTTGTATGGAGAAGTGAGCTTCATTTATTTTTCGATCCATATTAATTTGGGAAAGTTGTTTCATTTACTGGGCTGACTCAAATTTCGCATCCTCTAGCTAAATTTAAAATCGCTCAATAAATCATGTAATTTTAAAATACCCTGACGATACTTTATGATAAAAACCTATTCCCTCCTCTATCAGCGTAGGTAGAGCACTCAATATTCCTAGAAATATAGTAACACCACATAGCTAACAAAATAATATCAGTTATTCATAAAACCAATAAAATCTCAGTCAATAACTTTAATATTAAAAAAATGAAATCACCCTGATATTCAATCGCTTATAACTTTTAAACGGTTAAAACAAATATAGCTAAGAACCATCTCGATCACGTCAGCTTTCAAACCAAAAAACAGCATCGAAATCAGTTCATTCGTTTAGGAGCTAAAACTCCATAGACAGACTCACAGACATAAAGATACACATGCCAAACTTATAACACCCCTTTTTTGCGAAGGGTTTTAATAAAATAATATGTGGGTATTGAATTTACAGCTCAACAATTTGAATACAAGATCACTGTCCAAGGACAGCCGCATGAGAGCTAATACTCAGTTATCTGGTTAACAAACGTCGTTCAATAAAAAGCACGACGAACCGAGACGGTAGTAACTAGATGAAAAATGTGGAGCCTTTGTTTTGTTGATATAGAGCTGATATTACCATTTTACAAATTTTAGAAGAAAACTATCCACCAGTTCCAGGTCACGTTTTACCTGAGCAAAATAAGTAACATTTGCTTCTTGTTTTGATTTTTATACCTGTTTTTATTTTTCTTTCTTTTGTGGAAATCTAGCAGCTTTTTCATTTGAAATAGTTTTAAAGCCTGATTTAACGACATTATGGGACTGTGGTTGCTTATTCTTTATCAAAACTTTGCAGCTCGTTTTGCAAGGTATTCTCTACGGTACGATTAATATTATACTACTGTAAAACTAAAAAAATATGTTTTAACCATGGTAAAAAAATTGAATTAAAATTTAAAAAAAGACCACTATGCCATATTAGCAAGGATTAAAATTACCCCAAATGGAAATCACGATTAAAGAGTAAAATGAAAACACAATCAGAAATAACAGTAGGTAACAAAAGTACAAATTCCACCTATCCCCAGTGTTTACTGGGTTACAGTACAATTACCAGCTCTATATAGATCCCTCAGAGTCCCTGTGAAGTGCGCCGACGCCGCCGCGCGATAATATGAGGACAAATACAAATTGATAACAAAAAGACAAACGTGTAATGTGAACAGCCGCTGGAACCTGAATAAAAGTATTATGTGTCACAAGGGATTGCTGAGCTAAAATACTTGCATATAATTAAAAGTTCCAAAACACACAAAGAAATTTCAACCTCTTTATAGCCTATGTGATTTTCTGGTTCTATTACTAAATGATTTTTAAGTTTCAAGAAAATCTGATAGGTTCTTTTTGTATGAAAGAGTGGCAAAAAGTCATTCGAATGTCTGGCTGTAGAAGCTTACGCATTTTGTTTTTTTTTTTAAGAGAAATTTATTTTTGCCAAAGTTTACAAAGGTTTTCTATATGAAACATCATAATATATAAGTATTTCATCAAAAAGAGGCCGTTTTTTTCAAAGTCAACAATAGCTTCATTTCATTGAAAATTCAGTGTATTACCTTAAGTCAAAGTGGTGAATTACATAACCGTTTTTATAAAGTTTTTGCCCACTAATCTAAAGAACATTGTCAATTGTAGAGCCAAAATATGCTTTATGAACATTAAACATAAATAGAATAGGTTCAAGTGTAACTAAAGTTACAAATTCATACTAACCTATCACCAAAAGTGATCACACGTTTTGAAGTTCATCATAGTTTGACTGGACATTTCAGGCGCTAAAGCTAAAACTACCCACAAAGCAGCGATTGGCATTCACCAGTGTAGCAGTGGCGACTAGACCAATTATTCGAGTACCTTCTATCAAGACTTGAGACATAGGGTTGCCTGCAATGCAGTTAGGTTTAAAAACTCTTCTTTGAAATATTTCGGATGACTCTTTGAAAGTGTTAAATTATTTGAAATTTTTTCTACAATAACCAAACAATTTTCCCCATCTAGGTATTTATCTATGTATGTAAAATTGGAGGTCCTAACTCCTGACTCGCTGACTCATCAACGCCCAGGCCAAACTCTTGGGCCTAGAAAATTGTTAGGCACAAAGGTTCTTTTTGTAACGTTGGCCAAGAATTAGGATTTTAAGAAATTTCAACGGAAATAAAGTTTATGTATCCTCAAGTTTAGGTATAAATAAATATGGGAAAGAAAATTCAGCACTTTATACGACTTTCGCCCTACAACTCCTTTTATTTCAACCTGAAAACTAATCAAGGAAATATTGTAAAGCTTAATAATTTTATTCCTTGCTTTTCGGAAACACTTTCTACTTCCTGTTTTATTTCAGACAAATGTTTTCGTTGGCACAAATGTAAATCATTAACATGGTCACACAGCCTTTGGAAGGCTTTCAAGGCTGCGCTAAACGTGAAGCAGCTATTGTCGGTTCGAAGACAGACGGATCAATGGAGCACCACTAACTAGCTAAGCTGTGAAGTTAAACAAATAACATGCTGGAATGTTCTGCCGATTCTATGTAACGTGAGATTGCTTTGAATAAAAAAAAAGGATTTTGCAAAAGGAATCAAGCTATTTCACTTCTAGCTATCCTTTTTTCAAAGAGTTTCTAAGTCTTTGGATTTTCTGCAGTGTTAATTAGAAACTCTTTAAGTACGAGTAATCTATTAAAATATTTAATCAAAATTGACAAGTGTTGGGCGTTTTTAAAGGTAGCAAAAATTAAGGACGTGAATATAGGTCGAAATATGAAAAAAAAACTTTTCGTCTCACCATACAAGGGGCCGTCCACATATTACGTCACGTAAAATTTCGGTTTTTTTTTTTAACCCCTCCCCCCCTATGTCAAGCTTTTTTGGTATCCCTTTAACATGTACTGTCACATTTGGTATGACCCCCCCTCCCCCATGCGCTGTGACGTAATATGTGGATGACTTGTGCAATCAGCTGATTTGCCTTTTGTATAGGAAGTTGAAAATTTTTGTGATAAATTCTTATGGGTTCCTTCAGAATATAGTTATTCAGTTTTATAGCTTCGCTGACTAATTAATTGTTACCCCATATGTTTTATATATTTTACTAGGTATTTGTGATTTTATGTGCATTAAAGTGATTCTTCCAATCTATTACTAAACTCCTTTACATATTGCATACACAAACACAAAAATTTTAGGAATTCAAGTGAGGTAATTAAACGTTAAAGTATTTATTACACACAAAAACTCGCGATCATCCAATAACAATCGAGACAAAATAGTAATTTCCTAGTATCATTCATAATTGTAACGGCTGAACCCAAGCGCGTGCGCACAATTATTTTTATAACCAATAATTACTTGAAGATAACCATTTATTTACATTAGCGGTTGAAAAAAGAAATTAAAATAATTTGAATTCCATTGATTTGGGGATGATAACAGAATACATTTTTTGTTTACGTTTATTGTTTCAACTAAGTTTTGTTTCAACTAAGTTTTGTTCTGTGCTCCAACTGGCTCTTATCTGCTGCTACTTTTCAGTGTGGAGGAAAAAACAAAATTGTTTTGGTCCCGTTCTACCGTGTGGTGATCGGTTGAGACTAACACAACCCCATCTCTTTCCGTGGGTGACGTAAGAGGCGATTAAGGAAACACAAATGAGGCCTGCTTCCTAGTAATCCATCCCAGGCAATTTTTTTCTGAATCTGAGGTGTCGTCGTATGGTCTCATGCGATGTGTTAGGCTCTGTAGGGGGCCGTCTGGCTCGCGACCACCCTCCTACCGAAGTCTGACGCCAAACAGCTTTCTGTGTTCCGTCGGTGCGTGGGAGTACCAGTGCCTTAGGCATTTTCTGGGTTAACTCGCTCCATCGTCGACCTCATCTTTGACATTTATGGTCAAGATTGAGGTCAAGAGTTAACCCATCTTATAATTAAAAAAAACCACTTTAAAATGGTTGCATGAAAAATTTAAATTGTCAAAACTGTTTTGGTTTAGTACTATAAAATTTGGTTCTTATGATATATCCTTTATTATTGCTTCCTTTTGGATAAACTTCAAAAAGACACAAAATCATTAACAATTAAATAAACATACAGTTTTAAAATCATCAAAAAACGACTGATACTCTTAATTACAGCAAAAAACCGTTCTCATGTAAACAATTAGCGATAAAATCGCATTATAAAACCATTACAAGGGGAGGGGTCACAAATGGTTAACCAACCAAATCGAAATGACTGTTTTAATTCGAAATCACGTGCTAAGTTGTACATTTTCTGGGCAATTTAACTTTGTACCTTGGCACGCGCCAATCGTTTAATTTTCACGCTTTGGCGCGTCTTTTTTTTTGTTATTATTGTATTTTAAGTCAAAGTGATAGAGAATAGAATTGCATGAAGCATTATGTTGTATTTACACAGTTTTTCCCACAAATTGGTAATGACAGCTCGTCGCGTGCGGCGCCATTTTTTTTTCTCACGCCTTTGATTGTCTGGGTATCAGAGCATGTAATCACACGATTGTTTTTGATTGGACGGATAAAACACTGGGTGGTGCACAAATTGACTTTGTCGTTTTCATGGTTAGTTGGGTTTGAAATTAATTGTTTGGTCTGATGGCTTCATTTATGTCCGTAGTGAAAAAAAACAATGAGTAGTTTCATAAATGTTTACACTTACCTAGGTACTATAGTTATGTATCTGGTTCATGATAAATTTTGTGATTCTTATCTAATTAAAATAATAAGGTGATTTCCCATGTTTAAGAAATGAAAATGGGTAGACTACATATTTATTGTACTTTTACGGGACTTTTTTCTTTTCGTGTTAGTGGCAACATACCTACTGAAGTACAGACAGCAGCACATCAGCTTACCCATTTGCACTACAAAAGCCCCTTATTGCGAGTGATATAAGAGCGACGTCATGGTCAATATTTATAGGCTTTTGTGATGCCGTGTGTACATAAAAAAGTTACGCAAAATGGCCTCGGCACAGAGATATCACTTTTAGACTCTATATCATTTGAAGATGTAGTTTGATTGTGCTGGAATGGCAGCTTGTCAACCTTTCTGCCACGATACTTACAAGTTCTTTTGTCCTAAACTAATATAGATTTAAATCGCTGTACCCCGAACTACGTACTCTGTGGTAAAAGCTAGATTTTAGGTCTCTACAGTACATAGTAATCTAAAGCTATGCCTAGCCAATTAAGCCGACAAGTGGCGGAGTGACATGAGCGCTGCCACCCCCATTAGGTACTTACTGTGACGCCACTCACACGCCGCGACTTATTGTCGTGTCGCGTTTGTCGCGAGACAGTTGAGCCGTTTGTATCTACCCGCTTTTGTTTAAGTCTTTGTAAGCATGTAATGTAATGTATTGAAGAAAGAAATTAGATTAGGTGATGAGATTTTGAAGTCAATTTTTAATCCCCGACAAAAAAAGAGAGGTGTTATACGTTTGACGTACGTATCAGTGCGTATTTGTATCTGTATGTCTATTTACCTGTGTGTCTGTCTGTGGCATCGTAGCTCCTAAACTAATGAACTCATTTCGATGCTTTTTTTTTTGTAATTTTTTTGCAGATAAAGCCACGTTTTATTAATAAAATCGATAGTTCTGAAATTTATGGGATCGACATAAACTGACCACGTGACTTTTCTCATTCTTGTCACATTTTTTTCTTTTAACGATAAAGAAAATCTAAAATTACAAAATTTATGGTGTCAATACCATAAATTTTGTAATTTTAGATTTTCTACAGTAAGAAAGGATGTGGTCACTTTTCAGAATTTTCAGTCTTAGTATTCTTTATTAACAGAATAAATAGAGCTCGGCTCCAGGAACAAAAGAATCATGTTTCGTTACGAGGCAACCTATTTTAGACCTGTGTGAATTTGGTAATTACCTAAATGTCAGTATGTACTTGAGTTCTCTTTACCGACTTCAAAAAAGGAGAAGGTTCTATATTAGACTGTATGTATTTTTATTTTTTTTATGTATGTTCACCGATTTCTCCGCCAATTATTTACCGATTTTCAAAATTCTTTATTTGTTCGAAAGAGTATACTCCAGAAGTGGTCTCCCATATAAATTTTATCGAAAATGATTCTGCGCTTTTAAAAAAATCAACAAAAACAAAAAATACTACAAACCAGAACATCATCTAAATAAATTAGTGACATTTTCGTTTGTGGTTATCTGCTAATAGGCATTGTAGTCTGATAAAAATACTAGTTATCTATTTTATGCGAACTGTTGTTGGGATAGAAGTCGGTGACTCAAACGTTTCTAACGTAGAAAATTTTTTGATTTCATTATTTGGCCTGCAAGTAATAAATATGAAGAAGTCGTTTGACTGTAAACATAAGAACAACTTTCAAGCTTCTGAAGGATGGATGCTATATTCTATGGCTATTTATTAAACGAGAAAATTAGCAAGAAAATTATTATCTACCTAAGCTGCTCCTTTCACAAAATGACTTTTAATTATTAAACTTAGACTAAACACTAATTTATGCTAGCTAAAATTGATGTCCAACTATATACTCTTACAGTTGGAGACCATTGGTGTTGTAAATAATAGGCAGTAAATAGCCTTCTGTAATAAAATATAACGTGGAAGAGCGCAACAATAAAATTAACTGCTTTCAACTCATCAAATGGAAACTGCGCTAATTACCCAACACTAATCTTTAATTTTATACAGCCACCGTATGTCAACTTTTTAAATCTCCGCACTGGCAATAAACGTCTTTTGACACAATAAAAAACAAATTAATTCTTTTAAAATTGGAACTTAAAAGCGATTCGTTGTTCCGATTACAATTTGAATTTGGAAGTGGAGTGTCGCTATAAAAACGTGTGTTTTTGACTTTCACCGTCAGTCTGGCTGCGTCTTCCCACGATGCGGTTGTAGTAGGCAACAATTAGACAATTGTCGGCCATTTTAACGATCGACCATAAAATCGGGTTTCAGTCTCTCATTAACCGCATTCTTCTGATACTTCCGCTTTTATAGTTTTACTAATCAACGCTTTGAGATTAATATGGTCCCGTATGTAATGGTGTCTGTCCGTCGGTTCTATAGAGATTAATTTTATTGGTCAGAGCTTGGACAATTGGTCGTATAGATAATTGAGTTTCGGTCAATGCGGCGTTTTTCTTTCCGTTTTTACTGTTAGTCCATTTTCGGTAACTTATCACGGCGACGACTTGGATTGTCCAATTTAGATTAATGGAATGGAACAGCATCTGTTTTTCTCTTACTTTTAAAAGAATAATGACTATTAAGGAGCATTTTTATAGAATAGATAACGCTCCCATTTGTATTTTTCTAGTTTCTTATGCAATTGACGGTCAATGGACACTTCTCATTTAGTTTTACATATCAGAATTCCCGTTTCTCATCAGGGATACGCTTGACCATGATCCAAGATTTGGCAGGTCAAGACATGGCAGGAAGCGACAGCAAACCTCCATAACCCTCTTAATAGGGGCACCTGACCGAATTAAATAAATAAATAATAATAATAATAATAATTTTATTTTCAATAAGTATACTTAATTGCTAACCTGTGTTAGGTGGTACCGCTCTTCCATACATAAAATAAATACTTGCTTTTATTAAATTATGTATAACTAAAACAAACTAAAACAAAACTAAATGATAAAATGATAAAAGTTTTGACATTAAAAAAAAATTCATACCGCCATAATCAGCTATTTGAAATTATCTTTTAAAAGTAATGTGCATATGTATTGTGTATGTACGAGTATATATGTATTCTAATATGTAATCATAATATGTAAATAATTATATCTTAATATTGTTTACTTGATGTATTCCAGTAGCAATTCCGTGTCAATGTAGGTCTTACTCTGTAAATGTAGGTGTAGTGTAGGCCAATGTAGGTCTTCTCTGTAGTATTGGATCACAGTTACACAATTTACACATTCAGTCGTCTGAATATGCTAGTTTCCTAATGATATTTTTCCTCACCGATGTTGTCAGCTTGCAACTAATATATTCTTACTACACTACAAAGACAAAGAGCGGTTGATTTATGGCACCACTGGGAATTGAACTCGGTTTCCCTGGCTTACAAGTCTAACTCGCTAACCGGGTTAGACCACCGACGCTCATTAAAATATAAATCTTAATAAATTAAGTAATAATAAAAAAATATCAAACCCATCATGTAAGCTTTACCAGTTTTATTTTATGTAGGTTAAGCAGTACTTAACCATTTACGATTGACTGAGGGTGAGAATAGGTAACGTGCCAGCTGCCAACTCTTCCAAGGCATACTGTAGAAGACCTCAAGTGAGATTGCGGTATTGTGGGCAAAAGTTCGACAACCTATCACCACTATACTCATATTCCATATTCTAATAACTCTCATAAGTATGTGAATTGTTGCGTCTATAGTCTATAGTGGTTCCACAACCACGTGATGTTCTGCCTACCCCGAAAGGGATTACAGGCGTGAGTGTATTTTTTATACCAGCCCATATACGTCCCCACCGAGGGGCACGGGCCTCCCTTCGAAACAAGAAGGGGAATTAGGCCACGTAAGTTGGCAAACGTATACCCATAGTCCACCACGCTGGCCCAATGCGGGTTGGTGGACCGCTCGTCTTTCGAAAATTTTCTTCGATGGGCGGGTTTCATCACGATGTTTTCCTTCACCGTTGAGCAAGTGATAATTAGAAATCAGTACATAAATCCGAAAAGACGAATTTGGTGGTACAGGCCCGCACCAGTATTTGAACCTACGACCTTCGGATTACAAGTCTGGCTCATTACCAACTGGGCTATCACCGCTTTTTCGTGAGTGTATAGATATATACAAGGTGTTTAAAAAAAAGAACAAAAAAAAAGAAATTCCAAAATTTAATTTTAAAAGTGAAATAGTCGCAACTCTAGTAGGTAATCAGTTGCACGGTTTGACATCTACAAAATGAAAGTTTCATATAATTAATATGACATACTTGTCATATTTGTAATAGAGCTGTGCAATAAGCTAAATTTTTATTAATTTTGAATTATTTTTTATTTTTTATTTTTTTGAAACACCTTGTATAATTATGTATAGATAGTCAGTAGGTTACAACGTGACTCTATTTGATTTGAACAGATAACAAATTATTCTTAATTTACAGTTTACGATTTCCACAAACTCATTTTGACTCATATTAATATGCAAAATTATAACTAATAAATTAATATTTAACTGATTGCTTCTGTATAAAGTTTGCGTGTTTTACGTATTTAGTGGTTGTCCAGTTAGTTTTTGTGACAACATTTCCAATGATGATTATAATTCTTAAGGTTTTTTGGATCTCACAAAAAACGATCTTAAAGTTTTAAATAAAGATCCCCCCATCTCTTTCCGTGGGTGTCGTAAGAGGCGACTAAGGAAGCACAAATGAGACCTGCCTCCTAGTAATCCATCCCAGGTAACGACACTTATTTTTTTCTGAATCTGAGGTGTCGTTCTATGGCCATGGTGATAGTCACCCTCCTACCGAAGTCCGACGCCAAACAGCTTGGTGTGTTCCGTCGGTGCGTGGGAGTACCAGTGCCTTTATAGGCATTTTCTGGGTTAACTTGCTCCATCGTCGACCTCATCTTTGACCTTATAGTCAAGATTGAGGTCAAGAGTTAACCCATCTTATAAAAAATTAGATCATTTATTTTTATAAAAAATTAAAACCTTTTTAAGGCTGCTTTAGAACTATTACGTTTAGTAGAGCTTTGTAGCGTTATTAGGTGTGGAAAATCTGTAATATCAATCTAGAGCATACTTTTTAGAAGCTCTTGTAACAAACGGTACCAGAGTATGAAACTAATACTTATGAATCCTGTACTTGTATTTATAAATATTTATAAAATTGCAGGTCCTGACTCACTGACTCATCAGCACCCAACCCAAACCCTAGGACCTAGAAAGCTGAAATGTTCCCCTTTTTATAACGTAGGCAAGAAACAATTCATGGCATGTTTAATAAAAATGTCAAAACTGTAAATCTATCATAGAATAAAAAAGAACGCCTGTGGATCTGGGTGGCAACAAACATAGTCAAGCTGACTCCTCGCATCTCAAGCGGCCTAAGGCACTCCAATTTCAAACATAATAAAAAATTGATACTATAAAAGAAACCGATAACGTTCTACCGTTAACCGATACAGAAAAACCGAAACAATAAAATTGGCCGGTCCACCCACCGGCTGCGCAGGGGCATAAATCAACACAAAGCACAATTATACGAAATTACACCCGTATGTGTAATTAAGTGAAGCGTATTTCATGAAAGTGTCGATTATTAACAAATACTTAGCGGACCACCTACCGATTCATATTTTATTCATTCGTTTTTTTTCTTGATCGGTTCCCGATCAGCTGATTGGGGTTAAGGAACTTTGACTAAAAGGAAGACGAAATGATTTTTTTATAGCTCTTATTGATTCATCCTATTTTTCTGCACAAACTCCCAAGAACAAAGAAATGCACAAATATAGTAAGAATCCGATGTATTTCCGGAGGACCCGAATTGGCTCTATTAGTCACATTTTTATAGCCAATAGATGCAAGCTTACCTATTATTTAAGGTATTTTTCCTTGATGAAATAGGCAGTTATCTGATAGTTGAACTTACTGCTAGACTAATGGATAAGCTATAATTTTTGACTTGACTCATAAAATATCTGACAATTTTTCAGCTAATAGTAACAATGTTCTGTCTTTGCTACATATTCAGTAGTATGGTTTTATTTGAGATTTTAAATATTTTCAACGCCATACAATTATAGGCCCACATTTACGGGCCCTTATGTTAAACACAAACATTCAAAATCCAAACTTTTACGGAGAAATGCATACAAAATGATGAAAATAGCTAGTTTAATTTGTTTTTTAAATAATTTATTAATGGAGTGACTTAAAACTAGGTAAAATTTAAACTATATTTTAGAGTTTCTGCGTCCTTATATAATTTGATTATAAACCATCATTACATCCAAGAAAGTACATCAGCCTCTGCAAGAACAGGATACGAAAGAGTGGACAAACAATTTTTTATTCTATAACTAATTATGCCTCGAGGTACCCCTTACATGGGGTATATTACAATTTGTAATACAATGCGCGCGCGGCGGGGCTACAAAAACTAGGAGTCCCCTTTAGGGATCCAAGACTTTCCTGCATGTACATACAGACAAGAGACTTCTGCAAGACAATCTTTATATGTGATAATTTTAGACCATATGTTGTAAGATGTGGAGTTCAAAAAAATGAGGAGGTTCTCAATTCGACTTTTTTCTTTTTCGTTTTTTCTTGTAAGTTTGTTACGCGTCCACCAATTGTTAGCCGATATTCTAATATAAACTTTATTGAAATTAATTCTGTGCTTTTTAAAAAATCGACAAAAAAAAAACACAAAACAATATACTTTGATGACATTCTGGTTTGTGGTTATCTGTTGATAGGATAGAAGTCCGTTTTACTTTTTTAACGTAGACAATTATTGGTTTTAAAAAATATGAGGAAAATCGTGTTTCGCCTATTAACAGTAATCTACTCTGATTGTCAATAGAAAAAATACACCATACGGCAATAGCTTGTTACTTATAGTAATTATAGAAATTCTTTCATCTAATCTTTAATATTTAAATAAAGTATAGAAATATAGTTTTTAAAAGTATATTTTATATCGGCTATATCAAATAAAAAATTTGTAACTATACGAGAAAAAAATTAAATTTACACTTAATTTTATACCTAATTAATAATAAAACAATGCTAATTTTTAAACCTCAGATGAATAACCTAGATCTAGTAAATAAGAAAGTTTTATTAAATGATTAAGTGCCAGTAAAAAAACTTATAACCTTAGTAAATATAACAACAGTTTCATATACAACACTCATATAATTATCATAATAAGCATTATAAGTACAGATTTCCTCAAGACCTTATAGTTCTATAACAGCAGTAATAGCAAGTAAAAGAGAGTAATTGAGAAAAATCCCAAGCGTAGGATGTCATTAGTATAAAACTAGGAGATAAGCAAAGCAGGCACCTGCCGAGTGGTAAATCGCCTCTATCCTTTCTAATAATTACATTGTACCGCTCCAAGATAACTATGTTGTTGGTTCATATACATATCTTCACGGTATACCTCTTGAAGAGAAGACGAAGATGCTTTTCATAAGGTTTAAATGGATAGTTTACGATTAAAAACATTATTTAGTAGAATTGGAACCTGTGAAAATAGAAAGGGAACTACTTTGGAAGCTAAGATTATTGTTTATTTTCCAAATAAGGAGGACTTATTATTATTAAATATTATAATTTAATTAGCTGTTGAAATGGATTCCACTATCGGAATATTTTATTTTTAGTCATATATCTAGTGCTACAGAACCTACGTAAACTAGAATTAAGAATCTTAAATAACTTAAAGTAGGAATCATAAGTTCAATCATGATTAGTTGTATGTGCTTCCTCACACAGAGAGATGATAAGAAAGTAAAAAATCAATTGAATGAAAGCAAAATGTTTAAGATCGACAGGTTTCAGCAATACGTCATAGAACCGTAACATCAAGTCACTCCAGAATGTGGTATCCCGCAATTTAACGCCACGACAAGAATGCGCCAATTAAAAATAAACTCACTTCAAATTGCTACTAGAAAAGCGTAACTACCCACATCCTACGTCTCTACATAATCTCTAGCTTTCCACTATAATTGTCCTTTTTTCAACAGCGACCGATCATTGTCCAGTTCTATTAAAGCATTTAAAGGCAGAATTTAAAAAAAATCACACATCTATTAAACTGATTAGATTCCTATACGTAATTTATTGTCAAGCCACTCGCTGGGCACAATGCCCGCTAGAAGAAGATAGGGACCAGTTTAGAGAGAGACAGGTGTTGTGGGCCTTGCAAGGTGATTTCAGTTGCGTAGACGCAAGCTTATGGTCAAGTAGCGACGCACACAAGCGCGTATCCGCGCCTATTACGATTTGCGATGGCAGTAAAACATTGAAACGTCAAAATGTCATTCCAAAACCTTTTTCCGAGACTTTGGACTTTTAAGAGTGTTTATAAAAGCTTATAACTCTAATTCAGTGGTAAATAAACTGTATTTATAACTTATTTATATACTTTTTAATCAATAAGTGCAAAAAGCTTTAAATTAGATGGTAAATAATTTATAAACAAAAACATAAAAGTGTTGAAAGTGTATTTAAGTGTTCACATACAATATTAAACAAGACATTTGTATAAGTGACTCGTGTATTGTTTTATTTTGTACTCATTAATCAAGTGGAAAGTGGAGTCTTAGATTTTCACAACGGATTGCAAAGGTAAGTGTTTATTTATCTTATGTTCATTTTTAAAACTTTGCGTTTCTTTTTAAAAATGAAGAAGCCTCATACTATTGCAAGTTTTTAGCTTAAATAAAACTTGATACCGCGTGAACAGATTTATTTATTTTTTGCTTCGTCACCGAAAGCTAAAATTCATTTTTTAATTAATTTGAAGATCGATTAGTACTGCTTGAAGATTATATTATGGCTTGTCAAGCTACTCTTATCACAATGTTGGTGTAATAGTTAACATATCAATGTGTTTTGGTGTATTCCTTTTATAAAAACATGCAAAACTTTTAATGGAAGCGAATATTGTTTATTTTTATGTCAAACCTGAAATGAAGAATGGTGGTTCAAATATCAGCATTTTTTTTATGAAGTGTTCATATTGATAATTGTTCTGAATAATTAAATTAAAAGTACCAGCTAATTCAAATCTATAACTGGTTTTAACTTTGTTTCTTCTCCATACAATGATAAAAGAAGGTTTTCTTGTATTAATTCAGCCCCGCATAAATACTACAACTTCAAAAATAGCTCCTAGATATTATAAAAATAGCTGCAAGAAGGTTTCACAGGAAATATATCCTGCGACGTTAATTAACTACTGACATTTGAAACACCCCTTGTATATTGCACTGCTGTCCAGTTTCTTTCATTCATTCTGTATTTAGTGCTAGTTTTTTTGAATTGAGTTAAACTATACAAATAAATAACCTCTCGTTCTGATGATATTGTTTACAAAAACAGCCACGAGGTAAATTGTGGATAATGATAAGTGACAGGATATTTATAAAACAACCCTTACAATATTATAATAGTAACCAAGATAAGGTTAGTTCCATTAGGACATACAAAACTAAAACAAACACAAATATACACTTCAAAACAAGATAAAAGTTTTCCCTGAATGTGAATTAAACCTAAGACGAGCAACTCTGAATTATTCTTTAAAATCAAACTTGCTTAGACATCACAGTTTTCAATTTTAAGATAATGCGTCACAGTTTAAACTTCATCTTAAATGCGAAAAATATCCTCAAAACACCAATAACGGCCGGTTTATTGGTGATCAACGGATCCTGGGTTCGATTCCCAGTCAGGGCAAATATTTGTTCTCGTAAAAAGCAGATGTTTGTTCTCGGGTCATGGGTGTTTGTGTTTGTCTTTATGTCTGTCCCGAGGGACCCACGATACAAGGGAAAACCTTAATGTGGGCTTTTGAATGTGTAGCGTTCAGTTATTGGAAAGGAAACATAACTTGCAATACATTTTGAACCCCCGACAAAAAGAAAGGTGTTTTTTTGTATATGACATAATCGAGATCGTTCTTAGCTATATTTCATCAAAATTACTTCAAACATATAAAAGTTATAATTATAAGCAATCGAATGTCGGGAGTGATACACCATTTTTTATTTTAGAATTATATTTTCTCATATATTTACTTGAAATCAAACCACAATTACCGATAAAAAAACCTGTAGAGTAACCATTAAATCATCTCGCCTTCTTCGCAACAAATGTCGAGTTAATATGAATGCACCTACCGTTGCACTGCGTTTTGGACAGGTGCACCGATGTACCCGAGGTGCATTCGTCTGACATTTTCGCGCCCGTACCACGCAATCAGTGTGCGCCACTTTATGAAATGCATTTATTTATATGACGTACACAAATTGTTTATGGGTCTTCATTTTTACTAAATGATCAATGTTTTTATTTTTTTGTTTGGAGACTTTAATGCTTTTGTAATTTAAATGAGCTTTATAACACGTTACTTGCAAATTGTAAACTTAGCCCTATTAAATTTTAATTCAGTGTGTCAACTAAACAAAGGCATCACTTCTTCTTTAGTTTTAGTTTAAAGGAACGATTAGACTACTACGAAGGTACATTCGTTTATTTTTGAAGGTGAAGCGTTTTGTTTTTTTAAACAAGAAAATATCTGGAGCTAAGATTTTTTAAATTGAATTTGTTAGTCCAGTTCTTGAGGAATGTAATTATTAATTAAATCATATTTTATCCCATCGGGTATTTATTATGTATTGCAAACTCTTACAGACTAATACAAAAGATATTACATATATATGCAAAGGCGGACTTATTACTGAAGGGATCTCTTCCTGTCTACCTCAACTTAAACTTATTATATGACTTAAACTTTATGTTTTTACTAGAAGTAAGTATTTACTAGGATGTGAATATATAAAGTTCATATACGAGCATATTTATTACGTAAGTAAATATCAATTCATGCATACTTGTATATCCCACACTTTACGTCCATATCTGTATTGAAGGCTTACATTTTGTTTTGAGGTGCACAGATTATAACTATTTCTATAATCTACACTTTCTCTATTCCCAGGCAAACATTAGAAGTAATAATAAAGCAACACTAACTCCTTAAATTGCAGAATAAACCGCATTTACCCAAACGATCCCTCTCATGACTCTTATAACTCTAATATGTGACTATAAGTACTCTTATACGGATAATAAAGGCTTTTGTTACAACCTGTCGATAGCCAGCGGTGCGTGGCACGGTTACCATGGTAACCAGGTCAGATAGCCTCTCTAGCCAAGTTAAAGGAGAAATGTTAGTACAAATCGTAATAATAACACTTACCTGTTTTTGAAATGACTTGAATCCTCTAGGCCATCTAATCCTGATGGGGCCGTGAGTTTAAGTTACATTCGCGCCGAATATTTTTCTTTCCTGAAAATTAATTGTGAAGTTTTCACTTCTAGAAACCTTTTGATGTATTATTTTCATCAAAAATGCTAGAACTGTTTTTCTTTGTTTAAAAAAACAAACAAATTAAATACTTCCTACATACATACAAGAATACATTAGCTGGAAGAGATCTCAATCTGAGCTAAACTCGACATCTTGTTCTTGCATCTTGTTCTTAGTCCATTTAAATCGTTCCTACATACATATGCTCACGCCTGTAATCCAATACGGGGTAGACAGAGCACCAGTGGTTCAGAACCACTTGATGCCACATTTGACATAAATCGTTCCTAACCTTACAATAAAATTAAATCGTTCTCCTAACTTTATAATTATTAAGTTTTCCTGTAGGTACATACATTAAAAAAAAGCTACATGAAAAAAAATAAAAATAAAAGAGTGCCTAAAAGAATATATAAAAAGTTCACGATTAGTTAGAAAAGCGCGCGTTAAAATCTTTCTCACGCGCACGCGCAGTGCGCACATCAAAGCCGACGGATTGATGCGCAGTAGCACCGTGAAAGTATCAAGATTCTATTTTGTAATTAATTTCACAATTCATTATTATTACATTATTTTTGTGTTTTATTATTGTAGTTAAAGGTTATAATTAACGGTTTTAATTCCTGCTACGGAATAGCTTGAAGCTGTTTAGTTCCTGTTAACTTTTAATTATCACACGAGAATTTTATAGGCTAGCAAGTTACAAGGGTTTAACAATTAATTTGCGTATCAAAAATCATTTTTGGGTGTGTCTGTGTCTTTTTTATATGTACCGAATGGTCATTAAATGCGATAATGTTAGCTCAAATTTTCATAAGGTTAACTACGCGTCGTTGAAAATATTATTGTAAATTAAAAGATCTGAGTGATGAAATTAAAGTAAGTAGGTAACTTTATATTGTTTATTTCCCTAAAATAAAACTTTGACCGGCCAAAATCATTTCACACATAAAAATAAGATTTTTATTTTTATCATTTTTTGTCATTTTTATTTATGACATCGGCGTTAATTAAAAAAGAAAAAAAAACTATTGTCTTAAAATTGGAATTCGTTCGGAAATAACAGCGTAATCGGAATGTTATCGCAAAGGTTTCAATTTACCGGCTTGATTATCGAACGACGGAAAAAAGAAAAAGTCTAAAAAGTAAAAGATTAAAAAGAAATAAAAGAGATGCACCTTCCGTGCAAAATGGAACGCGGTTCAGCACGCAATGCACTTGTTGCGTTTCGTTGTTTTGTTTTTGAAATATGTTTGTGTATTGTTAGTTTTGCGTCAATATTTTATTTATTGCTTTCAAAAAACTTTATACTGGCATAAGTAAGTCTTAATTACAGCCAACCCAACTCCGAATGGCATTAATTTTCGTTGAAATAACCATAATGTTTTAGTAAATGTCCTGTGTTCTCAAATTATTACAAGCTTTTGAAGTTTTGCTGTAGTATCTAACTTAAAATAAAAACGAGAATCACTAGAACGTGACTTTAAATTTTTGAAAGTATAATTGTATTGTTGAAATGTTTGAAAACAACTTTCGCTTTATTTCCAACTAGGATTTGACACTTTTTAAATAAAAATACAAAATAAAATGCATATTAAACGTAGATTTTCTGCTCTGAAACAACCTCTTTCAAACATAGCAAAGGTTTTATGACTGTATTTAGAAAATTCTTGGAAACAAGGACCATTTTCAAATTTATTATTTTAGACTCCAATGAGACTGACAAGAGTGTTAATTAAATTCTGATAAAGCCTCGTAAAAATTATGATAATACAAATAATAGAGTTTCATAAAACGGAGTTTCATTTCGGAAACTCAGTTAACCTTTTTGGTTTTTATTTCTTTTTCTTAATATCACATCTATTTATTATGTTCCGCCATAACTACAAGGTACCTAAGTAATAAACATTGTCTGTTCATTATAATCTACACTTAGATTACGAACGCTACAAAATGGCTAACCCCTAGATTCTTACTACACTCGCAAAGTCGCGTTTTAATAACACATAAATACACTCATACTTTTTCTTCTTATTAATTTACACTTGTATGTGTTTCCATTTGTTTGTTTGTATGCACCCGGCCCAACCACTTCTTAAGAACTCTTTTTTTCTTTTTCTGTGTTATCCTTTACACTTGTCCCGCTTGTTCCAACTTTTTAATGTATGTTATTAACTTTTTTTCTAGAAGTGGTTACAAAGTGTTTTGTTTTTGAAACTGCTTGGTTTTGTGACACTTTTTATAAGATGATTGTAGGTTTTGTTTAAACAAAAACGAGGTATAATTAGTTCTGAAGATGTTTCAAGGGAGGAGACTGACATTTTGTTCTTGTCGATTGTAGGTTTGGGTATTATATTATAACTTATTTGTTGCATTGTTAATAACATCTTGACGTGTTTTTTAATTATTATACATATATAATCAGTCTTCTTTTGCCTTGCAGTCAAAGTCCTGGAACACCATTTGCAACCTTTTGGGATTGATTCATAAGATATGCTCGTTTGTCACAGGTCACATTTGCGTATTTTATTGTAAAATTCTTTATTGTACGTACAGCCGCATAACAGGTTATACTGCCACTATTACGAAGGATATAAGGAGGACGTCAAGGTCAACATGTATAACCTGATGTGCCGTCGTGTGTAAATTAATCAAAAAAAGTACATTGGAATCAACAGTGTTATAAATATTACATAAATTCGATGTACAAATGCGTACTTATCCCACAAGGGGATCTCTTCCAGTCAACCTACGAAACAGGAATCTTTATACGTGGGCGTACGAACGGAAAATGATAAAGACAAAGATAGAATATATCTCCTAGGATTCACAACTTGTTAGCAAAAGAGTTCCGTGGGCTAAGCAACGGTTTTTTAACAACTTACCTCGTGTTGAGCAACATTTTTATTGATTTGCATGAATTTTATTAAGTTAAGAATTTTTTTACCATTTAAATCTAAGAGCGCTTGAACCGCACTGTAATCAATAAAATATATTGTTTGACACGAAGCGAGCGATTTAAAAATAGTGCCCCTGGTCCCAGCCAGTGAGAATCTTAGGTCTTATGAGTGGCCTGCCTGTATCATAGTCTTGAAGAGTGTTGCAGGTTTTCCAAAACTTAGAGTATAAAGTGAACATCAAAATGGTATAAAAATGAAGTTATTTGATTTATTATCCGCGATATTTTAAGATATATATAAAGAAACCTTTTCGGGAAATTAATGGGCCTTTTTATAATTCCAACGGCACGGCATGAAACTTAAAAATAAGAATTACCTTTGCCCACTTTGTTCTCAGCTTCTAGTATTACTATTACATATAAGGTAATGGTAATAAAATTTTGCCGTTCCGTTTTCGAATCATAAAAAGGCCCAGTAGTTGCGGTCTACATGACAACTTTCAAGCATAAGTCGCACTGTAATTTATTGAAATTTAATTTTCTTAAGACCTTAAAAAATCGGATTTAGCTTTATTTTTGAATTCTAAATTCTATCATACCTATTCATTATATTAATTCTAATCTTACCTATAATTTCAAGAACATTCGATCCTGGTTATTTTACTTTCACTCATGATTAATTCATTATATTGGAAGTTGGCACACTACCTACATTTTAAAGATTCATACGACGTGTAAAATACAAACTGCTGAAATATACCTACTAATTCTTCAAGGTAAGTAAGTAGATCTTTTTAAGACATAATGGGATCAGAAAAAGAAAATCTAACGCAGGGGCAAAAAGTCAAAAGTCAAAGTCAAAGTCAAAATTCAAAAGTCCAAAGTGTTTATTTCATTGAACATATACAATGATACTTGAACACGTCAATATTATGAATAACATTAGCACTTTTGACTTTGCGCCTATTCGAAAAGGTGCAGTCTTGCCAAAAGCTTGCCAAAATATGTGGCAAGCTCACTCAAAAGCTCATTTGAACTTTAAGAGGATTCTAAGATTAGAAGGATTTACTCATTTTGGGTTCTAAGATTAGAACCCAAAACTGGTATGTGCGCAGACGAAGAATTTTATTCCGGTATCAGTTTTTACATAGTAATAGAGGTCTAAATCCCCTTCGTGTTTTTAGGAAGACCCATGCTTCTCGGTGGGACGTACAGTCTGGCAAAAAGAGTAGAAATTAAAAAGTAGCAACACTTGTAGCGTTGTCCCTTTCAAATCAATCTTAGAAAAACGGGACGACACACAGTGTTGCCACTTTTTAATTTCTACTCTTTTTTGCCAAACTATATGATTATAATGATTAGCTAATGATCCTGGCCGGCGTTTAAAATATGGAGATGTTATTTGACACTACATGGGCCAAGAGCTACAAACCACTTTATGGGATCATCTATGCCAGCTTAGAACACAATAATATATTGTCATCGGACCTTTCACCCAGTGCCATTCATTTCCTCAGCAACATGAGTTTACGTGTGTCATCTCTACAATGCGTGTAATGATTTACATACATATATTTTACAAATAAATTTTTATTTTCAGAAATATGTAGGTATACATATATGTCATCGTAACATGTTGAAACCGTAATGTTGTAATTTGACTTAGTAAGATTATAAACTTTCTTTTTTTATGAACTGCCCCATTTTTTCCATTTTTTTCACTAGTGATATTGTAATATTACGGTTTTTAAAATTTTTCGGTGACATACAAGGTCAGGTCTACCTCTTTCAACCTCTCGGGTGGTAAATCAGTTCATGAAACTGAACAACTTCCCCAAGGAACATAGGTCAAAATACATAAAAAAAATTTGGTCTCCCATACAAAATGCGCTGCTATATGCTAATGAAGATTGTATGGGAACTCAATTTTTTTTTTTTGTATTTTGACCTATGTTCTTTGGGGAAATTGTTTAGTTTTATGGACTGATTAAACAACCGAGAGGTTGAAAGAGATTTACCTAAAGCCCTGTATATACCACACACAAGAACATTGCAATTATACCAATTAATGGTTAACGAAGTGTTACACGTAATTTATAATTTAAACAGTGTTACTGAATTTTCTTAAAATTGGCATTGGGCCCACAGTTTTGATCGTATACGAGGCAATATAGGATTGAAACAATATACAATATAGGATTGAAACTGTCGGCTTAGTGCCGATTTTAAGTAACCCCCTTTATAATAAGAGTAAACCCTTTACAATAATTATTACGATACTTTACTAAGGTATGTAATTTCATAGTTTACAAAACAAATGTTACATTTGTTTAATAATGTATGGTATACATATATTCTTCTTCTTCTGGTGCCTCTTCAACTGGTGAAGGTTGGCATGGTATATACATTAACTTTCTTTAATAGCCGCTTTTATATAAAAAATAAAAATAAACATCGTTTATTCTGTTTCTCCACATGACCTTAAAAACCTTATTTATTTACAACATAATGTGCTCATTCGTACATAGATGGATGTGTCGTATATAGATGTGATACTGGTTCTATTGTTGCTATTTTGGTTTTTTAGTCAAGGCAAATATTTTGTAGCAGGTGCTAATAAAAATTTACTTAACTCCGACATAAGCATCCCTATGTATTAATCTATGGAACGTCTGCCATTTCATAAAAAGCGAAAAGACAGTGTACACAATTTCAAGTAAATCAGACCTGAAAAAGTTGGTGCAATTCCTTCTTTAACTACGAAATGAGCTTATTTTTCAAACATCAGAACAGATATTTATACATTTTCGCTATGAACTATTGTTTTCCGTTTGATCTAAACTTAAATTAAGAGCAATTATTGTAAAGAAGAAGATTGCGGGTATTATAACATTTCTGTAAAGCTCATACCATACTTTGTCACGTATGAAACCACTACGCGAATCCTCAACATGAGCCGACCTCAGAGCTCATTAACTTTTTGCTTTAACAGTTATGTCATTACCATCCCCGCTATTCTTTTCTATATTCTTAGGTTATACCTTACCTAGGCCATCTATTATAAATGTAGACCAGTGGTTCTTAAGCTGTAGAGGTCGTGACACTGTTTTTAACCCCCGACAAAAAAGAGGGTTGATATAAGTTTGACGTGTGTATTTGTATGTTTGTGTATCTGAATGTCTGTGTATCTATGTGAAAGGACCGATTTCGATGAAGTTTTTTTTATATATGAAAGCGTAATCGAGATGGTTTGTAGCCATATTTGATCAAAATTGGTTAAGTCGTTTAAAACTTACAAGCAATCGGATGTCATATATATAAATTATGTCAGAATTCAAAAAAATTAATTTTAGAGTCTTTGAAAATAATAACACGAGGCCTAAACGACACTTACTTGTTTATACTTTAAAGGAAGGGATGAAAGAAATCGCACAGACACACTCTAAAATCTTTTTTTCATGCCAAGTTAAAAAAGTGACTAACTTTACTAAAGTCGATAAGACTAAGTATGTGTAACAATTAATGATTTTTGTATTAACTAATTCTTAAACCAAAAAAAATCGCTTATCTTTTTTTTTAAGAAAGCTTTCAGCAACAAAGTCTATAAGTCAACAATAGTTATCATGGTAACATATCAATTAAAATTGAAATAGTTGAAAATCCAAAATTTTATTTAGTTTATACCCTAAAACTGTGTGTTTCGTTGCTGTGTGTGGTTAATATGGATGTTTATCTGAAATAAATAAATCAACTTTCTATATTTTGACCCTTACAAAGATTTTAGTAGGGTCCATGAAACCTCCCAGTTTTAGAAACACTGACTTGGAGACTATCTATTATAACATCCTCTTGATAGTGTCCAGTTATTGTTAACTTTTTGTATTGACCAAGACAGGTTGTAAGCGATTGGACGATTATAGACCTAGAATTATTTTATAAATTAAACTTTTTGTTTTAATAATGAGTGCGATAATAATACCCGAGATCAAAGTAACGTGAAGCTACATTGTTGCAGTAATTTAATTGATTTGCTATCAACTTATATATTTTTGAAGTAATTCTGCCATACTAATTGCGTTGTAAATTATCTCTATACAGAAACTATAAAATATAATATGCTGGTACTTACGAGCATGTTATATTTGATAATAAGAGATAGTAAGTGCCCTTTTTAACAGCTATTAAAATTAAGTGTCTTCCAACCAAACTTTATTTAATTTTCCAACCAAACTTTATTTAATTTTATTCTTCAACTTTATTACATTTCTGAATTTTTTTTGGTAGTTCTTTCCATGACGTCAGATTATAAAGTAATATATATTTTTTTGATTATAAGATGGGTTAACACTTGACCTCAATCTTGACTTTGGTAGGAGGATGGTCGCGAACCAGATGGCCCTTCACAAAGCCTACCACACCGCATGAGACCATAGGACACCACCTCAGATTCAGAACAAATTGAGGTGTCGTTGCCTGGGGTGGATTAATAGGAGGCAGGTCTCATTTTTGTTTCCTTAGTCGCCTCTGACACTCACGGAAAGGAATGGGGCGGTGTTATTCTTAACCGATGACCAAACGGTAAAATAGATATCCAAATAGATTTTATAGAAAAAATATTGAGTATCATAATGATTTACCGTTCAAGGTAGGTACTACAATACGCGGAGAAAAAAATTGTATAGCTACAAGATTTTTTTGCTTGGAATTGCTAGTAAACCAAAAATACAATTATTAAGATTTTATATTTCCATAGAATTTGCCTGCCTCTTTCTTTATCATTAAGGTTTAATTAAGTATGTGGCGAATTTAACTTACCTTGTTGTTAGAAATTTCAAACCGCCAAATGGTCTGAGTTTTGGTTTTACGACTGTATTCAATCGACAGCTTAACTTGCCCGTTCAAAGGCAAGAACGCTCGTGACAAATTACCCCTTTGGCCACCTATGAAGTGGTCTTACCCTGTGTACGTTGCTTAACCTCACTGACCGGTTCTGATCAGTGAAAGCCACTGGGCTAGGAGAACTAGCCTTATCTTTTATTACTATAATAATTACAATTGCCTTTTATCCTGGAGTTAACTAAACAATAAAAACCAAAGACGGAAGCTCGATAGCAAGAAAGCAGTATAAGACGTTAAGACTTTACGCACTAATAGAGAGTAGAATGAAAGTTGTCTGTTTATCCAGTAGTCAATAAACGGTGCCAATAAAACTGATTACATCCTTACTGATGCAACTGACCGTTATTGTTCGAATGCACTGCTATCTGTGGGTAGAGGGACAACGTATATTAAGGTTGAGAACCGCTTTGCTAAATAAAATCTGACGTATGACGTATTCTCTTTATTTGTACTTGACAATTTATTTGCTTTTTGTAAAATTCATCTCTCCAAACTACTTGACAAGTCAATAATGTTTGAATCTTTCGAGACTCCATTTTAAAACGTAAAAATATACAAATACACACAAACATACATACATGTTATGATCTGCAGGGGTAGGCAAAGCATCATGTCTGTGGTTCTTGAACAGCTTCCGATCAATCAATACAGATAAATTGTTGATAAGACTATTTCGCAGATTTTCCCGAGTTTTTAAATATTTAAGTCTATTCCTTGTTTAAAAATTGTTTAAAAAATTAACTGTTAATAACTTGAAATGAATAAAAAGAACTAATTAAACGAGACTCGCGTGATAAATCAATCCCCATCCTCTTTTATCATCCTAATTGCTTTCATAATTTTGTTAAAAAGTAGGTAATCTAATTATATGTTTAGTAAGTACATTTCTTATTTTAATTTTTATAACTAAATCAAAACAAAATCAGACACAACCCCTGCACAAAAATCTGTAAATAATAAAGGGGTTTCATATTAACTCGTATAAAATCGGAAGCCCTAATTTAATAAGTTTTTACGCATAAAATTTTTTCGCATAACGATATTTTGTCATAATCAGTTCATCTTTATGACAAAACATCGTTATGGGAAAAAAATAGGACATTCAATTTTATGCGAGTAGATATGGAACATAATATAGACTTCACAATATACAGAATGACCGCGGCGGTCATCCATCTAACTGTGCGTTGTCTCAAGACGAGTTGCGTTCTAGTTTTTAGACGGTAGCAGTCACTACCCATATAAGGGCGAGCGTTCATTGCGACTTCTTGCAAAAGCCTGCTGTCAAGCCTATAGAGAAACGCGTAGACGTTTTATATTGAATCTAGGATGTGTGGGCGCAAGTATGAAGTGGAGATACTCGAGATATTTGGTAAGGTTTTCGAAGATTGTGTAGTGTGTACATTTAAGTGTATACTTTTAGTATTTTTTTTTTAAATTCGGTACTTTTTGGAAACTCTTGCAAATAGTAGAAACACCATTTTTAACTTCATATAGATTTAGGCAGATGTTTTAATGAGTGAAGGAATTAATTAGTCTCTATTTGAGAGACACAGCTGGTTTAATATTATGATTATCTAGTAGTAAAATTAAAAAAAAGGTATTTACCCCTGACATTCGACTTTTGAACGGCTGAACCAATTTTGATAGTTCAGATCCATGTTGATAACGTCAGCTTTCAATAAAAATCGCATCCAAATCGGTTCATTTGTTAAGGAGCTAAGATGTCACAGGCACACAGATACCCACGTTGAACTTATAACAACCCTCTATTTCTGTCAGGGATTGAAAATATAGCTCAGTGAACTTCTGAGATCCTTTGGTCGTAGTAGATATATTATGTAGGTATGTTTTTGTATACTTATGTACAATGTACCTACATAAATTGTACATAGTCATAAAATCAAGTTTGCATATACAATTTTCCTCATTATTATCCATACAATAGTCTATTATGACGATAACATGTTTTATCTTTACTCACCACTTGTTTATTTATTGAACAGGTCACGAGTAAATAATGGCGCAGTTTTTGTATTTGATCTGTTAAGGTTGTAATTGTAGTGGGATTGTGTGATCAACTAGGAATTTAGACAAAAAAAATCATATTCTTTGCCTGACCTTGTGCAGCAGCATCGTAAGTGTGCACTACTCTATTTATTATCATATTTATGTGTGTTTCTTTTATCAGCCCATAGGTCCGTTCCCACTGAGGGGCACGGGCATCCCTTCGATACACGAAGAGGATAGGGCATAGTCCACCACTTTAGCACAATGCGGGTTGTTGGACCGCGCGCATTTCGAAAACGAATTTTCTTACATGTGCGGCTTTCATCACAATGTTTTCCTTCACCGCTGAGCAAGTTATAATTAATGAAAAATCCTTATCTACATAAATCTGAGAAGATTGATTTAGTGGTACAAGCCCGCACCAGGATTTGAACCCGCAAAAAAAAAGTCTGGCTCTATACCAACTGAGCTCTCACGACCAAGTATTAATGTATGATGTACAAATATTTAATATGAAGGTATTTACTTGTTTAAGTTAAAGATCATCTATGTATTTTGTCTGTTTATCTTGCCACGTTGCTCTATATTTATACAAAACAATGAATACCTAATTTAAATCTGTTCTTGTATCAAACGACACAAATTCCAACCATATTTTAATAGGCGAAGTATTTACGATCAATATTAAATATATTATTGGCAAGTTTCAAATATAATGCTAATAAATTTGTGAGTAAACGTGCAATAAATCATATATTTAAAACGGATAATTTAAACGGATTAATATATAAAGCTGAAATGATACTAAATAATGTCCCGCTGAGTGATAACAGACGACATTGTGACCTTAGTAGAAAATATATAGTAACTAGTTTTCAATAACAAGTGGTTTGAATGATCTTTTTAACCCCTGACAAAAGAGAGGGGTGTTATAAGTTTGACGTGTGTATCTGTGTTTCAATACGTTCAGGCCGTAGATACGTATTAACATTACAAAAAGCAATCAGTACTTGCTCATGTAATATAGAGAGGCAAAAATATTTTGTATGTGTCTGTCTTTGGCATCGTAGCTCCTAAACGAATTAACCAATTTCGATGCGGTTTTTCTTGTTTGAAAGCTGACGTAACCGAGATAGTTTTAGCTATATTTGGTCAAAATTGGTTGAGCTGTTCAAATGTTATAATAAGCAATCAAATGTCAGAGTGATACAAAAATTTTAATTTTGGAGTTATTATTTGAATTATTCTAAAATAGGATTTAGTTACATGAAGTCGCTTATTTATTTAGACTGTCCAATTTTCCAACTCATTCGAGACACACTTTAGAAGCTGATAAGAAGGACTTGAGGGTTTTGCTGTATATCATTATCATAAGGCTGACAACCTGACTATTGCACTGCCATACTTAAGTTCCATTTAATAACCCTCAAATGTATGTCGAATTTGGCGTCGAATGGTTTTAGAACCCCAAGGCGTTAGTGTATGGATGTATGGATTATATATATATAATCCATACATCCATATATATATATATATATATATATATATATATCTATGTACATCTACAAACAGTAGGAACCAAAGTGAAAATTTATCACGAGCGTTTTGGTAATTCGGAGGGCAGGTTAAGCTGTCGGTCCCGGCTGTTGTCGATGTACTACAGTCGTTAAAACCAAGTCAGAGGCCATTGTGCGGTTTGAAAACTCTGACACCAGCCGGGCTATGATGATCGCAACGACATATTATCTTACGCGTTATCTCGTGGTCACGTTACTGTTTCGACCAATGACATTACGAGAAAGCGTCACGTGACCACGAGATAACGCGTGAGATAATATGTCGTTGCGATCATCATAGCCCGGCAGGTTTAGTAACTTCGTCACATACTTCAAAAATCAAAAATCAAAAATGTTTATTGTTTTAACAATATTACACAGTATATGTAACAAGCTGGGGCTACTTTTTAAGCAAAAAGCCTGTGTTAAGAAGCCCCGCTCTTCATAATGATTCTACTTACATTTAAGTTTAAGTTTAAATCACAAAGTACTTAGCAAATATAAATAATCACTTAGTTTCTTGCCAACACTTAGCAGCGTATGCATGCGTACATGTGTTTTGTGTGTGTGTGTGTGTGTGTGTGTTTGTGTGTCTGTGTTTGTGTATGTGTGTGAGTGTGTATGTCAGTGCGTGAATATGTAAAAGTTCAAATTGTAAAATACACATACAGTTAGTATAATGTGATATTGTAAATAGAATAAGTAAAATTATTAGATAGTATATAATAGTAATGACTCTGTCTCTTCATATGATTTATTTTTCAACCATTTTGTTATAAGTTTTTTACATTCATAATACATTCATACATTCATACTTGACTATACCTACACGATAAGAAGAAGCCGTTTTACTTATAATGATATTATGTGTATTGTAGCATGTTCATGGCAAAATATTGGGATTCTCCAATTCCCTGCCTGTCAATGTTAATGAACTCTTACATAAAATATGGCGTGTCTTGCACTTACACTTTTTAAATGTTAAAATAATTAAGGCCAATGAAGTTCAAGACCAAAATAAGTATTCGAATAAGGGCTTACATTTATTATGTAACTTTAATTTAGCGAAACCTTAGAGGTTGATCATTCCACCCATGAAACTGAACAACCCTTTCCAAGAAACCTATTTTAAATTTTCCAAAAAAAATTTCATGTCTATGTTCTGCAAGTATTTTTTTTGTTTCTTCTTCTTCATATCGTGAAGGTATAGTCAAATGCGTGGCGGACTTGATTAACCCTGGTGTCACAGTTTTCAAACCGCTGAATGACCTCCGACTTGGAGGTCATTTGGCCTGTAACGACTGTAGTCAATCGACAACAGCCGAGACCGGCAGCTTAACGTGCTCTCCGAAGCACGGAAACGTTCGTGATAAATTGCCACTTTGGTCACCCAACAGGTTCCCTACCTCTGTAACGTTGCTTAACCACACTGATCGGCTGAGCTCAGCGAGCACTTCTGGGCTATTCCTGGAGAATTGTTGGCTACCAAAATCATGATCAAAGTTACCTTATTCCTAGTCGTCCGAAACTTTACATAAATCACATTTGTCACTTTTATATCGCAATATGTATATTAATGTTACCATTATAATGTATGAAAATAACTCCCTATTTACTTATATATTTTTCTTCTTTTTTTTACTACTTTTCCTGTTCTTTTTGTGTTTTTCTTTCGCTTTGGGTTGCCTGGAAGCGATCGCTGTTTAGCATTAAGGCCGCCCTTATACACTTTTGTTTGTAAGTTTGTATTGTATGTTTCGCCTAAACCTTTTGAAGTATGCAATAAAGTAAAGGTATTTATTTATCTATCTATCTATATAACTTTTAACAATCATACCTATACTTACCAGTTAAACCATAAGCCTCAAACTCCGTTCATCACTGCCATTGCACTGACTGACGTTAGGTGTATTCCCTCGCAGTAGGGAGCCTCCGACAATTAATATCACAATAGCGCTTTGAACAACTGCTTGTCTATAGTTTTGTTAATTTACGCTTGGCATAAGTGAGGTATGGTTTCCTCCTAGCTGCATATATTCTGTGGCTTTAAGTTAGTTAGCGAAAATTTAAGAAGGGGATCAGCCACTAAGTTGAACAACTTTCCGTAAGAATTATATTATTATTATTTTAGATAGGCAGGCAGTTGTGTTTGTCTAGCAAGTTTTTAAATCTGTTGACGTTTGGTGCCGAAACTACTTCTTTTGGTAATTTATTACATCCTTGCACGACTTTATTGGAGAAGAAGTGTTTGTGGGGATTGTTATTAGAGTAGCAGGTATGTAGTTTAAGGTGATTTCCTCTTAAGCGGGTCGAAAAAATAAATAAACAGGTCGAAAAACAAATTTTCTCCATTTAACTCGAGCGATTGCCTGATTGCCTATTTCAGTTCAGGCTATAAATGCTATTAGGTATTTATAGCCTGAACGTATTAAAAGCAACAGCAAGCATTTTCTAAGAAAATATTATTCTTTAAAAAAAATGTTTATTGTCACAAAATACAAATAATCGTATACTAAGTTTTAATAATACACTGTGACAAATAAAAGGGAACAAACTCAGCTTGTGCTACAGTGGAACCATGGCTCCGTGCAGCGCTGTTTTTCAGTTTGCCCCTTTCCTTAAGTTGATATGCAGGAATACAGTCATACAGTCATAATCTTTAGTTCAAGAGTCAACCTAACCAAAGAGAAGCAGAGAAATATGAATTAAAATTTCGTTTCTCAAATACTTTGAGCATGTAAAAAAGTGCCTTTCACTTACCCGATCTCTGTTGTTCTTTTTATAGCAAAGCGTGTCTGAAGCCGATGATCCTACTAGGGCTGAAGGGATTGAAACATTTTTTAGAAGAATTTATTTATTAGGTTTATTAACGGTTAATACATTATTACCTTCTTAATATTACATTTATATTTACTAACTAAAGCTTAACCAATTACAAGTAAACTCCGCATGCATTAATATTCGACAATTTGATTTGAAGAAAGGCAATATAAAAGTTAACAAAGAATTGAAAAAAAAAAACAGAAATAAAACTGTTAGGCAAGACCAATAATAATTTTATATTCTATTCTATTCTAAGTATTACGTTGCAAATTCATATGAGTTCTTCGGAAAAAGTTGTTCAGTTTTATGACGAGCATGACCCATTAAAGTTTCCCTAATTAACATACAGTTACTAGAGCTCCGAATGCTAATCTACCTACTGTCCTGTTTCTCGTTCGATGTACGCTTGACCATGATTCAGAATTTAGGAGTCAAGTTATTAAAGTGGAGTGACCGCTGTCTGACCTCCGTAACCCTGCTAACAGGGTAACCTGACAGTCGCCCGAACGTGCAGGCTTCTTCACGATGTTTCCCTCACCATTAGTGTACATAACTTGAAAAAAACTGCGTGGGGATTGAACTGGGTACCTCACACTTTCAGGTTCGCCCTACTAACAATAAGACTACCGACGCTCTTAATATCTTTTTTTTCCATATTCAAACAACTTCCAACATGACAGAATCTTTTTTTTCCGTCCACTCTCGCCCAAGCTCAAGCTTGCTCATACTCGATGCGCATAGCAGACAAGAAAGACAGGTGCGTACGCGCATTATGATGATTGAGCCATTGTTCCCACGACCCTTAAGCTCGGATTGCTTTGTTTCTCGTTGTTACGTCATCACTGTAATTTAACATGGCGGCCGTGCTATCCGATATATGGTCTTCGATTGATGTGTTGTAAATTCGTAGTTAAGTTGTATTTTCTAATGTCAGCGTTACTTAAGTTGTACAGAGGTCCGTATATCAAGTTACTCATGCGTGCTCTCTATGCTGTTGCGATAAGAACGGTTTTTCAATGATTTGGGGTAACTTGTTGTGCTGGCGTCTGTATTTGTATTTAGCTTTAAAGCGAATAAAATAATTAGCACGAGTATGAGCTTAGAATGCATTGTTTATGTTTGAAAACGTCTCATAAATATTATTACAAGCTAAGTTAAAGTAAATTTTAGGTAAAGTTAAGCTGCAAACAGAAATAAATTAGCTAAAGTACTTCGAAGAAAAAATTACTTCGAAGTGAAGTAGTTATAAGTAATTAACAACTAACCTAACCTAACTACAATCTCGAAAAATAATCCTTTGTCAAATATTTATCGTAAAAGTTTTATTTTAAAAGTAATACTAAATCTTAACTGTGAAACTCTACATTGGTAAACAAAACGCAAAAAAAACGTTTTCTATTACTTTTTTCAAGCTCAAATCATCTGAGAATGACGGATGACTTGTCAAATGATTATAATTGTGATAATTAATTGGCCTAACACACCTAAACAGTTATTTACACACGAAATTCAACATTAGGACTAACGAAATAAGATTTTGATTAATTACTCCTTTTTAGAGAAACCGAACTTATGGATGTGGACTAGAACAACTCAATTTCAACTTAAAAATGAAAGCGATAAAGTTTATTTTTCCCATGCAAGTATTTTATTCAGCTATTTTGACATTATAGTCGGTCCCTTTGCCTCATAACGATATGATAATTTTGTCGTCTTTTGTTTTATGTTTATCAAGACACCTTTGTAAAGGTCGAAGATAAAATTTTATTTCTGTTCGTAAAGTAAGAATATAGATTTAAGTTTTTATGGCAACTGTTGGTATAATAGGTGTTTATCACAGGTAATATTGTTGAATTTGTCCCTCTACAACGGGTGATTAATTTAATACTTTTTACACATACTCCAATAGTTTATAAATGGCGTTTGCAGTACATTTGGGTAAATAGTTAACAATCCGCAGAGCTAGAACAGCCCACGACATACTCGCGCGTGAAACTTCACTTTGATTTCGCGAAAGCACCACGCAAAGGCTTGCTCGCCCTCTGGCGTTGTCATTTCAACACTTTTTTCACATTTAACCGCGTTGTTTTCACGTTGTGCTGGAGCCGCCTTAGTTATAAACCCGTAACAGTACTTTTCAGCGTTTAATTAACTCTAAAATTAAAAAAAAAATTATCACCCCCTACTGTATTCGATTGCTTTATAACCTTTAAACGACTGAACTAATTTTGATCAAATATGACTAAGAATCGTTTAGAATCTAAACTTTAGGAACTACGACGCCACAGACGGAGGTTTAAAAATTACTTAGCTTTGCAATTGATAGCGCCATTTATAAATCCCTCCAAATATCCATTAAACACGACTCTGACTTATAAAAGTTCAATTATACCAACGGTTATACTTTTGACAGCAATCAACCAACTTTCAATCTATCTCAACAAATTAATACAGAAATTGAGGCATCACATTGTGTAGGTAGAATTGACCGTGTCTTAATCTCAACTGAGTGTCACATGACACCTGACTATTGTTTCAATGGATAGAGTGGGCGACGATATTATTATGTCGATTTTTATTTGTCGTAAAATAGTGATGGCTGTGTCCCGATTTTTTTGAACATTTTGTACCGTTTTCTTAATTGATTTCCAAAATCGACCGCTATTTTAGGAACAAAACGAAAGCTCGAGAATTAAATATGCAAATTATTAGTAATTACCTCAATTCCTTAGAGTTTGATTCTGAACAAAAAGTTATGGGAACAATCCCAGATATTTTTAGGAATTATGGGAATAGATCTCAGATATTTTTATATTCCTAAAAAAGTGTTGATCAAATCCGTATGTAAGAGTGCTTGTACATGGTGCAAGTTATTGCATGTTAAGGCACATGCGCTGGTTACGTGTATACCTTGTAAACAATTGAGTACAATAGTGCGCGGGTCTAGTGACCAAGTTTGTAATTCATTCGTTGGAAAAATGGCGTCTGAAATCGTGAATTTGCCAAAGTCAGAGACATTTTTAATGGAAATTAAAAATTTGTACCATTGTACCTGGTCACTTGCTCAGCTGCTTAACAAGTTCTCAGGTAACAAATTCAACTGCAAATTTCCTACTTTATGAAATCGGTAAAACAGTTAAAGTTTAGGAAGACTAATCAAAGGAATACTTTAAGTGCCCCGCTATTTCCACATCATATCCCGTATTTACTATGAAACAGCTCTAGTCGTAAATTGCCAAATGAGCCAAATCTGTTACATATACAAATATTTTAACTAAAACCATTTCTTTTATTACTTTATTTGACTGTAAAAAGCCGAGTGTTGATTTATTTAATTAAGCTCTAACTATTAATTGGAACTGATGTCTGATACGTTTTATAGTTTTGCTATAGTTTGCGGCCCTATAAAACATTTTTTAAATAAAAATTGCCGTTATATGGACATGATTGTTGAATTTTTTTTTAACTTTGAAATTAGTCTAAGAATAACTCGTCTGTTTTGTTACATGCTCAACTACATAGATTTCAGTTTTTGCACAAAACTGGATTCCGAAAAGTTTACCACAAGTATTGTTATCTTATCGTTTTAAAAAAAATTGTATCTCTTTTGTTGTCTGGACGAAACAGCTGCTTTACTATTAGGGAACCTATTTTATATGTTTGTAATAATCACAAAATAACATGATCTGATATGCCGTCTTGTGTGCTACCAAGAAAGTATCTCGCCGGACTGGGAGTAGAAGAAAAACTTAGAATGTGCTAGCTGCCAACTCTTGCCAGGTGTACTGTAGAAGCCAGTTAATGGAACGCAAGGGTTTAGCCAAGAAAATTCATTTTCGATAGACGAGCGATCCACCAACCCGCATTGGGCCAGCGTGGTGGACTATGGCCTAAAACCCCTTCTTGTTTCGAAGGGAGGTCCCGTGCCCCTCGGTGGGGACGTATATGGGCTGATGACAAGGGTGTAGCTGTATCGTGAGCGAAAGTTTGACAACTTATCACCACTATACTCGTGTTACCCCTCAGGATGAATATCAAATGAGGTGTCAAGTGGTTGTGGCACCACACGATGTTCTGCCTATCCCAATGGATGGAACCTAGCTTGGTTTTTTCGACTTTGGCAATTCACAACTCGTGCGCGTATGAACTAAAATCTGATTTTGACTGTACACACTAAATAAAAACATGTAAAAAAAATCCGTACAAAAAGGTACCTACCTACTGCTCATTTCAAACCTAATGTAAATTTTATCATACACAATCGAAGACCATATTAAGGCTGTATTCTAAGTGATTAAAAAAACAACCTCTTTAACAAACGACAACTGTCAAATGACGGTGCGTAGGCGCAAAGGGACGCCGCTCTTAGTTGTTATTTTTTTTTTTTTTGTTTAGTTATTGACGGACATTTTGTAGGTTAGCCGTTAACTGACTGATTATGTATGGTGTTTTAAATAATGTTAGATTTGAAACTATTGTTCTTAAAATTTTCCGCAACAGTTCGTAAAAAGCGCGGCGTTAACAATGAATCCATAATTTATGATTTACTGTTCAGGATTTCGTAAACGGCTCTTCTAATTTTCGTCAGTTTGTAAAACTACACATCTTTGTTGCGTTTTCAACTGAATATTTTGTTCAACCTTATCGTTGACTAGCGATATCATAACAAAAAAATTTTTTTGTGTTTACGTACTTTTGATTTTATCTTTATTAGTCTGTAATTAATTTATGCAAGATACCAGATATGGAATAATAGAGTTTATGTGAAAAGATTTTTTCTTGGCTGCGAATATTAATTCAAAAATGTGAGCAGAAGCTCAAGACTTGTAAATTTTCTCTTAATGCATAATAATAACAGCACAGGATATGGATAATACAGACATTGATTGCAAACATGACTCAGGCAAATTGCATCAACAAGGAAATTACTACAATACTTATGCTGTTTCATTTCCATAACAAAAGATTTAGATATAACCATGATTTTACAAGACTTGTTATCAGTGTAACTGACGTCAGTGTGAAGTGTATAGTAAGTATAAAGTTTCATAATCATTCAATACTCGTGTATGAAACTTTTTAATTACTATAAATATAATAAAGATACTCGTACATACAGTAGAAAGAAAGAAAGAAAGACAAATTTATTAAATCGGACATCACAACACATATAGAGGCAAGATTAAACAGTAAAACACGATACACTACATAAAGACAATAACAAATACAATAAAAAACTAGCTTTAGATCGCTATGTGTTGGAGGGGGAGTAGAACCTCCTCCTTTTTTTGAAGTCGATTAAAAAAGCGTTTTTTTTTCTAACAGTTTACACTTTACACACACACTGCACTATCATTGCAACACGAACATACTCACACAGCTACCTAGAATAACAACTCTCCAGTTACACGGAAATTACCACTACTTGTTACCCCATCCAGTTACAATTTCACTTTATGAAAACAGGCAAGTTCATTAACTAACCGCAGTCAATCACCTAAAACCGTTGCATTGCAGTGGTTCCTCCAATCTGATGTGAGCTAAGCAGAATCAAAGCAAATGAGAACGAACCGGCATAATAGAAAAATGACGGCATATTTATAGGGCGACCAGTTTTTTTTACATTAAAAAAACAGTTTTAACGCCTGAACTACCCAACCGATTTTAATGAAATTTTGAGAGGATATATTTTAGGGCATGAGGATGGAGATTTTATACCGAAATTTTGAGGAATTCTTTCAGGAGCGCGATATAACTAAATTCCACGAGAAAGAAGCCGCAGCCGCGGAAGGAAAGCTAGTGTGACATAATTTCGGCTCTACTTAAGTGTTGTTGTCGACCGATGGTTTCCAGTTTGATTCTCCGTTCGGCTAACATTTGTATAATAATTTATCAATACTCGTGACCTGTGTAAATTGTAAATGATTGTAAATATAGGTATGTAGCGTGGGCCATTTTTTTTTAATCCAATTTTTTTTTTAATTGTTGTAATGCTTTTAATAATGTGAAAGTTCTTATAATGTTTTATCGACGAAAACATGAAATGTTTTATAATCCCCGTTTAGGCCAATACAACAACTACCTACCAAAAACCTCAAACCTACCAAAATAGTAGGAATCTTGTAAAAGCGGTTATTCTGCCTAATGCTTCGCTGATGAACAAGGAAGCGGTAGAAAATTGCTGACCATTTACAATGGTAATGGTCGGTAGCAGCTGCTCAGCTCGCCGACTGACCAATTTCGATCGTTTGCGTGTTTGCTCTCAAATTGTTTTTCTAGTTGGCGGTTGTTTGCAATGAGGTTGGTTTGATATCCTACTAATGTATGGATGTATGGATGTTTGTTACTCTTTCACGCTTAAACGGCTGGACCAATTTTAATAAAATTTGGTATTGAGGTAGCTGACACCCTGGATTAACATATAAGCTACATAATTTTTTGTAATTCCCATGAGAAAGAAGTCCGGGAGGAAATTATCAATAAGAGGGTCACGTGTCACTGAGAAAATGGTTTGGTCTTTGTATGTACTCGTATAATAAATAATTAAAAACTAATAAGTATTCTAATGAAATGTTTCACCTCAGATATAATTAATTTTTTATAAGTCATGTTAAAGTCATATTTAATAAAGATAGAAAAAAAAAATGTGCACGCAAAAATAGGCAATGATTTATTTTAATTTTTTAATCCTAATCAACCTGAAAGAATTTAAAGAGTGAACCAGGATCTGCAACATATTATATTTTATTTATTACATTATTATTTTTGACACCAGATAACATCATAGCTAAAATAAAACGAAGAAAATTAGTTCCACCACAACCGTGAGTTATCGTTTACATCTAGCATTGAAATTAGGCAAAATTAATAGGCATTTTATGCAACAAAATGTCTATTAGGTTCAGCTTAAGTGGCAGAACTATAAAGACTGTACAACCATTAGAAAAGTATTCGAAACTTCTACATTCCCAAAATACTCATCCTACGCCTGAGGAAAAAAAAGCTGTATAAATTATTCAAAAATCGAACGCTAGCGCGGCCATACTCATTCCATAAATGACTCTATCGAAAATCAAGTATTGTCGAAAAGCAATAGCGTATTGTGAAACCAACGTATATCTTCAATTTATCACCATTTTTAAGCCTTTAAATTGAATAGAATTTATATAAAACGCTGATCAGAACTTGCAGCTTTCAATTTATTTAACATAATAACGTTTTCTTTTGTGTGAACATCGATTAGCTAACAAACAACCTAATTTGGTATTCGCAAAAATGTGGGAACCAAATTTTGACGCATATTTTGACTTGACTTTTATTGGATAGAGATCTATGATTTACAAGATGAGTTTGGACGTAAAAACAGGAAGCTTTACAAATCCCAATCCATTTGGTGTTTTAGATTCTTATCAAGTTTATCTAGAGCTTAGTTTTTAATGTTATGCACAAATAAATACCCATTGAGGACGATGACACTCGTCGCCAGGATTCACTCTAAAAACATCCTAACTATGGCGTTGAGAGCATCTATACCCACCCTTAATAGTGTATTACCGTTAACATTTACTACCAAATAATTTTAAACTTTTTTCTGTAACCCTGTGCTGGAAAAAAACCTCGCCAGTCTTTTCTGTATTCGGTCAAATCTGAAAGTTTTTTTTAAATCGACAGCAGCGACGGACACCCTGCTTTCTAATGACAAAACACCATGTAGATAAAAAAAGATAAAGATAACATAAGCCCAGGTCAAAAGAGCATTGTCTTACATAAAAAAAATAATGTCATCAACAATATTCGAGATAAAAATCGGACATTCTAGAAAGACAAATGCATCTTCTGTAGAATCGATTTTTTACAAGTATCGAACGTAAGATATACGATCAAAGGTTTTTAATTGACGTGAAGAGTTTTATATTAAACTTGTCTTGTTTGAAATCTTGTCTAGTGATTTGTACCGATAACTTTGAAATTAGATACTAATTGTATGTATCGTAGTCATCTGTTAAAGTTTATATGGAATTTATGATATTAATTTGATTTATGAGATGTTTGTTATTCTCACGGATATATGTTTTTTTATTACAAAATTTTCTTTTATATTGTACACACGGCAGCACATCAGACTATATATACTTATTGTCCTAGACGTCGCCCTTAACTCTCTCATATTAACTTAACTCCTTAACTCGGCTTTTTAGTGCAAATGGGTAACTTGACGTACTGCTGTCTCGAGTATATATTTTTTTCTAAATATCATATTTTAAAAATTAAATTCACCATTTGCATTTTCGTGGTTACAAAAAGGATTTTCACTTAACTCTGCCTGAGCGGCTGATTTTAATGTTCTTTTTAACCCCCGACGAAAAGAGGGATGTTATAAGTTTGAGGTGTGTATCTCGGTATCTGTGTATCTGTGTGCCTGTCTGTGGCATAATAGCTCCTAAACGAATGGATCGATTTTGATGCGTTTTTTTGTTTAAAAGCTGATATTTTACTAAAATTGTTAAAATATCAGCTATAAATGGAGGTGATAAAATTTTAGAAATAAACAGAATAAAGATAACAAAACTATTCAAAAACCATTTTCATTTAAAAATTCTTACCAGCCAGCATTTATCTTTTCATCTAAAGCGACAGACTCGCGCCAATTAACAATCAAATGAAAGCATACTACGTTTTTTTTTAATAATCCCATACATTGGTAGTAGCGATGATGCAACCACCAATTTGTGCCATGATTGATACTAATCCCCATAATCCGTTGAGCTGTCTGTTCGAATACCTACTGTTCTGTCCGACGAATGAATGACAAAAAGAATTTGATGTCTTAATGTTATTTGTTAAGAGGGCGGCCTTTGTACGTATTTGAAACAGGATAGAATAGAAAGTTTATTATATTCTTAGGCCCGTATTACAGAAGGAGACTCAAGTATTGATCTATACTTAATTATTGATTGTCTCTTTCTCTCACTATCAAAATGACAAAGACCAGAAATGGTCAAGATTTAGTTTTATATTCTTCGCTGGCTCAGCGATCTTATTGTTACTGCATATCAATATCACAAGATTTAAAAGCATATTTATAAAAAAAACACTTAAAACTACGTAAAAAAGTGTAAAATTTATTTAATGCGAAACGTTATGCCTTTAAACACATTAAAATATATAAGCATCAGAAACTACTAAATTAAATTAAAAGCTAGGTATGTACAAAGAGCAGCGCCTCAGGTTATCCATATGCAAACCGCATGAGACCATAAGACGACACCTCAGATTCAGAAAAAAAATGAAGTATCGTTGCCTGGGATGGATTACTAGGAGGCAGGTCTCATTTGCGTTCCTTAGTCGCCTCTTACGACACCCACGAAAAGAGATGGAGTGGTGTTATTCTAAACCGATCACCACACGGTGAACGTAAAAAAGTGTAAAAATTATTTAATGCGAAACGTTATGTCTTTAAACACATTAAAATATATAAGCATCAGAAACTACTAAATTAAATTAAAAGCTAGGTCTATACAAAGAGCAGCACCTCAGATTATCCATTTGCACTACGAAAGCCGCCGTTATTACTAGCGATATAAAGGAGACGTCAAATATGTATACCCTGATGTACTGCCGTGTTTACTTTTGTCGCCCCAATTCCAGCAGAAAATCTTTGTCCCCGTTTCCAGGCCAACTCTATACGACATCACAGCCGTCTCACAACGGTAACCCCAGTAAAGCTGGACTGTTACTGTTTAATCTGACGGTACGTAGGTATACATCTACCTATATACAGTAATACAATTTACCAAATAGTGACAATAGAACAGAAGCTCAGACAGATTAGTGAGCGGCGGGCGGCGAACTAAGCCGCACTTGATCGAGGCGAAAGAAAAAAAAGATTTATTTTAAAGCGCAAAAACTTGAAGACATTTGGTAAAGTGTGTTTTCAATTTATTGTATGTACCATTATAATGTTATTTATATAGATGTAAACATTATTTTGGTGCATATTTCCTTTTTAGGAGTCCGTAGTAATCTACGAACCCTTATAGTTTCGCCATGTCCGTTTGTCCGTCTGTCCGCAGGTTTCCTAAGAAACCCTTGGTACTACAGAGCTGAAACTAAGCATGATTATACATATGAATCACGCCGACAGAACTGTAGAGTAAAATCTTGGAAAAAAAAATTTTTTCGGGTGTCTCCCATAGACGTGTAAGGGCGATGATTTTTTTTTTCTCGCCAATATCATTGAGTGGGGTGTCATAGAATAGCATTTTAAAATATAGAAGAGGTTTACTAAGAACGTTTTTCGATTCAGCACTCCGTTTGCGAAATATAAATTTTTAAAGTGAAAATTTTTGTCAAACACAAGTGTCCCCCCCCCTATACCTGCTAAACGGTTGTTTCTAAAAATGTGAAAAAATTGACGTTGGTAGAATATACAACGAAATTTAAAGGAAAACTATCACACATAAGTTGGTCCTTCAAGTTTGCGAGTAATAGTCGACCAAGTGCCAAACACTGTTGGGATTAATAAGAATGTATTTGAACCATGCTGCTACGGAACCCTACAATGCGCGTGGCTCGACACGCTCTTGGCCGGTTTTTTTTTATTCCCTTCCTTTGACGTGTAGGTACAATCAAGTATGGTGAATTTGGCTAACCCTGGTGTCAGAGTTTTCAAACCGCACTGGCCTCTGACTTTTAACGATTGTAGTCAATCGACTACAATTACTGGGACCGACAGCTTTAACGTGCTTTTGTTTAAATATCACTTTATTTCCCATCTACTTCTTGTTTTTTTTTTCTGCCCGGGACTTCGTTCCAGTAGGAAATCGGGAAAATGATGTTGCATATAAAAATGATGTAGTGGAGAAAGGGGGAGGAAGCCTTTGTCCAGCTGTGGGACAACTCTGACTAGATAAGATAAGATAAGATATATGTATTAGAGCAAAGTTTCTTTAAAATCTGTCCAGTAGTTTTTGCGTGAAGGAGTAACAAACATCCATCAGTAGGATAGGATATAATTTGATTGTCTTATTTCACGACTGAAAATATTCAGTTTTTTACGATCCGATCAGACAAATACTTCTCGTGAAACGATTGCTTTTTGCATAGAAAAGATTTTTGGAATGTAAAAAAATTGCCAGTATTTTTGAAATTTTCAGTAACAATGATGGAGATAGATTTATTTTCATTTTTAGTTTCTGATTTCTAAAATTCTTGAAATAAATATTGATATTTTTTCGATTCGCTTTTCCCTCTGTTTAAGGCCCATATTAAAGAAGGAGACTCAAATCTTGATCTATACTTAAGTATTTATTGTCTCTTATCACTATCAAAATGACAGATACGACTTCTACTTAAGTATAGATCAGAGTCTGAGTCGCGTTCTGTGATACGGATCTTAGACTCTAAACCTAAAGTCATTTCATTAGCATACAAACAAAGCTCATAAAAAAACCAGTTTCAAACCATCGAAACAATATTAATTAACAATTACACATCTCTAAATAAAAGTTAGATCAAAATCAAGTTTTACACAATTTATCTTTTTGACCACCAACGCTGAACCTCCTAGTCTATTAAACGAGAGACAGATTCCAAATTTATTACTACCATTCTTATTGTTTCAATTAGAAAATACCGAATTAATTCTATTCTTGTGACGCCCAAATTGCTATATCGTCGTGTAATTTAGAACAGCCTTTGTATAGGTCATTATTTATTATTATAAAATATCAATAAACATAGAAGTACTCCCTAAAGCTACGGAGTTAAACCGTTGGAGTCACGCCTATGTTGTGTTGGTGGGACCATTATTTTGCTTTTCGATTTGATTCTAGATTCTTTAGTTGTGCGATGGCTTATCAAATGGTTAAAGATGGTTTTATGTGTTATTGCAAAAGAAAAAGATTGGAATGTTTGTATCAGTTGTATCGCGTTGTTTTAGTCTGCGGAGCACAAAAGCTTTTTACAACGTGTTACATACATTCAAGTTACGCTAGATAATAAGAAAATATCCTAGAACAGTGGTTCTTAACCTTTGAGTAATGGGAGACATATTTACATATATTTACAAAATATATTTTTATTTTTTTTATTTTTTTTACATACTAACTTCTGAATCCTTCGTACTAGCCAAAAGCCAAACACATGAAGGCTCTAGCATACAGTCGATTTCAGTGATTGAGTCGACTCGTCACATTTCATACAATTTTTTTGGGATGAATTCGCGGACCACTTCAGGTGCTTCCAGGGACCACCAGTGGTCCGCGGACTACCAGTTATGAACAACTGTTCTAGAATGTCAAAATTTTGTTCCAAAGTACAATTGCTGTGAACAAAAAAACAGTGTTAAAATCGGTTCATTCGAAAAAAAGCTACAATGCCACAGACAGACACACAGATACACATGTCAAACTTATAAGACCCCTCTTTTCGAGTAAGGGGTTAAAAACTGTTCTTTCCGAACACAATAAAGTGCGATATGCTAAAACTTTCCATTAAACCCACACCATAAATTACAAAACAGCTTCAATAAACCAAGATTTAATTTTATAGTTTTACTCGCCATAGGTCCTGTCAATCAAGCACTGTTATTACACTAAATCTCTACTATGTATAATATTAGTTATTTTGATACTTTCGTCGAAATGATTCCCATGGGCGTTTTGCTAATGTATCAAAACCGTTAGGTTCTAATCAGTGGTCAGTAAAAGGTATAATTTTGCAAATGGCCGCGTATATCGCCAGATAACTTCATAGGTAGCGGGTATTATACGAGTAATTACGCACACGTATGATTATAATAGCAAGGTATTGATAGGGCCATTATCGTGGCAAGCTGTGAAAGTTGCTGGGTGAATCACCGGTGATAAACTAAACATGTAACTTACAAAGTTTGAGTACTACAAAGTTTCTATGAAAACTTTCCATGGATCTTAAAGTTGTATTACTGCAACATTTATTGTTCACCTTTTTACCGCCAAAGTCTGATACATCAGACGTTAAAGTTTCGTGCCCTTGCCGCCAAAGTCTGATCAGACAATTTTTTTTTAACTTTATTATCGTTCACCAAGCGTACGCCATACGCCACGACATTAATTTTTTTTTAAATGTTTTGATGTCGTGGCATGTGGTGGACGTTTTTGACGAAAACTCTTGGCGCTAAAAGGGTTAAGCTTTATTGTCGCTACATTGTCCGCGGATTTTGCTAGCATTTCATTTACCTAATTACATCTCCGGGGTTTCTATTACTTATTACATTCTTAAAAGTCAAATTTTTATTTAACACTTGCTATCGGGTATTTTCATTTTTATTGTGTTGACAGTAGTGCTAGGTTGTCAATCATACAACAAAACCTGCAGGTCGAGTACGATAGTAACAGCGCCGCGATAACACCGCGGTCCTATGTCAAAATGTCAACATTGACAACGCCATAGGGCGAGCAAGTCTTTGCGCGGGACCCTCGCGCAATCAAAGTGAAGTTTAAGCGTGAGCCGAGTACTAGAGCTGCTGTGCTCGCATGCGGAATGCACTGCGGTCCTGTGTCAAATGTTAACATTAACAACGCCAGAGGGCGAGCAAGCCTTTGCGCGGGGCCCTCGCGCAATCAAAGTGAAGTTTCACCGTCATCCGAGTGGCGCGCCGCGCGAGTTTGTCGCGCATCATGCTCGAGCTGCTGGCCTGCGTGAAAGTATTAACTTGATCATGAATATGAAGAATATGTCAATTTCACCCTTTCCTCCAGTTTTCTCTTTGGTATTACTTACTACTAAACAATGAGATCCACAAAATTGAACTGTTCATCAGACCTTAAGTGACCGGATTAGGCAATGTGACACCTCAGGTGGACGAGAAAGTGTGCAACTAGTGGGCACAATGAGTGGAAACATTCCATGGGTCCAATTGAATTATTCTATCATTAATAACTTACTGTATTTCTTGTAGCGTTAACACAAAAGGTAGTTTTTTTGGAAACAATTAGAATATAATTTAATAATAAATTATTTTAAAACCCTTAAATTGCTATTTCTTTATTTTTTCTTCTTTCATCTCATTGTATAGGTTTCGTAATTTCGTCAACCCTGGTATCAGAGTTTTCAAACCGCCGAATGGCCTCAGACTTGGTTTTAACGATTAGCCAAACGAGAACAGCTGGAAACGCTGGCATAACGTGTCTTCCGAAGCACAGAAACGCTCGTGATGAATCGCCACTTCGATCACCCATCAGGTTCCCTGTCCCTGAGTTCATTGCCTAACCTCATTGATTAGTGCAGATCAGCGAGCAAAGACCGGGTTTTCAAGCAATTGTTGACTTTAGGGATTGTTAATTTATGATTGTAACCATTATATACTGGCATCAACAAGTAGCTTTTCCTGACTTACCTAATGCAGTTTAGTTGCAAATTAACCGATAATATTTTTTGCTACACATCAGCACGTCACACTACGCTTTTAACATATACGCGTGACATAATATTGTCATGTCGACATCGTTCTGCCTGTCTTGTACTGATGCTAAGATAGAACGAGATACATAATACAAAATTATCCCGCGCGTTTATGTTAGCTACGCTGGTTTTAATAATGCAACTCTATACCCTGATGTGCTGTCTGTACATAGCTGTACTTGTTAACCCTTTCTTTTACAAACCATGACATCACTCATCATTCCAAAAAAACACGAGCTTCTAAGTTTAAATGTTATTTTTTACAACTTCGAAAAGATTGTTCTGTGAACTGTACTTCTGGATTGTGAGTGATTTTTAATTTAATTGTAATACCTGATTTTGCCCAACCGAGCATAAGCAGCCATTCGGACGGACAGATGTCAATCTTGTGCCTTAGAATGTAAAATTCGGAAGTATTCGTTTGTATCCACTATAGGTATATCAGGAAGCAAACGATATCGGGGTTTTGACAACCGGTTTGGTCGAATGGTAGTGGCTATGCCTCTTGATCGACAGGTCCTGGGTTCGATTCCCAGCCGGGGCAAATATTTGTGTAAAAAGCAGATGTTTGTTCTCGGGTCATGGTTGTTTGTATTTATCTTTATGTGTGTTCAGAGGGACCCACGACACAAGGGAAAACCTTAATGTGGGCATTTGATGTGTAACGTTATTTATTTATTTATTTATCGGGGCATGATAGGGCACTTTCCTAATCTCCCCCTAAAGTTTCGCTGATTAAAGTCACACTATAGGTCATAGGTCTATTTAAAATCTAAAATTTGTCTGTCTTAAATTAACCGTCCAAATAATTTCTACGCAAATAAATTCGCAAATGAAACGCTATTAACTATGTAAGATTTAAAAAAATTTGCCCTAAAGTTTTTTATAAAAGTAATTTGTTGACATGCAGTAAGGGTAGTTAGATGTCGCCACATTTACGTTTGGTCGAGCGGTAGTGACGCTGCCTCTTGCCATTGCTACTCGATGGTCCTAGGTTCGATTCCCGGTCGAGAAGAATATTTATGTAAATGAAAAATATCTGTTCCGGTTGAGTCTGTCTTTGTATATGCTCATAAGGGACTCACGACACAAGAGAAAACCTTAGTGTGGGCCTTTGAGTTTGTAAAAAAAAAAACAATGGGTTGAAGTAACAAATGTTTTTTTTTACTAGCCCATATAAGTCCCCACCGAAGGGTACGGGCATTCCTTCAAAATACGAAGGGGATTTAGGCCATAGTCCACCACGCTGGCCCAACGCGGGTTGGTGGTAACAAATACAGAACTCTAATTTTACGCTCTGAGATTGAACCAGATTTTTTTTACACACACCTTATTACGTTTTTTTTAAAGCCTGCATGAATGACCGAACAGGTTTTGGACTTTTTATTGTCAAGTGTAATGAATTAACGAAATGCTATCGGCATGTGAAATCTTTAGAGGTTTTTTGTCACAGGTGTTATAAAGCTTTGTTTTATCTCCAAGTAACTTTAATTAGACATGTGAGGTTGATAGTAATTAAGAGTATACCTATAGGTTTTTTTTAATACCAAAACCTTACAGTACTGCCATCTTGGATATAAAGGGCCATCCATAAATTACGTCACACGAATTTCATGATTTTTTGACCCCCTCCCCCACCTTGTCACAGCTGGTCACATTTGTAAGACTCCCTAGCGTGACATCACGTATTTTGCATTTTTTGTAATTTTCTAATGAAGGACTTAATACGAGTTGTTTTTTTTTTTGGGATCTCAAAACTCATTGTCTCAACCAAAGTAAAAACGTAAAAAGATTGCCCGGGACTCAGGAGGTTTAGTTTGTCGTTAATAGTTTGTACTCATAACACATTTTGAAATGTGACGTCACGAAACTTATGGTTAGTTCGCCAAACGGCACACATACATGTAATCCGTATGGTTGTCGAGTGGTTTCAGTTGGTCCCGAAATATTATATCCTGGACTCGTAAAAAAAACTAAGTAATAATTATGACATTGTAATACGCAATCAGCTCCCCTTAACGTGTGACGTAATTTATCCGGGTCTTCCATACCATATAATTACGCCTATAATCCCATTCAGGGTAGTCAGAACATCACTACAACCACATGACGCCACATTTTACAATAACTCTGAGGGTTATCAGATAGAACATTTGGTATAGTGATGATAGGTTGTCGGCCTTTCACTCACGATACAGCAATACCCTCACGTCCCACTTTCTGGCTTCTACACTATGCCTGGGAAGAGTTGGCAAAGGCTGTCTCTGATTCTTTCTTCAATCAATCAATCAAATCATTTATTCGCTTAAAACACGGTATAAATAGATGTCATAAAAAAAAGTTGTCATGTTTTGCTATTTAAAATCAGCATGCGAATGTCATTATATAAATCAAGATATTAAAATTGAGACGAAAATAAAAATTACACATTTCTAAAAATAATGTCAAATTAATTAAACGTCATGAATGAAATAAAAATTGAAATTATAAGATGTCATAAAATATTTAAAACCTACGCAACTCTAAATTTTTGTCAAACAGTTCTTTGATGTCATAAAAGTTTTGTGCACTAATCCATTTAAATAATGTCAATTTGAATAATCTATTATTTAGTAATTTCAATTCGCTGGGTATATTATTATATATTTTGATACACAATGATAAGCAGCTAAAGCTATTTATCACCAAGGGGCCGTCTTTTTGATTAGAATTTAGTTTAGTTGTAGGTATGTATACGAATAAATAGAACAATTTTGTAACATCGAGGCCCGGGACGTCCGAGGAAGCGCTATGAAGGCACTGGTACTCCTACGCACCAACGGAACACAGCAAGTAGCGTTGTCATCCGTCCGGATAAAGCCGCACAGTGTTAGGCTTTTTGACCTCTTGTCCGTACAAATTTGACTGCGTCCGGCCCGACCAGCTTTTGTTAGGCTTTTTATACTGTCGTTCAATTCAATCCGACCGAGACGAGATTCGCTGACTCGTACGCAACTGAACTGTTCAGTTCACTTCTTAACCACTCGAACGCGCGCGGTAATAAAACACATGTTTTATTTTCTAATAAAGTAAGAGTTTTATTTTAAAAAATTGGCAAAAATATCTTTTTTTAGCGTCCGGCTTTGGAAAGTTCTGCTTTTAAATATGTGATTTATTCGATATTTTTTAAATTTTCTTAAATTTCCTTAATATTCGGCTTTGGTACCCAAAAGTCCGACTTTTTTGTCGGGTAAGTCCGGGTTTTTGATTTTTAGAGATGGCAACGCTAACAGCAAGTTGTTTAGCGTCGGACTTCGGTAGGAGGGTGGTCGCGAACCAGACAGCCCTTTACAGAACCTACCAGCGCATGAGATCATAGGACGCCACCTCAGATTCAGAAAAAATTGAGGTGTCGTTGCCTGGGGTGGATTAATCTAGGAGGCAGGTCTCATTTGTGTTTCCATAAGTCGCCTCTTACGACACCCACGGAAAGAAATGGGGCTGTGTTATTCTCAACCGATCACCACACGGCATAACACGGCCTGGAGAAAAGGAGGGAATGCTTTCGTCCTGCAGTGGCACTGCACTGCTAAAAAAAATTACCACAAAATTCGTCTTTTCGGATTTCTCGTTTATTATCACTTGCTTAGCGAAGAAGCCAGCGCGGTGGATTGAAGTCTCCCTCGTGATCTCATTTGCTACGCAATGTAACGCGAAACCACTCGCGCGCCACTAACTTGTTGGTTTTTATGTTTTACATTGTTGTTTTTGTTTTTTATTGCAAAATGGACTTTTTCGAATAAAGTAAAGCAGAAAATTATTTTTAAAAAATATTTGAACATTTTCTTAGAAGAAATTCAACTGGAAAAAAATTCTGAGTGATGATGATCAGAATTCAGGGTTTCAGTTTCTGCAAAGGTGTTCCTTACACGCCGTATAAAATATACAGACAGCAGCACGTCAGGTTATACCTATTTGCACTACGAAAGCCGGGCGCTATTACGAGCGAGATAAGGGCGACATCTCAACATTTATTGCCTGATTTGCTGCCGTGTGTACATTTATGGTGGGTTTATCTTACCCATCTTTCCTGCATATGATATGTGATTGATCCTATAACCTATAAAATACGACGCGGTGATAGCCCAGTTGGTAATGAGCCGGACCTAATCCGAAGGTCAAATCCTGGTGCGGGCCTGTACCACTAAATTCGTCTCTTCGGATTTATGTACGGATTTCTAATTATCACTTGCTCAACGTTGAAGGAAAACATCGTGATGAAACCCGCCCGTCCAAGAAAATTCATTTTCGAAAGACGAGCGGTCCACCGACCCGCATTGGGCCAGCGTGGTGGACTATGGCCTAAGATCCCCTTCGAGTTTCGAAGGGAGGCCCGTGCCCCTCGGTGGGGACGTATATGGGTTGATAAGAATATACTAGATACTTTTCCTTACAACAAGTGTATTTTCCTAGGAATTACTCCACCAGTTACTATAAAACCACTTTCTCGGTGACTCGTTTGAATCATTCCAGTCAACTTGCCTTACAACTTGCTCTACCACTTGACAGATAATAGCATAAGTAGCCAACAGTATTTTATATCATAGCTAATCTATGTAAATTTTCAAGTTTAGGTGGACTTTCTATGAAACTTATACGGTTTTGCTCATTAGCAGTCAATATGTGCTGTGTTGTTTTATAATAAACTAACTTCCCGCCTCGGACTTTGTTCCCGTGGGAATTTTGGAAATTAATTATACTCGTAAACCTTTATCTTGAAACATTCCTTTCATTTTTGAAAATTGTATGAAAATCCGTTAAGTAGTTTTTGAGTTTACTTATTGCGTTCAGGCAGATAAACGCGACGTGGGACTTAATTTTATAACATACTAGCTTCCCGCGCGGGACTTCGTCCCCGTGGGAATTCGGGAAAATTATGTAGCCTATGTTACTCAGGAATAATGTAGCATCCTAATGGTAAAATAATTTTCGAAATCGGTCTTGTAGTTTTTGAGTTTATTCGTTACATACAAAAATACAAATCTTTCCTCTTTATAATATTAGTATAGATTACTAGCTTCCCGCACGGGACTTAGTCCCCGTGGGATTTCAGGAATAAATTATACACGTAAACTTTTATCGTTAATCGTTCCGTCTATTGGTGAAAATAACATGAAAATCCGTTCAGTCATTATACGTTTATAGCGTCCAGACAGACAGACAAAAGCGGCGGGGGACTTGTTTTATTATGTAGTATGATGATTGATGATATGATATGAAGAACTTATATTGAGGAAACATTTAGACTGTATTAGTATTTCGTAGAATTTAATTTCTCAATTATATTTTACATATTTTTTTCTTATTGCATCCTGTATCTATCAAACTCATAAAAACCATAAAGCCGGTACATATTCGGTAAGTTTAAGTTAACTAGCGAAAATAAGAGATGTGAATAAAAATATTAAATAAACAACTTTCCCCAAGGAATATAGGCAAAATATGAAAACAATCACCTCTCCATACAAGTCGAGCTATTAATTGCTTGCCACATTATGAGAAGTCATAAAAAAATGAGAATTTTATTTGGGTTCCTTAGGGAAAATTTCAAGGGGAGTTTCAGTTCCACTACCTAATTCAAAGTCACTGTAGGTATATAACCATATAATCATAAAGTCACATCATTTAACTAAAATAATATTAGCTGATCACCAATCTTTAATCAAATATAAAATATATATGTATAAATATGTACATACACAAATGAATATAAAAAAAATACAAAATTGCGACACCAAACTCATTATGTTCAAACTAATAACCGTATACTCTGTGTTAGTTTTGATGTTTTACAAAAAACCTTGTACAGGTGCAATACATCTCTCTAACTCAGTATCACCTTTTAAAACCGCGTCAAAAATATTAAGAGAGTTATTAGATGAAACATGAGTATGACAAAGGTAGGCTGCCGCCTTTGTTCTAACGAAATTAACTGCAGGGACAAAAGAAGAGAAGATGTATAAGTCTGCAGACACTTTACTATATCAAAAAACCTTTAAGAAGGCTCAAATAAGAAGCTACTTATAGTTATGGACCAAGCTTTGCTCTTGTGCGTGGCCAAAAGGGTGCTATATCTTAAGCCATTCTTTTATGCCGAAAAATGGATGATATTCCAAAATTTTATTAATTAAAATCCTGCGATATCTCAGTCAGTAATGACCTTGCCTGCTAATCTTACGGTTACGGGTTCATTTGCCAGTTATTAGACAACTCACACAGCGTCATCTAACCCCAAACTTAGCAAATTGGTGGTAGATGACTGATATACTTACAAATTATTATTATTTATTTATTTTGTAAATACATACGTAAAAAAATACTTACAATCTTTGAAACTATGATTTTCAAGTATATTAATGAACCCGCATCCTTCATGTCATTGGGCAAGGAAAAATATAGTCATGCTTGACTGCCGGCGTTCGTGCCCTTGAGGGTCCTGGCGGCGTTGATGACGTCGCTGTCTGCTCTGGTGTACCTGGCGACACTGATGGCCTTGGTATCCCTGACGGTCCTGGTGGCGCTGATGACCTTGCTGACGATACTGATGGCCCTGATGACGTTGACGGCCCTGGTGGCGGTGATGAAGGCCTTGGCGACACTGAAGGCCCTAGTCTTGGTTGTTGTTCACGCAACTTTTTCCTTTTGGACCATTTCCTGAGGCATCTTTTCTTTAACTAGAAGATGTCAAAAAAAATGTTAAAAAAAGATTTAACAAATATTGTTCTTTGATGAGAAACTTAAATTATGAGAAAGCAGGAAATTATGTATGATAATAATAAGTACAGTGGTACTTTCCGGGGTAGGTAGGTACCCCTTAAACACCTTACTCTATAAATATCACTTTATTTTATTTATTCGAAATAATTACTTTCTTTGTAATACCTTTTTTTTCTACTGTTATTAATAGCAATATTTGATGGTCTGACTAATAATAAATTATACACAGCGTATACACAGCGTCGCAAACATTGTTTTCAAAGGTTTTTGGTTATTGTAATATAAGCTTGTACTGCGCAATTTATAATTATTATTAGTAAGACCGTTAAAATTTTCGGCTACGTTTAAAAAACAGCAAAAATAAATTAATAATAATAATATCCTTTTCATAGCAAATAATTTTGCTTTTTTTTAATTTGTTATTTGCATCCACACACATAGTATCCGTGCCTTTGTTTGCTAGCTACCTTTATTAATACTTGTTTTTTTAATGTTCTCCGTGAGTGAGGCTACATATTTTTAAAACTAATACATACAATTTTTATTTGTTTGTAATGTCTTCTTTGCTTTCTGAGATTTATTTTCACACCGTACTGAAAGAAAAACGTAGAATTTGTCAGCTTTCAATTTTTCTTAGGCTTGCTGTAGAAGCCGTGAAGTGAGAGGCGAGTTTTTCTGTAGGCATTGTGTGCAAAAAGCTGAAAATCAATTACAACTTTACTGATGTTTCAAATTTTTACTCTCAGCATCTCAGGATGATGTTCTGACATACGCTTACAAAGATTAAAGGCGCAAATAAGTGTATTAGGGGTTACAACACCTTCTCCAATGCTTCTTTCATCAGCATGACCATCATTAAGAATAAAACCATTGACTGGTACTTAGTCTTTTTCAATATGCTGAGTACAATTTTTCTTTACAGCACTCTTAGTATAACTAAGTCTCCTTTACAATATGCAGAGTAAAAACTTTCTTTATTGCACACTTAGTACGGCTTAGTCTTGCTAAGAATATGCTGAGTAGAACTAAGTAATCTTTACAGCACGTTTAGTAGGGCTAAGTCTTCCTTACAATATTCTGAGTAGGTAGTGCTTAGTTTGTCTTACAATATGCTGAGTGGGACTAAGTATTTTTACAGCACACTTAGTAAAGCTAAATCTTGAAATCTATTTGTTTTTATATTATAGCGAGTAGGTCTAATTAAATTTAATGTCCTGAAGCTTACGAAATTATTGTATTGATTAACTTGGGAAAAACTTTTAAGCAGGTCACTGATTGATTCACTTTCACGTGCAATATATGCACAAAATAATCTTACGTAATTAATCGATTGAGGGAATAAGTTCTGAAAACAAATTTAAAAAAGTATATATCACTAAATAGTAGGTAAATAAACAATAAAATTAGTCTTATAGAGAGCATTGCTCTTCACTTCACTTCATACTTCACATCTTCACATTGTACAAATAATTTATTTTTGTTGTTTATTGTTTTTGTTTTTTAATTTATTCCTTTCGAAAAAGGCAGAGGAATATTTTGTCCATACAGTCGCTTTCTTTAGTGCATTTCTTCTTTTAAGCTCCTCCCAGTCTCCATAAACTTTCTATAGTTGATCGAAGCCATAAACCGAAGAACTATAGTGGCGAGAAGCACTGATGTGAGATCTTTTTCGGAACCAGATGAAGCTGATACACAGTATCACTTGAATTATTTCATTTTACGATACTCACAACAAAAAATTCAACCACCCACGTTGAAAGACCTTAACTTATGTGCGACTTATTTTTTCTATGTCTATGGACCTCGAACATAGACGATATACTTATTTTATATCTATGCCCTAATATCAACCATGGATCTAATACATCAGGATAGAAATCTTCGAGCTCAAACGCGGGCCGAAGAAGAGATAGAGCAACGAGGCAGAACGTCTCGTTCTAGTAGGGTGACAATGCGATTACTCGTATTATAAATTTTTTTTTTGGAGTGCAAAGTATACGTAACAGACAAATACAGGCTTCCATTTAAGGATAGAAGTTTTCCTGTAATTTTATTTTTATATAACAAACCATCAGCAACATTTACGTTACTACATTTTTGTTATGAAACACCAAATTGTATGATAATATACAAGGAGGACACAGAGTAGTGGACATCGGGAATGTTTTTTTTTTAATTATAAGATGGGTTAACTCTTGACCTCAATCTTGACCAAGGTCATAGATGAGGTCGACGATGGAGCGAGTTAACCCAGCAAACGCCTATAAGGCACCGGTACTCCCACGCACCGACGGAACACAGCAAGCTGTTTGGCGTCGGACTTCGGTAGGAGGGTAGTCGCGAACCAGGCGGCCCTTTACAGAGCCTACCACACCGCATGAGACCATAGGACAACACCTCAGATTCATAAAAAAATGAGGTGTTGTTGCCTGAGATGGATTAATAGGAGGCAGGTCTCATTTGTGTTTCCTAAGTCGCCTCTTACGACACCCACGGAAAGAAATGGGGTGGTGTTATTCTAAGCCGATCACCACACGGCACAAAGTTGTGTAGTTAGGTTGCGAAAAAATAAAACAAAAACTCACCTTTCGTCTCATCTTATAATCAAATCATTAAAACAAGCTTTTAACTTAATTTCAAAACTTTTCCCATGAAAACATTTTCCCCAAGCAACCCATAATGGATTTTTGTAAAATTGGAGTTTTATGCTTAGAATTTGTTTTTTCCTATTCTATCTAACGGACCTTAGTAACATAGGAGCCCGTTTAGTTCCATAGGTATATATAAGTTAATTTTGATCTTATATGTTATTTTTTATTAGAAACGATTAAATAATAAATTCCCCCTTTCACAGAATAGAATAGAATAGAATATAAAAAATCTTTATTGTATAGGATAATCAGGATGCCACTTAAAACAAGTCAAGATTACATGAAATACATACAAACAAACATTAAAGGATTTAAATACATACCATACATACGCATTCGTTCTATTGACCCTACTGACTCTACGCCTATCTCTGAGGGAGTTCTTTTTAATCGCATTACTTTTCCTATTTTCTAATTTTAACTAATTCTGAAATAACTCTAAAGCTGAGCAGTCATTCCCATGGCTCCATGTCAGTTAGGTCATCAGAAATTTTGTAATAGCCCTTTTTGTAAAGTTTTTGTTTAATTACTGACTTAAATTTATCCAAAGGTAACGTCCGATAATTGACAGATTTGTTTAACTGCGTAGGCTGCTGAACTGAGTCTGCTCGCTAACTTATCAATATGAGGACCCCATTGAAGCTTTGCATCAAGAGTTATTCCTTAAGAATACAGTAGATTCCACAACGTCCAGTTTTACATTCTTAACCTGTACATTGGTATTAACCTGTTTAACATTGGGCAAGGTAAACTTAACACATCGTGCCCCTCGCTCGGTGGAGACATTGTATGGGCTGATGAGAGTCAGAGAGATATTTGTTATACATGAGTGCAAATTTGCTTTTAACCGCGTGCTCAAATTTAATGACCGACCAAGCAAAGGATTCTAAAATTGTATCACAAGCGCAGCGAATGCTACAACAATTAGAATTCTGAGCGTTAGCGAGAGAATCAAAAGAGCACAAGGTCAAAAATCGTGGCACTCGAGTCTAACACGTAACTTTTAATGAGGTAGTGGAAAATGAGGTAAGCTTCCAAAAAAATCCCATAGATGGTGCTGTTTAAGAACGCTACACATTTTCGTAGTTTTCTTCAAAAATATAGTATTTTATAAAATATCAACTGAAGTTTAAATTAAAGATCTCCCTGATACTATCATTTGGACATGATTGGAATTTAAAACACTTTGCAATGTTGTATTAAATTAAAACCGATCTTGGATTTTGTTTCGCTCAAAAATCAAAACTAGAAATTGTGACTAGTACTTCTTACCATAGGTCATTCAAATGTCACAAGGTTGAGTTACGATGAAGTTATTATGTAATAAATATTTTCTTTATCAAGAAAATAGGTAAAGATGAGCCACTGATTCTCTGCCTACCCCCTTAGGAATTACTGACGTGAGCATATATGTATACAGGTTGAAAAGGAACCTCCTAGCTTTAAATGAAAATCCTGAATCAGTACCTATCACTTACTGAACACTTTTTTTTATTTTTTTTTATTTAATTTTGACATGGTGTCGTTCGGCGCTGAGTCTATTATAGTGTTGGGCTCAGGTATACTTTAAAAATATGTTTTACCATATTAGGGATTTAAAAATATACCCGACGTCAACGCGTTTCCGGGGTATATTTTCAAACTGGAAATTCCGTGTTGTGTTATTGCAAAATATATCAAAATATACTTCTAAATTCCTTTATCCCTACTGAAAATTATAAATGTAGGTAGATAAAAGTTGTTTATGAAAAAGCTTAAATTTTCAGTTTAATGGGCCTTTAAGTTTAATGAGACTTTAGTTTAATGGGACTTTAAGTTTAATGGGACGTTAAGTTTCATGTGACTAGTTTAATGGGATTAGTTTAATGAGACTTTAAGTATAATGGGATTTTAGTTCAATAATGGGACTTTAAGTTTAATTAGACTTTAGTTTAATGGAACTATAGTTTAATGAGACTTTAAGTTTAAAAGACTAAGTTTAATGAAACTTAAAGTTTAATGACTCTATTTAACTTTTTACGTACCTAATGAAAATTCGTTACTTGTTGTCAAAATTAAGCGGGCGTTCTGATCTAAATGAGTGAGTGCGTTGCCGTGTTGCGTTCGGGTATGTTTTCAAATACCTACGCGCGCGTTCAGTAATTTGAAAATATACCCGATGTCAACGCGCGCCAGTGACGTCACAGTGTTGGGTAAAGGTACATTTTAAAAAAATCTTGCCTTTTTTCGATTCGTTGTGACTAGGTATATTTTCCAAATATGCGGTTATTCATTAGGTTGTAACATCCTAAACAAGTCAGCAAAAAATCAGAACTACCAGATTTAATGCAAGGTCGCTAGGCTTTCAAACTACAAGGTAGGTACAACCTTGTACCTGGCCTAATTATTTTTTTTACATTGTTAAATTACTGTCTTAAATTTCTCTAAAGGTAAACTTTGAATACCATGGTTCAACTTTGAAATTTCACTCTCAACGCGCCCAAAGAAGTTTCATTTCAAATACTCCAAGTTTGAAAAGGATGATGATGCTAACTGTACTTGGACGGGGGCGGTTTGGAATGAGGGCGGAATAAAGTAACCCTGGATAGTGAGTAGGACCTGTGAGCGGAGGGTCGTGGGTTCGATGCCAGGTTGAGGCCTATACATTCGTCTTTTAATTCGTATTTAATAGTTATCACTTGCTCAGCGGTGAAGGGAAACATCGTGAGGAAACCCGTAACTCTAAAGGTTATTTCCGAAAGACCCACCAACCCGCATTTTAGGCCAGTGTTGTGGACTATGGCCTGAATCCCCCTTCACTGTTCGAGGGAGGCTCGTGCCACTCGGTGGGGACTCTACATTTAAAACTATAACTGTTAAGTAGTATTTTATAGGTCTACAAAGGTGACAGTTGTAGCTAGAAGAACTTGTATTGTAAATAAAGGCGTCACCATGGAAACCGCGGGCCAAAAGATCTTTGTAGACATGTAACGTGTATTTATGGTGTATTGGTGTGCGAATTCAAAAAAATACAATTTCGCAATAGTACATAGTTTTTACCGTGGGAGGAATAGTAGGAATTGCGTTCATTTTGAGTAACTGGCGGGAATTCCCAGCATAAAAGCAAGTTGGCACAAAGTGCCGGCTGCATACAACGGAATTTTTTGTTATCTTTTGTCTAATCTCAACGCTGTTGAGCCATTTTTGTCTTTGTTCTGAATCTTTATGCACTCTGCAATAAAATAGCACAGCATTGTTGAGAACCTTTCTCCGCCAAACACAAGAAATCATGGACAACATAGTAATAGATTTATAAGAAATTATTTTATCTCACTTGTGAAAATATATGTTACATCCACCATACGATTCACTTGAACAAGTGTGAACACAACATCTTTCTACCATTTTGTCAGTATTTTAATTTAAAAAACTGGTATAATCCTTGCCGTTACGAATTATTTTTATACGATTTAAAGCATGCCACCACGACATTACGATGACACTTTACGGGATGCCAGTAGTAATAAATGGTTTGAAAAAAATTTTCGTTTTCTTTTGGTAATTTAGGAAAAGATGACGAAGTTATTATGATTACAATTAATTTACATCAATTTGAACTGAAATTCATTTCAAATGCAACGTATTTCTTCGTTATTAACTTCATTGTCAAAGCCGGACTTTTTTGATTAATGAAGTTTTTTTAAATTGGCAAGAAAAAAGAAAGAGACAATCCGCCTCGCACATCGGTGTCCCTTTCGGTTTCAATAGAGGCTGTCGGAGAAGCAGTCGAAAGTGTACCTTATTGCTATGGGGTTAAGTTTCATATTTATTAATACGATTTTTCTAAGTAATTGGTCCTTTAAAAGAGAAAGTACTAAGTCCATGATATCAACAGTACTTTTATTTTATCTATCAGGGTAGGCAAAGGGTGAAGCTTAACAGCCTAGAAATAAGTTTGTCAGTGGGTCATAGACATAGAAAAAATAAGTCGGTGGGTTCGAAAAAGGCAAAAGAGTTGTACTTACAATATACATACAGCTACATGACAGCTACGTCTTCAGTAATATTTTTTTCTTTTCATGAAACTTCCACGCTGTACTGCCAGTTGCCAACTCTTCCCAGGCATACTGTAGAAGCCAGTATGTGGAATGTGATTATTTTGCTGTATCGTGGGTGAAATTTTGACAACCTATCACCACTATATTCATGTTTCGTCTAATGTGGCGTCAAGTGGTTCTCAAACTACATAACGTAATGCCTACCCCGAAAGGGATTATAGGTGTGAGTCTATAAGTAGATAGAGCTCTCCGCCCACGCTTTTTCTTTAGAGCCGTTACGGCGTGGATGAAAAACAAACTATCTTACAAAAAAACACACTTTCAGATTTGTAGTAAAGTATTGAACAACCTGGGCCATATAGTCAAATTGATTGATTTATTACATCCAAGAACTTATTTAGAAAAATTACACATAAGTAAGTAAAAAATAACTTTATCTTGACTTTAAGTCTCCATGAAACTGAATAACTTTCTCTGAAAAACCCATTTGATTAACTCAAGATTCCAACTTTTCCATATTTGACTATCAGCTGATTAGGCACGCAAGATGCTTAATGCGTACAAAAAACAATTTAAAACAAATATTGTAAAGTGAAAAGATATGTATTTTTATATGTATGTAACGAATAAACTCAAACGCTACTGGCACGATTTCAAAAATTAGAATGCTACATTATTCCTGAATATCAGGCTTCATTATTAAATGTCACTTTTATTTAAACCTTCTGCCACAGGCCACATTATTAATACATAAGCAGCTTTCAACAGCAAGTCGTAATGAGCAACATCCGACTAGCGTAGATACTTGTACAGCTTCCCTCGTCATTACGAAACTAAACGAGGTTTTTCTGCGAATCCTTAGAACATTACGGAGTTAGGTGGCTTGAAACGCTCACAAGCTAGTAACATTTACACTTAGAGCTGACAAATATAAAAATAAATGAGACAGTATAAAAATAAATGAGGGGAGGCTGCAAATTGATAAAGTGTTTTCCACAAGATTTACTTCAAGCTGTGAGCTTGTCGAGCTCATTCCATAGCCTCTTCTATTGGACGTCCAGGCGCACCGCAAGGTATCAACCTTACCTTGTTGAAATCCCACAGATTCGTACTGTCCGCTTGTTATTATTTTTTATACTGCGTACTGCTAGGGATCAGAATTACCTTCCTGAGTTCGAATTTCCGAGCTCATACAAACTAAATCTCTTTTGCATCCGAGTAAATAGGCTTCTTCTGGGTTCGCTACATCCTCAAATACATCTTCAATATTAGATTGGGATCAAGAGCGAACCCATTTAAAAAAAAAAAGATTTAATCAGCAAGGTTGAACTTCATATATGGGGCGGTGCACCTTCACCGTCATCAGATCGCAGATCAGTAAAAAAAATTGGACCGAAAAGCTAAAGTTTGACACAGAGGGTTCCATATCAGAGATAAGGCTGAATTACTCAACATTTGATGGAGACGAAGTCCTGGGCATCTGATAGTAAACAAACCAACTTAACAAGTTTCCTACAACGTAAATGATTCCAATCCTGAACTGGCTACCTCTGGATCTAGATATCTGAAATTTAGCATGAGCATTTCTTGAGTAACGCAGGCTAGCACTAAGAAATAAGTCTTCAAAATTCCTAAGGAAATCCGGAAAGCTAGTATTCTATTAAATAAATGGTATCACCTCCGACCTAAAGTAGTCTAAGAATGAACCTGCTAACTCGATTCTAGTGAGGCTTTTCCGCAACTTTACGTAACCGGACCACAAAGAAAAGGTGGTATGAGAAGAAATTTAATAGATTTCATAATTTGTTGGCGTCATCTTAGCCTGGATTAATCCACTGCTGGACATAGGCGCCTCCCAAGGCGTGCCACATTTCTTGATCACCAGTCAATGAAAAAGAAGTATCTTTTGGCAGTTAATAACCATATCAGTCAGAAGCATGGCTCATTGCGGGAGAAAGTAGACAACAAGTACCACACGAGATCGATGTGCTCGCGTAAATTTTTAGTACCTAAGGTAACTAATTATTTTGGCGACAAAACTTTGAAGAAACAAATTCCTTAACTACTCAATAGTTTGCCTGAGGTCATTCATCCCGATCGCAACAAAGCAATATTTTTAGACAGTTTGTAAATTAAATAATTATAATAATTTGTGTATAATTAGATTCAGTAATAGTTGAATAAATAAATTTAAAAAAATCTGTATCAAGTCTACCACATCCAGTCCTTTTGATAATTAATCTGAATTACTTCTGTTGAATAAACTACTGAAGGAATGATCAGGAGAAGCTGGGGAAAAATTTGTTGAGAAGAAGCAAAAATCAAAATCTACAACAGTGAACACAAGTCAAATATTTGAAAGTCTCTACATACCTAAAATTTTTGCTATCGGCTGGTTGACTAGAATAAGTAGTTTAAAAATATAATTATTTGTTTGAATCTTATAATATATCCAGTTTCATAGGAAAACTGAAGTTTGAAGCTTTATCAACCAGTTTACTCCTTATATGTTTTCGCAAAATTAAAATATTTATGATACTCTACGGTACTGCGGATCATTATAGATCTGTAGCCCGGGGAACATTTATATCACTAAAAAGTTTACCGTTTGTCTTTGGAAAATTATTATAGATTTCGCCATTTTATATACTAAAAGTGAGGTAATAAGCCAGACATGTAATCGGAAGGTTGCGGGTTCAAATCCTGGTGCGGGCCTGTACCACTAAAATCGTCTTTTCGGATTTATGTACGGATTTCTAATTATCACTTGCTCAACGGTGAAGGAAAACATCGCGATGAAGCCTGCCCGTCCAAGAAAATTAATTTTTGAAAGATGAGCGATCCACCAACCCGCATGGGCCAGCGTAGTGGGCTATGGCCTAAATCCCCTTAATGTTTCGAAGGAAAGCCCGTGCCCCTTGGTAGGGACGTATGTGGGCTGGTAAAAAATAGTTATGTTTCGTAAAACACAACAAAAGACAGCTTAATTGTAATCTTTGATCACCGACCTTAAAACATGGTTTGTTAAAAACGATCCAAGTTCTTTTCATGGTTCATAAAGTAAATTTAAATTCGTTGGGTAAGGAAATCAACAGTAACCCAGTCAAATCGATTCTTAGTTATTATCTGTGACTCTCTATTGTTGTGCAGCTTGTATCATAGGTTAGGGTACGTTCTGATTGGTTTATTTGATCACGATTTTAATAACTCTAAAATTTAAAAAAAAATTCACCCCGACATTCGATTGCTTCTAACTTTTAAACGGCTGAACCAATCTTGATAAATTATAGCTAACAACCATCTTTATTACGTCAGGTTTCAGTAAAAAAACTCATCGAAATCGGTCCATTCGTTTAGGAGCTACAAACAGACATACATACACAAGTCAAACTTATAACACCCCTCTTTTTTGTTGGCTGTCAATAATCGAAAATCGCGTTTAATATTTACATCTTTATGTTGGAAAAGACTGTGAAACTAGGAATACTCCTTGAGTTCCGGAACTTTTTATATTTTTTAAGTCATGAGTTACTTAGACTAGTCAAAATGATTAAGATAAAAAAATTATAACAATGTGAACTTGGCTCTCCCACATGTGTAATATATTAATATTTATGCAGGAAGGCTTTAACGGCACCGCGAGTGGCTTAAGTATAGGCTGTAACAAATTCCAAATTAATAACATTCCTCTAGCCTTCGCCGCTTCTTCACTCTACAGGGTGTTCTATGTATATGAACCCCTTTTGAAATGTTTTTTTCTTTTTTCCATTTTTGTATAAATAATATAAAGTACATGAGAGACTTTGTAAGTGCCTATTAATTTCGAGAGCTATCCTCGACTTCCCTGGGATTCCGTTATAATGTCAGGATTTAAAGATGGACTATTTCTTTTGAACAAAAACAGAATTTTTAAAATTGGTCCACAAATGGCGGAGAAATTGGTGAACATAAATAAAAAATAAAAATAAATACAATCGAACATAGGACCTCTTCCTTTTTTGAAGTCGGTTAAAAAGTCACACTCGGTAATAGAAGTAACACGACTTTTTAGTTTTTCTCCAAAAGTTCTTTACACCGGGTATGGCTCATGGTCCACCTGCTTCGTTCACCTGGGTGGACTACGAGCACTATTTTTTGCCGGTGGTCCACGTAAATGTTAGTAGCATGCAATTTGAAAATGTCTATGGGCCGTGGTCCACCTGACCCCAAATTATACTTATTTAATCATTAAATCAAACAGAAATATATCTGTATGAAACTCTTACAAGACGTCTGTTTTTTTTTAAGATCACCCTGTATAAGTACCTCCATAAAGTTATAGGCACACCTGTCGGTGTCTGAGCATATCAATAACCGATCGAAGGGAAATCTGTTTGTCTATATTCAGGTAAGAAGGTACTTAAATAAAGGATTATCGTAATATACCACGTTATTTTTTAATCAATACGCAAATTTTTTGTACGTAAATTTAATGAAAATGTAACAGACCCGAATTTTTTTATTTAATATCGTCTCATATAAAAATTTCAAACTAGATCGTCTGAAGTATGAAAATAAATCAAAATTTTTCTATGGAAAAAAAAACATCTTCAATTGACTTGAAACTTGGTAATAGTACTCTTCAACACGATTTGTGACACTCTTGTTTCTGCGTTAACAAAATTCATCCTCTGACTTTAAAAAGGGGTATCAAAATCTGAAAATTTTGGAAAAACAATTTTTTTTTTCTTATTTACGTTCTATCAACGTTACTGACACTGTAAGAAAAATTTGCGTACTGATTGAAAAGTCACTCAGTATAGGTACCATAATAGCTTTACGGGGTGACCTTACAGTTGCTAGTGGAACTGTAAGGGTCTCCTTTGCAAACTGAACTAACTACAAAAAACTTAAATATGAAACTCGCAGTATTTCTACTTCTCAACCAAAAATAGCAATAATATGTTTGTATGTATGTATTTATTCTTTATTGTACAATGATAATACAGAGGATAACAAGTTTACAGTAATAGGAAGTTTACAAAGTCAGAATAAATTATTAATTATAGTGTTAATTAATTATCATTGATTTTGATTGATTTCATTTGTTAACATTGTCATAATTATTTGATTTATGTGTCATTTAATGATAAGAAAATCTGTATAATTTGTCACATTGTCCAATAGTGTACACGCCTGTAAAGGCAGCATTCAATGTGTCTTTAAAAAGCAACTACAACCGCAAATGTATAACTTGTTTGTATTACACTAATAAATATTCTATTCTATTTCTATTCTATTCCTATCTCGCGAGGGGATTTCTTCCAGTCTACCTCTTTATTTGATAAAGCTACGAAAGCTTCATTATTAGTTAGATAAAGATATTTTACGTTAGTATTTTACAAAAACAAATTAGCAAAAATTTTATGAAGAGGTAAATTTTTTTTAATAGTTCTACCTTTCTTGTTAATTTTCGATGACTAATTACAGATAATGATGACCAAGAAAAATATTTGAAAGAAGTTGGGTTGTAGCAAGTGACAATACGTGGTCTCTGCCTAGCCCCAATAGGACAAAAGCTTGTGCATACATAACTATGTCAGTGTCTATGTATTATAATCTCAATAAATTATTATATTTGAATTCAGTTGAGTGTGTAGCGTTTATTATTTAGGTACCTGTATCTATTTTTGGAGATTCAACCAGTTGATCTGGCTTTGTTATACCGAGTTATCTGATATCAACGCACACTTTTTTTTGTTCTCCGTTGCGGGGCCATTCAATTCGATTTGGCCATTGATACAAAACGAATGATTACTATCTAATCGACTCAATCTCAAAAACAGTAGTTATAATTGTTCTCGATTTGAAATCTATTCTTTAATCAATCGACAATACACGTTGGTAGCCAGAACTATTCGATGCACGTTTTTTAAAATTCGATCTGGTAATAGGTTTTTTAAAAATCGATCATGACCGTTATTGTTACTGGCCATTTAGAAACAGTGGTAAGAATTGTTTCGTTTGATTAAATCGGTTTTGTTCTGAATTTTAAAATTATTTAATTTTTATTGTGTTTATTGTTTTGTTTCAACTATCCGCCATTTCGTATTTTTTTTTAGAATAAGTAATGTGTTTCTTCTTGACCATAATCTGGCCCAGGTTTTTAAGCAGTGATAGCCCAGTTGGTAATGAGCCAGAATTGTAATCCGAAGGTCGCGGGTTCAAATCCTGGTGCGGGTCTGTACAACCGAATTCGTCTTTTCGGATTTATGTACGGATTTCTAATTAAGTATCACTTGCTCAACGGTGAAGGAAAACATCGTGATGAAACCCGCCCGTCCAAGAAAATTGATTTTCGAAAGAAGAGCGGTCCAGCAACCCGCATTGGGCCAGCGTGGTGGACTATGGACTAAATCCCCTTCGTGTTTCGAAGGGAGGCCCGTGTCCCTCGGTGGGGAACGTATATGGGCTGGTAAGAAGAAGAAAAAGAAGATACGTGGGTGACTTTAAATAGTTAGCGAAATTTAAGAATGTAAATTAGCGTAAAAAACTAAACAACTTTCCCAATGAACATAGGTAGAAATATGAATTTTAAAAAAATCACCTCCCATACAACTTGTGCGATCAGTTTTTGCCTATCTATGGGAAGTCAAAATATTTTTGTTCCTTCGCGAAAAAACTTTCAGTTCATGGGGAAAATCATCCCCTAAAGTTTTTTTTTTGTAACGCCAATCACTCAAAGGCCCATACTAAGGTTTCCCCTTGTGGCGTGAGTCCCTCGGTACACACATAAAGACAGACACAAACATCCATGACCCGAGAACAAACATCTGCTTTTTACACAAATATTTTGAGCGTTTCCCAATGGTCAGATTGATGGTCAGACTGGTCTAGCCAATTTCCCTGACTGGGATTCGAACCCAGGACCCGTCGATCAAGAGGCAGCGCCAATACCACTCCACCAAATTTTTATCAACTAATTTCAAATTACCCCATATAATCAATTAAAGTAATGTTTATTGCTTATTAAAATGGAATCTCAACCTGATTGAACATATTGCCGACCAAAATAACCAAATGCATAGTTTTCAATAAATCATTAGCTACTTAACCAAACTTAGTACAGATCCCAAGCATTGTTCTCCAACAAGATAAATCCATACTAAGGGGGTCAGACAGGCGAACAGACGTCAAAGATTACACATATCGAATCTCACGATCTGATCTGTTGAGGTACAATCGACGTGTTTTCACCTAGTTCCTTATCTTAAAGTAATAAGGTTCAAATTCAAACAAGTTCGAGTTTGAAATTGTACAGTCAACAATAGCAGCAATAGCTATTCGGCTACCCGTTTTATATGAGGCCTGTCAATATACTTGTAGTCACCAATTTGTACAGAACTAGTTGGTTTCAACTACAATATATTAACAGATTAGATTTGAGCACTAATGATGCCAGTAGAGAGTTCAGTTAGTTTACCACACGTACTTGTCGTAGGAAAATGATGAAATCAGGGATTACATAAAAGTTCTGTATTAGAAGATTTGACGACTGACCGGGAAATTATGAAATCTCCGATCGACTTCATCATTTTTTTGATTCTATCGAACCAAATAATTTTTTTTATAGAATAGGTGTTTACAGTAATTATCCTTGTGATGTGTTTAAGATCCTTCGCATCTACACATCACTCCTTGCGGTGCCGGGGTTTCAATACTGATCCTTATTAAGTACTAGTTTTACGCCCGGGACTTCGTTCCCGTGAGAATTTCGGAAAATTATGTAGCCTATGTGTTAATCCAGGGTATCAGCTACCTCCATACCAATTTTGATCAAAATTAGTCCAGCCGATCTTGAGTTATAAGTGGTGTAACTAACACGACTTTGTTTTATATATTTAGATATTTTAAAAAAAAACCTTTCCTTAGCAATTACAATACATTTTACACCTGTAGCAATATATTTTGTTAATGATAAAACTACCTATTTCCAATAATAATAAAAAAATCGATTTCTCATACTAAGGCAATATGATCGGGGTAACTTTAAATTAGTTAGCGAAAATGCAGGGGTTGACTTTCCCCAAGAAACTTGTATGCAATTCTTAAAAAAATTGTCTTCCCATACAAAAACAAAAACAAATCAGCTGGTTACACAAATTGTGTGGGAGGCGAAAATGTTTTTTGACATTTTCACCCATGTTCCTTAGGGAAAGTTGGTCAGTTCTGTGGGCTGATTTACAACCTTAATTTTCGCTTAACTACTTTACAGTGATTCTGTTTTCTTATTGTGTTTCAGCTAAATGCGTATTTATAATAAGTAAATTGATTTTGAAAAGACTAGAACGAGAAAGACTAGAACGAGACAAACATTGTTTAGCGACACAGTAAAGTCACCCGACATTAATTTCATATTTCAAAAAATTACAATCGTTAAAATACAATAACTTTATACTTTTTAATGCCTTATATCCACTGACATAAAGTGTATGGACTGGCAGTCCTCTATAAATTACAGCATTTGTCTCTAGGATGCATTGAAAGTTCCGTTCAATTTGTCAAAATCGCAGGAATTTTGACAAATTGAACGGAACTTGACGCAGTGAATTGTAAACAATTTGAAATATTTGAAAATATTGTTAAAATTTTAAAGACTAAGTAAATTTTTGTATAAAGTTTTATTAATATTCAATTTTGTGACCATGAGAATATGCTTGGTTTGTAAATATAAACAGAAAAAAGGAGATAATCGGTCAGTGTACAAGTATGTTTTTTTACCAACTGTTTTATTAAAAAATGTTGTTTTAAAACGTCTTAATTCTACTTTAAATGATTAGAAATTGTCGGAAAGACATTCCTCTTTTTCTAAGTATATGTATAGTAATGTTAAAATGACTATAAAAGATAAAATTTTCGCATTTTCAAATTCGCTTGATTCGCCTGCTTTATTTCGCTAGTGCTTCCAAAGACAGTCGATAAAAACAATGTCGATCGAAACATGTTATAGGTATATAGTGTAAAATGTTACTTAATGTTACGTACAATGGCAAACAAAACCGTTTTTATTTTGTTGAGTACCCATGATTACTTTTTTAGGGTTATGTAGTAGACTACAAAGTTATAGTTTCGCCATATCCGTCTACTCGCAATTTTCTAAGAAACCCTTGATACTACAAAACTGTAATCACACCTTAGTACCTAAGCTTTTCAAGATAACAAGTAATATTTGATTAAATTGCGCGTCGCTCGACACGCTCTTGAATGATTTTAGATACCTACCTAACCAACCAAATTTCTTACAACAGATTTCCAACCGACGAAGTTTTTAAAAAAAAAATGGCTTCAAAATATGAATGTTTCGAAAAATTAGACATCAAAGAAAAGCCACGAAATATGTTCGAAACATTTTGACCCTAAATGTTTTATAGGAAGTAGGAAATTGTTAAAATTTGGTAGTGTTCCTACAATATTTGAAGATCATGTTCAAGGTAAAGGTTATACATAAGGGTTACTAGAAACATGTCACGATCCCCGCTAAGGGATGGTAGTAGGCTTTATGAACTATTGAATAATATTTCAAAACTGAAAAAAAGAGTACCAGTTTTGAAAAATTACATACTTTAACTTTTTATAAAGTAACACAGCTTTAAATATTATTGTTTTTGAAACTAACGCATTTATTTGTTTTATTTTTCATGATTGTAGTTAACTGCCTACCCCGCTGGGAAATACATATAGTTTGTCGACTAATCGACTTTTGGCCTCACTACGTCGAGTTCGGTTTTCTGCCGCTGCCGCCTACAGCGCCAAAATGGCGAAAATCAAATGGTCTCGATTTTGATTTGACAACAGCCAGTCTAGTGGTATTTAACTTATTTTTTCTATGTCTATGCTTATATCATATAGGTAATAGTCAAGTGTGTGGTGAGCTTGTCTAACCCTGGCGTCAGAGTTTTGAAGCCGCCAAATGGCCTCTGACTTGGTTTTGACGACTAAAGTCAATTAACTACAGCTGAGATCGAACCTTTTTCCATACTTTGTAACAAATAGTGAAATTCGTCATCATCGCTTAGCTCGACCGTAACAATGAATCTTGTAAAATTGTGCCCAAAAAGCTATCTAGTGCGTAATCTGCCACAGACAAGCAGAGACCACAGATTACCACCTGCCCCTGTGACGTTGCTTAACCTCACTGATCGGTTAATATCGAGCGCCACTGGGCTACGAACACTCCTTTACCGCTGAGTTATTAAAACAAAAATAAAGAGATTAATTTCGTCAAACAACTGGTCCACAGCATATGTAAAACAGTGTCTCAATCTCTTGCTCCGACCACTTATCATAAATCTCTATCAAGATAAACGACATTTAGAAGTTTAATGGGGCTTTCGATTTATAATGCCTCATTCAAGTCCGTAGAGTAACATATGTGCAGTATACCAGCTTTCTAGAAGAACATGTATCGTAAAGTGGGTTAGATGGAACACGAAAACAATATTTGTGACTGTGTCTGGTAAAATGAATTATTTTGGGGGTAGTTAGAAAGTACTTTAATAAGCTACAAGAAGCGCTTGGCCTTTTTATAATTCTAAAAGGGCACGGCAATAGTACACACATTAGAGGCGAGTTTAGAGCCCGAGCCGAAGGCAAGGGCTCAATGGAGCCGAGAATGTAATATCCAATGTGCACGCGTGTCACGACGTTTTTCAACACATTTGCGAGGAAAGAAAGAAATAAAAACTTTCCCTTGATATTGACGGCAACAAGCTATCACTTGCATGTTGCGCCTCGGAAAGTATTTCTGGCGGTGTACCCACGTAGGTTTCCTGTTCTTCACTTGAAGAAGACATTTTTTGTGTTGTATTTCTAACAATAATAACAATCTGATGAATACAAATGCCGTTGAAAACGTCTAAAAAACCAAGTGAAAACGTCTAAAAAGAGGCGCGATTATTTTTTCATTTTTCGCTCGCAAAATGAGATTCACATTGACAAGTTTGCCATACAGCCAAATAATAAAAAAATACTTAACTATATATTTTCACGTTTTAGCATAAATAAATGATAATTTTCTGTTAAATTTAAATGATTTAGTGGAACTATATTTTTAATAGTATAATATTTGCACTTAATTTTAAATATAAAATAAGATCTGATCTCTTTGCTGAAATTTAGAAAAAAACCGTTACGTACTAGTGCTTTATTTTTATTACTCACGGGCTGGGTAATACATATCATTATGAACCTTAAAACAATGACATAAGACCCACTTTATGAGCAAATGTGTTGAAAATTGCTATTACCATTTATTAAATGTATTACCATTGCTTCTATGTAATAGAAGCTGAGAACATAGGGGGCAATGGTAATTCAAATATTGAAGTGCCGTTCGAATTATGTAAAGGCCCATTGACTATGACTACATTTTTGGTGGACAGTTTGGTAAAGTTTTTCAGCAAAAGTATCGTTTCATGATAACAATAATAAAAAAACTTTTAAAATAAGTAAACTAAGGTAGTTTTAAATGGGGTGACTTTAAATTAGTTTTAAGGGATGTGAATCAGGCCAAAAAACTTTCCCCAAGGAACATAGGTCAAAATATTTACATAACCCTACATTATCCTTTTTGAAGTTTTGGTCGAGTGGGAGTAACGCTGCCTCATGATCGACGGTTCCTGGGTTCGATTCCCGGTTGGGGCAAATGTTTGTCAAAAAGCAGATGTTTGTTCTCAAGTCACGAGTGTCTTTGTGTATGTTTCAAGGGACACAAGGGAAAATCTTTAAAAACCTTTTTTTGTAAGCCTTTGAGTGTGTATAGAGCGTTTATTTTATTTTTTTCACAGGTAAGTGAAAATTATACGACACCTGTAATATTTTTTTCTGATAAATTATGTTCAACCCAAAAACATTCAAACCCGCTTAGCAAAACTGGACAATACGTCTCGACAGCATGTCAAAATAAACATACTAGACGTACGCAGAGAGAAGTCGGATGACGCAACTAGTGGTCGAGTAAATAGTGTCAGCAAACATACAAACATACAAGAGCTGCTATTGTGTTTGGAGTGGACTGTACGAGTGGTATTTGAACTTTTGGATGAGGCATTCACGGTTTTAGGAAATCACTGTTCAGCTCTAGAGTTATTTTAGATTTTAGTCTGTTAAAATTTTTTGAAAAAAAAGGAAAGTAAGTAAAAGAGATTTTTGAATAGAACAATCTACGGAGTTTTTTGCCTATGCTTCTCGGAGGAAGACTGTACCGTTGCAAAAAGGCATACAGTAAAAATAACTAAATGTTATTTCACTATGACTTATTTTAGGTAACATCCTAAATGTTCCATGGAATAGAGCTATTTTGAATTTAATTTTAAGTGTGATTTAATTTTTTTGTTAGATTGACGTTTGTTAGCAAAGAGTAAACTTTACTTTTCTTTTTCCTCCTCACGCTTACGCTTTAGCGCTTCGCTATGTATGTACCGCGAAACCGCGCCCCGTGCCGCTGTTATTTTTTTATTATTATGGTAAATGGAGTGTATTCAAATAAATTATTATTTGGTTTTAAAGTAGAAAATATTAAGAAAAATATGAAACAGATTTAAAAAATTCCACTGGAAAATGATTTCAAATTTTGCTAAACTGTCCCTATACCCTGTACCTATAAATATAAATCCAACTTTTTGCCATATGACAAAACTATTGCAATACAATATTACCTACTTATTCCTAAGTAGTCCACAACATACCATATCCACTTATTTTGCGCAACTCGAGGCAAAGTAAATAGACATTATTTTGCTTAACACGCACTCGCAAGCCTTTGTCTACCCACTCCTTGAGGACAAAAGCGTGATGTCATAGGTAGACCACGTACTGTAGTGTGTTTATTAAAGTCAATAGAAGTGTAAAATGTTTAAGAATATTCTGTAAAGATTAGTTCAATGTTCGAATGCAAAATATTTATTTAAAAAACCTTGCATCTTTGATTTTCTGAAAAAACTCCTTAGATAACTTTTTTTCCGCCGTGTGGTGATCGGTTGAGAATAACATCACCCCACCTCTTTCCGTGGGTGTCGTAAGAGGCGACTAAGAAAACTCAAATGAGACCTGCCTCCTAGTAATCCATTCTAGGCAACGACACCTCAGTTTGTTTTGAATCTGAGGTGGCGTCCTATTGTCTCATGCGATGTGGTAGGCTCTGTAGAGGGCCGTCTGGTTTGCGACCACCCTCCTACCGAAGTCCGACGCCAAACAACTTGCTGTGTTCCGTCGGTGCGTGTCAGTGCCTTAATGGCATTTTCTGTGTTAACTCGTTCCATCGTCGACCTCATCTATGACCTCGGTCAAGAGTTAACCCATCCCATAATTTAAAAAAAAATCTCTCGTTTTTATAGGCTTTCCATCTTTTTCTTTCACGATCCTTGCACAATACAGTATGCCTACAATAAAACTGAATGAATTAACTCACGTAAACTTCGGGGGGAAACAAAGTACAAAAGGGTTGAAAGATTTCCGCACAGTGTTTACTGATAAAATCAACAATCCGTAATCAAAGAAGCGATGTTATTTAAGCCGAGGAGTGGGGGAAGATACACATAGACCACCAGCAGACTTCAATTAAACAAAAGGCCAAGTAAATAATTAATTGATTCACCATTACCCTTGAAGCTATTCACTTTTACAGTCTATAAACGATTTACTTACCTACCATGAAAAATTGCTAAGTATCGCTGTAAAAATAGGATATTTCACAAAAAGAGTGATTCAAGGATATATTAATTTGTCAATAAAAGTACTGGATAGACAATTGGAGAGTACGTTGACCTACTGGAGAGATATACCACATTATTTTTTAATCAGTAAGACATTTTTTTGTACGTAATCTTAGTGAAATTTTAACAAACCGTATTTTTTTGTTTTATATCCTTTCATATAAAAATTTCAAGCCAGATCGTCTGAAGCATGAAAATAAATCAACATTTTTGCATGAAAAAAAAATGACATCGTCCAATTGACTTGAAACTTGGTAATAGTACTCTTCAACACAATTTGTGACATCAGTGTTTCGGCGTTTTACAAAATTCATCCTCTAAGCCATATCAAAATCTGAAAATTTTGGAAAAAAAAAATTTTTTCTCTGTATTTACGTTCTATCTACGTTACTGACACCGCATCATAAGAAAATTTTGCATACTGATTAAAAATCATCCTATGTATGTAGGGACTTTTTTAATTAATTAGCGAAATTTTAGGGGGTGATTCTACACTGGGCGTCAAAAATAAGTAGTACAGTTTTAAAATTGCGATTTCTCCCAAACTATAAAACTTAGACCTTTGAAACAAAAAAGGTTAAAAAGAAAATTTAATCTTATTCAATAAAAACTTCATGCATTATAAGAACTTATAATGCTTGACTTTAAAAAAAACGAATAAATAAAAACACTTTTTTTAAACTGTTGAAAGGTGTTGTCTTACTTAGGATTTTTGTGTTTGACACATTCGCTGCTGATAAAGCAATTGTAATTGAAAAGCATAGGTATCTTCAGAGAGTAAATTTGACTAATCATGCCTCTTTCACCAGAAGAATGTGCAAGAATCTTAGCTTTTCTCGAAGTGGGCATCAGTATGCGTCGTACTGCAAGGAGGGTGGGTGTAACTTTAAGAACGGTTCAGCGAGTAAAGCAAAGGTACGAAGAGACTGGAAACCATCTAAGGAGACGAGGTAATGGCAGACCCAGGTGCACAAGTACCCGAGAAGATCGCTTTATTGTTTCCACTGTGTTAAGAAATCGACACCTTAATGCAGTTGAGGTTCAGCAACAGCTTCTTCGGACCCGAACAGACTACATCAGTGAGAGTACAGTGAGAAGAAGACTTGCTGAAGCTAACCTGAAGCCTCTAAGACCAGCAAATGGCCCCAAACTTGAGACAGAGCATCGCGTAGCAAGACTACGCTACGCCCGTCAACACGTACAATGGGGCGAAGAAGAATGGGCTAGAGTTTTATTCACAGATGAGTCTCGATTCTCTTTATACACTTCAGATGGACGGCGGAGAGTCTACAGACGACCCGGTGAGCGATACATTCAAGCTTGTATCTCGGAAAGAGTCCAATATGGCGGGGGCTCTGTACACGTATGGGCTGGTATCTCTTCAGAGAGTCGCACAGAGCTTGTGGTAATAGAAAATGGGACTTTGACTGGTGAAAGATATGCCTCGGAGATCCTCAACGAGTATGCAGGGCCATATTTAATAAATATGGGTGATGGAGCCATCCTAATGCATGATAACGCACGGCCACACACTGCTCACCACGTACAAGAGTACATTCAGGAGGTTGGCATCAACTTGATGGCTTGGCCATCGAGAAGCCCAGATCTCAACCCGATTGAACACGCCTGGGATAAGCTTGGGAGGCTAGTCAGAAGGCGCAGTCCACCTCCTGCCACACTCAGGGCTCTAAAACATGCGCTGATAGAAGAATGGGAAAATATTCCCCAACACCGCCTCCGAAACTTAGTGTTCAGCATGCCAAACCGGATCCAAGCTGTAATTAGAGCCCGAGGCGGCAACACAAGTTATTAAATTGTGAAAAAGTTCCAAAACGTGAAAATTAAGTGGTTGACATATCGTTAAAAATTGATACTTTTTAGTATTTATCTTAATTTTAAGTTTGAAACTTTATTCATGCCAAATAAAATATAACTTTAATAAACTTCGTTAAGTTTACTATAAACTGCTTTTTATTTCATAAGTGTAACTACTATAGTTTAGGAGTAATTGCAATTTGAAAAGTGTACTACTTATTTTTGACGCCCAGTGTATTCATAAAACTCAGCAACTTTTCCTAAGAAACTTACATGAAATTCTCAAAAAAAGTAACATCTTATAGTACCTCAAAGTATATTTATACAATGTTCATGTCACAGTTATCAAATTAAAAGTGGTCAATTTTAGAAACCTACAAACAAATCTGGGCAATTTGGATCGAGGTGCGCATCACACTAATGATAGTTTATAGCGTAACTGTACGCGTGCGTCTGCGCAAGTGGCTATTCCCATTTAGACCTCGAATTTTTTTCCACTAGTGAGTATTTTATTGTATTATGTAAAGAAATATATTTTTGATTTAAAATTTTTATGTTTCTTTTTTTGGGTAAATTTATTGTTATATTTAATTTTAAACTTTTTGTTCAAAAAGATAACAATGTCCGATAACTTTTCTAAATCTTGTATTGCGAGAAGTGTTGTCCATACATCTTCACAAAATCTTCGCTGGGAAAAACTGCACCTTTGGAAATAGGGGAAGAGTTAGAGTCAAAAGAACGAATATGTATGTATGTATTTAAATCCTTTAATGTAACATTCTGAATGAACGAATATTTGTATATGTATTTAATGTTACTTTGACTTTTTAAATAACATTCTAAATGTTCTATGAAATAAAGCTTTTTTGGATTTGAATACAATACGCAGTCGTTTGCTGGATGTTTTTTATCGCCAAACAAAAACGAGCCACATAATCATCATTTGACTGTGTTTCGTAAAAGGTACAATTTTCGGAGTAGTCAATAAGAGCGTCTTACAAAGCAAACCACGATAATTCCAAAACGACTAACCTCCAAGTTGTCCCCTTCCATTTTCACAGTCACATCTGAAGATATTTTCAAATGTAAGGGCCACATCAACCTATTTATTTTTCCACCGAGGGGCACCGGCCTCCCTTCGAAACACGAAGGTAATTAAGGCCATAGTCCACTACACTGGCCCAATGCGGGTTCATTATCAACCTATATGTATTTAGAAATCTTTTTTTTATTGAGGCCTCATTTTACCAAAGCGTCTGTTACAAAAAATTGTGTTTGGCATTATAAAAATATAGCGTGAACTTACTGTGTATTTGGGAGTAGGTAGAAACAGGAATAGCCCTGCGAAGCTAGTGCGGTGCGAAGAGCCTCCAACTACCAATTATAATCGAGAAGCTATTCATAATTATTTTCATGGCTGATTTGTGCCTGAGGCGCATTTTATTACGTCAAAACTACTCTCTTTGATGCAACGGAGGCTTGCCAAGTCTATCATAATTGCATTGTGAATAGGCTGTTTCTGAAGTATATTATCTTAGATATCCAGCCCTATCTGCGTCTTATCGCGCTCGAAATAGAGTTCAAATTTGTGTTAAGTTAGGAAACAATAGTTTCTAATACTGTGTAATTAAATGGTTAATTGAGTAATTAAGTTGGCTGCTTTGATTGGAATTTTAAGGCTTGATTAAGATAATTTAAATGTGCATGCCAATGTGTTTTTATGAATATACCAAAAAGACGCTACACACTCAAAGGCCCACACTAAGGTTTTTTTTCTTTTTGTCGGTTTTTTTTCGTTTTTCTTTTCCCTTGACAAAAATGAATTAAAAGACAGAGAAAAACATCCATGACCCAAGAAAGAACATTCGCTTTTTACACAAACATTTGAACCTATTTTGCACTAATATAATGATTAAAAAGTTTCACAAATCAAAAAAAATTGTTACTGATCTATCCAAGCACTCACGTCCATAATCCCTGTGGTTCTAGAGTCACTTTACTCCCGTTTTGGTTGAGTGGTAGTGGCGCTGCCTCTTGATCGACGAGTCCTGGGTTCGATTCCCAGTCGGAGCAAATATTTGTGTAAAAAGCAGATGTTTGTTCTCGGGTCATGGGTGTTTGTGTTTGTCTTTATGTGTGTTCCGAGGGACCCCCGACACAAGGAAAAATCTTAATGTTGGCCTTTGAGTTTGTAACGTTTATTATATGTATTATTTGATATTCATTCCTAGGTTATTAAATGGAATATGAGTATACCTTGAGGTGAATGTTGTCAGAACTTTACACATGATATAGAAAACCCTCGCGTCTCACGCACTGGCTTATACAATATGCTTGGAAAGAGTTGGCAGATCCACATTCTAAGTTTTTATACTCTCAGTCGTTAAAGAAATATTAAAATACTATAATTCCGCTCGAGACTTCGTTCCCGTGAAAATTCTGGAAAATTATGTAGCCTATATTACTCAGGGATAATGTAGCATCCTAATGATAAAAGAATTTTAGAAATCGGTCCAGTAGTTTCGAAGCCTATTCGTTACATACAAAAATACAAATCTTTCCTGTTTATAATATTAGTATAGATTACTAGCTTCCCGCACGGGACTTAGTCCCCTACACTGTAGATGTAGATGAACAAAATATAAAAATAAAATCGCGAATTTTTCAGTAGTTGTGCCCAATACTATTTCATGTTGGGTTTCATATTGTAGAGTTATCCATGGTTGCTAACTGTTGAGCTTACTCATACTTTTCCAGTTTTTCATTGCACTTTACCAGCAACCGGTTGTACACGCTCTATCCTCATGTTTTGTCTATCTCAGGGAGTACTTTATATGGTTGTAAGATTTAATTAGTATCACTTTTATCGGGAAGCATTTAATTGCTGAAATTTATCTGATAACGAAATCATTTTTGATAAATCAACGATTGAGTTTTATTTTCTGTTACGGTTGTTTTTTTTCTTTATTGCAAAATGGAGTATATTCAAATAAGTAATTTATTTTTAAAACAGAAAATAATAAGATTTTACCAATGAAATTACCGTTTTTCATTAACATTTTTGGAAACAGATTTTTTGGATTTTTCTCAGAAATGCGAAATCCAAATTCAACAAAATTTTGTAGGAAGGTTTGGATAATATTAACTTAATTTTCATCATAATTACTTTATTGAAAGTTGTGACTATAACAAAGGTACACTAAAAATAGACAGTGAAATGGGTCTTAGCAGATGAAATGAGCTGTATTTAAGCTTCGTTTTCAGTTATAAAGCTTGAGACAAAATCGTCAATTCGTAAAGACCTATTATTAAAGAAACATGAAAAAAATATATATGGAAAATTATTTTGAATTATTGACTGTATTTTTTTGAGGTTTTAATTTTTTTTTTGTTATTTGGCTGTTTGTGTTAGTTGCACATAAACCACTGCTCTTACGACGAGGAAAAGGAAACCGGCACATTTAGGAGACTGAATGTGTAACTATGATCCAATCTCATCAGGTTACCCAGTTGACAGAATCTTGTAGATTCAGAAGGCAGTCGCTTAATGTTATGACTTGACTTCCCAAGTCTTGGGTGATGGTCAAGCTTATCCCGAACGACTTAACGCTAGGAAGAAGCAGCATACTTATTATAACACAAAATCCAATGCCGCCTCTGTCTGTCTGAACGCGATGAACTCAAAAAATGCTAAACGGATTTTCATGCGGTTTTCACCAATAAGTAGAGTGGTTTGTGGATAATTCATTCCCAAAATTCCTATGGGAACGAAGTCCCAGGCGGGAAGCTAGTTGTGAATATAGAAAGGGACCTTCTCTCACACTAGCGAGACTGGTTGGATTCGGATTAGCGAATGAGTTTACCAGCTATTAGTGCGTGATTTACGATGTGAGTGGGAACGCTGCCGCTGCATGACACCTAGTGCTGCACCATGCGTTTAATCGATAAAAAAAGCTGCCTTATTGCTATGGTATTTATCTTTTCCAGACAACGTTTAGTTTAGGACAAAATAGAAAAAGGAGTCTATCTATACATAATAAAAAGAGGAAAGATTTGATTGTTTGTTTGAATTGAATAGGCTCCGAAACTACTGGACCGATTTGAACAATTCTTTCACCATTAGAATCCTACATTATCCCCGATGGACATAGGCTACATAATTTTCCCGAATTCCCACGGAAACGAAGTCCCGAGCGGAATGCTAGCCATAAATAAATGTACGTATACTAATATTATAAAGAGGAAAGATTTGATTGTTTGTTTGCATTGAATAGGCTCCGAAACTACTGGACCGATTTGAAAAATTCTTTCACCATTAGAATCCTACATTATTCCCGATGAACATAGGCTCCCGGGCGGAAAGCTATTATTACATAAATTCCTATGCTTAAATACCTAAAGTTCACACAAATTCAATGAATAATACTAGGAGGATTCATAGTAAAGAATGATTGTACCCATCAACACAAATTTTTTTAATTAAAAACTAAATCTCAATTTTAAAAAGCAAATCAAATTTTAATGTTACACAACAAAATCGGGTATTGAGCATAGTAACATGAATAAAATATTTTTTATGGAAAATAAAAATATAGAATTAAAGAATAATTTACTTCTGCAGGCTGAGTACGATAGTGACAGCGCCGCGACAACACCGCGGTCCTATGCCAAAATGTCAACATTGACAACGCCATACGGCGAGCAAGCCTTTGCGCGGGACGCTCGCGGAATCAAAGTGAAGTTTCAGCGTGAGCCGAGCGCGAGTTTGTCGTTATCGTGCTAGAGTTGCTGATTTCGTAATGTTTGTAAAATTGTTAACCCAACCTTTTCATTTGTTTCAGGTACAACCACAAATACCTGAACAACAGTGGAACTACGTGTTTTCTTATAAACAATCGCCGTTATTTTTTTAATAAACTCACATATGAGCCCAGTTTCAATCGTTATTGTATATTTATGTAGGTAAAAGGAAGTAATATTACTTCAATATTTAATTTTTTTTAAATCTTTTTATTACGCAACTTATACACATATCACCTACAACTCTAAAATCGTTTTATTCATCATTTTACAAAATTACAAAATAATTATATAAAATTACATTTGTTTATAATTAAATTATAAGTATAAAGTCTTAAACTCTAAATTCACTTTCGACACAATCTTTAATTGATACCTACTGTTTAATTTCACTAAGTACCTAGTTGAAAATTAGAGAATTTGATTTTCATTGCAAACTTTTTAATGATTTAATTAATTTAGTTATTTTAGTCATCTCTACCTTAGCTATACATTGGCTCTACATTGACGATTTGTTCTCTTTGGTTGTCTAGATATATAGATAGATATTTTCATGTTATTTCTTTTGTTATCGATAAATTTCCCAACCCTAGGCATGTAACCGTACAAGTAGCTACATTCATTCTATTTTCGATTTAAGTATTACAAGTATTTCAAAAATATATCGATAGTTTTCCCAGCACTAGCTCGGTCAACCGGTACAGGTGCGTTCTGTTCTCACCGGCGCACTCGGCGGCACACGGCCGATCTATCGTGCGATAACCTTACTATCTCACCGCACTATTTGTCACTTATTGAACAGATTACACCGAAACTAAGAAGTAAAAATGTGTTAAATTCATGTATACAGGGCTTTAGGTATCTCTCTTTCAACCTCTCGGGTGGTTAATCAGTCCATGAAACTGAACAACTTCCCCAAGGAACATAGGTCAAAATACGAAAAAAAAATTGATCTCCCATACAAAATGCGCTATATGCTGATGAAATTTATATGGGAAATCAAATTTTTTTTTCGTATTTTGACCTATGTTCCTTGGGAAAGTTGTTCAGTTTAATGGACTGAATAACCCGAGAGGTTGAAAGAGAGATACCTAAAGCCCTGTATAAGTATGTATTTATTCTTTATTACATAATGCAGAGGATAAAAAGTTTACAGTAATAGGAAGTTTACAAAGGTGGACTTATCCCAGGAGGGGATTTCTTCCAGTCAACCTAGTGGGAGTACTAAAGAGAACAAAGGACTAGGCAAACTCTTTTGTTATGTGTATTAAAATCTCCGAAATAGTACATAGATTTAGCCTAAAAGGGTCTTATGGGGTCGCCAGAACTTTATATGATTCAAAGGGGTCGTGAATTCAGAAAGACTGAAAAACACTGATTTAGAGAACACCAATACCTTGTTCTTTATCAATTCATTTAAGTTCCACTAGAGGAGTGAAGGAGGGGAGTCTACAGCTGCATGCATAGGTCCCTAATTTATCAATTTAATTTGCCCCTTTAAAAGTGGTCTTAGAAATCTTCATCGACAATTATGAAATTTCATTACCAACCTATAAAATGCTAACATGCGATTAAAATCATATCTTCTGCTTATCATAAAGACAGCTATTAACATAAAACTAAACGAGCTTTAACGATAAATATACAGTAAATATATCTTAAGATATCTGGAGTTATCTTTAGCTTTTATCTCGTGTGCACAGACTTAGGTAACAAAGCAAACAACAGATGACCGGTCCAGACCTGAAGTGACTATGGATACTAACGTGATTGTTTATTATTGTGCAAAAACGTAAACTAGACAATAGAGATTTGTTTAGAGTTTAATTGTTTTAGAAACGTTAAAAAATAAATGTAAAGATTCCTTAAATGAAAATAATAGGTCTTTACTTATGAAATTACCAATTTTTTCTCAAGCTTTATATTATTCATAATTTATTTGATTGAACAGCTATTACTAAAATTGTTTTTTATTTAAAACTTTGGCCATATAACGGAGATATTGAGTCAAATTAATACATATTTACTTTAGATTTATTTGCTGAAAAAGAAGCTCAAATATAGCTCGTTTCTTCCGTTTCCCGTTTCATTGCTTATTTTTGCTGTACCGTTGTTACAGTTACAACTTTCAAAAAGTAAGTATGATGAAAATTAACTTAATGTTGTCCAAACCTTCCCACAAAATTTAGCTAAATTTGGATTTCGCATTCCCGAGAAAAATCCAAAAACGTTAGTACGGAAAATTCAGTTTTCCAAAAATATTGTATGAAAAACGGCAATTTCATAGGTAAAGACCTATTACAACAAACCATTTTGTTTATTTCCATTTAATTCACTCTTGTGACAAATCTTTTTTCGTGGAAAATCCTGAGGCACAAAATAAGATACGCACAAAAACACCAAATTACTCAATGAAAACATCGTGGCTTAATTAAATGATGTTTAGGTACAAATTTAAGACAGTAACTGTGTCTGGCAGAAGGGACCATTTTAAGGGGCAGTCAATAACAGCGATTAACGTAGCTTATTGCAGTACATTATTACTGTAACGGTTACCCCCAAAGTGGGCCCTTTTATCAGATACATTTAAAATGAACATTTGTTCAAGAAAAATTGTGATAGGCACAATGTAAACACTAGAAGCAAACATAACTTGGATTTACTAGACAGTCGTCTCCACAAAGTAACAAACTCTTTTATGGGTCAATGTATACGCTTCTACAATAAGATTCCCATGTGTATTCAAAACCTACCTTTAGAAAAATTTAAGACAATAACTAAACAAAAACTTTGTAAAAAGGGCTATTATAGAAATTTTGATTATCTGTTAGACAAGCAACCATGGGAATAAATTGCTTAGCTCCGAGTTATTCAGATACTAAGTCAATTTAAATTAGAAGTAAGAAAATTTATATGATTGACTTAAAAAGAGCTACCCTCGGAGTTCTTTGCCTATTCTTCTCCTGAGGAAGACTGCACCTTTGCGAATAGGCGCTAAGTCAAAAATGCTAATGTAATTCACTATTTTGCTCAATGATTTATATTGATTTTGCCAATGTATTTTTATGACGTTTTCAAGCAGCACTTTGTATGTTCTATTAAATAAACATTTTTGAGTTTGAGTTTGAGTCACTTCTATTATTCTTAAGTTAGTAGAGTTAACTCTGCCTGGCATTTCAGCAAGTAAAACAATTTTTAACCCTTAATGTGGGAATACACATTTTACTTTTAGATTTTTTAATTATTTGTAAGGGCTATCATCATAAAAAAAATAATCAAGCACATCTATAATTTTTATCACAAGTGTCGCAAAACAAAACATAGACGTAGTCGGGTAAAAAGCTCAAAAGCGGATCTTTACTACAGATGTTGCCGTGTAAAAATTATGTAGAAAGTGGTATGACAACGCGCACACATGACCGCACAGATACGTTGATTAGATACACCTGTGTGAACGTTGACTGAATGTGTGTACTGCCTTGACTTTAAATTAGCGAAACTTTATGGCGTGATTTTCTACATGAAACTGAACAACTTACCCCAAAAAACCCACGTGAAATAACTTCGTCCAATTGACTTGAAACTTGGTAATAGTACTCTCCAACACAATTTGTGACACCCGTGTTTCTGCGTTTTAGAAAATCCATTCTCTAAAACGTTAAAAAGGGGTATAAAAATCTGAAAATTTTGGAAAAAAAAATTTTTTTTCCGTCTTATTTACGTTCTATCAACGTTACTGACACCGTAAGAAAAATTTGTGTACTGATTAAAAAGTAACCCTGTATAGTTCTAGAACCAATTAAGGGTTATTAGATTTGCCCACGTTACGGCAAAAACCACCTATTTCAGTTACTGACTTCTACAGAATGCCTGGGAAGAGTTGGCAGCTGGCACATTCTAAGTTTTCCTTCGCTCCCAGTCCAGCATAATGGAGCGTGGAAGGATATTAATTTTATCTATAAATAATAGATAAAATTTAGATGAATCGGATATTTTTATTTTTTTAATGCATCCCGTATTGTGTCTCCCCTTCAAAGGCCTCCCCTTCGATCTGCTTCCCCTTCCTTTTTTAAATATTTGTGTTGGTCGGGAATGGAACCCACAACCTTTCGAACAGTAGGCAAGGTTGTTGTAGTCTTGCTGCGGCTAAAATTAAAAATGTCGTTTCATCACTAAACTGCTATAAAGTCATGACTATAATAATAAAACGCACATTAAATGAAAACTGCGGCTCGTGACGGGTTAAAAACCAATTTTATTAATAAGGGTTTAGCCTATCACCATCATAAGATGAACTTAGTTTTATGTTCAGGGATGAGTAACCTATGGTTTTCTTTTAGTGAGTATAGGAAATGTTGGTTTTTTCAAACTCGTAAGTCTAAAATTAAAAAATGCCTACATCAATTTTGATCAAATAAGGCCAGTGTTCACCAAAAATTTAACCAACGATTAGCAGCTAACCAGAGATTTGACAATGTCATTTTCATAATTTTTTTTTGACATTTTGTCTTATTAGCTTCTAAGCGCGGTTTAACCGTTGGTTATATTTTTGATGAACACGGGCCTAAACCTATAAACCATTTTGATTACGTCAGCTGTCAATAAAAAAAAGCTATTTCAAAATCGTTTCTTTTTTTGTTTAGGAGCTACGACGCCACTGCTGAGTACATATAAGTATAAAATACCACTTAGACATCTTTTAGTTTTTGTGGTAAGGCCCTAAATCTCGGGGGTTACACATTTTATTTTTATTTTAGAATTTTGTTATTTATTTATTTAAGAAAAGTACCCAATAGATTATATACGAGTGTATAGGTAATGAGTAAAGGTTATTTACATAAACAGAACACATGAATTTAGAACTACAAGTAAATTCTAAGAGTTGTAAAATTTAGTCTTAATACACGATTCCTTACATTTTGTGATTGTGATACTGTGTTATTGTGATACTGTGTTATTGTGCAATGTTCGAATGATTCCACTTTTTGAATTTGTTACCTTTCAAGCGCCCCGTCTTAAAAATGTTGTACACCCATGTCTATAGGACATCAAAAACCATATAAAACTGGCTACTTGCTGCCGAACACTTTTGTTGTAAAAATTAAGCTGAGCTTAACGCACTTTCGCCATAAGCTTTTACATAAAGTTTTAACTTTTATGACAAATAAGTTAGAATTAATCATATTTTGTATTTTTATGATCCGTTATTCAATTTTAAGCATTTGTTTTATAATTTTTACTTTTAATGACCTATGTTCCTTGGGTGAAGTTGTTTAGTTTATTGGGCTGTTTCAATTGCTATATTTTCGCTGGTTAATTTAAATTCACCCATTACAGAAAATAGAAGAAAAGGTGCGCTTACAATTCCTTGTAAGAATCACAGTTTTACAATTCAAATTACAGTCTTATCAAGCGAGCTGGCCAGTTGGTCATTGACCTTTTTGATCCTAGATTCTAGGTGTACCATTTGCTTTATAATAGAATATTCCTATTCATACCTTTTACCGATATCTTTTGTAGTTCCCGTAGAGAGAGCTCTTCATAATTTTGCATATTATTGTTATTGTGTCCAGCTTTCTATTGTTTTGATATTGCTTGTACCGTTCTTGCTGTAAATGACTATATTTGAATATGAATAATTTGGTAGTAGTTTGAATCCAGTAATAAATTATATTGTGATCGTTTTAGCTGTCACGTGCTAACAATCTAAACTTAAGAGCGTGTCATAACGTCTTAGGACTTCAAAATCTTCAGCCTCACTTTGTAGCGGTACACCCTGCTGTACCGCTAGAAAGTACACCCTGCTATTTCACTAACCAATGGTCCTTTTTATAATTCGAAAACGTCACGGCAAAATTGTGTTACCATTGCCTCCTATAAAATAGTAATACTAGAAGCTGAGAACATATGGTAATTCAAATTTTGAATTATAAAAAGGCCCTTTGGCATCTCTATGGCGGCGGAATGACAATGGTGACCACTTAATCCGTTCCGGTGGCGAAATTTAGAACTACCTATACCTCATACATTTGAGACAGCTACCTTGACTGCGGGCGTCATCGCTAACTGAATGTTAAGTTAGTTAAAGCGCTCGTAGTCCAGTGGCGCTCGCTGATCTCAACCGATCAGTGAGGTTAAGCAACGTACACAGAGGCAGGGAACCTGATGGGTGACCAAAGTGGCAATTTATCACGAGCGTTTCCGTGCTTCGAAGGGCACGTTAAGCTGTCGGTCCTGGCTGTTGTCGATTGACTACAGTTGTAAAAATCAAGTCAGAGGCCATTGTGCGGTTTGAAAACTCTCACCAGGATAAGCTAAGTTCGCCACATACTTGACTATACCTACACGATAAGAAGAAGAAGAAGAAGGTAGTTAGCAACTTAACGTACAGTTGATGGTCATGCCGCTGGTCAGGGCGGTTGTCATCAAGTGGTCACCATTGTTCAACCACCATTAATTAGTGGGATTAACAGCCTGATCAGTGATAGCCCCGTTGGTAATGAGCCAGACTTGTGATCGGAAGGTCACGGGTTCAAATCCTGGTGCGGGCCTGTACCACTAAATTCGTCTTTTTGGATTTATGTTCGGATTTCTAATTATCACTTGCTTAACGGTGAAGGAAAACATCGTGATGTAACCCGCCTGTCCAAGAAAATTCATTTTCGAAAGACGAGCGGTCCACCGACCCGTATTGGGCCAGTGTGGTGGAGTATGGCCTAAAACCCCTTCGTGTTTCGAAGGGAGGCCCGTGCCCCTCGGTGGGGACATATATGGGCTGATGACGACGGCCTGATCAACGGACGAGGCTCTTATGTACTACAACCTGCAAAGGGTTTCTTTACTTGATATTAGCGATTTCGCCATTATATATTTTAATTTTGATTGAACGTCGATCTTCAAATTATTGTCTCCATGTTGACCTTAACTTCACCCTTAACTCTTTTATAATTTTTGTGAAAAAAGTGCTAATAAGACTAATGTTCACCACAATACACAATAGCCTCACCAGAATAGCCTCTACTAACTGTCAGTATTTACTGACAGTTACAAGGTACAGACAGCAGCACGTCAGGTTACACATATTCACTACGCAAACCGGCACTGTTAAAACGACACCAGGGTTAGTCAAATTCGCCACACACTTGACTATAAAAAGAAGAAAGCCAACATGTAGCCTGATATGCTGCCGTGTGTACAATGCACATTACTGACAATATATCATCAATCTGGCATCACGATTGTTTCGAATGATTGATGTCAGCAGCCGTCAAGTCTGGTCTTGATGATTAGGATATCTAGACGTAAAGACCACATCCTGATTGGTCAATAATCACATCTATAACAAAAGATGATGCTTACAAAGTTCAACAACCTTTTAAAATGCTTCAATATTTCGTAATGAATGAAAGAAAAAAATTACAAAAACCGACTGACCATACAGACGGATTAAATCTATAAAAAATGCGGTATTTTCATTTTGTTCGGTTGCTAATGACAATATTATTATAAGACGGACATTGGTCGCTAAATAATAAGTTATTAGGGACAATGGTTTCTCGTTTTGTAAACGGTTGAAGGTGATGGTTTAAACGCTGTGATTACACACCGTGCTTCATGCGATCATCATGTAAAGACAGCAAAAACATTTTAATAAAATAATTCAAAGAGATGGAGAACCTAATTGTGCTACCAATTAAATAGAAAAAAACAATCATTAGACAGTATATATCTTCACAAAATCATCTATCATGATAAAACACTGATTAAATTTTCTTTAAGTTGTAAAAACATTTAATTATTTTCTGAGATTAAGCGTTAGGTAGACGAAGTTTTCGCTCCTGCAAAATTAGACACGTATATAATTCATGGGCTCATGATTAAGTATCTAATTTTATCTTATTTTAAAGATATTATACGGCATGCTGAAGATGCTCCTTTCTCTACCAATTTAAAATATTACAAATGAAAGCTATCAATCTAGTTGTGTATAATGAAATTCATAATATTCCTGCGCTACTTGAATAAATTATAAAACCAGATACGTATATAATATTTGGAGTTAATTATTGCTATTAAATTTATAGATTTGGCAGCGAATAGCGACCGCCTGCAGGCCTCTTCATATATGTTAGCGATCGAAGTAATAATTTGAAACAACGAAAGTAAAACGCAATCGTCTTCATTCCCACGACTTTTTAATGTGATTTCAATGTTGTTTGTCACCCAACTCGTTAAATTAGCAGATTTATTTTACAAATGCATTTCTTGATATTGGCGATGTTTTTAAATTAGCTATAAAAGTTTAGAGGTCCAGAAGTTATTTGTTGTTCAATTATTTTATTTATGAGCTCATTATTTGCTTACTTTATTTTATGGTAGCAAAGTGCGTTTATGCCATAAATCTTCAACACGCGTTTTTATGTCGCCGGCATTTGATTTTTATTTCGACAGTCGTCAGCCTAAAAGATTTATTTTTTGAGATATATTTTTTCTGTCTGTATTTTCTGAACCAATGGTACAATACAATCAAGAAATTAGAATGCAATCTAACAATTAGATTATCAAAATACGTTTTGCTCAGTCATCGCATCTCAATTGTTACCGGCGAGCAGCAGTAGAATATCTTTTGTCAGTAGCTCTACTGTTTTGTTACCAGTACTTTTACGGTAGACGTAAAAACACGCTAGTCGTTCTTGTAAAGAACTTTTTTATTGATTCGAATTATAATGTGGAAAATTTTGATTGTTGTTTTTTTTGTTCACAGTACTTTATAATTTAGAAAATAGTTTGTCTGGTTTTATTAAGTTTGCAAATATTCGAGGTAATATTTTCTGTTGGTTAAGTTATTAATGTTTCGTTGGATTTAAATATTAAATTGTCCATAGGAAAACCACAATAAAACTTTGAGTTTATCAGTGTCAACAAATAATCATGACAATCTAAACAATAAAGTGTAAAATAAAATTAGTTTTTTTTTTATCAGAATTTTGACGAGACTTGAGGCGCTTATTTTACGCTCACGTCAGCCTTATAGAAGATTTTAAAAATAAGTTTGGAAAAAGTCCTGGAAACAGAGCTACTGAAATATCTCAACTAATATACAAAAGGTGTTATTGTAAATGAATTAATTAACTATGATAGTATAGCTAATAGCTGATAGTATAGTATAGCTAAATAATAGCTAAACTTTTTCAAACAGAAATGAAAGTGCTTTTATGAATCACAGACAGTTGATAATGATGAATTGCCTGAATAATAACAATGTTACAAGTTGAACTTTAAAATTAGAGAGTGTTAATAAAAAAAAATTGAGAATTCAAAGGCCAAAAGACAATAACCCTTATTAAGTCAAAATGGAACTTACTTATCGATGCCATTACACTACGAATCGATATTTAATTATGTTTTTAGAGCATCTAAATATAATCTTGTTTCTGACCTACTTCAAAAAAGGAGGAGGTTCCATGTTTGACCGAATGTATCTTCTTTTTTATGTAGGTATTTGAAAATGTTTAATTACTATTAATTGATACTTTTTAAGTCACTGGACATAATTTTAAGTCTGTTCATTTCATCTAATGCGTCATTAATGCTTTTACATCATACTCATAATAAATATTGGGTGACTAATTGGGCCATTTATAATTTGGACGTGCTGACAAAATTATATCACCATTGCCTGTTCCTAGCTTCTAGCACCACTAGGAACATAGTATATGTCATTGCCATGTCATTTGAATTATAAAAAGGTCCATTAGTTACCGAAACTGTAAGGAGTGAGGTGATTCTCTCCATGAAACATAAATACTTTCCTCAAGGAACCTATATTAAAAAAATGGTCAAAAACATGTTTCGACTTCCCATACAAAGCCAGATCAGCTGATCGCACGAATTGTATGGATCCTCAATTTTTGCTAACTTAATTAAAGTCATCTAAGATACAACAATGTTTCATCAACTCTTTGACTTAGTTCTTGAAAATTTCCTAAAACTTTGAAAATAATTCGTCCTAGCGCGTTCTTTGATGAGATTGGTTATGTATGGCCTTATATGTATGGCCAAAAAATAGTCTACTAACCCAAAACGAACACTTTCAAAAAACAATAACGCTTATTAAGCCAAAACACCGCTCAGAGCAACAATAACTTTTGCATTTTAATGTTACATAACACTAATAGGTGTAAAGTCAGGAATCGAACGGGCTGACCCCAACGGGTCACGTACTATAATTGATTTACACCGCACCAGAGTATACATTAACATAAGATAATGCTTAACCTCTGACATGGGTTTTAAAATTTCACATCACCATTCTAACTAGACACCTGGGCATCGGATTTAAGCTGATGAGGTAGGAATAATAAATGTAGAATAGCATTTGTTGGCGATTGACCTAATCTTATAATGTGACCATGTATCTAGGGCAGGATACACTTTGTGGACATCACTGAAAATTATTTTATATTTAAAAACGCCTTCTAAAGTTAATGAAATCTTAGGAAGATTACTGGTGATACAAGAATTATTGTCATTAGTAAGTAAACATCAATATTTTTAGGTAAATGACGTTGGAACGTTATCGATAAGTCATTGTCAAAATATAAAAAATATCAACGTCCAAGTGATTCTATTTTTTTAGCTTATTCATATTTGTGATATAGTCACAATGTTTTGTGAATACGCTTATAAATTTTGAATTAAACACCTCTTAGTCATCTGGTTAATGTTACAAGAAATTCCGTAAAGAAGCAACATTTTATTGTCAACATACTATCTCGCACCTGTAAAACTTGTCATGGTGGTTAACTATGTACATTATCATTCGTTTAAGCAAGTTTATTGTTAGACACTTCACGCTGTATGTAAAGATATGAGAATTTCTTAGAGGTCTTAATACACTGGTCACTGTTTGAACTTTTTGTTCTCAGACAATGCTTTGTGACCTCTAAAATGGATGTTGAGTGCCCGTTGACTTATTGTTTATTTTCTTACGTGTGTGAGTGGCTTTTGTTAGTTTGTTATTATTAACTTGAGATTCCATTATTGTTTTTGCAACCTTTACTTTTGAAGTTTCATGTTTACATAAGTAAGATCTTGTGACTTCATCTTTTACCCACTTTGTCACGCCTCTTTTAATAATTGGTGATTTGTCATGTTCTCCTTAGAACGTATATTTATAAACATATCATCATAACATAACAAATAGAAGGCCAAGACTGTGAACTACAAAAACTGTGATAACATTAGTGCCTTATTAAGGTTTGCTTGTTTCGTTTTTCTATAAACATTAAATACAAATGCGGCATTTATTACTAATTGAATCAACAAAATGGAAAAGTAGTTCGGAAAATGCAGAAGTACTAATTACAAATCTAAAGACAACGAAGAATAGAGTATTACAGAACCGTTATCCATCTCACATTAGTTAATTGAGAAAGCTTAAACAAAAGGCCGTACAAATTTACGCATAAAGGTGGACATACATGCACTAAGGTGGTCCGAACAATAGTAGGACCACCACAACGACAAGTTGGACACACACCAAGTTTTCTTGTTTGATTAGCGTCCACAGATGTTATGTTTACTCTACGTGCCCAATGCATATTCATATGACTCGGATTTCCAAATAGATAGATGGTGTTTTGTGCAAAGCAGTAAAATTTGTTATATTGTCTGGAACTCTCAGAACAATAAATGACTTTTATTAGCCGTTTTTGAACTCTTCAAGAGATTTTATTGGTTGTAGTTATTTTCTCATTATATTAATGTTTTGTTCAACGTAATTAAGGTGCACGTGTTTTTTCGATTTTGTTTTCTAGTTTTGTGTGACTTTAAAATCAAATCTTTAGTTATCAAATGGTTTGATGCAACTTGCTTGCATTTCATAAGTTTGTTTTTTACATTAAAGCGATTGTTTTTGACTTCATATACATCAATCATACTCAAGTCACAAAATCTAATTCGTTTTATTTATTTTATTTGGAAAAAGCGTAATACTCCCATAGCCTTTCTTAAACTTCGATTTCTCCAATATCACACTCTTCAAGTTTACCCTCAACTTTTGGATGTTCACCTTCAGACTTAAGACGTTTATCATCTGCGTCAAGTCGATGTTGATCTTCGCTTCTCACATCATCGTTAGTATTGTTTGCTTGTAACTCTGTTTCGTAATTGAGACCAATTGTCGAGTGCGCTCGTGTATTGTCGAGTGACTGCTCATACTCGGTTATGAGTACTTCAAACTTGCATACTAATGAGGCTAGTAAGAGAAGTTTTAATAGTCATGTGTTTTTACGTGGAGATAAAATTTTGCATGGATTATTGTTGACGAAAAAAAAATTAAAAAGTTCAAAGGCAACATTATTTTTTGTTTCGTTTTACTATTTTTCAGCAATGGTAACATAAACACGTTTGTCGTTTAAGCGTCAGTTAGGATCGATTAGAATGACATCGTCGTGATAAGATTATAACACGCGGCCATGTTGGCTATGCAGGAAGTGAAAGAGGGAATGGTTTATTTATTTTAAACAAAAATTGAGTTGTGTGATCATGACCACAGTAAACTAATAGATCAAAATCTTTAAAATCTTATGATCCTTTCTTCTTCTTCTTCAACCTATGGCCACCCAATGCTGAGTGTAGGGCTCTTCCATTGTACTCCACTCTCTTCGATCTTGAGTCTTTCGCATCCAGTTCTTCCCTGCAATCCTGGCAAGATCATACCCTTTAGTTAAGTTTTAATAATACATAAGGGAACTAGAGGTATACATATAACTCGATTTTCAAAGGTAAGCTAATTTAATGTCTAAAACCCTCTTCTGCTCAACGAAGTGCTAATCTTCAAAACTTTTTTTTAAGACAAGCCATATCTTCTCTTATCGTGTAGGTATATCAAGTACATATATGTGGCGAACTTGACTAACCCTGTTTTCAGAATTTTCAAACCATCAAATGGCTTCTGACTTGGTTTTAACAACTGTTGTCAAGGGAAAACTTAACAGATATGCTATTTCCTGATCTAGTCTCATACAGGTACCACTACAAAAACTAGCGTGTGAAGATGCACAAAGGCTAAACCTCATCATTCAAATCTGTAACCATCCGGATCTAAGACCATTTCAATTTGTCTGCGAGTTCATGTCAAGAAGACTCTCATCTGTTATAAGAGTGAACTTTTGAAACATGTGCTTCATTTGCGAATCTCTCGATGATTTGCGAACTTTTGTGTCTGGGTCGAACGGTAAGCGTTTATCGGGTCATCTTACACCAGAGTTAATCAGATTCACCTCATACTTGACTAAACCTACACGTTATGGAAGGAAAAGATCACTACAAACTCTTAGAATTAATTTAATAACGGCAACGATAGTTTTGAAGCAAATTAGACATTTGTTAGAATGAGCGAAACTTCAAAAGATTTGTGATACCTTATTTCAAGTAATGAATTTTAAGTTTGCCGATGAATTATAGATTTACAGGATTACTTTTTTGAGATGTCAATATAATCTATTTTAGTCACATTTTATTTCCATTTTGTATTACCAATTCTTATTCCTTTGAAATATTTGCAAAATATTCCAAATGCTAGTGAAGCAACCAAACATAAGATCGGGTCTTTATCTTTTAAAGGTAATTAAATTAAAAATTAGCTCTTGTTCGTAATTAACCTAATGAAAATAAAACTAAATGAAAAAATGTTTTGTGCGATAAAGATTTTTCAACGTTATTGTAAACCTAAGACTTAATCACTATTTACACACCACTTCGAGTGTCCTTCATTTTAAACGATGATTACTTCCTATTGTTAATTAAACAGTAGAGTGATTCAAGAATCACAAGTGTACCTACCACAATGTGAAATCGTTATTTCGCTGAGGTCAATTGTATATTGTTGACTTGCCACTTGGTAAATCTTTGGGTGTGATGTGAAGTATTTGATGAGTATTTTGTATAGTAACAACTCTGTTTTGTTAGCGTTGTTACGCTTAGAAAATTATGGTTTGGTAACAATTTTTTTAAATAATCAAGTTTATATTTTTAAAACACTTACCAACGTGAGAGATATTCACAAATAATACGAAGGCATGATACTACGAGGTCAATTGTACACTGTTGCTCAATTAGTTAGAGCTCCAGAAGATCTAATCCTGAGCAGTGGCGTAGCTAGGTAACCAAAGGCCCCGGGCCAAAAAATAAACTAGGGCCCAAACTAAACTATTTAAAAACGTTTGTTTCGTATTTTTCGTGTTCTGAATTCGACGTACTCCAGATTTGTCGTAATCCACAAAGACGTTCGAGACTTGTTGGGAATTCCCCTGTATTGTTTCAAATAAGTTGCCAGTATTAAAGTCGCGTTCCTGGAATCTGGTTTATTTATATTCCGAATGTGGGAGAAATTATCTCTAGTTTAATTTATAGTTTGTAAGTCAGAGTCCTCGGTAGCTACGCCACTGATCCCATTCGCGTCGAATATTTTTCTTTCCCTAAAATTATAATAAAATTTTCTATGAATTCCAGTGGGGTTCTATTTAATATTGAGGAAAGTTCCAGGAGCGAAGCAGGCACTGACTAATATATAGTCCTTAAAAAAATCCAATTTCTTCTGTTCAGAATCGAACGAGTTTTTATATTGGAAACCTTAAGACTCAGGTCCAGAAACGTTCGTTTAAGTTAAAGCTGCTTCAAATATAATGCCATCCTGGTTTACGTCAACAAGACGAAAAGTGACAGTATGACAGTTTAGGCAGCATCAGTCAATGCAGGCAGCATTGACTGATGCTGCCTAAACTGTCATACTGTTTTTAAAGGGCTTTTTTTAAAGATGGACATAATTGATAAATCAAGAAGCTGGCACTAGGCGGAGAAATGTTAAAAAAATTAACCAAAATTGAAAACGGTTATGTTTCTCAAGTATCAAGTATACCTCCTTATCTTTTCTCACCAAACAAAAACGACCAGAAGAGAAAGACAATCAATCTTACTAAAAACCCAATTGATGATAAAGATGGTTTTATCTACACAATCGATTAATATCTCGCTGACACCACGCGGGATAGATAGAAACATCACCTGTCAATCTTGTATGAAGAATTAACTTTATGCTTGATTGCTTTAAGACGCTAGCTCAATGGTTCGACCGGTCTAATAAGCAAGAGGATTGTGGTTCGATTCCGGTTGGTCATGAGTTTTTTTATATAGTTGAATATCAATACTACTACAACATTGTCTCCTACAACAATGGTCACAAGTTCTTGAAATTTTTAAAATATTTGTGTTGGTCGCGAGTCAAACCTGCAACCTTCATATCAGTAGCCAAGTTTATTACTAACTGAGCTATCAAATTTCAAAATTTTTTGAAGGATATGTTTGAGTGAACCTTTGAAGAGAGACGGTAAGTAAAAAATATCAAGCATCATCAGATTCTTCTTTTGGTGTTAAAACTGAATAAAAAAGTTGCGCTGTTATGAAGAGAATTTAAAAATCGTAACAAAGTCACCCGCTAGCAGATTTTTTTAAAAATTCTGTTAAGTTAGTAAAATAAAATTAAAGGACATCATTCAAAACGTACCAAAATTTAAAAGTGGCGGCCAAAAAAGTAAAGTTATTATTTCAAAAGGACACATTATTCTTAGCATTTTTTATTATGACAGCTAAGCTGTACGACCTTTACGAATTTTCCTTTTTTAAGCTTAAAAATCTAGATTTTAACTTAAAATCTAGATTTTCAAGTTTAAATACATTTTTAAATCTAGAATTTAAACCTTTAACCCAATACTAAAAAATTTTTGTATCCCAATCTATTGAAACACTATTTTCTAAGGCCCGAACATTTAAAATCCAGATTTATAAGTGTCAAGAACAAATCTAGATATGGTCGTACAGCTTAGCTATCATACTAAAAAATTTTTAGAATTTATGTTCTTTCGAAATAATAACTTTACCTTTTTTGGCCGCCACTTTAAAAAATTTGGTATTTTTTGTATGGGCTGTGAATGATGTCCTTTGGTTAGTTTTTTCAAATAACGTTACCTTTTTTCAGTTTGGTTGATCTAAATTTCAGATTTATCAATAATTTTAGATTAATATTCGCGAATATCCCGACAAATAAAGAGGGGTGTTATAAGTTTGATTTTAGAAGTCGTTAAAACCAAGTCAAAGGCCATCGTGCCGTTTAAAAACTCTGACCCAGGGTTAGCCAAGTTTGCCACACACTTGACTATTCCTCAATAAGATAAGAATAAGTATAAGTTTTATGTGTGTATCTGTATGTCTGTGTATCTGTGTGTCTGTCTGTGGCATCGCAGCTTCTAAACGAATTTTTTTGCAGGTTTTTTAGTCTGAAAGCTAACGTAATCAAGATGGTTCCGAGCTGTATTTGACCAAAATCGGTTCCGCCGTTCAAGAGTTACAGGCAATCGAATGTAGGTAGGAGTGACACATTTTTTTTTAAATTTTAGAGTTATGACCACTCAAACAACAAAGGGCTATTAGGTTTCTGGTTTTTCCTGTATCACAATTATCTAAAAATAGAAATCACGTACTATCATGCTGTCAATCAAAATGTTTTGTTGAAATCTCGGGTTATTGGTCAAACAGTGAATTGTTATCCGGACTTTGATGTGCACGATTTGAATTATTGCCTTTTTTGTTAATTATTAAATTAAGCATTGTTACCGGATCTGTTTTTTTGGGAGTAAAATATATATTGTTAAGTTCCATAAAACCTGGGTATAAATATGATTTATTTTTGAAAAATTTTCATTACAAACGCAAGGTTTTTTTGTATGGACAAATCATGTACCTGTTCGGTTCTGCCGCGTTTTTGGTGTTAGATAAATACACACATACATACACTCACGTCCATAATCCCTATCGGGCATAAGTGATATAAGAACCACTTGATGCTACATTTGATATAAATTCTGAGGGTCATTTGATGTAACATAAGTGTAACAGTATGAGGTTGTCAGCCTTTCGCCCATAATACACCAAAACTCTCGCGTCCTACTTATACTGACTTTTACAGTTTGCTTGTGAAGAGTTGGCTTGTACATTCTAAGTTTTTCTTATACTCCCAGTCCAGCTTGGATGAAACATAATTCCAATTTTCTTAAAACACCATATAATGAACTCGTAACTACTGCTATAGTCGTAACTATAGGTCGAAAGTCAAAAAAGAAGATCTAATATCGCGAATTTCAATCTCAATTACTACGTAATAGTACAACTTGACCCAGCATCATAGTATATCGAAACTATTATTACTGGTACTGGGCCAATAAATAAACTAATCATAACAATCAATTAGGAAGATTGCAGCCGATTCGATTGGTACACTTTCTGTTTGGTGTAGACTTAGGAATGTTTTAGAAGCTTCAGTTTTTTTTATAAATTCGTATATAACGTTTTGTTTCAAAATTATAACTTTAGTTTCTATTATTAAGTTCCTCGTTCTTTATTAATGAATTAACCCTTGAAATATCATGATCTTCGAGTTTCTCGTTTCTGTAAATAGTTTCTTTTATAGACAGCAGCTCATCAGATTACACATTTGCACTACGAAAACGTATTCTGTTACAAAAAATATAAGGGTGACAATTAAAATCTTATATAGTCTGTAGTGCTGTCGTGTGTACCTACGAGTACGGTACTGCGCCATATTGTGTAAAAATGGGTTTAGTGTTTATTGGTACAATCAGTAAAATGTTTTCCCTAAATAAAGCAAGGGTTGCCTGGATGAGATTGCGCTTAGCGATAAGGCCGCCTTTGCGCAATTTTTTACTTAATTGAATCGATTTTGTATTTTTGTGTTCAATAAAGTGTTTTAATTTTTTTAAATGTAAAATATCATTTTAACATCTAAATTTTTTTAAAAACTATATCCTTATTTCATAGAAGGTAAGTTAACTTTTAGGCTGACTGTACCTCTGAAGATGCGCTTAATTTTATTCATTGCTGCAGTAGGTTTTGCTGTATAATTTCCATAACTTACTTACAATATCTTAGATAAAATTCAGATTCTGTTGTGTACAATTAATTTCAATTTTCAATTTGGATGCCTCTGTTAGTACAAGTATATGTGTTGCGTCTCTTAAGGAATTCGCTAGGAAAAACCTTTTTGCATTTCTAACGATATTTGTTTTCAAATGGCTAGTTGCAACTAATAGATCCATAACTCTATGGTAATGAATAAAAAACCAGTTATCTAAGAGCTTTAGGTACACGACTCTCGATTGTTTCGCACTTTCGCAAGCGAAGAGTGGGCGAAAACCATGCGAATCTCAATTACCATATAGACCTTATTTCAACGGAATAAGAGTCATTTTACAATGGCTGTAGCTATTGGACAGTCAGGTACAATCTGTCCTAAATTTACATACAAGATAGTTGTAGAGTAGTCGAAATTTGCAAATTGGAGTGGCCCAGAAAGAAAATTGTGAAGAAACTCTACATACAGATTGTTTTGTTGAGTACACAGTAATTGTGATTGGAAACGTAGGACCGTTGATTTTAGAGTCAAATGAAATAATAAAAATATGATTTATTGTTCAAACATACGAGTATTATAAAAAAAAGAAAAATAAGGACAGACGCATTCGCAACAGGCTTCGTTACAACTAAAAACTAAAACAAATCCAATCAGCAACATGCTTCTTCATAACAGCCTAACCTTCCCCCACTCAAGCTGCCTGACGCTGGCCAAGTTGCCACGCTTTATGGCTAGCGAAATCCTATGCACGAGGAACGAACCCGAGAGTCCCCAGTGTTTTGTCGCAGACGTCTACCGATCTCAGTGACAAAATGAATGGCCTTAGAACCCAAGGTCCCTATGGTCTCATCTGCCAGCGGTGCAAAAGAACATGAAGCCGTAAAGGCCGCGTACTTGACGTGACGAGTACAATCACCAGTAATTATTGTTAATCCAGTAAGGTTTAAATATAACACAGTATTGCAGTAAATCAGCAATAATAGGGTGAAGATCGAAAGAATCTAGAGAGTCCAGCAAAAGACTGGTTATTGTGGAATCCAATATTCATGTGCTAAAACCTTCAAGTGTATGTTTCCAACATTATTTGTCTTTGAGTCCGGCTTTGTGGAACTCTTGCCAACTTTGAAAGTCGTCTAATTCTTTCACACTATCTGTTAATATGATTCTGTATTTTTTATTAAACTAGAACAGAGACCACAGGCCGACAATACCGCGGTCCTATGTCAAAATGTCAACACTGACAACGCTATAGGTCGAGCAAGCCTTTGCGCGGGACCCTCGCGCAATCAAAGTGAAATTTCAGCGTGAGCCGAGCGCGAGTTTGTCGTTATCGTGCTAGAGCTGCAGCACACATTAGGCTCCACAAGCGTGCACTCTATGCTACGACGTTAAGTACAGTTTTGCACAAAATATTGTCTGGTCTATTGATTATAATCACTTGTTTAAAATTACTTGTTTTCTCAGTGAAATCAATTGTACTTATTTAAACAATTCCTTAAACCGTAAGAGAGCGTCGGTGGTCTAACGGCTAGCGGGTCGGACTCGTAAGCGAGTGGTATCGAGTTTGATCCCCAGTACCACCGTTAGAATGATTCGTGTTCTGAGTTATGTACACATATATTATGTTGCACACTAACCAATGCTCTTACGGTGAGGGAAAATATCGTAAGGAAACTTACACATTCAATGTGTAACCATGATCCATTAATTGTAAACTCATATGGAGAGTAAATGTGTTAAAAAGGTTAAATAGGTAATAATAATATTAAATGTATCAAGACAAGAGCACGGACATCAAGTCTGTGAATGCAAAATTAAATGTATAAAAAAAAAGAAAAAAAAACCATGATCCAATCCGGTCAGGTTCCCTTGTTAACAGGGTCACGGAGGTCAGATAGCAGTCGCTCCACTACAGTAATGACTTGACCTGCCAAATCCTGGATCATGGTCAAGCGAACCCTGAATGAGAAACGGAACTAAGCGTCAGGAAGAAGAAACAATCACTTTAAATCGAATACAGCAGTGTAGTTCAGGTGCTTTCAAATAAAATCTGAATTCAAATGAAACTTAGAAATATTTATTACCAAGAACAAGAATACCCGAATCTGAAGAGCATGTATGAAGCGAATTATAAATGTAGAGGAAGCGAAGAAGTGTGTTTGGATCGTAGCAAGTAGCAGTCTGTGGTCTATGCCTACCCAATGGGACAAAGGCGTAACAAAAAAAAAAAAAATTTCCACGTTAAAAACGTATGAGTAACCGACTTCAATCCTAACAGTTCGCACAAAGTAGGTATCTTGTATTTTTGTGGACTACAATGCTTATTAGCAGATAACTACAAGCAGAAATGTCATTCATTTATTTAGATGATGTTCTAGTTTGTAGTGTTTTTTGTTTTTGTTGTTTTTTTTAAAGCGCTGAATCATTTTTGATAAAATTTATATGGGACCTCTTCAGGAGTATACTCTTTCGAACAAATAAAGAATTATTCAAATCGGTTTATAATTGCCGGAGTAATCGCGTAACAAATATACAAAAAAAAATACAGTCGAATTGAGAACCTCCTCCTTTTTTGAAGTCGGTTGAAAAATAATAATATGGTAATGAGTTTAGAAATGTTCTAAAGAACGATAACTCAAACTTAAGATTATTTGTTTACGACCGGAAACCTAACCTCATTAATAGCTATTATAATGGCAATATATTGTCACCTTGTTATAATTTCGCAAACAATCAGACTACCTTGGCAACACTGTCCAAATCCAGTTTATCCGCAAGGTAAGGCGTTCTAGTTCAATAGATAATAATAATTTACTGTGGGAACCCCAGTAGCCGTTATTGAGCAACAATTGCTTTAAATCATAATTGTTTATGGCAATTCCATTAATTGAATTAAGGGTTATGAAATACGGTACATTAATAGATATTAGATGTGTTTAGAAATTGTATTATGAATATTTAGTTTGTTGTTTTTCCTGAGGCGGTATTAGGATTTGTAGTATCGATTTGTTGAATTGTTTTTTTTTTTGTCTGTTGATTAATATATTTTATAACAATTATAATCTTATTCAATAATTATTACAGCATTTAACATACCTTGAGTTTGAAAACTAGAATTTTTATTGGTTTTTATTTTTATAAACAATGTTTGTTTCATTTTTGTCATTAGATAATTCAAATTATTTTGTTACATTAAAAAGTGAATCTAAATGACATCAGGAAAAAGTTGTATTTTATTTTTGTTGTTAATATAGTTTTTACAATATATTTAAAAAAGTCGAATAAAGAAAACGGGCAGCAGTGGCTCTTTGATTATTTCACTGACATATTGCAAAATTCCGACAAATTCTTAACTATTTCCTTTGTATATCGTATAACCCTTATATGTATTAAAATAAATATCTCATAAACCTAGGTACCTTAATACACACCCACATTTTTTCACATTATTTACCAACTGAACTCACACTTTGGGACAATGGCAGAATATCAGTAGAATAGAATAGAATAGAAAAATCTTTATTTTATAGGACATTCAGGATGTCACTTAAAACAAGTCAAGATTACAATGAAATACATACAAACATACATTAAACGATTTAAATACATACATACGCATTCGTACCTCTGAGCTTTGGTGCATATGCGTTTGCAGCGTTTGCTGAGTCAGAAGTTCATTTCTTCTAGAGTGTTGGAAGTCACATTATTGAAATTAAATAACACCAATATAAATAACACTTACGAAAAATATATTAAGTGTAATTGATATCATAAAGCGTGCTCAGTTAAAAAGAAAATAAAAATGCAGTCAAACTACAGGGCTTTAGGTTAATGTCTGTCAACCTCTCGGGTGCTAAATCAGTCCATGAAAATGAACAACTTTCCCCAAGAAACATAGGTCAAAATACGAAAAAAAAAATTGATCTCCCATACAAAATGCGCTGTATGATGATGAAGTTTTTATGGGAACTCAATTTTTTTTTGACCTATGTTCCTTGGGGAAATTGTTCAGTTTCATGGACTGATTAACAACTCGAGAGGTTGCAAGAGATTTACCTAAAGCCCTGTATTAAATCGCATTTTTTTATCATAGAGTCCATACGCGTCAACACTATAAAGACTTTTTTCCACCAGGAAGCGCCTCAGGTTGTTTTTAAACTACTTATTAATGTTTTACATGATTTCCCTTCACTGTTACAATACATCAATCAAATTTTACTTTCAAGTGTGTTTTTTTTTTATATTTGTCTCATATTTCAGTGAATTACTAAAGATATGTGAAAGATTTCGCAGCATTAGAATTTTATGAGTTGTTTTTATATATTCTAGTATCTTTGAATGCCTTTTTAGTTTTTATTTAAGTATGAAGGTTAATAAGGTTAACTGTTTTATACACATGTCTTAACACCTTAATACCAAAGTACCGCCAGCAAAAAGATAACAATCCTATTTTAATTTATGCCCAAAGTACAGTCAATCGATCAATTCGGCGCCTCTCTACTACTGTGATCGATGCCGTGTCGCCTTTCGATTCGATGCTACGATATAATTAATCGATTGAACATAGACCGCGCTTTGGGTTACTGAACAGTGATGATAGGGTCTATCTTCCTTTCTAGTAGTTTTGTCTCGATTTTTATTACAAATTAACGGAAAAAAAATATTTCACTTAACTTATAACATAATATATACTTAGATTGGGTTGATGCCTCCTTTTAAGCTTGAAAAAGCCTGTGGCAGGAGACAACGCTCTCACTTGAAAATAACGCCACTCACTCAAAGGCCCACTCTAAGAACGTCCCTTGTGCCCTGGGCCCCTTCGAACATAAACAAAGACAGACACGAACGAACACCCATGATACAGAACAAACGTCTGCTATTTAAACAAAAAAAGTCTGACTGGGAATCAAACCCAGGACCTGTTGATCAAAAGATGCAACGTCACTAACACTCGACCAAACCGGCCGTTTTAAACAACTACTTTACATTTTAAACAAAACACAGGCTATAGAATTTTATGCGAAAACAAAATGAACTCGACGACATTAAAACTGCCCACTAAACAGGGAAACTGACCAACTTTATTTGTCTAAAGATTTGCAAATTAATTTAATGTTTCAACTCCAACAGTCTCACTAAAAATTAATTATACATTACGTATAAGCGCAAATACTATCCTTTGTTTTGATTCGTTATAATAAAATATGTTAAATTATTATTATCTGAATTCGTTACCGCAATAATTAACTTTTCGAAAATAACTTTTAACTTTAAAATGAATTCCGCTCAGGACTTCGTTTCCGTAGGAATTGAGAAAATTATGTAGCCTATGTTACTCAGGGATAATGTAGCATTCTAATGGTGAAAGTTTTTTTTTCAAATCGGTCCTGTAGTTTTTAAGTTTATTCCTTACATAAAAAAATACAAATCTTTCCTCTTTATAATATTAGTAATAGATTGTAAAAGAACTCGCTGATCCCGCAGTCAAACTGTCTCGCAGTTTTGTGGGACTATATTTTAGTTTTTAAGATAATTTTAAAGTACTTAATAGTCTTCAATAAATAAACAATAAAACTACGGTGTAAGTTTTATTAGTAATACCGTTAAAGTTTCGCTAACTACATAATTGTGAAGTCACCTCATGTAAACTATCTTGAGATAACTTGACCGTTTACTTTCTAAAACTTAGAACCTAAACCTCACACCTGTGTCCAACATGCCTTAATACATTAAACAACAACAATACAGGGTGTAAGGAACAGCTTAGGAACACTTAAATGGCAGAATCTACCCTCTACACTTATATTACAAAGAGGAAAGATTTGTATTTTGTATGTTACGAATAAACTAAAAACTACTGGAGCGATTTCAAAAATTCTTTCACCATTAGGATGTTAGTACATTATCCCTGAGTAACACAGAATGAAGTCCTGAGCGGAATGCTAATTCGGCATATATTTTTTTTTCTGGAAACGTCAAATTAAGGAGTTTTCTTTATTTACCTTCTTTGGTGCTACGCAATGTATCGTGAAACTGCGCAGCTGTACATGGCTGGTTTTCGAGTTTTACGCTATCGTTGTTTTTTATTGGATAATTACAAGCTAAGTTCGCCACACACTTGACTATACCGACACGATAAGAAGAAGAGGATTGGATAATTTAATTGCGGGTGGCGCAGGACCGATCGAGGTGGAGATCCCTGGGGGAGGCCTATATCCAGCAGTGGACGTCTTGCGGCTGACATGATGATGATGATGATCCATAGGTGTTAGTAACAATAATAAAACTTAAAAGCTAGTGTTAGTAAACACAATTATTTATATTAATTAAACCTTGCGCCGGGTTGTGTCCGTCGCGTGTAGGATGAAATAATTGAGGGTGAATAAATAATTTAATCTTATAGCAGAAAATATTTGAAAAACATGGAAAAACTACGCTGGAAAAATATTTAGAATTATTGTCTGAGTCCCTTCCCTTATCTGCCCTTTACACCCTGTATAATACTAAATCGAACGCCGCACTAACAGATGTAGTACGTAAATCAATTTTTCGCAACAATACTAACATTTCCTTCCATAACAACGTAACACCTGTCCTTTTTACATTCGAATTTGAACTCTAAGTTGTTGAGGGTAAAGTAGTAAACAGAATGAGTGAAGAAACGGACTGAGCATTTGAAAACTGAGTGGGCTTACAACAATGCGCACTTGTGTCCCTCTTAAGCTTGAATGCCTAAGCCTGATCTGACCCCGAACTGGCACAGGGATTTCGAATGTCCTATTGTGAGCTAAATTTATTTGAAAATGCCTCTAGATATGCCTAGATTCTACAGAATGATGAGGACAGTAGCTGAGTAAAGTGCGCCATTCTATTCTATAACCCCTAAGACCTAAAAGAACCGAAAGTGCCCGACTGGTCAATATTGGCGCAAGATAGAATAGAATGGATGATGATTTGTTGGTCATAGAATTAAAATTTGGATAAGCTTTCTAGCGTTTAGTTCCGTTTCTCATTCGGTGTACGCTAGACCTCGATTTAGGATTTGACAGTCATTGCAGTTGAACGACTACTGCCGGACTTCTGTGACCCTGTTAACAGGGAAACCTCACCTAATTATATCATTGAATGTGCAGGTTTCCTCACGATGTTTTCCCTCGCCGTAAGAGCATCGGTTAGTGTAAAATTAATAATGTAAAGAACTCAAAAAACGAGTCATTGGTACATGACGGCATTGAGGATCAAACGCGGTACCTCTCGCTTACAAGTTTGACCCGCTAGCTATTAGACCATTGACGTCAATACGTCCATTAAAAATATTTTAGTATACTTCTCCGACTCTACAAACGCTTCAAATCTTCGAGTCTAGCTTCCACCGCCATTGAGACTCCATTGCATAGCAAAATGGCCGCCCTGCAGCTCGAGCAAAACGTGGAAAAGGTCAAATATTAAAAAAAAAACGAAATGATAACACCAGAGGACAATCTAGCCTGTGCGCTGTGCGTTCATCAAACGCTTGAATGCGTTTGATGAAGTTTTATCGTAATCGGAGTGGAGTGGTGCGCGAGTTTGCCGAGAGCCGTGCTAGCTGTGCTGGACATGAAATTCTCTAGGCGATTAGTCACTTCGTCGTGCATTTTTTTACAAGTCGGAACACTTTTACTACTTGCTCACCATGGGCAATACACTTTTTGTGTCAAGAGATAATTATTGACGTAATGACTTAATTCAAAAAGACATTTACACTTATTTAACCACAGTTTTCTGCCATATATGTAACTATTAGGAGGTAAGATATTAAATCTCAATTTAAGGTGTGTCCATACTGTCCATTTTACTAGATCTCCGTTGTGAAACTAACCCTAATGACCCCTTGATATATTGTAACAGCCTTAAAATAATTAAATAAAGATTATGCTAATATTCTAGATTTCTATTACTTGACATATGCAGCTTACATACAGCCTTGGCATACAAAGTTTAACGGTTGAATAATTTATTTGTTAGACAGTTATAATGTATTTTTTTTGATTCGGATACTTAATTTAAAAAAAAAAACCTAACCTTGAGTGTGTGGGACATCTTCTTCTATCTTTTTCCTTCACGGATATATATAAAAACACTAAAGTTCCCAGTACATTTAACAGGAAGGCATTGTGGTGAAACCCGCACAACTAAGAAAATTCGCTTGAGAAAGACGAGCGGTCTGCCAATCCGCATTAAGTCAGCGCGTGGTAGACTATGGCCTAAATCCTCTTCGTGTTTCAAAGGGAGGCCTGCACCTCTTGGTGTGGACGTATACATATATGGGTAACGTTAAATAAGTTAGCGAAAATTAAGGATGTTAAACAGCCCATGAAATTGAACTACTTTTCTAAGGAATATAGGTCGACATATGAAAAAAAATGTTCGCTTCTCACTCGATACAACTTGTGCGAACAGCTGATTTGACTTTATGTGGGAGAAGTCAATATTTTTTCGAGAATTTCGTATAGGTTCCCTGGGGAAAATTGTTCACTCTCATTGGGAGAATCACCCCCTAACGTTTCAATAGCAAATTTAAAGTAACCACATTAGCTGGTGGTAAGAAAAAAAAAACAGGTTCGACTCCACACAACCCCAAGTGCTGGCGGTCTGATAAAAAGGTTGACAAGGGATATTCTATGGAGCGAGTCTCTATTGTTTGTTTTAGCAAGCCACAACGCCGTGGTGATTGTGACGGTGACAAGTTGTTGACTTGGGAGAGGCTATGTGGGTGCTGTTGCTCTACTTCGAAATACTCTGTAAAGGTACTCATCGTTTTTTTTTATACCTACTGCCATTTGACACTGGTTTTTGCCCATATTTTGTTTTTAGTTATAGGTCTGATGCACATGAAAGTTATGTAGTTTAGTGGGCCGATCCACATGCTTAATTTTCATTAACTAAAACCCTAACATTAAAATGATGAGCATTTCACACTGAAAAGAAATGATTAGAAACTAGCATCCCACTCGGGACTTTGTTCCCGTGGGAATTCGGGAAAATTATGTAGCCTATGTTACTCAGGGATAATGTAGCATCCTAAATGGTGATATAATTTTTGAAATCGGTCTAGTACAAAAATTCAAATCTGTTGTCTTTATAATATTAGTATAGAAAAATACGAAAAACTTAACATCGTACTTCTTTAAAAGCGACTATTAATTATGACAGTAATACATCTTCAATTACTGTGTCTCAAATTACACACATGCCATCATCGTATTTCTTCCAAACTATGAAAGACCGAACTTTCCTTAACTCTACGACCATATTTTTTTTATTTATCGCTGTTTTATCTATCCCCAGTAGAGCATATTACCATACGAGAGGAGAACAATAGCACTTATAGTGGGAACGACTTGAGATTGTGTTTGAAATATTCAGAGATTCGTTCTGATTTAGTGATGGGATATGTACCAAGTGTCGGTATTAAAATTAATACTTTTTAAATTTTACTTTTGTGTCAGAGGTTGACTAGGCTACGTGTACTCTTCTTAATCCAAACTTTGTTATTGAAGATGCAAATGATTATTAAGGGCAATCTTTTCCTACGACACAGGGAGTACTTTCTATAAAGAGCACTTTTTCTTAGGACACTCGGATCATTTTTTCCTAAGGCTTTTTCCTAGGACATACAAAGCACTTTTTTCTGGGACACATCTAACTTTTGACATGTCAAAATGTCAAAAATCAAAAAAGTTATGATGAAAAAACCGTTTTTTTGGATTTTTGACATTTTTTTCCTTTCAAGTCCAATATCTCGCAAACTAAAAGAGATATAGAAATTTCGAAAAAATAACCCCTGGTGACATAGATTGCGAACATTTTAAGCCCAAAAAAATTAAAATCGATCGACTAGTTTTTCAACAAGGCTGGTTTTCAACATGTGGTCGACTTTACGTGAATTCTTATTCTTGAAATAATTCAAAACAACTCCCATATAAAAATAAAATAAATGAAAGATGAAAAAATGAGTTTCGTTTTATTTAAAATATGAAATCTGTGAATTTTTCCTATAGGACACGCAGGTTAGGTGGTCAGTGCTTGGACATTTTATATGTTAAAAAGAACAGAAATTTTATAACGGTTTATCCTTAGGGTGTATCATAGGTAAGTCTATCACAAGACAGACTGAAGACCTGAAAAAGGTCGTGCTAAGTCGCTGGAAACTTAGTGGGTGGCAAAGTCTAATCGATTCATAATTCTTTGGGAAAGCCTTCCGTCTTCCGGCTGAAACTCTAATAATGGAGATAAATGTAGTTATTTCGGATCTTGAAATAAAAAAAACGGAAGTGTAACATTGAGTACATACTAAATGAGCTAACTGTCAATACGGTAATACGAGCTAACCCAACTCATATTAAAAAAAAAATATATATGAAGTCTACTAAATCCCGTATTCAACAAAACGGACATCACTTTTAACGCGCCCAACAGTCTGGCTATAACCATGTTAACAGCCTCTATAAATCCCCTAATATCCAACTTTATGCACTTCGTAATAGAGTTTATAATTGTAGGATTATGCAAAAAAGGCTTTAGAAGAATTTTTCTAAGTAATAAACTATTAAATACGATATTAAATATGTATTTATGCATAACCGTTGACCTGTGATAGCGAGTGCAGTGCCCCCACAAAATTGATTCTAAAAGTGTCTTTTCTAGATAAAAAGAATAATTTGTCATACTTTTTAAGTGGATTTTTAATAGTCGATAGGGAAATTGGTGATTTCTAATAAATAACTGTTGTTGATTTACAGTTTTTTTTAATTTACTAAGGAAATTTTATTTTTTATTGATCATTATTAAAATATTTCACCTTTTTGTCTGATTTTAGCGAATTTTCAGACAGCATGGTCACGGATTTAGGTTTAATTGTTTTTTTCATAGAACATACAGAATGTTACTTAAAATAAGTCAAAATAGTTAATTACATCAGCATTTTTTTACTTTGCGCCTGTTCGCAAAGGTGCAGTCTTCCTCAGGAGAAGAATACAATGCAAGAAACTCCGAGCGTCACTCTTTTTAACTCAATCATATAAATGTCTTTATTTCTAATTTTAATTGACTTAATATCTGAATAACTCTGGAGCTGAGCAATTTATTCTCATGGTTGCTTGAGAGATAATCAGAAATTCTGTAACAGCTCTTTTTACAACGTTTTTGTTTATTTACTGTCTAGACTAGAATAGAATAGGATGGAAAAAATCTTTATTTTATAGGACATTCATGATGCCACTTAAAACAAGTCAAGATTACATGAAACACATACAAACAAACATTAAAGGATTTAAATACATACATACGCATTCGTTCTATTGACCCTACTGACTCAACGCCTATTCGCAAAGGTGCAGTCTTCCCCAGAGAAGAACAGGCAAGAAACTCTGAGGGTGCTCTTTTTAATCGCATTACAAATTTTCTTATTTTCTAATTTTAACTAAGTCTGAAATAACTCTAGAGCTGAGCAGTTCATTCCCATGGCTGCTTGTCAGTTATATAATCAGAAATTTTGTTATAGCCCTTTTTGCAAAGTTTTTGTTTAAACTAGTTTAGACTAGTTTCAAAAATAACATGAATACTAGAATGTCTACAGTTGCAAATCAAATCTAACAATAAACCGTTTCTATGCAAATTCATATAAAGAACATTCATTTTAAAATTCAAAATAGATGACAGCACCCGCATAAGCTTGCAATTTTCACTTCTCATTATCATACACCGTTATTCTTTAGTAATAGTAATAGGATATACCAGTTTTAGAAAACTGTTTGTCTATGCATATGCCGACCTTACCAAGGCCAAAGAAAGGTGAAGTATGGGTTCAAGGCTGTATATTAAAAAGGACGTTCGGTTTTTTAATATTAATATTAAGTTTAAGTATTTATATTTATTGTGAAAGGAAAGTTGGGCTGGCTTCAAAATTCTACGATTTATAATTCTGGCGGTCTTCTTAAGCCAATTTTCTGAGTATCTTTAGGTTTATTTAGCATACATATTATAACTGATAAGTATAACACGACACAGATAACATTTTCACAAGTAAATCTACATTAATATTATAAAGAGAAAAGATTTGTATTTTTGTATATAACGAATAAACTTAAAAACTACAGAAGCGATTTCAAAAATTCTTTCACCATTAGGATGCTACATTATCCCTAAGTAATAAAGGCTACATAATTTTCCCGAATTCGCACGGGAACGAAGTCCCAAGCGGAATGCTAGCAATAAATACAAGCACATTTTGGGTGACTAGCTTAGTAATCGGAAATTAAGGACATGAATCAGCCTACTAAACTGAACAACTTTGCCCAAGGGATATAGTATATTGAACAACTTGACAAAACAAATAATTGCCTTTAGACCATTTTCACCAAAAATCAATTCAATTTGTGGTTAAACCGCGGCTAAAAGCTAATTAGACAAAAAGTAAAAAATGAATTAAAAAAACGGGCAAGTGCAAGTCGAACTCGCGCACAAAGGGTTCCGTACCATTACCTATAAAACCGGCCAAGTGCGAGTCGGACTCTATAAAAACCATTATCTCTATAAAAACGGCAGAAAAATCACGTTTGTTGTATGGGAGCCCCCTTAAATATTTAATTTATTATATTTTTTAGTATTTGTTGTTATAGAAACAAATTAAATACGTCATTTGTAAAAATTTCAACTGTCTAACTATCACGGTTCATGAGAAACAGCCTCGGAAAGACTTATCTATAAAAACGAGCAAAAAATCACGTTTTTTGTATGGGAGCCTCCTTAAATATTTATTTAATTCTGGTTTTTGGTATTTGTTATTATAGGACCAATAGAAATAAATCATCTGTGAAAATTTCATGGTTCATGAGATACAGCCTCGGACAGAGTTTCTATAAAAACGAGCAAAAAAAATATCACTTTTTTTGTATGGGAGCCCCCTTAAATATTTATTTTATTCTAGTTTTTAGTATTTGTTGTTATAGGGCACATAGAATTACATCATCTGCGAAAATTTCAACTGTCTAACTATCACGGTTCATGAGAAACAGCCTGGTGACAGACGGACGGACGGACGGAAGGACGGACGGACGGACGGACAGCGGAGCCTTAGTAATAGGGTCCCGTTTTTCCCTTTGGGTACGGAACCCTAAAAGCAACATTGTCAAATCTGTGGTTAGCTGATAAAATCGTTGGTAAACATTGGTCTCAGTAAGAGAAGTCGAAAATTTTGAAAATTCCATTAGGATTCACTTTAATGGGGAGAGTCACCTCCTAAAGTTTTGCTGACTAATTTAAATACTACCTAATAATATATATTTGACTAACATACAAAAACGAAGACCAAACAATAAAAGCATAGTAAATGTTCACACAATTTATATTAGAAATTGCCATATCCCGCTAAGTATGGTAAAATGTTAATCCACATATAAATTTACACCGCCAATTAATAGTAATTTATGTGAAAGTGCACAGTAAAGTATGAAAGTTAATTTTTATGACTTGATAAAGTCTAACATAAATTAAATATCCATTTAGATTACAGGGTTCCGTCGGTAAATATCGTGTAAGCATTATACACATTGTGAACTATGAGATAATTTTAAATGAGCCAGTGTTTTCCCACGTTTAAGCAATAGAGACCGCATTAAAAAAAATCTTGTTTTTATGAACAATTAATTATTGACCATGGACACTAGCACAAATATATATTCTCATATCTAACCCATAAAAAAAATCCCTATATTAACCCAAATGATTTCTATTTTTCCGTTTGTTACATAATATTAAATTTCGTAAAAATCGCGTAATAATTTGGGCCTTTGAGTGTGTGTCCTTTATTTTTATTTTTTTATTAATCTTAATATTTTTTTGATTTGATATCGGTTTTCTGAAAACTGCTATCTCAGTTCTCGATAAATAAAAAAACTACAAATAGGTATTTTGTGTAAAAGACATTTAAAAAAACATTATAGGTACAAACATTATATGTCCTTGCCTTTGTCACCCTAGCAGACGACAAGAAAACAATTTAACCGTCGATCCCTTCCCCTAGGAGGATAATAGCTTTTTGAAAATGACCGGAAGCCCTCCGACGCCATTGCCGGAAGCGCGTCCAGACAGGAAATAGATTTTTGAAAGTTGTCAGCAGTGGAAAAACTGATTCTCATGCAGTACACACGTTTTTTGATGATGATGAAGTTGCGATCCTGATTGTCAATTTTCGCTGGTTCGAGCACTTACAGACGATGGGAGAGGATTGTTTAATTTTGTCTTCATAAACCGTTATAAAATTCACTGATTTCGTAGAAAAACGTACAAAATCAATCCAATATATTATTATTAGTATTATTATTTAATTCTTTATTTGCACACACATAAATAGAACACAGACAAAAACAAACAAAAACAAGAAAGTGTACAGAAGGGCGGCCTTATTGCTAAAAAGCAATCTTTTCCAGGCAACCTTGGGGTAAAGGAGAAATAATATGTAGGTAAAACAGAAGCGGGTTAATGAAATGACTAATAACTAAGTTAATGAAATGATAATATAATGAAATGACCATAGTTATAGAACGTAGTTAAAATTACTCCAAAACACTGTTTTCTGTTATATATGCATAGTTTTCTGTTTTTTTAGATTAAAGTACAATTTACTGCAGATCGATTTATACAGTTGCATTGTGAAAACGGTCTTTATAACAAACGACATAAGGAACACATCTAGGTCAACAATACCTGGGCCTCGATTCTGTAACTCCAGTTGGATGTCGATAGGGTTTCAGTTGAGTTTCGATAGGGTGAAAGTTGTGTCTCAGAAGTGTGTCAGTGGAGTGTAAGCTGAATGAACACCTTAATGACTTCCAAATGGAAAACTTATCGTTCAAAATCCATTGTCTATGTCCACCGATCGTTTCCCAATGATTTCTCAATGAAACACTGACTTGGTATAAGTTGTATGATAGGTAATTGCCATATAAGTATTATTCCATTTCATAAACATAGAAATAAGTTGAAGTCATGTTAATGCACAACTGACATATAGATGTCTATGACATGCACAGTTATTTTTTCTATGTCTATGACTACTTTACAACAAGTCTTTCGAAACTTCACTGACCTCTATACATGTATATACTTTGTATAGAAATACAGGTCATTGAGGACTTTTGGTTTAGAAAGTGGTATTCAACTTATTTCTATGTCTATGATGTACCCAGTATAAAACTCTGAAATGTTAATGGATACGAGAAAAGAGGACATTTTAAAATCTCTAAGGAACACCATTGATGAAAAATTGCTTGCTTGCTTGGTCTTTAGATCAATTCTTGTTTTTGTATATTAAATGAAATTAAACTTAGGTTAGGTTAGGTTCTCACGGGCTGAAAAGAAGCACGATTGGTGTTCTTGAGGAAATAGGGCAGGTCTGCAGATTCTCTTTCTGCATACCGACCCATTTGCCTGCTGGACGAGGCCGGAAAACTATTCGAAAGAATTATTTCCTCTGGTTCAGCACGCACTTGTGGAGCGTCGGCTCCGACCTGTCGAATGATCAGTTCGGTTTCCGACAGTCACGCTCGACGTTGACGCGATTGCGGCAAGTCTTCATATCAACAACGCCTTTAACTCGTTACCCTGGAGGACGATAAGGGAGGTACTGGTTTACCATCAGGTACCTTCCTACCTGTAGCGCCTGGTTGAAAGTTACTTGCAGGACAAGTGCATAAAGTTTAATGGTCGAGATGGAGTTCTTCATCAGAGGAAGATGACGTGTGGGGTACCGTAGCATAAACGTGCTACTGTGGAACTTCGAATATTTTAAAATTACATGATTTATTTCTTCAGTTATCGTATTTTCCGCGGACTACAATGCCTATTAGCAAATTACCACGAACCAAAACGTCACTAATTATTTTGATGCCGTTTTGGTTTGTAAGTAATTTTAGTTTTTGTAAAAAAAAAAATTAACTACTACTAGTAATTTTCGAAAAGGACTAGTATTTTTTCAAAGAACAAACATTAAATAAAAACTAGTCAAGTGCAAGTCGGACTCGAGCACGAAGGGTTCCGTACTATTACTTATAAAACCGGCCAATTGAGAGTCGGACTCTATAAACACCATTATCGCTATAAAAGCGGCAAAAAAAATCACGTTTGTTGTATGGGAGCCCCCTTAAATATTTAATTTATTCTAGTTTTTAGTAATTGATGTTATAGCAGCAACCGAAATACATCATCTGTAAAAACTTCAACAGTCTAACTATCACGGTTCATGAGATACAGCCTCAGACAGACTTTCTATAAAATGAGCAAAAAAATCACGTTTTTTGTATGGGAGCCCCCTTAAATATTTATTTTATTCTGGTTTTTAGTATTAAATACTAAAAACAACAAATTTTGTTGTTATAGGGCCAATGATAAAACATCATCTGCGAAAATTTTAACTGACTAACTATCACGGTTCACGAGATACAGCCTGGTGACAGACGAACGGACGGACGGGCGGACGGACAGCGGAGGCTTAGTAATAGGGTCCCGTTTTTTCCCTTTGGGTACGGAACCCTAAAAAACTTAGTCGTATTGAGAACCTCCTCCTTTTTTAAAGTCGGTTGAAAAGTGGTACTTATGGGATGGTAAAAGCCGAAACATCTCTGACTCTATTTTGGAATTTTATGTTTTAGAAAATTTTATTTCCTAGAGTTTCTAAAGAAGTATGTCTATGTCTAAGTAAGAACGAAGTTACAAGTACTTGCTGAACAGTAAGATTGCATTAAGGTTGTATAATGTTACCATAATGTTACTAGCAATTGACGGCTGGTTTGGTCGAGTGGTAGTGGCACTGCCTCTTGAACGACGGGTCCTGGGTTCGAATCCCAGTTGGGGCAAATATTTGTGTTAAAAGCAGATGTTTATTGTCGGGTCGTGGGTGTTTGTGTCTGTCTTTATAAGGGGTTCCGAGGGACCCACGACACAAGAGAAAACCTTAATGTGGGCCTTTGAGTGTATGGCGTTTTATTTATTTATAACTAGCTTTACGCCCCGGACTTCGTTCCCGTGGGAATTTCAGAAAATTATGTAGCCTATGTGTTAATCCAGGGTATCAGCTACCTCCATACCAAATTTGATCAAAATCGGTCTAGCCGTTCTCGAGTTATAAGTGTTGTAACAAACACGACTTTTTTTATATTATAGAAATTTATGAAACCAAGATTATGAAATCAGGTATTGTCTAGAATCCCCAGGGATTGTTTCTATAAAAGCTCTGGAATAGTCAAATAGAGTATGGAATGAGATTATATAGTATACACTACACATACACAGTGTTTTATATATCGTATACAGCCCCGGAACAGCAACCAGCAATGAATGCAGGTTTCCATTGATTGTAAATATAAGGACAGATAACATTCAGAATACCTAACTACTGGGTGAAAGGAACAGAAAAACCAATAATCCTTATGCTTTCTATGTTTGGAATTTATTAGATTAGGAATCATTATTAAATTACTACTGCAAAACTATGCTCAATCGTACTTTTTGTAGATATTCCGATAATTATTTCATTTTCATGAAAAAAAAACAACTTTTTGAATGGCCTCTCCTTGCCTGTTGTGCAGATTCAATTCTTGTTCCTATTTACAAGTTTAAACCCTCGACTCACACCTGGAATAAAAGTTGCAATTTATAAAAGTAATTCATATAAATAATTTACAGCATGCTGAGCAATTTCCAATATGTAAGTCAGCTGGGCTGACCCAGACGAGAGTCTTAGCTGACCAGTGAATATCTGAATATTCACTGGTCAGCTAATACTCTCGTCGTAGTTAGGTATGAAACAGATAAACGCTAAGTGGTAATCACTTCTTCAAGAATTCAAATATAAGAAATGCGATGCACCTATTTTCTTGCTGTGTTTTCCAAAAAACATAATATTATGTTTTTCTCAAGCGTCACACAGGTTATGAGGGCAAAGAGATAAGCGTGAACCACGAGTAATTCGTGATTTTGTAAAGATAAAGACAAAAAAATTAAAAGAGCAATTTTTGTGATAAAAACTAAAAAGACTGACCTGCAGCAGCTGATACCCGTAATCCGTTCAAAAGTACAATATTTGAAGCCTGTTTCCAAGCTTTTACTTATTTCTGACCTGGTTTTTAAAAGCTTTCGGTACATTTCATGTTAGATATATAACAATAATAAAGAAATTGAAATTCTGACAATTTAAATACTATCCAATTGAAAAACATATAAAAAGAAGCAAGTCTTGCAACATGCTCGCACTACGTTTCTCTACTTAAAAAGGTTGTGGGATATAATTTTTTTAAGTGAAAACTTCTTTAGCGGCGTTTTGCACTTTCAAGTATGGGTGACTGACACGTGACCTTGATCGAAAATTCGTAAGGCGGAGAATAAATATAGGAAATTAAAACTACAAAAGTCAAGATTTCATCCGGTGTCAGCATAGAAAAAATTAAATTAAATATTAATGCACTAGGTACGTTAATGTTCAAGTTTTCACTTCTGCCGGCACTCCCGGAGTGCAACTCGTTGTTTTTTTTTATTAAGAATGGGTTCGCTCTTGACTTCAATCTAGCTCAGGGCAAAGATATGGTCGAGGATGTAGCGAACTCACTCAGAAGTAGCCTATTCACTCGTACTTTAAAGATATTCGGATTGTATGAGTTCAAAAATACAGACGCCGGCAGAGAATTCCACTCCTTGGCAGTGCGCAATACAAAAGATAATCCCTTAGGAAAACTATAAAATCTTCTAAGTATATATTTCTTAAATTTTTCTGCTGTAACATTAAATTACTTAATTAAATACACTTCTATTTTTCCAATTAGAAATAAGAATAGCAGCTCAAAATACGAAAATCAGATGAAGTAAGATTTATCATGTTTTGCATTAATATTTATGGCTCAGAGTGTAACAAGGAACTTTTTTTTACATAAGTTTTTTTGAGTTATAAAATAAGTTATTTTTTCTAAAACAGTTAGCCCCAATACAACACAATACAATACTTTTTATTGTACACCAAAAAATATAAGTATATCAAAGACTCCATTTATCAGCCGTTTTGATTTATTTCTTCCAGGCAACAAACTGAACCATTACAGATATTTTTAAAAGCTAATCAGTGATACTTTAGGGCAGGTTTAAAAAATGAAGTTCGATACTAGACAGTCGAGTTCAACACGGTGTGTGATAGTTTTTTGACAGGTAGGTACTTACGAACACTTATAACCCATATAAAATTTATTGAAGTGGTTAACGTTACATTCGCACTTCGAAAATGTCCTGAATGGGCTCCGAGAAAAAATGGGGCCTTTTTTGTTTGTTTTTGCTCTACTTGGGAAGGACGCACTACCGAGCCCCCAGATGATAATTACATCATGGCAAGTCACTGACAGCGATTATTTCTGAGTGGCATTGACGTTTCGAAAATTTTTACGTATTGTCTCTGAATAACGTGACTCTGGCTGGAACTCGCCACCATTTTCTCAAACTATTGAGAGACGATTGAGATTGCAACGATAATCATTTGGACGGCACTGTGAGACCACTGATCTCATAATGCCGTCAGAGTGTCGATAGGGTTTCAGTGTAATGACAATGACTGATTTTTACAGAATCGCTAGCCTGAATGTCCTCTTAACTGTACAATAATGGTAGAACACTAATAATAGTTGACTTAAATTACATTTAATGAAGTAAATAAAATACTAAATAAATAAGTTAATTAACAAAACAAATCATAGTTTAAAATTATAGAGTCATTTCAATATAGTTACTTTTTAAATTATTCTACGCCTCCTGTGGTTACATGTTTTACATGAAAACGACGACAAATTACACTATGTTATCGTTTAGTATAGGATATTAGACTTTGTCTCACATTTCCAATGTAAGACGGGATTTACGAATCACAAAATTACGAATTTTGAGATTGAAATTAAATTCATTGCAAAGATGTTACATTTAGGTAAAAATCAAAACTGTAGAGATTAAAAAAATATATAATTAGTTTTAGTTCTTTGGTTTAGTGGTTAGTAACGCTGTTTTTGAATCAAGCGATCTTGGGTTCGATTCCCGGTCTAGGAAATTATTTATTTTATAAAAGAATTCAGTCTCCAGAGAAAAGGGGTTTTTAGATCCGTATTACAGAACGCGACTTAGACTCTGATCGATACTTGAGTAGCAGTCTTCTTAGTCATTTTGATAGTGAGAGAAAAAGATAATCAATACTTAAGTATAGATCAAGACATGAGTCTCCTTCTGTACTACGGGCCTTAGTGTGGCTAGGTGTGAATTTTAAATTAAGCCAAGCTACAAGGGTCCACAATGGCTGGTTGTATTCACTAGGCTACTTAGAAAAACCAAGAATCAACTGAATAATCAATACCATCTCCAGGAGGTCCCTAATTAAATAATTTTCTCCACGCACACAGTTGGTGGTTCCATATAGTGTTTACCATACAAATTGTTTGGACTAATGGCTGTGGTTACTATGAAATATAGTGGTCGACGCTTTATGAAATTTGATATGGAAATTATCGGTTTGTTATTGTAAATGAGGTAATGTTTTATTTGTTTTTGGATTTAAAAAGATATTAAATATGGCAAGATTATGAAAATCTTAGACCCGTTTCTTTTTTGGGTTACGCTGGACTTGGCAGATTAAGTCATTATAATGGAGCGATTGCCATTTGACCTCTGTGATCCTGTTAACAAGGGAACCTGACCGGATTAGATCACGAATGCCAGACTCCTGAATGTGCAAGGAATCGAACTTGATATTATATTTTTTTGAAAACAGCTATAAAAAAATAAGGATATTGTGCGGTACCGGCCAGAGTTACAAGTATTATGTAAAAATTACAACTGCCTACAAAAATTATTGTCTTATGACATTTACATTAGGGTGACTTTAAATTAGTTAGCATTAGGGGATGATTTTTCTCATGAAACTGAATAACTTTCCCTAAAAAACCCACAGGTAATTATGAAAAAAAAAATTGACTCCTTAAACTTAGGTCAGCTGATCGCACATTTTGTATAGAGACGATTTTTTAAAAATCATAATTCGACATATGTTCCTTGGTCAAAGATCCTTAATCTTCGATAAATTGTTTAAAGTCATCCAATAGACGGTAGATTAAGGCTATGTTTGTACCTTTTGTGATTGGTCCGGCCTTGAAAATTAGAAAAGAGCAAAACGGACAAACACTTAGCTAAAAAGCTAAACTAACCAGAAATTTCTCATTATTTTGAAATTGCGGTAATTCAGGAAATTTTAACTAGTTCTAGATTTGAAATGCTTAAATTGAAATATCTCGGTTTAAATTGTTATGAAAAAAGAAAAAGTATAATACAACGGTTTTTTTTTACTCGTAGCAAAAGCGTTGCAATAATGACTGCCCTTTGAAACGAACTAAAGAACGGACAATAAGGAAAGTTCACTCAATATAATCTCTACTTATGGTCACCAGCGGTGCAATAAGTCAGTCATTCCTATGCCATTCCGGACAAACATATAACCAAAATAAGACAAGTACAATAAAAGTACGCCAAGCGACTATAGCCCTTATACTTTCAACTTTCCACAGATTATAACATAAATTTAAAAATTTAAAATTCTCGTATTGTCCGCATTGAATTATGAATCCATTGTTACTTAAAAGGCTTGCAAGTTTTATAAACAATTTTGTATGTAAGAACAAATTGCTTTATTTAATTCAGAGGTGCCATGGTTTTCGTTTTCATTGCCGTAAGTACTGGGTTAATAGGGCAATAAGCATTTAACATTACAAGCTATAGCAGCATATGAATATTTAATAGTGGGTAGTGTAAACAGTTAATATGGCAATAAAGGCGAATTTGGAAGCAACAGGAAGAAATGTTTTAATTTTTTTTGTGTTAAATAATATAACATAATTATGCACTTAGCAACGTTTTTTTAAAGAAAATGGCAATTACACCTACATATGACAGCTTCTTTTTTTCATGATATTTACATCAGTTTAAAAACTATTAATTAAGTCAAAAATACATTAGTCCAAAAAAGCTTTATCTTTGCACCTTGTCCACTCTGGCGCAAAGATGCCCATTAAAGTAAAGATATAGTTAAAATTGTATGATATTTATAAGTAAATTATAACATAAACAACATTTTATCTTTTGGCTACTCTCCTAATTAGTCTGTAATCACGAGCGTTTCCGTGCTTTGCAGGGTACGTTAAACCATTGTATCGGCCTCGGCTGTATTTGATTGGCTACAGCCCGAAGATGTGTGATAAGTTTGACCCTAGAAAGAAAATAACTACCAGGTTTGCCAAATGCTAGATTATGCATACTCTTTAAGAAAATCAGGATAGACAAAAACAGTTGGGGTATTTTAAGAGACAAACTGAAATCTGTCTTATCTTAGCGAATTCACTGTAGATAGGTACATAAACGATCAATTAATTTAATTACACTTAAATGTATTAGATTTCTCTAATTACCTAAATGGATTCCCGTCTCATTGTCCATTTAAAACAATACAGGCATATTCTGGAGTTGTGAAGTGCGTTCAGCCCAATTGTGGCTTAATGACTCCTGCTATAAGCGTTAATCGACGAAAGGTAAGGCGTTGTAAGTTGAAAGCAAAAGCGATAAATGCCTTTAGTTAAACAATAACAAAATGGTTAAACATTTTTTATTTAATGTTGAAGAATTTATGGAATATTTAAAAATAACACGAAATAGGTAAGTACGTATAATTAGTGACGTTGTGAATTGTTTAATACTTTATGTTTGTCTGACGACTTCTAAAGTGTTAATTATTGTTTTTAATTTTAATATCCTTACAATCTGTCATTTTCTTTTTTTCTTTAATATTTTGATTGTCGGAGTCGCAAAAAGATTTGTCAATCGTGGTTAATATTAATAATGTACATCTTATCAGTTAAACAAACGAATACCTAGATTACCTAGTACCTAGTTACTATTATTTTGCAAGAGCAAATAATATGATTATTTTATGAAGTCATTTCTTTTTTTACTACTGGTTTAGGTGGGTAATAGAGACCATATCTCAAACCTCAATTAATTGTTTAGCCATCAATATTAACAGCATAAAGTTTTTTTTTTTTTAATAAAAAAAATAAAAATTTTGTTTATTTCCTAGAGAACAATTTTACAAAAACAGTGTTGAGGCTTCTTTTAAGTAAAAATTTTACTTGTGTTAGAAGCCCCGCTCTTCTACTATACATTATGTTATCTAAGTAGGTAAACAATTTTATTTCGATAGAATTTGACCAAAATTAATTAATTTTTTAATTCACCTAACATTCCCAAGTGTTAAATGATATAGCTTCTTTCTGTTTCACGCTATCGCTTACTTCTCAAGCCATCGAGTTAATCGTTAAAATAAATCTTGGTACGATAATACTGGCTAACGAGTGACGACACAATGCGGCGACAATCGTCGGCGGCCCCTTTCATCTTGACACTTTGTCTTTGTGCTGCCGACTGATAGCACTGGCTGCTTCGAGAAAAATGCCGGTTCATTCTTGGATGGCTGATATGAAGATATGGAACGTATGGAACGATGTACAACATTAATAAATTATATAACGATACTTTAGGTTGATGCTACCCATAAAACTGAACAACTTTTCCCAAGAAATCCACAGAAACAATCCACAGAAACTTCTCAAAAAAAAACCAGCTGACCAATCAAGCTGTATGGAGAGTTGGAGATGCGAAATATAAAGGGCTTTAGGTAAATCACTTTCAAGCTCTCGGGTAGTTAATCAGTCCATGAAACTGAACAACTTTCCCCCAATAATAGGTCAAAATACGAAAAAAAAATTTGAGTTCCCATACAAAATGCGCTATATGCTGATGAAGTTTGTATGGGAACTCAAAAATGTTTTTTTCGTATTTTGACCTACATATATTTCTTGGGAAAAGTTGTTCAGTTAAGAGGACTGCTTCACATCCTTAATTATTTCTAATTTGAGTGACGAAAATGTCCTATTAGCTAACAATCAGGAGAGACAACAAGCTATTTCATTCTTGGATACGCTTAATACTTTTTAATTTACCTTTAATCGCAAAGGAAGTTGAATCCAATAAAAAAACATCAAAACATCTCATCAAAGAATCAAGCTTCATTTGTTTCACATATTCAGCAATTCGGTACGTAACCAATTTAAATATTTGTACAAACGACCAATGTTAACCGGGCGGACTGTACGCGTTATTGGTTTATCGAATGCCGGGGTAATCTGCGAATTTTGCCAAAGAGGCGGTTCCTTTGTTCTTTCTTTTTTTAAATTCTTTTTTAAATTATCCGCTCTCAATCGATTGCTGTCTTGCTGGACCGATTGTAGTACAGTCGGCAATTGCACATCGTATTCGATCAAAAGAGTACCGTAAAGGAAAGTATGCTCAATTTTCTCATGTAAACAGGGCTTTAGGTATCTCTCTTTCAACCTCTCGGGTGGTTAATCAGTCCATGAAACTGAACAACTTTACTAATGAACATAGGTTAACATACGAAAAAAAAAATTTGATCTCCCATATAAAATGCGCTATATGCCGATGAAGTTTGTATTAATTATTTACTTCGCTGTTTTAGGGACCGAAAGTGAGTCTCAGCCTCTCTCTGTACAACGTCAAGTGTTCATCTACATGAAGCATATTTTACTTTTTGAACGAATTTTCAAATATTTTTTTACTTAATTTGAAAGTTAGTATTAAGTATATATTATAAAGTGCTTTCTTTCACAGGATGATTCCTTAAAATGCTGTATTTAAAAATCGTTTTCGAAAGTGTTAAACTGCTTTAAAATACAATGATCAAAATATTAACTAGTCATAAAAATTAGCTAGTCGCAAATTCTTTGTGATGCATGCGGCCAATTTTTTTACTAGTGCATTCCACGGGGGTCGACTGTACTATAAGAATTCACACGGTAAATCTCAAAAGCATAACTAACTCGAGTGATTGAGAGATGCCACTTTAACAGCGCAGTTAAGAATTGCATTTATTGTTCTGGATTCGGTTTGGTATAAAAGTAATTTCAGGATAATTATTCTTAAAATGGCTCATGATTTGATGGCGACAAAAACAATGGTCGTGGCAAAAAGCAAACGAAGGAAACTGAAATATGCGCTTAAACTTCGACAGATGTTTGTTTAGAAACTTTTATTTAAAACAATTTGTACAAAAAATTACTTTTTGTAACTATCAAAAGGTAGGTAAGTATGTTTGTTCTAATTATAAAATGTTTTTCCTTAAATGTTTATAATTCTAATATTAAATTATTCACTTATTTACTTAATAAAAAGTACCCAAACGCTATAAAAAGTACCTAGCTATTTAGAAATACTACTGGACCGATTTGAAAAATTCCGTCACCATTAGAATGCTATATTATCCCTGAGTAACATAGGCTACATAATTTTGCCAAATTCCTACGGGAACGAAGTCCCGGGCTAAATGCTACTAGCATTTATGAAATAAACGTAGTTTTTATTTTATTTATAATGTGTTTGCTCTTGAACACGTAGTTTTTTTTTTCATATTAAAAATTCATTATTTTATTGTACATACCAAAAGTAAAACTTGCCAAGATTTGTTTTGGAACCCTTCTCATGATATGTACTATAGACGAATTATTCGGAATGGTATAAATTACAATTGTATTTATTTGTTTCAGGTAACTTGAAAGCGAATCCATCACAATTTTAAAGGTTCGTTTTAGGTGGCACTGCAACCAGCGCGAGCGACTACTTGATAAGTGTTTATATTTTTTTATCAGTCCATATACGTCCCCACACCGCCCGCCTTTTCTTTAGACGTGCGGATTTCATCACGATGTTTTCCTTTACTACTGATCAAATGGTAATTAATGAAAAATCGGTACATAAATCCAAAAAGACGAATTTTAGTGGTACAGGCCCGCACAAGGATTTTAACCCGCACTAGGATTTGAACCCGCAACCTTCCGGTTACAAGTCTGACTCTTTATCATCCGGGCTATCACTACTAACACTCGATGTATGTATGCACTCCGAAAATTTCCAAATCTTCCCTGTATGCTTATCTTGTAGATTCACACTAAAAAGAACTAAACCACTTTATTCCCCGTGTATCGTAGAGTATGGAGCTATAGGTGCTAGCGAGAAATTGACAGTTGATCTCGTTTCTTAGGTCCGTACTACAGAGCGCGACTCAAACTTAGCAGGCCGAGTACGATAGTGACAGCGCCGCGACAACACCGCGGTCCTATGTCAAAATGTCAACATTGACAACGCCATAGGGCGAGCAAGCCTTTGCGCGGGACCCTCGCGCAATTAAAGTGAAGTTTCAGCGTGAGCCAAGCGCGAGTTTGTCGTTATCGTGCTAGAGCTGCTAAACTATACTAAGGTAGCAGTCGTCTTTGTCATTTAGATAGTAAGAGAAAGAGACAATCCATACTTTAGTATATATCAAGACTTGAGTCTCCTTCTGTAATACGTGCCTTAGTGTACAGGGTATAAGAGACAGCTTAACAAAAACTGAAACCCTGAACTCAGATCATTATTCTGAATGATTTTCCAGTTTCTTAGAAAAAAAAACATTTTTTTCAAGTTTTTTTAATATTTTCTGCTTTAAAATAAAATTATTTAATCGAATACACTCCATTTTGCAATAAAAATAAATGGTAACAGAAACCAGCAAAGTACAACGCATTCTGACAGCGGCACGACGTTACATTGCGTAGCGCTAAAATAGGTAAATTAAGAAAACTCCTTAACTTGACATTTCCTGGAAAAAATAATTACTAATAATCGATCGTAGTTACGGGTAGATTCCTCAATTTAAGTACTTGCTACACCTGTAGAACTCTATCACTATTAGATGGACGTACACGATGGATTAGTGAGTAAGGCTCTTTACTGAGATTCAAAAGTAGAAAAAAAGCCAAAAATCTTTCAGCAGGTATCGGGTTTGATCTTCAGCCATTTACTAATTACACCACACTACTTTGTGGGTAGCGCCAGAAAACCGACGCGAAAACATTACCTTCTTTTTCAGTCGTGGTCGGATAAAAATGCCTTTCAATGCTCGAAGTTACTCCGTATTGGGTGTTTTTGGAAATCCCATCTTTCATTTTCTAAATGTGATTAACGCGGGAAAGAGTTCTTTTTTATTTATTGTAATTAGTGAACATTATTAACTCCTTTTATTGACTACTAGCGTACTAACTTCCCGGTCGTAACCTTGTTCTCGAGGGAACTTCGGGACTGAATTAAACACATAAACTTTCCCCTTGAATCACTTAGTCCATTACTGAAAACCGGATGTAAATCAGTTCAATTGTTTTTTTTTCTTCATTTTGGATTAATTTTAATTAAGTATTTAAAAAGTATGGTATCCCAAAATATGGATAGATATAAACAAAAAATAAAAACGTAAGACTTAGCTATTGTCTACTTAAATTAATATCAGCTTATCTAGGATGCTTATTATGAAATGATAGAAGTTTGTTCAATTTGTAACCAATTTGGTATTTTGCTAAGTTTATGCAAATTTCTAGAAATTACTATCATAAATCACATCCTTAAAAACGGGCATTGTCAAAGATTAACCAGCTAAAAATACAGATGACGCGATCGTGAAAAGAGAAACAATAAAAACCATAAAATACCTTCGTGCTAAAACGATTCCTAATTTGAATTAAGAATAGCTTTTGCTTTTCCCAATTTCTCTGAGGTCAACGTCTTTGGGCCAGACCAAATGTCGCCAAGCGGCCTTCGTTTCGTGAGAACACAAAAATATGTCGAACACAGACTCTCAGATTAACATAATCATGTTTTAAGTCCATAAATTTATAAACCGTGTAAAACGAGTATTAATGTTGGCCCTAACACGTAAGTCGCACCAACTTAAAACGTTACAAACTTTAAAATATTATTTTTAATCAATTTTGCGTTGGGTCAAATATTTAATCAATAAAATGAAACATTTTAGCTTCTGACCTCTTTATTAATAAAAAAAGATGGATTGTTTTATGAGAAAATCGTTTTTGTTTTAGAATACCGTTTGAGTGAAGCTTTTTTATATAATTTATCTTAGCGAATACCTACTATTTATATTAGGGTGTGGATCTAACACTTTTTTTAAAGAATGATTAATGATCAGTTTAGCCTCTCTGTCGTAGGTAATAATAACGTTTTGATCTATGATTTATAGGTATTTTGTGGGTGTTTTAACAAAAAGCGTAAGATATAGAATTTGAATAATACTCTTATTAGGTATACTGCTTTACGTATGTCAGTAAATGTCGTAAACGATAAGGATGTGACTATACGAATATATAATATGCTTATTCAATTTCTTACCGAACAAGTGAGGAAAAGTTGAGTATAATGGTCAACTGTCAGCGGTTCTGCTATCAGCTCTCACTATCAACTAAGTATGGAATCACTGCTCTTTTTAGAAATTATTAGATAAATTGCATAATATGGCGGTGATATACCAGTAATGCCAGCCTTATGTATGACGCAAAGTATCCAAAAAGGTATTGCAACTCCTTAAATCATTAATGATAAAAAATAAATATTTCAAATATCCTAAGCAAAAGTTGCCATATCATGGCGTTAAACTTTATGCCTAATAAAAATTTCATCCAGGCAACAAACTAGCGTTGTTACAATCATCCCCCAGTGCCAATAAAACACCGATCAGTATATTGTAGCCCTTGAATTATGCCTACCGCCGGCACCTTTGACGTGGGTGAAAGAACACGTAGAGCCAGAAGCAACAGTTCTTGTTAAATACCTATTATGGTGAAGAAACATAGGAATGGACATAACATATATGTTATATTAAAAGTACTAGAGACAGAAGTATAAAAAGACAAAGAAGTACTTTTGTGCCTCCCTTCGTGCAAAAAAAGATAAGCTTGGTTATTTTCTTACACATCATTTCAACGAGATTTTTAAATTTAATGTGGCTTCCCTGGTTATGGTGTCTTAAATAGGGCTTTTAGGCGTAACGTAAGGTCGTTAATAAGGCCTTAAATATTAAAAGATTAAGAAACATTTAAAATATTAATAATTAGGTTGGCTGCTAGAGGTGGTGACTCCCGTTCTAGCTCGTACCTGGTCAGACTTAGGGCAGGCAGGTAGATTGACGAAATTTTTGTAATGATTATTTTGACGTAAATACATATTTTGTTTATTTTTTACGTACATACGACTAAGTCCTAACCTAATTAGTCAAATAATGGATTTTCAAACAAACCGCTAGATGTAATCGATGACGTCAACTCCTACTTTGGTAGAACCAGTTAGAAAATGACTTGTCAGTTGAAAGAGGCTTTAGCAAATAACGGAATCGAAGCTTACAAAATTAGTTAAATAACTACTTTTTTCTTAAGTAGGTAGCTTTCCCGTTTCAACATCCCTAAATTATTGTCGCCTGGATAACATTGGTTTTTAACAATAAGGCCGCTTTTTTGTACACTGTGTTCAATGTACGTAGGCCCGCATACTAGGTTACCCCAATTCATTGAAAAACCGTTTTTATCGCAACAGCACAGAGTGTGCACGCATGGGTAACTTGATGTGAAGCCCTCTGTACATGTCTGTATTTTAATGTTTTTGTTCAAATAAAGTATACTGTGACAAGATAGGTACAATTACCTGATGGTTAGTTTAAACATCACAAACTTCTAATCTTTGACCAAAACTACTCCCATATTGGCGGTAGGCTTTCTTTGTGAATTATTGCGGGCTCCACGAGGGCCAGTCAATACCTTAATGGTTCGACTTTCCACCTGTGGAACTCTAAAACGAAAAAAATAGCGGGTACGTCGACTATTCAGGTTAGAAGTTTTATTCGAAAGTGTATTTTTTCTGCCTTTAAGTTTTAGTAGATTAGAAGTACCGTGGGAATATTGGTAACACAAATATATGTTTTCAACAGTATAATGTAGTTTAAAATTTATTATTAATTAATTAAATTGTCCAATTAATCTGTTCTTCATGCTATTGGGTACATGATTTTGGGTCAATGAGACAATCTAATTATTCTTGTCATAAACTATGCATTGTACGCACAATTTCTCAGTAACTGACGCTATTAGAAGTCTGAAAATCTTCGTAAACATTCATAAAACGCCTAGGCACCCTCTATAATGACAACATTTCTAACATTCCCACAGGAACAGTCCCGCGAACTGATTTTCCTGATTTTGATACTCAGTGCATCCTTGCAGCAGTCCAGCTGGCAATTTTCAATAAAAAAGGCATTTTATAACAACCTGTTTGCTGTCCCACTGCTGGGCAAAAACTTCCAATATGTTTCGACGCAAAACTCAAGAATAAAAAGTCCCAAGAAACAGGTAAAATGTATGACTGGCCCTATCTCATTATTTTACACAAACTACGTGTTTAAAATAAAAATGGCCGCATCAGTGTCCGAAACACCCTTTCATTGGGAACGAATAAAAATTTAACAACTGTTTGAGAATAAACTGTTCCCAAAAACCAATATCAATTTACAAAATAGACTAAAAAGGGTGAACCGAAATATCTTAGGAGCTGCTTGAAATTTTCATTCGTATTTATATACTCACAGCCGATATTTGTTGAGCTGTGAAACATATGTTTAGCTTTAACTTATCAATGTATCACTAATACTAACTTCACTATTTTATCATCTAGAGACGAAAATTTTTTTTTTTTTTAAAAAGGTAGTGATCCTGATTCCCAAAAAAGAAGAATATTGTGACTACGCATTCTAATTTAATATATTTTTGTAAAAATTATGTTCCTTGTAATGTATAAGGTATTTCAATTAAAATCGAATCGAATATTAAAAACAGTTTATATATAACGTTTGACTTTCATTGACACTTGAATAGAAAACGCTTCGGAAAGTAAGAAAGTATAAGAAAAGTCACAGCTCACATTATTCTGGTCGAAGTCCATCACCCAGTTTGGAAGGGGTGTAGGATTTACAACCCTTCTACCCCAGATTTATGTGCCGTTACAGGGTTAACTTAACCCCCACATGCAGAAAAGATCGCGTTTCTTTATTTTATAAATTGCCCACCAAAATAGATTTGACACATGACAATAATTTTTATTTTTTTTACTTTATAAAAGAAGAGTTAAGAAAATAACTATTGGATGACTATATATAAAGATTTATGTACCTATTTTCAACAATATCTTACCCCTATATACATTTGTATTATGCCTAATACTGACTCTGAGGTTAATATTAAGTAATTAACACAAAATAAATTAAAACATTCATTAAAGAAAGTCAACAATTTTAATTAATGAAATCATAACTTATTAAGTTTTTAATTTTATAACAAACACATAATTTTTACTTTAAGAGGTTTTTCTATAATATATTGAGAAGATATACTGTTTTCCAATCGAAAAATATGTATGTCCCTAATATCTTACTATCCATTTGTCAAGTTGATAAGAATTTATGACCTTTATTCACACTTAAGCATTACAGAATTAAATATGTAAATATATAATGCAAATAAAAGATGTTTTACCGCCCGCATTTGAATATCTAATTGTTAAATCCACTTTTTTTAACATCTTTCAACTTTTATGAACATGGTTTAATCATTATCAAGTATTTTAGTTTTAATCAAGAACCATTAAAAGTTGAGAAAATCATTCGATTACTTACTTAATTAAACAATTAAGTTGTTTTATTTGAAACGTTAAGAAAATATTAGTTTTCAATGCGACTATCATTTTTTTTTAAAGTCCACGTTCGTATAATGTATTTTCATCTTCACACAAGTAATTAAAGAAATAATTGATTTTATGATTAAAATAATCAATCACTATAAAATGTTAAAGAGGTTGGGTATTTAGCAGATTTTGTATAAAAGTAGTACACACTTTTTTCTACACATATTATAAAGAGGAAATATTTGATTGTTTGTTTGTTTGCATTGAATAGGCTCCGAAACTACTGGACCGATTTGAAAAATTCTTTCACCATTAGAATCCTACATTATCCGTGATGGACATAGGGTACATAATTTTCCCAAATTCTCACGGGAACGAAGTCCCGAGCGGAAAGCTAGTGTATGAATAAGAGTATATGTATAATTGAGATACACGTAATTACAATTTTAATGTGCAATATGTATATTTCTAAGATTTAATAATTCATACAATACTTACCATCTGAAATTCTAAACGGACAGGCAGCGCATCAAATTCAAATTTCATTGTTTGCTTATGTAACCACTTGACGTGTCGGATAACAGTGAAATAACACGGGCTTCACGTCATACCAATGACATTTTCATTTTTTGAATGAAATGAAATCATGTTTATTGCTAAAGTTAAACCTACGATACAATGACTAAGTTAACAGTAAAAAGTAAGAACTGGATTAACCTAAGCAAAAGGAGCCAAGCTCAGCATTGTGCTGTACAACAAATCGTACAGCGCTGGTTTTCAGCTTGGCCCTGTTTGGCCGGTCGGCCGCTGCAGTTATTTAAAAATAACAATACCAAAAAAATATATAGTTACTTAAAGAAAATACATCAGCAGGCCGAGTACGATAGTGGCAGGGCCGCGACAACACCGCGGTCGTATGTCAAAAGTCAATATTGACAACGCCATAGGGCGAGCAAGCCTTTGCGCGGGACCCTCGTCACAGAATAAACCCTCGCGAAATCAAAGTGAAGTTTCAGCGTGAGCCAAACGCGAGTTTGTCGTTATCGTGCTACAGCTGCTGATTAGTCACTAACCGCTGGTAATTCCATCTCTAACACTAATCTACATATCCGGGGCTCAATCATACATAACGAATAACTTACCTTCAAAGCCGTGCAATAAAACATCTGTGAGCTGTGTATCGCCTCATAGATGTCATCGTCTCTAGCTCTACATTTTTTTAACAAAGTCACTTCGTGTCTGTCCGTCTGTATTTCCGCTAACTCCCCTAAACCACGAAATGGATTTTTATGCGTTTTTCACCATCATGTAGATAAATTACGTACAGCACATCTTAATTAAAACAATGCAAAGCCAGAGTCGGTCGCTAGTTATACATATAATTTTTTTGGCATTTCATCTGGTTATAGCTACCATGGATAAAATAAACCTAGATTTTTTTTATGTTGACGGCTAGTTTGGTCTAGTGGTATGATCGATGGGTACTGGGTTCAATTTCCGGTCAGGGTAGATATTTGTGTAAAAATCAGATTTTGTTCTCGGGTCATGGATATTTGTGTCTGTCATTGTGTAAGTTCCAAGGGACCCATGACACAAGGGAAAACCTTACAGTGGGACTTTGATTGTGTATCGTTTATTTATTCGAATAGCCCATCTTATCACAGATCTACAGCTCCTTAGCTCAATCATAATGAACCAAAACAAGTAACCTGCACAGCCGTGCACTAAAACCGTCGCTATCGGTCTCATTACGTCGTACGGTGGCGTGCATGCAGTATCGATGTCAGTTAATTTTCCACCCACTGTAATTACCGCGCTCCTCTTTGTTTTTGCAAGACTTTATTTGCATAGAGCTGCTACGGGAATAGTTTTAGTTCGATTACACAGGGAATGGAATGGAGTCGATTTATACAATTTGCTTTTTTTAGGGTCTCGTACCCAAAGGGTAAAAACTGGACCCTATTACTAAGACCCCGCTGTCCTTCCGTCTGTATGTCTGTCTGTCTGTCATCGGGCTGTATCTCATGAATTTTATAGAGATAATATAAGCCTTTTATGAAACGACACGGCAAAATTGTGGTATGTACCATTGCCTCCTGTGTTATTTTTTATTTTTTATTATAAGATGGGTTAACTATTGACCTCAATCTTGACCATAAGGTCAAAGATGAGGTCGACGATGGAGCGAGTTAACCCAGAAAATGCTACTAGTGATACTAGAAGCTACAAAAATATAGGGGCAATGGTAATACAGATTTTACTTTACCGTGTCGTTCGGATTATAAAAAGCCGCATTTGACTTAATCTAGCACAGGGGTTAAGTATAAATAGTAGGTAGGTAGTTTATTTAAAAGTGTATTTTCATCGTAAAGTTGTTAAGAACCAGTTTATTCAGTTTCGACCTCTGAAAAGTGCAAGGAAATCGTGTCATCCCAGCATCCAATCTGTAACTGTAGCTGGGACACTTCTTCTTCTATCGTGTCGATAGCAAATCAACTTTTTTTGCCCCAAAACTTAGCCACTTTTACCGCACTGTCGGTTGCTGCCATTAGACCCTCCCGGGTGCAGGTGGTAGGGCACAAAGGGCATGAGATCAGGTGTTCCATTGCTTGGACGGGTTCACTACACTCACACCGGAGGTCCGAGCCATTAGTAAACATTTACGGACGGATGCAACTCAGGAAACTATTTTATAATCACTCTTATCTTGTCTTGCAATTTTTATTTTTTTGAGTTTTTTTTTTAATAGAATCTAAGATTTTTAAGAAGGTCAGTGACTAAAACTTTGTAATTCACTTAAATTAACACAAATCAAATCATGTATTCGCAGATAAACATGGGCCTATTTCAAAATGTACCTAGTTCTGTCATATTCCGCTGCCTGGCATGCAAAACTTTCTGATGGGTCTAAAAATTTTATTTTTTTAAATAAGACCAGTGTTTCAAAAATTGTTTCCTAACATATTAAGTTTTAGTGTCAAACTTACTTTAACTTGATTAATTTACAAAACATTTTCTTCCACGCTGGACTAAGAGCAAAAGAAAAACGTATACTTACTTAATATGCAAGTTGACAACCCTTGTAAGGCATAGGTACTGTAAGAATCAGTAATTGGGATTTGAGGTATCGTTGTATTTTGGGTGAAAGGCTTCCCTCCTATAACCCTCAGAATGTATTCTCTGCCTACCCCAACAGGGTTTTAAGACATGAGTGTATGTCTGTACATTTATGAAAAGTTTTATTTTGCAAGCTCAAAAATCGAATACATTTTACTCAATAGTTAGATAGATAGCGACTCCACGCACGTCCCTGTTCTGATCTAGACCTGCGGAATAAGCTAATAGAGACATTGTTGGTGCTCGTTAGGCGGATCGAGATGTGCGAGCGCAGGAGGTCCAGGCCGCATCGGGACCCACTCATCTGTTACCGGGACCATCCGAGAATAGGTTTTTTTTTTATAACTAATTCTTACTAGGAAGAGGTTAGTATGAGAGAAATACTCGAAATACATGTTGTGTAAAATTTATCGAATTATCTTACTCCTACTATATTTTATTTAATGTGTTATCCTTACTGAATATTATAAATGTGAATGTAAGTTTGTTTTCTTTGTTACGCTTTGATTTTGATGAAATTTGATATTGAGATAGATTAGACCTTGAGGAATGACATAGGCTACATTTTATCTCACAGCTGGGCAAGAAGTCCAGTTTCATGGGAAAAATCATCCCTTAAAGTTTCATTAACTGATTTAAAGACACCTCATGTAGAGACACTATCGTATTATTAATATCAAATACTAACCAAATGAGTTTTTTCCCATTATTTCTATGTCGAATATGTTTCTGAACACTTTTTCAAATTGTAATTCTCTATTTTGGGATTGTATTAAAACAACTCTTTCACGTCTCATGTTGCTGTCACTGTGTTAAATATGACAATAACCACATTTTCACTTGGCTACTGTTTGACAGCTGAGTGACAGCTCGTTGTTTTAAAGTTAATATTGGTGGTGTTGTTTTAATTAAAATTTTACCGACGCTTCAGAGCGGGGCGCATTATATACTTTTGTTTCATACGTATAAACTGAATTTTTATTTTGCCCCTTGGTGGGGACTGATACAAAATTGACACGGATTCGTGTAATAAAAAGTATAGTAAACTGAAGGATTCCCGGGACTTCGTTCCCGTTGACATTTCGTAAAATATTTCCATAATCCTTGCCTACGTTACAAAAGGCCTAATTTTAGCTTTTTAGGTCCAAGGGTTTTACTTTGCACTTGATTTAATTTTACATCATTTACATTATTTTTGTGATCTCTGCTTAACCGAAAATTTACTTGCCTGGTATAAGCCTCATATTATTGTAAAAATTCAATTTTGAAATAATTAAAGAAAACATGTGAAAAATGTGACATATCCGCCACCAAAACCCACTTTTCAGAGAACCCATTCGTGTCATGTATTCGCAACTTCAGAAAACCAAACACGATCGTAAAATAAAATGAAAATGAAATAAAGGTTCGCACATACATAAACTACTCAATTAGTGATTCAATTACAACAAAAAACGCGCATAAAACGAGCTTTATGCTTTGGTTGTGCGATTGAAATATAACTTTGGTCATTAAAAAGAAATGCAGCTTCTTAATTGAGCCACAATGACAGGGGAAGGATAAAACACTCGGATGTCCAAAAATAGATAGAATAACAAACATATGGGGACGGTAAAAAGTCTCGGCGAACGGGTTTAGGGTACACTCAAACTATGATAACAGTTTTTAGAGTTACCTATGCAAAAAATTAGTAAGGTATGTATTTCTTGACATTTTTGTTCGTTTTTTGGTGAGCTCGCTACATCCCCGACCGCATCTTTACCCTGAGCTAGATTGTAGTTAAAAGTGAACCCATTCTAAATCAAACTCTAAAATAGAAAAAAATTGTGATACCATAAAAGTTATAATATATAGCTAAGAACCATCTCAATTAGGTATGTCAGCTTTCAAACAAAAAACGGCATTGAATCGGTCCACTCATTTAGGAGCTACGATGCCACAGACAGACACAAAGATACACAGATATACAAACACACAGATACACTCGTCAAACTTAGAACACCCCTCTTTTTGTCGAAGGTTAAAAAAAAAGTTGCATTAACTTTAGTGGACGTTTCTGCAAAACAGTATGATCGTCAAAATATTCTAATAGGTTCAATTTAAGCGTGCATCAACCCTAACTGCACTTTCTTTGCCACTATGTCACCCAGTATTTATTGTTTCAGTGTTTCAGGTTACTCCACTAGGAAGAGGTTAAAATTAACCAAACATCTCCGATTTGTTAATTGTTGGGGACTTTTTTAACCCTTTTTTTCCTAAAGAGTTTATTTATGAATTTTTAAAGGGTCCCTTAGGAGGGATGCTAATTTGAATTTTATGAACTTTTATTTTTGTAATTGTAAGGGTTAAATCTCGAGGGGATATCTTTGAAGTGTTGTTTTTTAAAGCGATTGTTGGGTTGGGTTTACGCTTTGTTCTTATATTTAAATCAGTAAGCGATAATTAAAGATTTGCATCAGCCATTAAAACAGAACAACTTTTCCTGAGTAATACAGGTAGAAATATAAAAAAAAGTATTTACTTTTAATTTTAAATTTTTTTTTTGAGGTTTCTTGGAGAAAGTTAATAAATTTGTGGTTGCAAAAATCATCGTCTACCGCTTCGCTTATTAATTAAAAGTATATGTTTGAAAAGATGAGGTAATTCCTCGATCAATGGAACCACTGCCTATTCCATCTAGCATTTTTTCGTGGTCCTCCAATTTACCCCCCAGGGAGAACTATTCCTGTCAGTCCTTTAGATTTATTTTTAAACCAAGGCTTACAAAGTTTCTCTTATAAAATAAGAGAGCAGTCATAAGTCGAGATATACGCTGAATGCATATAATCCCTCTGGGGTAACGTTTAAGACTTTCATTTCAAATGTAGGTCGCCGCAGATATTGAAGTAGTAAGGCACATACTTACTTATTGGAAATAGTATGGACAGATGAAAAAAGAAGTATGATCACGTGACCACAGAATAGATTACATTACTGGTTGCAATTCGTAACCTCATTAAAAGAAAATATTTATACTTATGAGCTGTCTCCTTATTTTAATTAACTATCACTTGCTCAACGGTGAAGGAAAACATCATGATGAAAACCGCACGTCTAAGAAACTCGCATTGGGCTAGCGTGGTAGACTATGGCCTACCCTTCATGTTTCGAAGGGAGGCCTGTGGCCCGTAGTGGGGTCGTATGTGGGCTGGTAAGAAGAAGATACTTCTTCTTCTTCTGATAAGAAAAGACAACTTCTCTCCAGAAGATAAGTTGTCTGCTTACCCTAACACATCCATACATCCTCACAAATTTTCACATTTATAATATTAGTAGGATAGGTTTATAGATTATTTATTCTCATAAAAACAAAAAATAGTCACTTACATGAGACAAAAAACTTATAAAAAACAATTAATTCAGATAAAAACTAAGTAAAACTAAGTAAAAAGGTGAGATCGAACCATCACTCAAACAAGATGTTGTTTTAAGTAGTTTGCTAAACTAGTCTTAAATTCCTTGTCCGAGGATGTGTTCACACATCGCTCATTGCGGTCCCGGAGAAACTCTTCAAAATGTTGGAATAAGTTTTGTAACTTATTTTACCATTCTCTTATCATAAACTATATCCTTCGAAAGACTATATCTATACAAAATTTAATCAACAGGCTTAGTTTAAGTGTGAAAATGTAACAAACAGGGAGACATTTTCGTATTTATAGTACTAACTTTGGTTATATCGTGACCAATATACTTCAGGTTATATCGTGACCAACTGTAGGATAAAATGTAGCCTATCTCCTTTCCTAGGCTCTAATCTATCTCTGTACCAAATTTCATCAAAATCGGTTCAGTAGTTTAGGCGTGAAAGACGGACAGATAATATATAATATTAATAAGGATTAATATGGTATATGTCTACTTTCACGCTGGACTAGAATGTATTTTAGCTACCTACTCTTCCCAGTCAAATTGTAAAGTCTATATAAGTGGGACGTGAGGGTTTTGCTGTATTATCGGCGAAAGGCTGACAACCTCTCACTATTATACATCATGTTTCATCTAATAACCCTGAGAATTTATGTCGAAAGTGGCATCAAGTGATTCTAGAACCACTGATGCTCTGCCTACCCCGATAGGGATTATAAGTGAGAGCGTATGTATGTATGTGTATGTAAGTATTTTTCTCGGCTATTTATATACAGGGTTACTATTTAATCAGTACACAAATTTTTCTTACGGTGTCAGTAACGTTGATAGAAAGTAAATAAGAAAATTTCCAAAATTTTCAGATTTTGATACCCCTTTTTAACGTCTTAGAGGATGAATTTTGTAAAACGCAGAAACACGGGTGTCACAAATTGTGTTGAAGAGTACTATTACCAAGTTTCAAGTCAATTGGACAAAGTTATTATTTTTCCATACAAAAAAAAAATATTTTCATGCTTCAGACGATCTAGCTTGAAATTTTTATATGAAACGATATAAAACAAAAAAATACGGGTCTGTTAAATTTTCATAAAGTTTACGTACAAAAAATTTAACCCTGTATTGAAAAAATAACCCTGTATTTGCAACCTCACACTCACACGCATATAATGGTATTTACCTAAACTAGGCCCATTTCTATCTGCTTTTTTTACCATTTTGGTAAGAAGTAATGGTAGAATATGTAGCAGACTACCTGTGCCCTTGCAAAAATCTTATAGCCATACTTATACCTACTTTCAGAAGCAATTTTCTCATAATAACACCGTCCCTATTATCCGATCTAATACAACTTGTCTCTTTAGCTCAAACATAACCCGACACAATAATAATGACTCAAATCCCTTGGCTCATAAAAGTGCCGAGTAGTCTCCTAACTTTGATTGGATAGCTCTAGAAAGTCCATAAGCTACTAACTATCAAAGCTTGCGACATAATGCTATACGTAGTTTTAGTTTTAGGTGTTGTTAATTTAATCCTCTTTACTAATACTCCAGAGGGTGTTGGAAAAAATGACGATCGTTGTAATTTTTCTCCGTAAAGTCTTCTTTTTCTATGCAATTATATAAAAACTGATTTACTACCTAATTTATCAACATACAGCTGAAACCGCAGGGTCTAGAATTATGAAATGTATACCAAACTAGCATCCCGCTCGGGACTTCGTTCCCGTGGGAATTCGGGAAAATTATGTAGCCTATATGTTACTCAGGAATAATGTAGCATCCTAATGGTGAAAGAATTTTTGAAATCTTTCATACATACAAAAATACTAATCTTTCCTCTTTATAATATTAATATAGATTGCACTTCTTTAGGTAACGGAGGCGAGCACTTCAAAAATTCCCACAGGAAACGGAGGTCCCAGTAGAGCACATAGCCCAATGGTGCTACACTTCCTTTGAATTAATTCAATATAAAAAATACAGTTTCGAATCACGGTTGGGGGCAAGACTTCTTCCTTTATATATATTTTTTTATTTTGCTATACGTAACCGAATTTGCGGACGGAAACTAGTGTATTTGAGTATAATTAAATCGTCGGCCAACTAATGCCTAAGTTTTTAAACCACCAAATAGTTCCTGTCTTTTTTGAGACAGTCGTACCCTCCAAAGCACGAAAACGCTTGTGTTTAATTGCCACAATGGCACCTAGAAACGTGCACTGTCCCGTGTAACTTCCTTTACTTTACTTATTGATTCCAAGCAATGAGCGCCACTGAAAGTTTACCTAATCAAAGGAAACGATTCCATGAGTTCTAACAACGAATTCATCCCAAAAATTATGTCAAGTCACAAACAACACTACATCTTAATTTGCTCTAAGAAAATTTGTCCAAACGCGTCACATCCTCACTATGTTTTAACGCGAATAATTCTTTAATTTCCTTAGATCTCTAGACAAGTGAGCGTTGTCCACATTTCAACAAAGTTGATGTGATTGGGATACTTCCATCATTTAAATTAAAACATAAAACTTAGCGATCGAACGAGAGATCAAAGGAATACAATTAGCAGGCGGGAGACATTTCTTGTTGATTTGGTTCCGTACATTTAAAGCTCTGTTTTGTAGAGCTATACAATAGAAAATCCAAAATCAAATTAAAAAGCGGAAAACTTTAGTAATTAGTTGCGCTGTTTGACATCTTTCAAAATGAAAGTTTCATATGAATAATATGATGTACTTGACATATTTGAAATAGAGCTGCGCATTAATCAAAATCTTGTTAATTTTAAATTTTGATTTTATTTTTTTCACAAATTTGTAACTATTATCCATTCCAACAAACCAACTACCCAAAGAATACAAGGTAAGATAAGATAAATCTTTATTAATTGAAATAATGTACACAAGTAATCAAAATACAAACTAAATAAGTATGAACTTAAAAATAACAGAATCAAAAATATTTTACGTAGGAGTCCAATAGTCGCACGGTATTGTATACATTAAATTGTGCCTATCAACCGGTGCTGACTCAGCATAAACCTACATAAATGCAGCGGTGATTTTCAGTCATACAAGACATTTTTGTCGGACACGAAACTAGTAGGTACTGTATATATTTTTACATATCTCTTGCTCTGTAAGTAGTCACTTACTTCCCTGAATGCCGGGGTGTATGGATATCATTACAGCATAGGTTTCAAAACCTACCATGTAATGTTAACATTACAGCATAGGTTTTGGAATTTGAAAAAAGAACTGTCATACTCAATACTGCAAGAAGAATATTTTTAAAAAGTAACTTTTTTTTTCTCGGTATCGATTATTTGCTCGAATCGGAATCAAGACAATTTATATAAGAATTTATGAAGATTTTATTTTAAATATCGAACTATTTGTTTCGCAGTCACATCGTATGTTAGTTGAAATCGATTTAAAAATCAAACTGGTCAGTACGATTTGACGCGCTTGCGTGCCATAAAATCGTGAAGAGTAAAAAAGGCAGTCGACTAGCTAGGCGCGAAATTTAATTAAATACACATGTTTCTCTTTAATAAATGTTCATAGAAACCTGCTTTCTTGTTTTTTTACTTACCTCACAATCGATATGTAAAGCAGAGTGTTTATCTCGGGTGTAAGCATCAATTGCATACTCGGGCTAATTAGCGCCCTCGCTGCGCTCGGGCGCCAAAAACCTCGTATGCAATTGATGTCATACAGCCCTTGGTTAACAATCTACTATTACATCATTTGGTCATGTATGTATCCCGTTCCGTAAATATCTCGTTCTATCGCATAACATCAATACGGAAGGCAGAACGACATCGACATTGCAAAATGATCTCACGCTTTCATGTTAGCCCGGCAGGTGATACAGTAGAGCGACGACCATTTGACCACCGTGACCCTGATATAGAGGAATTAGCTATCCAGATCTGTCAAAACATACCGCGAATGAGAAATAGGAAGATAAAAAACAATAAACGTTACACACTCAAAGGCCCACACTAAGGTTTTTCCTTGTGCTGTGGGTGCCTTGGAATACACATAAAGACAGACACGAACACCCATGACCCGAGAACAAACATCTGCTTTTTACACAAATATTTGCCCCGATTGGGAATCGAACCCAGGACCCGCCGATCAAGAGAGTAGAACGAATTCTAATTTACAGCTATTACAAAGCCCCCTTTCAGGTAGAGAACCCAAATTAACAAAATTTATTTCGGACGGAAACAAAATATAAAATCCCCAATAAATCGTATAGGAGCCCGCCTTTTCTTGATATTTTCTACGAGAAATGCCAATAAAACTATAAAATTATTGCACGTAGTGTCGTGTAGTTTCAGACACAACGAAATAAACAAGAATTTTTTATATTTTATGAATTATTTTATTATAATTTTGGTACAATCAAATCTTTGTCGAGTTATACTTCGCTGAAGTAGGTTTGATAGTTCTTGAGCTTTGGAATTTCCAAATTTTGATTGTATACTTTGCTTCTCTCTGAAATAACGTTTTTTGAGTTTTTTTTACATAAAACTTGTTTAAAGATTTTTTTTTTCAATTTTGTGTTTTATTAAATTAGCTACTGAACCAAATTCTGCAAAAAATATATAACTTTTTTGAGAATTGCATAATAAATAGTCCACCATTGGGGAAAGTTATTCAGTTTAATGGGTACAATCATCCCCTACATTAAGTCACCCTTTAAGTTATTCATATTAAATTCCTAGAAAAGAATACATCTGTACCTTGTCAGCATGATAACTACCGTACAACAGTCGCATAGAGCCAATAATATTACGAAAACCAGCTTTGACACAAGTATCAAGATTGTTCTTTCAACGCGTCAAGAATTATGAGTTATGGCCGAGGCCTGCTCCCATACGACACGAATAAAATTATATCCAGAGACTAAACTATTTATAATATTATAATAATTTTCCGCCCCAATTATTCCCATGCTGACACATTTTATTAGTATATATACGATTGTTATGCTTACGTTCGTTTAATAAATAATTTTTATAATTTTCTCTTCGTGACGAAAGTGTAAACAGCGTTTAGGCTGGCGATAAACGATGCAATTTAATTGTGTGACTAACACAATCATTCAGAGATAAGCTAACCTTTTGTGTCGTATTTCTATTTGTTATTTTATGTAAATCTGTCATAAGTGCAAAGAACAAATAAATAAATAATATGTATGTAAAAGTCAGTTTTTGTCAGTTAGGAGTTGTTAATACATCCCAGTCGATATCATACATCTCATTTAAGTTGTATAATTGGTTCCCTTCAGTTTGATGTAAATACTTTAATATAACTGTAACACCTACTTTCAACTGCATGACTATATACCTAGAAAGTACTTACATAATATCTAGTGCTACTTTATCTTTTAGCATAAGGTTTTAAGTGGCTGTGATAATTAAACAAATAATGTCTACAAATCGACAACCCAGTAATAATTATATAGCATAATACACAAAGTTGAGTTATATTGTTGGCTATGTTTTTTTTTCTATTAGAGTCTGTAAGAGTTTGCAATAAAAAATTAACACAAACACAAAAATACGAAATACGGGACTTATCAAATCAAGTCGTTTCGGGTGTGGACAGCCTTCTTCAACTAGATTATATAAATTATTTAATTACTGTGCGATTAGGTAGACAGGAACATTCATGTTTATATAATATCAATAGTTATGTACCTGTTTTCAACGTAACTTTGCGTTTAAGACATTTTTCTGTCATTCTCGTAAGTTTAAATTAAAATGCTATCTTTATGACATTCCTGTATTTATTTAAGGAATCGCCTAGACCCCATTATAATACTATTTCTGTGTCTTAAATTTAAATACATTTTTTTAAATTATTGACCACTTCTTTCTATTGACTCAGGGTAAGCTCATGTTTAAATAAATATTTTTGTTTTACGTACCAACCCAGTGAAATGCAGAAATTGAGATAATAAGTAGTAATAATAATAATAAGTAGTTTATTTTCTGCCACAAAATTTGCCTATATAATAGTTATATTAAATACATAAAAATGCACTTTAGTTGACAAAATTTTGTGGGAGACTGGTGCCTAAACTAAGCCGAAACTTGTATGACCTTATTTGGAGATGACCTTATTTGGAATAACGTCATTTCAATTTCATGCAATTCCTCAATTTCAATTCCAGTCATGCACTACCCTCATCCACCGGCTTCCTGCAATCTTTAACAAATCGTCAGTCCACCATGTGGGAGGCCTTTCTACGCTGCACCTTCCGGTACTTTCTGCTCCAACAGTTCTATAGCATTGCTAACCTAAAGTGGCAGTAGGCAAGGTTTTGGTTCTCCTCTGGATCTCCCCATTTCTGATTCCATGGTGCAAAGAAACTTCGAACATAGCCCTCTCCATTGCTTTCTTATGAGGCCCAATGGAAGCGAACGACATAAATATGTCCAAAAAATTAGCACATATTTATGTTAGCTATGCTGGGCGTCTTTCTGACTGGCATTAGTTTCACTAGTAAAATCCAAATATCATCATTGTTTTAGAGTAAATAGTTAAAGAGGAATTACTGCTAAATTTAGTCTTAACAAGCGTAAGCTAGAAATAATTTCAACTGAATAACAAAGTCTAAAAAGCCTCGTCTACATGATTACTAAAGAAGATTGCACACAGTGTACGAAGGAAGCCTTGCAATTACGTTATATCACCTTAATCAAAGGCAGGAAGTGAAGACTTAGCCTTACGTATTGTCGTTATGTTGGAGATTATTAATGTTAGTATGCACTGAGAGATAAGTGGTAAGTATATTAACATTCTTTATTTACAGTCAAATTATAATTAAATCTAGAATATGTAGCTAAAGCTAACATGAAACAGTGTAATGTATTACTACATAATGAACATTGTGAATGTTTCATACTATCATAATGATTGTGGTCATACCATGAAATTTATTGTTTTTTTATTACCTTCATTTTTATAGAAACTCGCTGTCTTTTAAAGAAAATAAAGAAGAATTACAGATTTTACTAAAAATAGACAATAATATTGCCGATTTTTAGAAAAATCTATTATATCTATTATATTTTATATAATATCTTAATATAATAGATATGTTATATCTATTATATTTACTAGCTAGAGGATGACCGGGACTTCGTTCCCGTGTAAATTTCGTATAATCCATCTTTGTTCTTTATCTAAATTATCAAAGACACTTTAGGGCTGAATTTTAACTTTCAACGTCCAACAGTGAGTCCAGGACCTTCAGTTTTAAATATTCACAAATTTCTAAGAAATTTCTTCATTTTGATTTTAATCATGGCTATTTTCGTCAGAATGAAGACTTAAGCCACACTTTAAATACCCGACACACCTAACTTACTTTATTTTACTGAAATAAATTTAAAAACGGATCAAATACTACTTATTCTAAGTCTACAATCTCTACATAGGCTTGGTTCTTCCATTATTTACTTAGGTAACCATTCAAAGGCAAATCTATTGAATTTTTCTCAATAACCCTCAGTGTATACCCAACCTAAAGCTAACATTGAAGAATTAGCTCACTTTTCTGGATAATACAGTGTAATCCCACTCTTATTACACCCAGCACCCTCTTTGAATGGACCGTGCTGACGTTTGTTGTTACCGATCTTTTATTTATTAGTGGCTAATATCTATGCCCCTCGTATTTTCATATTCATGTTTAGGTAAGTACTTTTAAAAAGTAACTTCTAAAGGACTACGCATTAAAACTTAGACATCTGACATAATTTATCCTTACTAATCCTTACTTCCTTACTAATATTATAAATGCGAAAATAACTCTGTCCGTCTGTCTGTCTGTCTGTCCGTCTTTCACGCCTAACCTACCGAACCGATTTTGATGAAATTTGGTATAGAGATAGATCAGAGCCTGGGAAAGGGCATAGGCTACAATTTATCGCACAGTTGAGCACGATGTAACCTGTAGTCCACGCGGGCGGAGCCGCGGGCGGAAAGTTAGTTACATATGAACCATATGACCGACAGTGAATTATTGGTATTGTCTACTTCATCTTAACATTGTCAAACCCGTAATATTGTAATTTGACTTAGTAAGATTATAAACTCTCGGTACCTACTTTGTAAACTGCCTCATTTTTTTTACATTGACAGACTTTTTTATAACATTAATGCAGCCTAACCTAACCGAACCCAAAAATGCCTAACCTAACTTATCCTAACTGCATGCAGGCGGCCTTTAAAGTTTTGTAAACTTACAATTATACTAGGCAAATTGTAATATCGCGGGAGATCATAATTTTAGTAGTTAAATTGTAATGTTACCATTTTTAAGGTTCCGTACCCAAAGGGTAAAAACGGACCCTATTACTAAGGCTCCGCTGTCCGTCCGTCCGTCCGTCCGTCTGTCACCAGGATGTATCTCATGAACCGTGATAGTTTATTACAGTTTTCCGGTGACACCTATATTCCTTGGAATCACGGGCAATTAAGCCGTTAGACCACCGATACTCTTTTTGTACTCTAGTATTCAAAACATGACAATTTCCATTTCCTTCAAGTTTTCTCAAATCCGCATACAGTATCCCACTCCACTCGAACCCTCACAAAGCAGGAAAGGGGAAGCCGTCATAATCCTTAATATTGAGCTCTCCATCATAACGCGGAGCAACCACAAAGGTGACGTAATAACCCGCGCTAATCCCCTATTGTGGCGCCACCTCTTGACGGATTACCGACAACTTCAATGGAGATTACTCCCCCGGCCGCTAGAGGACGCTTTGTTCGAGCCTTTATTGGAAAAGTTATTGTGAAAGTAATTTGTTTTTGGATTTTCTCTGTTTTCGTTTTGTTGGAGTTTTGAATTGATTTTGGCTTGAATAGAAAGAGGGATATTATTTTCTTACGATTAAAAAAGGTATAAAAGGATACAAAAGGATACCGTTTGTAATTACTGATTTACAGAACGTGTACCGTGGGTAATTTTTGTTTTAAATCTTTAATCAGATGATTTTAAAACGCTTTCTAAAATGTTGATCTGACCTAAACTAAGTAACTACAAAAATGAAAAAAAAAAACATATTTATATTGAGTGTCTTTAAAATAATAGGTCTTTACCTATGAAATTGCCGTTTTTCATACAATATTTTTGGAAAACTGAATTTTCCATACTAACGTTTTTAGATTTTTCTCGGGAACGCGAAATCCAAATTTAGCAAAATTTTGTGGGAAGGTTTGGACAACATTAAGTTAATTTTCATCATACTTACTTTATTGAAAGTGGTAACTGTAACAACGGTACAGCCAAAATAAGCAATGAAACGGACAACGGATAAAACGAGCTATATTTGAGCTTGTTTTTCAGCAAAAAATCTAAAGTAAATATGTATTAATTTGTCTCAATATCTCCGTTATATGGCCAAGGTTTTAAATAAAAACAATTTTAGTAATAGCTGTTCAATCAAATAAATTATGAATAAAATAAATCTTGAGAAAAAATCAGCAATTTCATAGGTAAAGACCTATTAGTTACAGAAAATTAAGGATATGTATTATCCCAAGGGAACTTGCGTCAAGTTCATTCTAATTTGAACCTTATTATCAGCAGACAAGATACACGTCTGGATACTAAGTAAGGGAACAAACTGTATTTTTTTAATGTATACGCTCACGCCTGTAATCCCAATCCGGGGTAGGTAGAGCATCAGTAATCCTAGAACCAGTTGCTATCACGTGTGACATGAATTGTGAGGTTTGTCAAGTGGAATATTTTTTAAACAGACTATATATCTACAGATAAAACTATGTCAAGTTACAGAATTGGTCACTATTTGTTAACTACACGCACGTAGGTATACGGGTGACTTTAAATTAGTTAGTAAAAAATTTACCGAAGGAATACTGAACAACTTTACCCAAGGAACGGAGGTCGAAATTGGAAGAAAAAAATTCCCCTCTGATTTTGTTTTGTATCGGGAGTCGAAAATTCTTTTTGAGAATTTCGTATAGGTTTTTTGGAGAAAGTCGTTCAGTTTCATGGGAAGAATCAATCAAAATTTTTGCAACTAATCCCATATAAGACATTCTCAGTCTCAACCTCAACATGAGTTGGTTGATGTGCTGCCAAGTGTAATTGGGCATTTTCAAAAAAAATGACGCCTGCTCAAAAATTTGTATAAATTATTTTTTGTGATATTTTTTGTAACTAATAATGATGCAGATCTGTAATATATTTAATGAAGCTTCATAAAAATAGAAAAGTTTTACGTTTATTGCAGTAATTACTGAATAATCGTAAAAAATCTGGAACAACAAGGAAAGTTTAGCTCAGTTTAGTTACAATGTTTTTTAGGGCTGGTAAATGATCAAACAATCATTTACCAGCCCTAAAAAACGCTTGCAAAATAAATAAAAAACAATGCACATATATCCTGCCATTCGGAAAACCCATCAATAATCCCCCCTCCCCACCCTTTACAAATTGCGTCAGAGGGTGTCAAGCCTAGCGCAATTATTGGCCCGATCCATCATCGCTGACGTATAACACAACTAAATAATTTTCGGGTTGAACATTTAATTCTATAGGGTAAAACATTAGGGTAAAAACAACGAAGTGATGGAAGGTACTTGTCCCTCTCATGAAATGATTAACCATTATAAAGGACTTGATTTTCAACACGGCTCCGATTCTGTAACTTAAGTTGTGTGTCGATGGAATCGAGGCCGTTTTATCTGTTCAGGTGGCGAAATTGAGAACTATTTGATTTTTATTAACTTGCTGACAACCACCCCGACCAGCAGCGCCACCGCCAACCGAACGTAAAGTTGCAAACTTTACCTACCTAGCAACTGAAAATTTTGTTGGTGGTGGCACCACCTGTCAAAGCAGCCGACATTAGATGTATGAAAACTGTACTATCCAACTGTACCAAGGGCAAGAAGTGGAAATTTGGATTGTTCTCAATTTCGTCACCATAAAATGGCGACCATTCCATCGACACACAATTTAAGTTACAGAATTGGGGCCCGCCTGGCCAGGACCTCGTAGTTCTACTAACCCTATCAATATTAAAAACTTGACAGTTTGTGAATATGGGTGATGGATAGATGTTTATTTCTCCTGCACGCAAAAACTACTGAACGGATTTTGATAAAACTTTACAGTAATATAGCTTAGATATTAGAATAACACTCGATCTTCTTAAATTCTTTCGAAAACAAAGTCCCGGGCAAAAGGTAGTACGTATTATAAATGTGAAAGTCTGTTTATTTGTTTGTCCTTCCTTCACGTTGCAACAGAAATACCAATCGACGTGATTTTTTGCAAAAAGATGGTTGCAGGATATAAGAGTGACATATGCTACTTTTCCACATTAACGAAGTTGGGAGCGGATAGCTATTTTGCAGTTGTTTCCAATTATGTTATGACTACCATTCCGCCCGGGACTTCGTTCACGTGTTTAATTCGGGAAAATTATGTAGCCTATGTTACACAGGGATAATGTGGTACCGGAGCCTATTAAGTACAAAGTACAAACAAACAAATAATAAAATCATTTCTCTTTATAATATTAGTGTAGATAAATGTAGAATCAATCATATCTTTAGTTATCTCATTATTATTGTTTAAATTTAAAAATCTCTTCAAAGTCACTCAAGTACACTCACGCACATAAACTGTGTTTTAAGAAAATTTTAACACGTTCTACTGACGTGTTTTAATCGAATTTTGCGCAAGCGTCGAAAATTTGCCGTATTTTTACACGTAATTACCAATTAGTGAGCTTAAAATTTGCAAGCGTTTGTATGAAAAGCAAATTTTATTGTGCATTCTGAAATACAAATGTTGATGTTGTAAGTTTGAAATTCATAATTTATTGAATTCATACCAAGACATATCCGATATACTCGTATACTTTAAATTAAATTAGTTTGCAAAACTTTCGGGAATTATTCTTCCCGTGAAACGGGAATTATTCTTCAATGCACCACTTTATTAAGTTTTAATTGAAAGTATAAACATTTCATTATTTGTTTTACAGTAATACAAACAGTAGGTTTTTCTGTAACTCAATTTCGTTACAGATTCTTAGTTTTTTGTTTATTTCAGAACCAACGCAAGACGATTTAAAACTAAATAATAACGTTATAAAATTAATAAAATGTGCTTGAATAGTGTAAACAAAATGAGAAGACGGACTAGGAACGCAAGGAATGGGACAGAAGCGATTTAGCGTGTCTACTTGACAAAACAAAAAATATTTTTTAGTATGCAACTATTATCATGGCGGTTAAGGGGAAGTGTTACCCAAATCTACCCTCAGTTAGCACTTTTCGGTTTTTTTGACAATGCATAGTCAATGGTTTGACAGTACATAGTGTGATAGAGGAAATTCTCGCTTGATAAATATAAACTGGTAGTTTCAAAGAACGTTTGATAAATCTTTACTAATATTATACAGAGGAAAGTTATTTTTAAACACGTTGTTTAACATGTTTGTTCGCATGAAACTTAGCCCAGAATTATACATATACCTTTTACATTATTGTATACAGTACCCATCCAAGCCACCGAAAGAAAGCATCTCCAAAAGATCCTAAGCATGCAAATTAGGACCCCCAAAGCGCAAAAATTTAAAGACATTGTACCTTAATCAGTCATGCCCTTAACAAAACCGACCGCGTCACATTTCGAAGAGTTATAACAGCGCATACGCAACACACAACGCCATTTGTCCGCCGTCAACAATGCGAAGATATATTACTCTGATACACATATTAATTGGCCAAATCAAACGATTAATTGTCTGTTTATCTATCCCAATTACTTATATTATGGTCTATGACGTCAAATGATGGCTATTTTGAAGTTGTTTCGGTGGTTTATTTAGATTACTGAAAACGACTGATGAAAATCATGTTTTTTTTCTCTTTCTCCTAGCGTGTTGTCCTGTTTCTCAGTGTACGCTTGACCATGGGGTCCAGGATAAGGCAGGTAAATGAAAATGATATCATTTTGTAATTATTATTTTTTAAACTACAATTTTGACGAGGCTTGGGGCGCCTAATTGCGCTCTTGACAGCCTTATAAAAGACTTTAAAAAAAGCCATGAAAATCGAGCAGCATTCGTTAGAGCTACTAAAATATCCGTGGAGACATTTTTCCACAACAGTGGTGTTTTCAAAACAACTCAAGTATCTCCACCTCGAGGCTACAATCCAAGAGAAGGTTGAGTAAGTCGACAGTTTACCACAGTAACTGCAATTCACAGATTATTTTTAACTCTAATATTGTTTTCAATTATGAGTAACAATCCAGAATCCGAAAAAATATCTTTATATAAATATTTTATGTTTTACAAAAATCAAAAACAAAAAGGGAAATGTGTCGAAAAAAAAATATTTTCGTAGATTTTTTAATTTTACATTGTGAAACACATTTATGAAAAAGTATTTGAACGAAAATCCGGATTAGTAAATCCGTTACTAAATGTTCAAACATTTAACAATGTCATCCAGAACAAAGGAACTTTTCTAACAAATTAGAGTTTTCTTAAATAAATCATGTTTTTGTTACGCTGTAATCGGGCTTTTAGGGTTCCCTCCGTCTTCGTTTTGTAACAAAGTGGAATAGGATCTTTTTGGCCAAGTACTCGTGCCAAGCTAGAGAGATCTATAGCGTTCTATTTATCTTAATTTACTTTCTCTTCATTGTCATACTTATATGAAATATAAAATTTATGTATCAAATAGGAAAAGACCAACATCAAACTCTCCATTGCATACAGATACAGGGCATCGTACGATATGAAAATAAAATACCTCAATTAGTAAAATATTTCCACGGTGGACTGGGAGTGAAAAAAACCTTGAATGTGACAGTAAAGTGAAGGTTTTTTCTGTATCGTGGGCAAAAGGTGTATAACTTACCACCACTAAACACATGTTTCATCTAATAACCACTTAGTCTTAGAGTATATGTCAAATGTGGCGCGTATAAATAGAATAAAATATTTCAGACAAACATAATACAATACGGTGATAGATATTATATTCAATACGTATTACTTATATTCTATGCTTTTATTCTAAAAACTGACAATTTGCTCCCATTCCAAAGATACAGAACCCCTTTGAAATCACTTTGTCTTAGCCACAAAAAATTCCTTTTTAAAATTTCAAAATAGTGACGTGCCACTATAAACATAGCGCGGCTGGCATCCAAAATGTCAAAGTATGCTTCTCTTGACAACTGCCTTGACATTGTAATCTTACGGATTATACTACTGGAAAATCTGGCATTTCTTGTAAAAGGCGGGATTATTTTTGTCTTTGTCTTGATAAATTCTTCTCTGCATTGTTTTGATATATTTGTTAAGTATTTGTTCGGTTTTACTTTATCTAGTAATAATTTGTCTAGGTATCTTTCCTATAAGTAAGGTCGCTACTTTTTTATCTAACTAACTACAATTTAGACTAAGTAGTTCTTTTATTTATCTTATTTTCATTTTTAATAGTGAAAGTTATCATTTTGTTTTCGACCCAAAGTTAATGTTATTAGTTCAGATTTTAATTACACTAAATGTATCATAATCATAAATATTTATTTTGTATCCAAAACTGCTCACACACATTTGCCAACTTCAGCTTGTAACAATATTTTGACCAACTCATCGCAAAAAATTCACTGACAATATTTCACTGACTGCATTCTCAAAAAACAATAAACTGCATCTTCAAACAAAGGTAATAAATAATCAAATTTAAAACTCACATTAATTCTCAACAAAAATTCAAATTATAAAAATATCATAATCCCATAATTCATAATAACGAATACCACGCGCCATAAATAAGAATAAAATAAAATTTAAAAGGGTGATTTTAAAAACAATGCGTTGAGAGATTTAAAAAAAACAAAACAAGATTATGGGTGATTTGTCACTCATTTGGAGCTGTGAAAATTCTCACTGTCATCGTTGGGATCATCAACGAAAATCAGCTGTCAATGCGCAACCCTATTGTCTCTGACAACAATAGTCTTTTTTTTACTCTCTACCAAAAAGTCATAGTTACTTTGCGCGACTAACTAATTAGAACCTTAAATAAAGATAACTAGAGTTGAAATTTGAAATGAGAAGTAAGAGAGATATTCTGAAAAAAAATAAGACACGACATTAAATTCGCTCAGAAATAACCCAAGAATTTTCAAGTGTAGATTGAATTGTTTCTAGTTTTAAAAACAATGGCCGACTTTATTTCTGGGTTGGTTAACAATAGTGACAGGTGCTGATTTGTAACTGATTCCTCGGATACCAGAATAGCGCGACACGTCAAAACAATTGCGTTAAATGAAAAGAAATGGCTTTTGTTATTTTATTATGTGCCGCTAATTTTCTAACAAATATTTCGCGTCTCTTACGCAAATTCTTACTATCAATTACTTTTGTGTTTAATTTAGTCTTGTTTAAAATATTTTTAGAAGAGTTTTTTTCTCCAACTGTTTTGTTAAATTTTTTGAATTTGAAAATTATGATATTTAAGTGTCTTGAGTATTTAAATAGAGATTATAAAACTATTTATGACGCAAATTACAATAAAACTTCCATTCTAAGCTTCGTTTAACTTAAAAACAATAAAAGACAGATTTTCCACAAATTTTCTTTCAAAATCTTCATTAATTTATCGTGTTTGTTATTTGATGGAACAAAAACATAACTTTCAAATATTTTCGCTCACTAATATGACGTTTTGATATTATTTACGAAGTGGATAACAATAAAAATTTAATTTATTGCAACATGTGGCCACGGAACACTGGCAAAGAAAACAATAAAAAAATTAAAAAATCTTTTTAAACACCAAAGAAAAAAACTACAATGGCCCCTACATCACGCTATCGTTTATAATCGTTAAAATGTCGTCGCAATAAAAATATCTAGTTATTGTTAAAATAAACAATGGGCAAACGACAATAAAAAGCTGTAGAATAGCCCACAAAACGACTTTGTGGCTGAAGTGTGAAAATATAGAGCAAGTTGCAACAGAAGTGTTTTTAAAATTCAAGACTTTTATTTGAGAAAAAAAATCACCCTTAATTCAATTCATTTTTTCGTAAAAAATAATTATTGTGTTCGAATGTCTATAACAAAAAACTAAAACATGTAAGACACCTACTAAAAACTATGGTCATAACATAAAACAATTACAAAAAAACTATCAAAATTCCTCAACACTTTAGTACTTAGCACTTTTCTAGCAGAAGAGCTTTAAGTTTATTTTTGAACGTACTAAATCAGTTCAAGATATTTTATAGTTGCCTTATTTAACTCGTCGTATCTGTATTTTTCATTTTATAATCTTTGACTAAACCAAGAAAGCGGTCTGCCAAAAATAGACGTTCAAAAATATTGAGGAGCGTTGAAAAATAGACGTCAAACAGAGAGAATAATAAGATGCGACGACAACACTTGATATCTGGGCCAGAGAGATTTTTTCTAACTCTTATGAGTACGGAGAGAAATTTCTTTTATGTATTTTGTTGCTCATATTCCATTCTAGACTTTGTTAAAACGCATGAGATTTTGGTGACTTGCAAAACTTTTACTTTTGAAATTTTTACTTTTTTTACCTGTTATTTTGCCTTTATGAACAGAGTGGGACTTTTTTAGTCCTCAACTAATGCTTGGTGACCACGTACCGGAGTTCAAGATACTACATGATATCCGTTAATGAAAATATTTTTTTCAATAATAGGTGACAATCGCAGGATTAAAAAAAAACAATATAATTTTAAAAAATCACCCTTATGTGGGCCATTACATATTTCTGCCACTGCTTCTCTACAAAAGTATACTTTTTTTTTGTTATTAACGAAATATTTTTTGTTCCAGGTATGTTCTGATACTTCGAAATAAAGGCGCATCAAACGCATTTTTAAAAATCATAATAGCAGCTTACACAGAAGAAAAAAAGAAAGAAAAATGAACTTTAGTAAAAAAAAAAAAAACACCGTTTCTTTTGTTACCTTATAACTTTTGTTTTATTTGTATAAGTAATCTTATATTTTCAATATGAAAATAAGTTAAAATTAAGTTTTTTTTTTAAATCACAAGATGGGTTAACTCTTGACCTCAATCTTGACCATATAGGTCAAAGATGAGGTCGACGATGGAGCGAGTTAACCCAGAAAATGCCTAAAAGGCACTGGTACTCCCACGCACCGACGGAACACAGCAAGCTGTTTGGCGTCGGACTTCGGTAGGAGGGTGGTAACGAACCAGATTTCCCTTTACAGAGCTTACCCGCATGAGACCATAGGACGACAACTCAAATTCAGAAAAAAATTAAGTATCGCTGCCTGGGATGGATTACTAGGAGGCAGGTCTCATTTGTGTTTCCTTAGTCGCCTCCTACGACACCCACGGAAAGAGATGAGATGGTGTTATTCTCAACTGATCACCACGCGGCTAAAAAACTATTAAAAATGTATAAAGTGTTAATTTATTTGGTGTTCTTTAAAAAGACTGTTGATGTTGATATCCCCACCCCTCAACTCCATAAACCGACAGGCGACGCAGGCGCATCATCATCCATCTCCCAGCGACCAGCTTGTTTATGGGAATGTTAACCGTGTTATTTCTTCGACCACCGCTGAAAACACGGGATGATTCGATGATATTAACATTTAGGTATTTATTTATAAATAAAACAAAAAAACAGAAATAAAAATTGAATCAAGTGGTAATAGATGTCGCCAGGTAACACGGGTAGTTGTAGTTTTAAATTCAAGAGCTTTTTTACGCTGTGATATTAAAATTCTTAACGCTAGTCATATTTACTTTCGTAAAATCCTTTCTTACCCCTTGCTTACACATTTAAAGGAAACTTTGTGCAAAATTTCAGCTGTCTAAGTTCAAGTTCTTCGGCGGGCGTTGATGATTAAGTGAGTCAGGACTGACCTCCAATTTTTTTAAGTTAAGAAAACTTTTTTTTGTTTTTGTGAATCCAATGTTGAGATTTTTGAGTGTTGAGATTTTTTATTTCATAATAATTGTCATTTTTTTTAATGGTAAGTTGATTCCGGCCGACGGCCGGTTTGGTCGAGTGGTAGTGATGCTGCCTCTTGATCGGCGGGTCCTGGGTTTGATCCCCAGTCGGGGCAAACATTTGTGTAAAAGCAGATGATGTTCGGGTCACGGGTGTTTGTGTTTGTCTTTGTGTGTTCCAAGGGACCCACGACACAAGGGAAAACCTTAGTGTGGGCCTTTGAGTGTATAGCGTTTATTTTTTTTATAAATGTACTGTAAAGTCAAGTCAAGTAAAGTCAAGTGTAAAGTCAACTTGGCAAGAGTTCCCTTCATAAGAGAAAATTTTTACATAGTATAAAATGAAGTCGCTTGCGCTGTCTATTCGCTTAGATCTCTTAAAGTAATACTCAACAAATTTTTATGTAATTTTCAGCAATAGATAGAGTAATTTATATGTATAATTCATTCCCGAAATTCCCACAAAAACGAAGTCCCGGGCGGAAAGTCAGTTCAAAATAAACAATCACTTAATCTGGTTAAACTTTTGTTGCTAACATTACCACATGTAGTCATTTTAAGGATCTTTATTGCAACAAAAAAAAACATCAGCCCGTATAAGAACACGGAACTCTATCTTGATAAATACAAGAAGTGCCGTGACAAATGGTAACAGTGTGTTTTTTGTATTTTTAGAAATAACATCGAGTTGCCCTGCCGCGGCGCTTGCGCACTACTAATTGGACACACAATACTTCTTCGCCCGTGTCGAGAATGGATGCAAAGACATAATGACTGACATTCGTGATAATTGTTCGTTGTTTCAGGATTTTTTAAAGAAAAAAGTCCTGAATACATTCACAATCTAAGTAGATTCTATTAAGCCTACTGTAAGGGTCAGTTGTTGTGCTTGGATCAAAAGCTAATCTTTTTTTAATTTTTTAACGTCAATAAATCTTTGTTATGCTAAAAAAAACTTTGTGGAAACTTTGTTTTTTTTGTATGTACAGATAAAGTATAATAATTGTATTGTACCTACAAATCAAAGAATAAAATGATGAATAAATGAGGCGAAGTTTCCCGAAAAAATCACAGGCAAGCAAGAGGAAATAATTTACTGTAGTTTCTTAAGATAAATTAGATGCACGAGAATTAAAATATTTGTTAGGGATAAATCTCACACAGCTTATATCTCTTAGTCTACTGAAGTGCTCAGTGAGGTTAAGCAACGCATGATCCTAAATGGGTGACCACAGTTGCGTTTCTTCCGTACTTTAAGCCGTCGGTCCCGGCTGTTGTCGATTGACTGTACTATACATCCGTTAAACCAAGTCATTTGGCTGTTAGGTTTAGGCGTCACTACATCCTGATTATAAAGAAAAGAAGGTATGGAAGGAGTTACGGATTTACATTAGAAACCACATTCTTTAACTAAATTCAATGTGCAAGTAGAAAGTGTAATTAATTTCAAGAAGCTATACTTTAGGTATAATAACTCTTTCCACAGGCACTTAGTGACTCAAAGCTAAATACCATTCTGTTGCAGATAAACATATCAATAAATAACACGGATTAGAAATGTGAATTTCAGTAACGATTGTGAAATAGAACTGAAAATTAAATGATATTAATGCATTAGTGAGTATTTAAACCAAGAAATAGTCTTCGCTACACAATGCATTAATTAAATGGATTAAATGGTTCATTCCTAAATTTATGAAAAAGCATCATTTATTCGAAAGACTTCGCGAAAATTAACAACCTAAATCAGGAGACTAAACTGATGAATCCCCCAGAAATATAGGTCATAATTTGAAGTCATACGATTAGCAATTGTATGATTGACTTGTTCTGTTCTGCAATGTTGTGCCCTCAACACCAAAGAAATAATAAACATAGAACAACAACTAAATGCATAAGTCGCGTAACGCATAACCTGCGTTAAGGACGTTCGGTCTTTATGAGATGAGTATAGATCTATTCTGCGGAACCGCAATGTAATTTTTACGGTAAGTACTATAAAAAGACACTGAAAGATTCACTTTCATCCAACCCAAACTATTGCACCTCCTTCTTCTTTCGTGTCGATGGCATAAATCATATTTTTTTGACCCAGTATTTAGTCACATCAACGGTCATAAGTTCTTCCTGAGTGTAGGTGTCCTTAACACAGATTTCCTTAACAATTTGATATATTCCGGGATTCCTACGAGAACAAGGTCCTAGAAGTGTACTTGCCAAATAATTTAAATACAAAAGCTACACTATAAGTTAAATAGTAAATAATATATTTTGACTTTGACTTAGAAAATAAATTTTCATAGTGCTCTTTACCTAAACAAGAAAATTAAAGAGCCGTCTCTCTTCTTAATACTTCACAAAGAAATAATTTCCTGAACACCACAAAACAGATTCTTAACAGAGTTTTCCAACAGGAAACGCATTAATATCTGGTTTCGCCGTGTTTGTTCTAAAAAACATTTATTTTAGTTCATTTTTGGTATAATTTATAGAACATCATTTTGTATGTGTTACACGAAATATAACTTCTCCTATTTCAATGACTATAGCAGCATTAGTACCTACATATCTGATGGCAAAGCTTTAATTAATTTGGTAGTTTATATTTTTATTTTATAAAGTGGTGTTGTTATAAAAGATACCAAGAATTTGTAGCACTATTTAACCATCTGCCTAGTTGCTTATTATGAAATATTCAGCTAATGTTCATAAGATATTCAATCAACAATTAACAGCTAACTAGAAATTTGACAATATTCTTCATTATCATATATTTTTTTCGAGTTTTTGTCAGATTAGATTCTCACGGAGAGAACAATATTTTAACAAAATAAAAATACTGGTCGAATTGAAAAGCCATAACTTCCTCAACTCTAATATTATACGACTTACTGTAAAGATAGTATAAAGTGCTTTTTAACTCCGTATTATCAAAATCCCATGACTTAATAAAAAATAATTAAATAGTAAAAAAGCTAATTAATCCCGTTTTTTAATCCTAATAAAATCACGCTTTAATTATTATTGTCCCCCTATAATATGTTAAACTAAATTCTACTATATTGTCTACTGTGTGTAAAGATAGTAGCATTTTTAGAACTATAAAGATAGTGAAAATGCCATTTAGTTTTATTTTTTTATAACTATTGTGTAAACGCTATGGGTGGGCCAACGAGAGTGACCATAACTTCTACCGTCTTCGGAACGTCCTAGTTTAATGTTACATTTACTTTTGGTCAAGCCAGTTCCAGAAAACTTTTGCACAACTTCGTAATTTTTATGCTTGGCGATGGTGGACGGATTAGCAAACGCAGTGAATTTTTTTTATGCATTTCATTTGTATTAAAGACACGGTTCGTACAAAGCGCTTGGTACTTTCTACAATCTTTGTAACACATGAACAGTATGTTTGTAACTCTTCATTGCAAACCCTTACAGAATAAAAGAGAAAAAACACAGCTATTTGCAAAAGCCGGACTTATTCCGGAAGGGATTTCTTCCAGGCTACCTAAGAGATCGTAAGAGAGAAACAAGGTGCTGGCTTTCTTAACAGTACTTTCTTTAATTTATGAAAAGCATTTTATTTTTGAAATATGTAGTGATGATGATGACAAAACAATAGCACATTGTAACTAGAAACTGTAATAATAATATTCATATCATGCATTTAAAAAATAAAATTTAAGTGAGATTTGCACCATGTCAGCTGTCGAATACGTACAAATTCATGTAGTTTGATAGTTGATTTTACTTTGGCGATTATAAAATAATGGTGCAACTAACACCAAGTGAAACGACACAACATAACCGAAACTTTGTCCTAAGATTTAACCGAATGCATGGTGACTATACCTGAAAATCTATTTTAGTAAAGACATTGACTCTTGCCATAAATAAGAAGTTTTCGGACAATTAATAACAGGAGCTTCTAACTTGAGATTATGGCTATTTCGGGGTATGTCTACATGGTGATTCTTTAGATATTGTGCACGAGAAATTGGGCAAATAAAGTGCCAATGATCACGTTTTCGTAACTGCAGAAGCGTTTTTAAATTCTTATTTAACGAAATGGTAGGATAAAAACTTACCTTTTAAACATTCATGTCTTCTTATTTAAGCTATTATTAACTCTTTATACTCCTAGGAAAATCGACATTTATAAATAAATAAACTGAAACCTAACGATGCTGATAATTTTGATGAGAAAACTTTGTGCATTGAAAATAAAACTCGGAACAGTTAATAACCAAAAAAGTCTTTATTTCAGACTAGATTTCCGCCTGCGGGTCCTCCCGCGTGGAGTATAGGTTATATCGTGCCCAACTGTGGGATAAAATGTAGTCTATGTCCTTTCCTAGGCTCTAATGGGAAAGGTACCAAATTTCATCAAAATCGGTTTAGTTGTTTAGGCGTGAAAGAAGGACAGACATACAGACAGACAGAGTTACTTTCTAATTTATAATATTAAGTAAGGAAGTAAGGATTAGTCTGTTTGCAAAGATGCAGTCTTTCCCCTATAAGAATAGTCAAGAAACTTTGTGTAAAAAGCAGATGTTTGTTCTCGGGTCATGGGTGTTTATGTCATGGGTGTAGGTATGTTTCTAGGGACCCACAACACAAAGCAAAACCTTAGTGTCGGCCTTTAAGTGTGTGGCGTTTATTAATTTATTATTGTTAAGATTTTGGTATGTAAAGTACATAACCCGTTCTACCAAACAGTATAACATTAGATACAGAATTTGTATCGCACGGCGCGTAAAAGAGTGCGCGACGGGTCAACAGCACATCAGGTTACCACAAAATGTCAAATTTCCCCAATGGATAGTAAACTCTAATACTTTGAGATAAAATTGAAAATCGATTGAAGAAATTTGACAGGTTTGGATAGCATGATGTGCCGTTGTCCCTGTACAATTTGTAATATAGTCTAAGTAATTTTTACCATAGTCTAATTTGTACTAACAATTCTCTCGTGTAACTATTACTTAAAAATAAAACGGAAGTACAGGGTCAAATTTGGAGTAATAGCAATAAAAGTCAGTAAGCCGTGTAATTAGTTCGAATGAATTGCAGAATTTGAGCCGACGACGGCTCGGCGTTTAAGAAAACATTGTTAATAGGTTTAGTTTGAAAGTTACTTAAATAATGGATAGAGGTGGGCCTGTTAATTGTAATTTTGTTTAAAATTAACGGAGAGGAGAAAATAAAAAAATATGCTTAATGTTCCATAGTATTGTTTTGAAGTCTCGTTAGGGACCATCCATAAATTACGGCACACCTTAAGGGGAGGGGAGGGGGTTGACAAAGTGTGACATTGTGTGACAAGGGGGTGGGAGGGGTCAGAAGTTTCGTGACGTCACATTTCAAAATGTGTTATGAGTATCAAGACGCGTTAACTATTAAAGACAAACTTAGCCTCCTCAGTCCCAAGCACTTTTTTTCGTTTTTACTTTGGTTAAGACAATTAATTTTGAGTTCCGAAAAAAAATAACAACTCTATTAACTACTGCTTTTATTAAAAAATTACAAAAAACGGAAAATATGCAAAATATGTGACGTCACGCTAGGGAGGGGGGAGTCTTTCAAATGTGACCAGCAGCTGTGACAAGGAGGGCAAGGAGGGGGAGGGGGTCAAAAAAGCATGAAATCCGTGTGACGTGATTTATGGATGGCCCCTTAGGGTAAAATCTATCGCGGTCAAATGTCAAAAAAGTGTCGGAATGACAACGCCAGAGAGCGAGGAAGCCTTTGCGCGAGTTTGTCGCGGGCTGTGCTAGCTTGCAGAGCAGTCAAGTACTGTCGTCACAAATTTGTAATAATTAGTTATTAGTGGTACTGATCACAAGTAAGATCAATAATAAGGGAACCACGACAGACGGGCTAGCAGTGTATTTCTGATAATTATGTGGAAAACATGGCTCAGGACAAAATAGTTGGAAGAAAAAAGAGACAGGCTTCCTCCTGAAAACGGACATTGACAAATAACCTACTATTTTTTTATTTCATAAGTTATATTTTTTGTTCCTAAAATTATTTTACTATAAGGTTCGCTCGAATATTCGATTACTTGCATAAAATATTCATACGTTTTCGCCTACTAAACGCATTCGTAACTTCTGCTCTAGTTACATAAGAAAACGTTGTTAAGAAAACATCTCTAAGTCCAATTGTGACGGTTGCATGAGTTGCTAAAAACTTTGACAGAATGTTTTCAGGTTAAGTACTTTACACTCTTAACCCTTTCCCTGTTCATATTTGTTTAAATGGCTAAGTAGTTTGGGGTTCTTGTTTCGTATGTTTAGAAAGTAAATACAAATTTACTTCTATTGTGACTTTCTAATCTTTTAAAAAAGTTGGTTTTTTTTTTCAAAGAAAATTTTTGTTCCAAAAACATTTTTTTCATTACATTTTCTTTAAATTAGTTTTACCGTTATACGACAAAAAGCTATGACATTTACCATTATAAATGCGAAAGTTTCTGAGGATGTATTACACTTAATTACACACTTTCACGCTCAAACGGCTGGACCAATTGGGATAAAATTTGGTATGGAGGTAGCTGGCACCCTGGATTAATACACAGACTACATAATTTTCCCGAATTCCCACGGGAACGAAGTCTTGGGCAAAAAGCTTGTATCACAATAAAACCAAAACACAACCAACAATATGAATAACTCTAACGAAACAAGATGAGCAAAAAGAAGCCAAGTTCTCCACAGACTGGATAAATCAGCGCAGGAAACAACCGCGAAATAATTTGCACCAACTTTATTATAACAATAAAGTACTTGAGTGACGTTTTTAAGCCACAAATTTGCTTGTTCAAGAAGAAAACATCCTTTTGAACTTTTCTTTGTTTATATTTTGTTGAAGTTGGTTTTAGACTAATTAAATTTTGTTTAAAAAATATTGTGGATGACGCGACGCATGTTGGCGGCCAGTTTTGTATTTATTTATTTTTACTTTTTAAATGTTATACTAATTTAGTCAATACTTTTCTGCAACGACCCAAATAAGTTTCTTTGCTGGACAGAGGTTTTTATTATGGGAGGATTTGCTCACAATCAATATTCATTATTTAATGTCTTTATTGGATAGAAGGGAGAATCTCTAGGAACTAAAACGACATGGTTACCTAATAAAAAAATTTTTAGTCTTAAATCGCTAGTTAAAAGTATTTTTTAAATATTTTTTCTAAAAGTTCAAATTTTACATCACAATGTATGTATGTAAGTATGTATGTAAACTCTTTATTGCAAACTCTTACAGACTAATACAAAAGATACATAAATGTGCAAAGGCGGACTTACCCTCAAGGGATCTCTTCCAGTCTACCTTAGAGATGGCAAGAGAGAAACAGATGTGGTGCGGGCTACAACGCAATAATGTTTGCATTACTACCAATTAATTAATTAATAAAAAATAAAATTTCAAAATCACAAAAAAAAACATTAAAACGAATTTACAAAATCCTTCTATAAGCATTTGCAAAAGCTCAATTAAAGGACAACGAAGCCGTTCTCGTGGAGATTTACGTCGCCCTTATCCGACGTCTTTTAGGGTTAATTAGGGATGCGCTTGCGCCGCAATTTATAAGGCCCTCAGCGGAGGACAATTGATTACTGACGTAATGTTTAGATCTCACGGTCACAGCCAATGTTTGTCTAAGCTTGGATCAAAAGTAGGCATGTGGAGATAAAATCAAATTTTCTACATTACGGTAGATACCTAGGTCTTCGAGAAAAAGCCGATTTGTTAACTTACAACAATTGAGAAATCAATATTATTTCGACAGTCTTCAGTAAAAAAAATTTTTTTTTCCAGTCAAAAAGTTCGAAGGAAAATTTAATACGTACAATAATTAGCTTGTTTTAGTAAGTTTGTGTCGACATATTTAGGAATTAATTTGGGGGACAAACGTTCCGTGGCAACTGGCAATACACTCTACTAAAAAAAAGGCTTGGCTTCGTCTGTGAGTGCACAATATTAGTAAATTAATTAATGATTACATCAATGAACTTCATTAATGATTTAGATTCCTGCATTGACAAGCATTTGGCAAACATTGGCCCAACTCTCATACTCGCTCAAACCAATGTGCGGTCCGATCCGTCAACTTGCATCAACCTTCCTTAACCCACCAATAAAATGGCCATTTAAATCTAAGTCCTCTATTATTTATTGTAATTGTCACCGACGTCACGACATCGAAAGGCCTAGGAATTTACTGTCCTTCCTATTGACTTTTATTTAAAGCAATTATAATTGGAATCGGTGGATGTGCCCATTTATTTTATAAGTGACTTATGGCCCTCGTAAAGGTACTGGCGACAACGGCATTACATTCCATATGTACTATATTTCATGTTTACTCGTATCTGTGTTTGCGTTTCCGTGAGAATTTAAGATAAATAATTGTTCCAAACCTATTGTACTCATTATTTCTGTACTAAAAGTTTTAGTGGTTGTAAATATTGTGTTAGATAATTTAATTAATCAATTAATTGAAGCAAATGAAACAGGTTTTGGCAAACTATGGTTTTCAATTTTCATAATAATTATGTTGGTTAAAGGTAAAATATATAATCAATACCTGTATAATGTTAATTTAAAAAAATATATACATTAAAAGTAATTTACCGCTCTCAAAATGTGATCAAATTACTTAATTTAAAAAATAGAATACAGGGAGAAAACAACAAATATTGAAAAAATACAGATATTAAAAATATCTTGAAAGTTAGACAGATAATCTCATGCAAAAAGAACTTTTTTTCTGCACAGTAACACAAACCAAAAACGTCTGTAATCACTGTCAGTCCCAATGCGATCTGTTACAGAAAGCTCAAAGTGTCTGGTGGAAAAATAAGTATTTGCTTAATTTATGCCACCCTAAGGTCCTTGTTACTCGGAGGTGTGGGGTGACTCCCCAACGTACTGCAATTCGAAGGCAACTTCTGAAGTTCCACGACGCATCGTTTTACTGAAGATGATACTTAATTATTGCTTGAAGAAAAAAAATATTTTTTTCCTACCCTTTTAAAGTTTACTGTTCAACTTTGGTACTTACAATTTGTAATGAAAATGATACCTACAATTGTTTACTGGGCCCCCTTATATTTAAAATTGGTTCGATTAAGTTATAACATCCGTTCAGGGGTTAAATACTGACTTTTGAAAAATTTCTACGCTGGACTAGAAGTAAAAAAAAAACTTAGAATATATTATTATATGCCAGCTGCTAACAAATCCTAGGCATACTGTAGTAACCAGTACGTAAGACTCGAGGGTTTGCTGTAGAGTGGTCAAAAGCCCTATACTAAACTCATATTCAATCTAATAACCCTCAGAATTAATATCATATATGGTGTCATTAGTGGTTTCAGAACCACATGACGGTATATTTAGAGTTTTTTATAGTTTACTTTAAATAAATAAATAAACGCTACACACTCAAAGGCCCACACTAAGGTTTTCCCTTGTGTCGTGGGTCCCTCGGAACACACATAAAGACAAACACAAACACCCATGACCCGAGAACAAACATCTGCTTTTCACACAAATGTTTGCCCCGACTGGGGATCGAACCCAGGACCCGCCGATCAAGAGGCAGCGTCACTACCACTCGACCAAACCGACATTAAACCTATGTAGTTTTTTTAAAATAATAAAATCAAATTAATACACTACCTCAGTGACAAAATAAAAACGTAATTATTATAAAATATAATAGTCTTTTATAATGGCTCAAAAATATATTTAAAGATGGAGCAAATAACAGACATACTTTATCATACAAAGTGTCAAAATGGGCCTTAACTGTAATCTTTTTAAATGAAATATTCGAGATATACGTGACTTTCGCTGAATATCACTTCTTTCATATTTTTGTCTAGGCTAATATGATAAATTAAGCATTATTAGTGACACTGTATTTTCAGGGTCGTAAATTGTTTATAAGCCATGTGGTGGTCACAAATAGCACCACCTCACCTTTGTTGTTTTCATAAGTTTTTCATAAGTTTCAAGTTTCAATAAGTTTTCAACTAAAAAGAACACTTGAGTCTTCTGTACGGAAGGCCGCACATCAGGGTTACATACGTGTATTCTATGCTTTTACAATAACAACGGTTTTGCAATGAACATGCAAAACAAAACTAAGCTTTAATTGAAATATTTAAAAGGGAATTCGTTTCGTCTCCTAGAATTTAGAGAATTGATTGAATACCGTCAACATACGTGTCTTGTTCCTAAATCGATTGACAAGTCAAAGCGGTGGGGCCCCTAAACTAGCTGATACAGTATCAAGCTCTAAAATTTAATTTAAAAAAATTATGTATGACCACCTTTATTACTTTTAAACGGCTGAATGAGTTTTGAATTAATACAGCTCGAAATGGTTCGCTTTTATTAAAATTAAATTAAATAATCATTTATTTCGGATTATTCATCCATAGTTGCTAGTAAATCACAAAAAAGTTATACCTAATATAAGTAACAAAAAAGACACACATAAATAAAACTTATCCCACGCGCGGCTTGAGATGCTACTACCATCTACTACCGATCACTAGTGGTGTGCAGTCGCATTCAGTGCTGGGGCGGCAGGGAGTCCCACCTGTCGGACAGTACAGTACCTTCACGTACATTGTGCAAACCGCTTAGGTTATTGCGCATCTTAGCTTAACCGAATGAAAAGTGCTTAGTTATGAAATAAAATAAAAATTATTTACGAAATGAAATGACAAAACATTCTATTTTCCGCTGTTTTCTTAACCACACCACCCCGTGCCACCCTTTACGAAGGGGTGAGCTAATGTGCGATCGCATTAATCATTCACTTTTCTCTGACTTCGGTTTTGTTGAGGGACAAAATAACCAAGGAGGTGCGATAGAATCGGTTCTTTGAATAATGTTCTTAATCTTAGGGCGTTAGGTTGGCAACACTGTTTAATCATCGGGCGTTTAATCTTTCGGTGTTTAGGTTGGCTACACGGAACTTACTAATGATTTTGATTTTTTTTTTAGCAAAGTTAAACGCGAATGATTTTGTGGAAATGACACAATTAAGAAAACTACGCAGGAAGAGATTCTGATAGATATTTTTTATAGATATATTTGCGTGATTATAATTTTATCTGGGTAGTCAGAGCAACAAGCCCTTATAAAATGCTTTTTCTTAGCTATTATTTTTTATAAAATGATGTTATTATAGGTATGTATGTTTTCAACCATTTAACTGCCAGGAATTCACAAATTATCCTTTTGAAAAGCCATTTGTATAAGGCTTTAGTTAACAATTAACAGTATAGTGACAGTCACACGTTATTGAATTTTCAATACGACAAAGACAAACAAAAACAAAATTTTCAATTGACAGCTCTTTGTAAAAAGAATCGACAGTAATTATTGAAAAAATCGAGTTAAAAAAAATAAACAAGTGACTCTTGAAGGAACACCCTCATTAATTCCTTTTTCAAGACACATTCATTGTACAGGGTGTCCCATTGAGCCTTCTGTAATTGCAGAGATGTGGTTGACAACTTTGTCAGGGCTGGGTTTTGGTTATGTAATACTAGCTTCCTGCCCGGGTCTTCGTTCCCGTGGGAATTTTGGAAATTAATTATACATATAAACCTTCCATTTGCATCACTCTATCTGTTAATGAAAACTTCATTAAAGTCCGTAAAGTAGTAAGAGATCTGAACGAACAGACAGCGGAAGCGACTTCATTTCGTACTATGTAAAGATAAAGAAGGTATATTTTTTATTTAGAATGCCATCAGTACTGCTCTTATCATCAAATTATCCCGTACGAAGAAACCCGGCGCGGCGCAGCAGTTTCTTATAAATGATTTGGTGGAGCAAATACGTGTTTTCGAAAATACCCAATAAAAATAAAATAAAAGTTTAGATTAGTGCGCAGCTCTATTTCAAACATTTAATGTTAATTATTATGAATCTTTCATTACTTCAAAGATATCAAACCTTACTATGATTACTAGAGTTCCGATCATGTTTTTTTGAACCACCTTGTATTTAGAATATTTTGTCATGTATACAGGGCTTTAGGTATCTCTCTTTCAACCTCTCGGGTGGTTAATCAGTCCATGAAACTGAACAACTTCCCCAAGGAACATAGGTCAAAATACTAAAAAAAAATTTTGCTCTCCAATACAAAATGTGCTATAAAGTATGCTGATGAAGTTTGTATAGGAGATCAAAATGTTTTTTCGTATTTTGAGCTATGTTCTTTGGGAAAGTTGTTTAGTTTCATGGACTGATTAACCACCCTAGAGGTTGAAAGAGAAATATCTAAAGCCTTGTATAGTGTTATGCAATCGGAGATAGAAACTCCGATATTTGAAAGTTACCAAAATGCCAAGTTATATAAAAAAAACCTTATCCAATGTTGTCAACCCTATCCGAAAGATCCTCCAGTATTTAAGGGCCGTGATGTCTATACAACACCCGCCACAATACCTTTGAACTAACTTTGTCTCACTTTGTAATTATGACACCCCTTACATACCTCGACAACTTTAACTTTTCATCTTTGAAAATGGGAACGCTAAGGCGGTAAATAGCGAGTCTATTTTTCTGGCTGTAAATCTAATTTGGCACGCGACGTCTATGTGTTATTTTGATTAAGAAACAGCTATGTCTATAGTATTTTAAGTTCATATATGTACATGAGGCCTCATGATCATCATTGTTACCGAATGAGTCCCTAAGGATCTACGCCATCCGCATCCAGCGGGTTCCCGCTATCTTTAACAAATCGTCGATCCAGCTTCTGGGAGGCCTTTCTACGTTGCGCCTTCCGTTATGTCGCCACTTGAGAACTTTTTGGTCCAACGGCGCCCTGCCTAAATTTTACAGTGCTTTAAAATACATATGAGGCAATTTATAGCAAATGGGTCTTTAAATGGTTTGAATGGAATTTCCGGGTACGAAAAATTTGCATTACCATTGCCCTCTATGTTTCTAATGTCACTAGTGTCACTAAAAACATAGGCAGCAATATTAATACAAATATTTTTGTTTAATTAATGGTCGCAGGAACAGACTTAAACACCTAATACTAAACTAAAAAACTTAAGGGACCATCCATAAATTACGTCACAAGTTAAGGGGAAGGGAGGGGGTCGACAAAGTGTGACATTGTGTGACAAGGGGGTGGGAGGGGTCATAAGTTTCGTGACGTCACATTTCTAAATGTGTTATGAGTATCAAAACGTGTTAACTATTAACAACATACTTAATCTCCTCAGTCCCAAAGCACTCTTTTTACGTTTTTACTTTGGTTGAGACGTTGTATTTTGAGTTCCCAAAAAAATAACAACTCTATGAGGTACTGCTTTTATTAGAAACTTACAAAAAAATTGAAAATATGCAAAATATGTGACGTCACGCTAGGGAGGGGGGAGTCTTACAAATGTGACCAGTTGTGACAAGGAGGGGGAGGGGGTCAAAAAATCGTGAAATTCGTGTGACGTAAATTATGGATGGCCCCTAACATGCTCCCATACCTATCTGAAATAGAATACTTATACAAAAAAAAACATGGAAAATAAACAGTCATAAAAAACACCACCCCAAAACTATCACAGTCTCAATTTACACCAAAAACGAAATCAATAATTCAAAATACAATGCCGGCCACTCAAAACCGTTCACATAAACAAAATGATGCTTGATGCCCTAGCTAAAATTTTCATGAGAAGTAGAGAACTACATCCATATTTAATTGGCGCCGGCCACGGTATCAGACTACTTTATAGGCCTCTATGGGCTTAGGGGCGATTTTTTTTTTTCATTTTTTCAAATGCCCGATATCGGTTCAAGTGGTATTGTACAGGACAGCGGGTGTCTGTTGGATTTGTATGGACTAATATTTTAGTTAATAAAAATTAAAATTGGGGTGACTTAAACTATTTAGACAGCGAAACTTTACAGGTGATTCTCCCCATTAGACTAAACAAACTTTCTCCTAGGAACCTATATGAAATTCTCAAAAAAAAAAAAAACTTCCGATATAAAAGCAAATCAGCTGATCAAGATATTATATGTATATAAGAAGCAAAAAAAATTTGTTCACACTTTGATCTATATTCTTTAAGGAAAGTTACTTAGTTTCTTCGGATTCACATGTATAATTTTCTGTAACTAATTTTAATATCAATAAAACCAATAAACCGTTTTACAAAAGTCAATGTAAAACGGTTTATTGATTATTTGTGTTTTTGTAACAAAAAGTTTTCAGTTTATTTAATTGTTTCGTTTTAAATATTCAGTGAGTGAAACGCTACAATCCCACTAACTGAGGGTAGATCGTAGACAGAGAAAAGGTATAGACTGCTGGATATCTTCTTTTTCGGTTGCACAGATAAGGACAAAATTACATCAATTGCACGTGCAAAAAAGAGACAATGCTGGGCATTTTTTGTCCCTTAGCACGTGCCGGTTTTTTCAAGGCCAGCACTTTACTGTGCTGTAACTCGTACGAATTAACTGTGCACCTCGCGCTGTGTTAACAGTACAGCGCGAGGTGCACCGTTAATTCGTTCGGGTTATAGCACATTAAAGCGCAGTACTACGGCCGACTACGGCAGTATTAATATTTTCTGTCCCTTTCGGTGGCACGCTCGGCCGCAGTCTATACCTTTTCTCTGTCTACGGGGTAGATTGATATAAGTACCTAACTGCCGTACTCAGAGACGTCAATTAAATTAAGTACTGTTAAAATCTGATGTTGTCTCTTTCACTCTTGTAAATTTAAACAAGGATAGCATGACATTTAATGACTTCTTAACTTTCATTGACGTATCTGAGTACGGCAGTAAGCGTTAGATACAACGAATTTATGTAATCTAATAAATTTAGGAGTTTTTAATGTTAAGTTTTCTTTTTATTATGAGATAGGTTAACTCTTGACCCCAATCTTTACCGAGGTCATACATGAGGTCGACGATGGAGCGAGTTAACCCAGAAAATGCCAATTAAGACACTGGTACTCCCACGCACCGGCGGAACACAGAAAGCTGTTTGGCATCGGACTTCGGTAGAAGGGTGGTCGCGAACCAGACGGCCCTTTGAAGAGCCTACCACACCGCATGAGACCATAGGACGCCATCACGCCACCTCAGATTCAGACAAACTGAGGTGTCGTTGCCTAAGATGGATTACTAGGAGGCAGGTCTCATTTGTGTTTCCTTAGTCTCCTCTTACGACACCCACGGAAAGAGATGGGGTGGTGTTATTCTCAACCGATCACCACACGGCTAAAATAATATTTTTATTATTAATAATTAATATTTTTTCTTGATTACTTTTAAAACAAGGTATATCCACTCTATTCTCACAATAGCAGCGGAAGGGGCATCGCAGTAGCTCGCAAAAAAAATGCGAAATAATATCGAAAAGCCATAAATGGCGAGTAGCACCGCTATAAAACACAGACAAACCCGGGAGATAATCGAAGCGAGTGGTATTGTACAGTTTACGAGGGCCGTAATATTTTACTACAAGTTTGTTTGGTAAAAGCTTTTTTAGATCAAGCTCTTACAAATTTTTTTATCAGGAAGATGTGAGTACATGGACACTTTTTTTGTAGTTACTTTCTTTTGATATCATAATATAAAATTGGTATATTAATATTGACGGCCGGTTTGGTCGAGTGGTAGTGACGCAGCCTCTTGTTCGACGGGTCCTGAGTTGTATTCCCGGCAGATATGTATTTGAGTAAAAATCAAGTGTTTGTTCTCGGGTCATGGGTGTTCGTGTGTGTCTTTGTGTATACAACGACAAATATAAAATGTAATGAGGCGGCATGCTCTTCGTCTTCATTCTCCTTCTCCATTCTCTTTTCGCAACATTTTTACTCTTCAGTTTTGGCATTCCTAATCCAAATTCGAAATTGAACACTTCTAGTTGTCATTTGCTAGGATGACACAGACCTACCTGAGTTTCCGTCGCAGGCGCACGCCCATTCATAATATACCGTTTTAAGTGTTTTTAAGTGTTTCGTATAATAAATATAAAAATAATATAATAAATAATAATATATTAATGTATATAATCCAGCCTAATTGTAATCTTCTTATTATTCGTGCTCCGACTCACTCTGCTCCCGCAGCCAGCCGGCGTAAACATTAGTTATCTATTCCATTCATGAAGCTGATCTTATTAAGTAAATTTTAAATAGGGTGACATTAAATTATTTAGCGAAACTTTGAGGGGCTATTTGCCCCATAAAACTGAACAACTACACCCTAGGAACACAATTGAAATTCTCAAAAAGAAATTGGGCTTCACATGCTAAGAAGGGGCGTTTATTTTTCATATTTCGACCTATAGGGAAAAGTAGCTCAGTTTAGTGGGCTAATTCACATCCTATATATTCGCTACCTAATTTAAAGTCGTCGAATAGATCTAGGAAGACAATACATAAGGCCAAGTGCGAGTCGGACTCGCGCACCGAGGGTTCCGTACAAACCTGTAGGGATATAAGTAAAAGTTCAATTAATACCTCTACGCGTTCATGAGGAAAGGGGTAGTAAGTTTAAAATTATTAAAAATATTTTTAAAAATAAAAATTTACGGTTTTCGCAATTTTTCCTTTATCTGTGCTATAAGTCGTTGCTTCGTACCAAATTTCAAGATTCTAAGTTCACGGGAAGTACCATGTAGTTTTTTTTCCCTTGCGAGTGTCGAAAACTTGCGGAAATTTGCGGCATAAACGGCTGTATCTTTTGATAGAGTTGGCTTAGAAGTTTGATTTTTTCACAGCTTCAAGGGTCACTAGACTTGTATAACAAATAATATAAATTCCAGCTTGATACCTTTACGCATTCCTGAGAAAAAGGGACTTGACAGACAGACAGACGGACAACAAAGTGATCCTATAAGGGTTCCGTTTTTTCCTTTCGAGGTAGGTACGGAACCCTAAAAGCACATTTTTTTGATAAAGATCCTTATATGATACTTTGTCCTAGATAAAAACCTAACAGTTTTACCCCGCGCATTGTTGTTAAGAATCCAATTTAAAATCCTGCAGATAAGCCGACAGAGCTTGATGGATCGCGTTTTAAAACCGTTGTGATGTGCGTTACACTATGCAGGAATTACCGATACTATTATAATGTAACATCTGTTACTTCAAGATGAAAAGAATAGATACTACAGTAGCTCTTGTCGACGGAAAAATAAATCTATTATTCATGAACAATTATTTTTTAACCCCCGACAAAAAAGAGGGGTGTAATAAGTTTGACGTGTGTCTGTCTGTGGCATCGTAGCTACTAAACGAATGGACCGATTTCGATACAATATTTTTTGTTTGAAAGCTGACGTAATTAAGATGGTTCTTATCTATTTTTCATCAAAATTGGTTCAGCCGTTTAAAAGTCATAGTTATAAGGAATTGATTGTTGGGGGTGCTACAACATTTTTAGCTTTTGGTGATACCACTTAGTCTTAAACTTATTTTATTTCAGTTAGCAGTAGACATTTTACGACTGGTTAAGATGTTTATTAAGAACTAGCTTTCCGCCCGCGGCTCTGCTCGCGTGGACTACAGTTACATCGTGCCCAACTGTGGGATAAAATGTAGCCTAAGTCCTTTCCCAGGCTCTAATCTATCTCCGTATCAAATTCATCAAAATCGGTTCAGTAGTTTAGGCGTGAAAGACGGACAGACAGACAAAGTTACTTTCGCATTTATAATATTAGTAAGGATTTTTAGTTTCAGGTGCCATGGACCTAAAACAAAAAAATGTATTTTTCATTTGAGAATCACCTTTGTTATATTCATTCTAAGACGATTTTACGGATAGTTAAGAACTGTAGCGGAAAAAATATTACAAAATTCAAAATGAAAATTGTTGAATGAACAATGCCCACACCCAATTAGCGCTTAAAAATGCTTGAAAGCGATTGCTGCCAAATCAGCCATCTACCTCAGTGCTGAATGGGTTCCTTTGTATTTCAGCTTCACGATTCCAATCCTCTTATTGCTATAAGCGCTTTCCGGTGGACAATTGCCAAGATTTGATCCTTAGAGTGTAAGCATCAGAAATGGTTAAAAAACAACTCTAAAATTTGAAATTTTGTATCACATTTATAGCTTATAACTTTTACGCTCAGTTGCAGAAACGTTAATTAAAGTTAAAGTTTCTTTAAATAAAATGTTGATTGATGGCTTTTCTACAACTGGGTACTAAACGGCTGAACCAATTTTGCTAAAATATAGCTAAGAACCATCTCGATCACGACAACTTTTAAAAACAAATACCGGCCAAGAGTGTGTCGGGCCACGCGCATTGTAGGGTTCCGTAGCAGCATTAAAGCGCCCTTTCACGTCTATGGAGACACCCGAAAAACATTTTTTTCTAGGATTTTACTCTACAGTTCTGTCGGCGTGATTTATATGTATGACCATGCCAAATTTTAGCTCTGTAGTACCAAGGGTTTCTCAGGAAACCCGCGGACAGACGGACAGACGGACATGGCGAAACTATAAGGGTTCGTAGATTACCAAGGAACCCTAAAAATGGCATCAAAACATGTCTAATACTTTTAGGAGATAGACACACAGATATTTTTATTTTTATTTTATTAATTTCAGGACATCCAGTGACAGTTACATTGTTTTTTACATATTATGAAAATTACGCTAAACTTAAATTAAATACACTACCTAGTAGATGCCACAACATGCTATAAGATAATTAAAAATAACGCAATATTTACGAGGGATAATGTAGTACATAAATTGATACTTATTAAAACTTGACAAAAAAAATAACAAGATTTCTTAAAATTGTAAACATGAACTTAAGAATGAGAAATAGGACATTATAACAAAACATAACTTTCTTTAAAGATTACAAACAACGTAGTAATTTCAAGACTTCAGATCTAAATCTACATTGTGAATCGCCAAATACATCAACTGAATGACCAATTGACCAAGCATGTTATAAATTTTTGCCAATCTAGCTAAAGGGGATATACAGATACACATACAGACAGATACAAACGTCCAACTTATGACACTCCGCTTTTTTGTCAGGGATTAAAGGCAGCCATCATGCGGCGTAGTGGTTACAAACGAGCGAAAGGAACCGAATTCGATCCCCAGTGTTTGCAAAGACCAATGACTTTTTCATAAGTTACGTACCTACATTACTTAGTTCTCCTCTAACCAACACGGTTTTCAACACTAGTATCTTCTAATAACTACTACGAAGTAATTACAGTAAAGTGTTTAAAAACATACGATATATACAATATTATTTCATAAAAAAAAACATTTGTTCTATGATGAATCGCTCTCTTTACCTTCCGTCCTAAAAATTCTAAGATTGGTGCAAAATACAGATCTTCTATTACTTTCTATCTCATTGTAGCTTCATATAACCATCTCGCTCTGATGAACAGAATTCCCTGAATGAAAAGTCCTGCTGGTTGTTTTATGATACCATTGGAAGTGCTGCAAGTGGGTAATTTTGTCCGTTGCGCTGTTATGTGATAATGAGGGTAGGTATAACTCGTGCCAATATACAGACTAATTATGTAGTCATTGACTACCTGACTAATTGATCTCTATATCAAAATATTCTAGAGTTAAATTCTTCTAAGTTTTTAATGTCTGTTACCTATGTAACTTCTGTAATTCTTTAAATAATCTTCCTTCAGTCAGGGCCTCTATCCGACTACTCAAAGGCATCGTAATGGCGGAACCTAATCATGACCCTGCAAACAGAGGAACCTAATCTTTACAAATGTCAGATAGCAAGGAGTTAAAAAATTACGATTATGAAAAATTAGCTTTCCGCCCGGGACTTTGTTCCCGTGGGAATTTGGGAAAATTATATAGCCTATGTGTTAATTCAGGGTGTCAGCTACTTCCATACCTAATTTTATCAAAATTGGCCTAGCCGATTGAGCGTGAAAGAGTAACAAACATCCATTCATCCATAGTTACAAATTAAGTAAGGATTTGGTAAGCCAAAACTTAATTCCCTTGGAGCAATTAACACGCAATGATTCATTCGATGTATTAAAGCAGATAAAGTAATTATACAATTATTTTAATCACATAAGATTTGACGATCGGATTGTTAAGTCATTGCATTGCGATGCTTCCGGTACTTGATAGCCCAAACATTTGCAGAACTTTTTTTTTCGTCAGCTATCTTATCTATGTTTGTTTTTTCGTCAGCTATCTTATCTTATTTATGTACGTGTGCCAAAGCATCTAAAACATAAGAAAATCCTTAGGTCAGACCCTTGAGTATGTAGCGTTATATTTACAGAGAAGAACCGATAAATAATTGCTCGACTCTCGTACATTTAAGGAAATCACAAACGGATGTATGTTTTGTTGTCTGAGCAAATGAAATAAAAAGGGCACCGGGAGCATTGTCACAAGAACAACAAGTGCCATCAGTAGGAAATGCCGGCCGATAATCGTCGCGATTCATCTCCGGCCGACAGGAGGAGTTTAGAAAGGTCTAGAAAGGCTTACCTAACCTGCTTGATCCTAAGCTGTCAAGGACGTAAATATGTATAAACAACTTTGGATGAGTAGAACAGAAATGATGGCCGCAAAGCCTTCAATCCCTTCACGGCCGATGTTCAGTTCATTTATATTAGAAAAACATTAATAATCCTTAACATCTAAAGCACAATTGCATCACAGAGGGGGAACTTCAACCCACGTTGCCAGCTTCCTCATGGTATTAGTTTAAAAAAAAAGTTATCCTCAAACCACTACGCACTATGCTAGCTAACCAACACATTAACAATGTGAATTTTATTTTCACGTAATTTTTTTTTTTAGAATTCATAGTTATTTCTATAAGTGAAAGTGATATTTTTGTCCCGGGGTCAAAATAATGTAAGGCAAATGTTAAAATAGTGTGAATGGGAAAGACATGCAATATGACCCCTTTTTTAATACTAATACACCCTCAAAATTCGCATATATATTAAAGATTTACATGACCCTATAAATAAGGTAGAAATAAGATTATTCTCGGGTAAAATTTTGGCGCAAGTCGACCTAAAAGTCTAAAAATTCTTAACTCTACGTTAGAGAGATCAACTCACACGCAGAGTATTTCTGGATCACCATCAATGAAAGTGAGTTTCATTCACTGATCTCATGCACTTTGCCTCGGTTGGCATTTGCATACCTTGCTACTGCCACATTCTAACTTAGGCTATATTTAGCCTAGCTTTGTATGGGAATATAATTTGCCAGATCCGATAACACTAGTAATGTTACTTTGAGAAATTAATTTTTTTGGCAATTCCTTGCTCATATATGTTTTTTTTAAACTGTAAAGTAAAGAACAACTCAATAATAGATGTTATAATTATATTTATTGCCTTCTAGTTCTAGTACAAAATAAAAATACTATACATCCTTTCCAAAACGATGTATCCTACTTTCAGTTTTATATTTTAGCGTTTTCGTGCTTCGGAGGGCATGTTATCAAGCTATCGTTTCCGGCTATTGTCGATTGACTACAGTCGCTAAAACCAAGTCAGAGGCCATTGTGCGGTTTAAAAACTCTGATATCAGGGTTAGCCAAGTTCGCCACACACTTGACTATACTTACACGATAAGAAGAAGAAGTTTTATATACATTTCCATAAGTATTTACAGTTTATATTTCTTGGTTTGCTGTTTTCATATGTTTTAAGTTATACATAGCTTTAGGTACTAAATAAAATTACTATCACTAAAGTATACGTTGGTGTGTAACACAAAAAAAAAATGTGTGTCCAATATAATTTTCAAAAAAGAAGGAGGAGGTTCTATGTTCGGGTTTATGTACTCTTTTTTTTGTGTATGTTCACCGATTTCTCCGCCAATTATGGAACGATTTTCAAAATTCTTTTTTTGTTCAAAAGAGTATACTCCAGAGGTAGTCCCATATAAATTTTATCGAAATTGATTGAGCACTTTTAAAAAAATCAACAAAAACAAAAAATACTACAAACTAGAACATCATCTAAATAAATTAGTGACATCTTCGTTTGTGGTTATCTGCTAACAGGCATTGTAATCTGAAAAAAAAACTAGTTAGATAACTAGTTAGACAACTAGATAACTTTGTGCGAACTGTTGTTGGGATTGAAGTCGGTGACTCATACGTTTTTTTAACGTGGAAATTTATTACACAATTTTTTCTAAAAAGTTGTTTGGTTAACTTATTATTTATCCTTGTTTCTGATAATTTTATTTATTTTTTCTTGAGTACCACATAAATAGTATGGTATTGCATCACAGCTCAAAAGCAGAATAAAACATCAACCTAACTAGGAATAAAACGTGTAATCTGGATTTGCATACAATATTATTGCACAAATACTAAAGTTGAATCTGAAACCTCTGTTTTCCCAGCACTACGATACGTTTCGCGAAGACATTAATATTGTCATTGGACGGGTGACATTTGCGTGTGCGCACGATCCGCGTAAAGCGTTGTCAATGATCTTGTTGACATGATAATTTGGTTTTAAGATTGTTACATTAATGTATAATGAACTTTATTTTAAGTAAGCAGCGTTTCAGTGAAATTTAGAAGGGGAATTTATAGGTTAAAAAAATTTTTCACATTTAAATGCCTACATTAAAGCTATCCCTTGTGTCGTTGGTCCCTTTGAATATTTTCATATTTTCTACAAATATTTTCTCGGACTGGGAATCGAACCTAGGACCCGTCGATCAAGAGACGACTCGACCAAACCGAAGGTTTTTTTTAGTTTTATCTGCATTAATTAACAGCCACTAAAAGTGCCGAACAGTAAGTAACTCATCCATTTACTTACTCCGTAGGCATAGATCATGGTTTGCCATCCGTGGTGATTCAAACAAACCGCTTTAAAATCACGTATTTTCGATTATGTTAGAGTGAAAAAATAGCCTATATCACTAGAAAAGCAGATCGAAACGTCCGAAAATGTATTTGCTTATTTTATAAATCATTTTACTATAGGTAAATATTTTGTCTTTCTATTAATACATTTTCACATTTATAATACTGGTTGAATTTTCCACTCCATGAGATATCCGGTTCTAAAATTATAAAAATGTAGTTGTAAATTAAGTTACAATAATAAAATGTCTATTCAATAAACATTGTAATCTAAAAAAAATCCCTTACATATTCCTGTGCTGTACAATATAATACAAGTCCCGCATACAATGCCTGCGTGGGCGTATTACAACTCAATCGGTTGTGGTCTCCATGTTATGCACTTGTATATCGTAAAGTTGCCGTTTTCTTCAGACTGCGGACTAGGCAATGTTTTGTCTGAAAATGGATTGAGGTGACACCAACGAACAAAAACATATCAATGGACCCTTACAGTACTAAATTTAGGTCTTTGAAGCTTGAAACTCTTTATTTAAAAACATTAAAATAGTACTAAAATTATAGATAAAAGAAACTATTACTATTGGTTCCTTATCCTTTGCTATTGCCTGAATAACAACTATCTACAATTCTCCATCCCCATCCATCCATACACTACCCTCGTCTATAGTTCGCACAGCAGAACAAAGGTTACAGTCCCCTTTTCTATTACTATTTTCTACATTTATGAAATTTGTTTGCTTTTTCAGGTAAGCCACAACCTGAAGAGTCAGTGTTGTATGAAAAGTCACGTAAGTTTTTGGTTAAACTTGTTTTACCCACTGAGGGCATTATTAGTCTACTAAAGTTTTAATAGTCAATCCAGCATAGCTAGCACGGCCCGCGACAAACTCACATGTCACTGCACTCAGATAACTGTGAAACTTCACTTTGATTGCATGAGGGCACCGTGCAAAGGCTTGCTCGCTGTCTGGCGTAGTCATTTCGACCTTTTTTGACATTTGACCACGTCGCATTTCACCTTGAGCTGCAGAAGCCTTTACAGATAAGAAGTGGCAAGCAAGATCTACTGAAGTTTCAGTACTTGCCTACTGGCGACGTTTTATCAGTTTAGCATCCTCTCAATGAATTGAAATAAATTCATTGTTGGGGGAGCAACAAGTGAATGCCTTGTTGATTCCCGGCATACACAAGTTTTTATAGGGTTGCAGGCAGGTAGCTACTGCAAAATAGATTGTAAATGAGATTTTTTAATCCATGTATTTTTATAGTGTATCGAGTATATTTATTTATTAAATTTCTTTTAAGTATTTCCGTTTTTTTCTTTTTTTTCAGTGTATACAGTGCACGCTTTACATTGTACCTGTACACATTTAGGAGTGCTACGTCGAATACTTCAGGTTGATTCAAGATCTCCTGTCGAATGATTCCGCCTTTGTACCTTCTTTTATTTTAACCGGAGTTACCACTGCTTCTTTTTAAAATAATTTACATACATACTCACACTAGTTACATTCAAAGTTCTGTCGTGTTTTTTAAAAATAAAAAGTTGAAATTTTTACAATATTTTAAATGATTGAATCACGAAGTTTGAAATATAAAATTGCGCTAAAATTAACGTCATTGTCATCTAACCAACACTCACATTATAAATGAAAGTATACATAGCAGAAAAAAATATTATCACTAGGTAGTATACCAAATCGATGTTGCCAACCCTGTCGACAATAGGTCCCCTAATAATAGGGGTGGTTCCGTAAACATTTGTCTTGTTATAGAGCGTTTGTTGTTACCGCTCAACAAGTCGTTGACATTTGTGAACATCTACCCACTGATAAGTCAACTAAGGTTTTCATTTTCAGCTTTTTCATATGACAGATACATAAAGTTTCATACAGACCTCCGCCTTTTATGAATTTGGTTAAATAATTAATGTTTAACAAGTTTGGTTTCTTGTTCAGTTTTCCATTCCTGCTTCTGTATTTCCGGTTCTCTTTAAAGTTTGGTCTACAGCGAACCCAATTTCTAGTAAAAAAAAGGTAAGTCTACAACTTCGGAGGGTATCAATCAGTACATCACTCTCTTAAATGCACATTTGAGCTGATTTTAAAATAGTCAGCAAAACTTTAGGGGGTAATTCTCCCCATGAAACTGAACAACTTTTGAAAAGAACCTATATGAAATTCTAAAAAAAAATTGGCGACTTCCCATACAAGTTAAATAAGCTTGTCGCACAATATGGAGAGGCTACAATTTTTTTTCACATTTTTGACCTACTATATGTTCCTTGAAAAAACTTGTTCAGTTTCGTTGGTTTATTCAAATTTCAAATCCTTAATTTTTGCTTACTAATATAAAGACAGCTATATTACTTCATAAGTGACCGGTGAAGTATGGGTCTTGGCAATCAAAGATTTGCAGAATAGATGCCCTGTATCACTAATTATAATACTGTGGGAGCTCGATGGAAGTGAAAAGTGGTGATATCTCTTCCCAATTTCAAAAGTCAAGAGACGTCAATCATGGTTCCTCTTTAAATGAGTAGAAATCTTTGTTTTGCCTCCAGAATGCGAGTAAAGCCACTTTTAAAAGACTAAGAAAGAATAGTCGCAGTTTTTTAAAACTAGCATCTTTAAATCTGCCTCATTCCCAAGCATCGAAGCAAAAGATAAATCTTTAAAAATGTATCTGTGCGATACTAATTGCTGGTGTCTCGCGCGCATGTTCACCGGATGCGCCGATTGTGCGCAAGAGTGGATGCGAGCAGGAAACTTAGGGTTGGGAATATATCGATAATCTTATCATGCTTGCTATGTTTGAAGTTATGAGAATTTTGTTGTTCATTATTGTTCGCGACAGTTTTGTATGCCGTTTATTTTAGATAATCTTTTTATTGTTTTTTACTCTTTATTGTATATTTTATATTTAGAATGTCTTTTCAGTTTGAGTTTTATGTCTCTTGTTTTTTTTTGTGTCAATTTATGTTAGTGGATTAAACGTATTTTATTTTTAAAAGTGATTTTAAATAGATATTAACCCACTCCACACAATTCATTGACCAGGCTGTACCCAGAAGGGGTCACCTTTTAGCTGTGGTCAATAATTATAGTTAGACAGGCGTTTTTAAGTTATCAATTATAAGTATTTAAAATAAAATAAAAATAAATTGAAATATTGACAACAACGAGATAAATTATTTTTCCTAAAATTCTGAAATATAATTTGTTTCTATAATAAAAAAATAAAGGCTTATGTTTCACTTATAGTGAAACGTGTTTTAAATTGTAAAACCCAAGTTATAGTAGAAAAAAAACCTAAAAATACCGTAGAAGCTGTTTTGTGTTGAATTATTTATTATTTAAGAATATTATTAGATGTTAAACAAGTCAAACCATCGATACCCCACATAAATCGATCTTTTGCAAGCTCTACAGGAAACAAACATATATTTCGCTCCGTGACATCCGACGGTGCCTGAAAAAATATTATTGTTGCTTGAAATATCGGATTAACTGGACTTTTTGTTTCGCCAAAATGCTTTTTTTGTACTGAAAAAATGGCGGAAAGTGATAAAAGTTGAATTAGTGAGGGATTTGACGAATGTTTCTCTCATACAAGTGAGTTCTCGTAAATTTAGCGATGATTTATCTTACCTTACTCAGAGGAAACGTAGATTTGCAAAATATTATGAAAATATAATTAATGATGATGTTTTGAAAGTATTTTTGTTTTAGTTTTGAGACAAAACCTCGATTCACCATTAAAATAACAGACTGATAAAATTCTTGGTGACAATACTAGAGAAAAAAAATCTTACGTATAACTTAAAGCGAAAAAGAATTTAAAAAATCCTTAAGAAAAAATTCCCTTGAAGTATCGACTGGAAGTTGTCTCAAGAATTTCCAATTGCAAGGAAAATTGTTCAGTTTTTTGAAAATTCCCTTCCCATAAACTACGAGATTTTTTTCACCTTGTAATCTAGTTGCTAGTCTATTCTGCCGGATATATTTCTCTTAATAACTTAAAATGTCAACTGCGCAGGTTTAAGAATATAAACCGTTACTTTTCTCTTGTGCCGTGACTGGGCCAAGTTATTTCGCTAAAACACTAGATTCAATTTAGTGCACGTTGAGCGTGCATTATTTTCGCTTCACAATGTGAATGGACACAGCACATGCGCATAAGTGTAGTGTATGCATGAGTGTTTGTGTCTATGTGTGCCTGTGTAAACTGCCCATTCTTAAGAGAGCACGTCTCAGAATAGATCACAATAATTCATAACTGTTAAGCGCTGCGCGAGAGTCGATATTACCACGGATTGCTTCTTTTGGATTTGTCAGTGTGCATTCAGCCAAGGAATTGCGATTTATTTTTATAAAGTTAAATAATTACTACAAAAGTCTTTGTACTGGGTAAATAAAATTAAGTCACAATGAGCCATCAACTCAAAAGAAGAAGAAGTTACATACAAGTTTTCATATTTTGCACTCAGTCTTTGTTTGCATGACTACGAAGTTTTAGCATAGACAGTTTAAGTGCGATCTTCTTATTTACGGGTATGGAATTATTAAAAACTAAGTCCAATGTGTAAAGACTTGATGTGCTTTTAATTGTTTACTGCCACGTTTTCCCTGTCACTTTAAAAAATCTTCTTCCGTTAATTATTGTAAAAAAATAAAGGCATTTCCAAGCCAATAAAATAACATCTTAAAAACCGATAAGTTCGAAAAAGTATTTCTTACCCATATAAATATATACATACAATACATTATACTTTATTGCAAAATTAACAGAAAAAAAAACAATGGTACAAGGCTTACAAATAACATTAGCATAATTGTGTAGTATATATATTGTACTTTCTTTATATTCCACGGGTTGGTACCTTCAAAAGATTCTTCGCAAAGAATCAGCCAATAAATTCCAAAAGCCAACTCAGACTGTCACCGGACAAAACATCAAACAAAGCGTCGTCGATGACGTTTCGCAATAATAAGCGGAAACACTGCGCAGGAGTGCACAAATGTGGCAGCTGACAGCCCACTGTCCCTTAAATAGAACAAATGTGCCAGGTGACAGTCTGCTGTCCTCTAAATAGAACAAAAGGCTACGATTTACGAACTGTTGATAGGTTTATGGCAAATACATCTAAACGATCTGAAGTCGATATTAACCGAAGATAAGAATAGTTCATGAAAATACGGAGTCACAGCATCAAGATATAAATTATGATTGGAAATACAATCATCTGTTATGACATAGGGCCGCACATCATTGTATAATTAATTTTGCGGTAATCACTTATGTACACCGAGACAAACCTTTATGAGGTTTCACGGTGTTTTTTTAACATTAGTTTTAAGTTAAAATGTACAATGACTTGATTAAAAAAAACAAGTTATTCATGCGTGCACTCTGCGCTGTTGCGATAACAACAAATATTTGTGTAAAAATCAGATGTTTGATTTCGAGTCATGGGTCTTCGTGTCTGTCTTTGTGTATGTTCCAAGGGACCCACGACATATAGGAAAACCTTCGTGTTTGCCTTTGAGTGTGTAGCGTTAAAAAAAACCATACTTCCTCTATTCCAGGCTAAAGCTGTTCAAAATAATAATGTTGCAAAATAATAATAATTCACTTCAGTCGTCTTCAAAAAGGACTGTGCCGTAGATAATAAATATGATGGATAAACAAAATTAAAATACCATAGTCATTAGCAGGCAATACATGTCGGCTTAACGGTACACTACTGGCTAATTGGCACTAAATTATAATAATTTGCTCCATAACTGTTATTTAATCTGTGCCAGTGGCCATAACACCACCCTTTTGAGTTCTGTAAGGTGTGAATGAAAAATTATGTTAGCTAAAATTGATTAATTTTTCAGTAAAACTACGAAAAAAAACTACCCATCATCAATTTAATTTTCATGCACAAAGAAAACATTTAGCAAAAATTTTCACACAAATTTTTTCACTGATTATTAATCACTGGTTAAAAAATATATTTAAATAACATAATTAAAAAAAAAAGAAACAAAAAGAAATCTCTCCGGCGGGGAATCGAACCCCGGTCTCCCGCGTGACAGGCGGGGATACTGACCACTATACTACCGAAGATTGTGGGTATCGAGTTGAAATTAAAAATAGGTTGCTAGAAGCGAATGCGATAAGAGATGTGTTTTGAGAAAACAGCTCACACGTGTTATTGTTATCATTATTTGTCTAAGTTGGTTATTGATAAGATGTTATTGTTTGCAAACTTTATTTTTAAGTAAACGAAAAATCAGTTCTAGTAAATAAATGTCGGTTTAAACTAAAGAACTTCCAGGGTCGAAAAAAGAGGGTGTTAAAAGTTTGACGTGTTTTTGTATGTGTGCCTCAGGCATCGTGGCTTGTAAACGAATGGAGCAAAGAATTTTGGAATCATTCGTTAAGAAAAAGAATCTAAGTCATCAAGAAAACCTGAACATGTTGTGTGGTGTGATAAGTTTTATGTATTTATTTTCTTACACACACACTTAGTTAGTAAGAATTTCTTTAAATTACAGATTTAATTATTAAAAAAACAAAATACCCGACTGCACACTAAAATAAAATGTATCCTATGACACTCCCGTAATCAAGACAAATCTAACGATACCTCATACATCAAAATCCATCAAGCCGTTTAGGCTACAGGAGGTCACAAAGGAACAGACATACATACATACTTACATACACTCGAAAAACATTACCCTCCTTCTTTGGCAGTCGGGTAAAAACTTGAAAGAACATTAAAATCTTGGCCTGAAAGAGATCGCTACTTAGCTATATGGCCGCCGTTGCACACTTTTGCTTGTAAGTTAGTACTGTATTTTTTCCTTTTCTTTATAAGTATGCAATAAAATATTTATCTATCTATCTAAAATCTGTATTGAAAAAAAAAAATATTTAAAAATTATAAAATTTTATCAAAGAAACTTCTTATTTCAAGTTTTGTCTAGTTGTCTTTATTACTAAACATACCTTATGTAATGCTCAAATGTAATTAGTTTGTGGTGATCTGTCATTGACACAACTATTTACTGATCAATAAGTATTAATATTCGAAACTATTTAATGATCAATAAGTAGGTACATCATCACAGGTCTCTGCATCTTGACAGATGATTTAAGTTTAAGCAGCGACTGTGTGAGATCGGCAACGCCGCTCACAAAGGTACTAGTACATATTATGATATTAAAATTAAGCTGAATGTTGTTATTTAAGTTTCTTAAACTGTTTATGTATTATAAGCTGTTGATTACCTGAATAACAACTAAAATAAAATCAATAAATGAAATTACCACAATAGTAGAAAAGATTCGAGTATAAGTAAAGTTAATTTATAAGTATTAATGATAATTATTACATTTAAGTAATAACAAACAAACCGAAATATAAATCAGTATTTTTAATCCCACACAAGTCCTGTCGAATCGAAAATCACACACACACACAAACACCGAAACGTCCTTTTTAAACCCATTTGCAATAAGTCTTCGTTTTAAATCTTAATTAATAATGTGAAAGCCAACAATAAGACCCTGTGTGACATGGGCATCCGTTTTATGTCTGACTTACTGCCAACAAAGTCAATTGTCTGAGCTAAATCTGATTTGAAATAAGGAGAGTTTGTAAAGCATGTGCCTTAAAGACAGAGATATGCGTATTGAAGCTGTAACTCTAAAATTTAAAGTATTGTATCACCCCTGACATTCATCGCTTACCTACAACTTTTAAACGGCTGAACCAGTGTTTTTCAATCTTTTTTAATTACTTACTCCTTTGGAAGTTCAAGCGTTCTGGCGACCCCTAAAGCCCCTAGGCTAAATCATAAATCTACGACCTATGTCGAAGATTTTAAATCATAGTTTAAAGAGTGAGGCGCGTGGTAGGCACGGACGACTGGAGGCATCATTTAACAGGAACAGCCTTTTTACCTTAATTGTAGTGTCTTATTGTAGCCTATAAATAATTGTATTTTTCTTTTACCTGCGACCCCCTGATTAAAGGCTTCACGACCCCTTAGGGGGTCGCGATCCACAGTTTGAAAAACACTGGGCTAAACTAATCGAAATTGGCCTATTTTGTCAAATTTTTGTATTTAATGTTGAGATAGATTTAAGAAAATTACTGTGTCTCCCAAATAAAGTTTCTATGTTTCATTCAGTCATTTCTCCTAAAGTCACAAATGGAAGCATTAAAACACTTAAATATGTCTTACAAGAGTTAATAATTAAAAAAAATACGTACATATTCGTTGACACAAAACAAACTAAACATAGAGCATATTATAGCTCGCTCATATCATAACATTTACTGAACAGCAGGAATAACAGTTAGGACTAAAACAAAGCTATAGTTCAAGGTAGTACAAGACTTTATTGAGCTAAACAAGCTGTGGCTTGTCCTTTTTCTTTGACATCCAAATGTCAGTTCAAGCATTTTAATGGGTGCTTACAATGCTTTAGGCATGAGTAGAGTTTTGATTTAGATGTGTAATGTACTGTTTGAGTTTAATTGTGCCGCAATTAGAATGTTCTATTGTGTTTATCTGTCTTTAGAGTTTGTAATGGAATAGGATTATGCTCTGTACGTCATTACTTGTTATTTGCTACTTAACCCATTTCTACACTAATATTATACTTACCTAAAGATGATTTGATTGTTTGTTTGTTTGCATTGAATAGGCTACGAAACTACTAGACTGATTTGAAATATTATTTTACCATTAGAATGCTACATTATCCTTGAGTAACAAAAACAACATCATTTTTCCGAATTCCTTCGGAAACGAAGTTCCGGGCGGAAAGATGAATGACATAAATAACGAAAATTAATTAGCGAAAATTAAAATTCTGGACACTCACACCTATAATCTCTTTCAGGGTAGGCAGAATTTCATGTAGTTCGAGAACCACTTAACGCTCATTTGACAACCATCATCATAGGTCGAAATAAAAATTTAAAAAATCACCTCTCCATACAACTTGAGCGATCGGCTCAACCTTTAAGAGAAATCGATTTTACTTTTTAGAATTTTATATGGTTTCATGAAGATAATCAGTATTTAAAGTTTCGCTTAATAATTTAAACTCCCCATAAGTATAGCAGCACTGTTTTTTTTTATGTTGTACTTACTTTGTAAAAAAACTTTTTTGCAGTTTTTGCCAGCTTAATTTTAAACTTATATTAAAATTAAGACGGCAATTTAAAACAACTTAACATTTTGACAGTTTTTGCCAGCTTAATTTTAAACTTATATTAAAATTTAAAAAAAATTACTTCCTCATTGTAATTTTAAACTAAACTCTTAGGAATGTGACAAGTGCATGTGCAATATTGTTGCGTTGCATAGAGCATCCGCCAATTGAATGCAGTTCGCTGGCCTAATAATATCATTGTAATACACCACAGTACATAAACTTTGCGTCGAATACTTTAAGGATATACTAAAAATACGAAGAAAATAAGCATTTTTCGCACAAGGATAGTAAGTATCTCAATAATTTTATGTTGGCGTGGAAGGGGTACTGGGGTATTTTGTTACCTTCGACATAAAAAGAGGAGTGTTATAAAGTTTAATGTGTCTGTGTATCTGACTGTGGCATCGTAGCTGCTACACGAATAAACCGATTTCGATGCAGTTTTTTTGCTCTTAGCTGTATTGGATTTAAATTAGTTAAGCCGTTTTAAAAGTTTATTATAATGCCGGAGGTGATATTATGTTTTTTTTGAGTGTTTAGGTACTAGGATTAGGAGTTAGGTAAGATAATTATAACAAGGCGTGTTACAAATTGGTTTTGTTTTAGTTTTTAGTTGTGATGAAGACTGTTGCGGATGCGTCTTTGTGATTATTTTATAGGCCAGGAAAAGGAATTTTATCAGCTCATATACGTCCCCACTAAGGGTCACGGGCCTCTCTTACAATACGAAGGGGATTTAGGCCATAGTCCACACCACGCTGGCCTAATGCGGATTGGTGGACAGCGTGCCTTTTAAAAACAAACTTAGACGTGCGGGTTTTGTCATGATGTTTTCCTTCACCGCTGAGCAAGAGATAATTAATGAAAAATCCGTACATAAATCCGAAAAGACGAATTTAGTGGTAAAGGCCGACACCAGGGTTTGAACCCGCAACCTTCCGGTTACAAGTCTGGCTCATTACCAACTGTGCTATCATGACATTTTTCCCTTATCAAAGTCAGAAAAATGTCATGATAGCACAGTTACACAGTTTTAATCATGAAGAATAGTGTTTCATCTCATTTTCACGCGTATACTGCACCAGTATATTAGAACTGGCTTTATGAATGAAACAAAAGTGCGTGCGCGCAAATGTCAGGGCGCATATCGCATGCGACGAGTTTAGAACCAACCGGCATTGTAGCATCACAATGTAGAGATACTTAAGGGCTTTATTAGGTACATACTAGCTTTAGGCCCGGGACTTCCATCCCGTGGGAATTTGGGAAAATTATGTAGCCTATGTATTAATCCAGGGTGTCAGCTACCTCCATACCAACTTTTATTAAAATTGCACCAGAGCGTGAAAAAGGAACAAACATCCATACACACATACAAACTTTCGCATTTATAAGTAGTAAGGATTACTAAAAAAGTTGAAGCTAATGAGACGAAGCCGTGAACTTATAATAAACGCTACACACTCAAAGGCCCACTCTAAGGTTTCCTCTTGTGCCGTGGGTCCCTTGGAACATACACAAAGACAGACCGAACACCCATGGCCCGAGAACAAACATCTGCTTTTAAGACAAATATTTGCCTCGACTGGGAATCGAACCCAGGACCCTTCGATCAAGAGACAGTGCCATTACCACTCGAGCAAACCGGCTGTAAAACGTGTAGTTTTATGATTATGAGACTGCGTTAGTACTGTTTGTAAAGATTTTTTTTGATGTTGACTTGTTTAGATGGAAGATTTTGTATCCCTTTTTCTTTTCATGCTAATGGAGCACTTCAACCAGACCAGACCAATATTGCTTAATTCTACAGCCTTTTCAGCTATTGAGTAGAAGAGCGGGAAAAACAGCAGCTCGAGCACGATGGCGCCACGATGACTCGTGCGGCGCGCCATTCGGCTGACGCTGAAACTTCACTTTGATTGCCTGGCGTTGTCAATGATGACATTTTGACATAGGACCGCGGCGCATTACGCGCGCTATCACCATCGTACTTGAGCTGCTGACTTTTATGGGTGACTTTAAATTGATTAGCGAAAATTGAGGATGTAAGTCAGCCCACAAAACTAAACAACTGTCTTTTACTTTACCTTATTAAACTTTATTAAAGAAAAATAACTTTTCCCAAGGAACATAGATCTAAATATAAAACAAATCGGCACTGGGGATCGAACTCGATACCTCTCGTTTACGAATCAGACCCACTAGCCGTCAGACTACCGACGCTCGTAGAAATAACACTGAAAAAAGAGTCACAGAAGAAACAGTTAACCAGTTGTCATACACCGCATAAGATGGCATTGTCTCATAAGGATGCGTTCTTAGAACCGGGACAGTTATAAACGCGGATGTCGATGCTACTGCGCACGCGCACAATGGAGACAATGTTTGTTTGTCTGTGTGTCGGTAAGAAACTGTTATAGAGTGTGGGAATATGTTGTAGAGGATCGACTAGGAATGTAATGTAAATGTTACTGTTTTCAGTACGAACTTTCATTTTAAAGTCGTTTTTCGCTCGCAACTTCGTTCGCATGGAAAAGTAACTTTTATCACTCTCGAGGCGCCTTACTATCTCTGTGAAAAACATTTAAAAGGTTGACAACAAAATAGTAAAGAGAAACAATAAGAAACTGAAACAAAATCATACTTCATACTTAAATTCTTACTAAGTAAAGTTTATGCTTTTTATAACTGTCTTATAACTGTCTGTCTGGACGCGATAATCTCAAAAACTACTAAACAGATTTTCATTTGGTTTTCTCCACTGGGCAGTGATTTAAGAGGAAGGTTTATGTGTTGATATAATTCATTCACGAAATTAGCATGAAAACGAAGGCCCCGGGGCGGGAATCTAAGAAGAGATACCAATATATTGTTAAACTCCATCTTGATAGAATATCTATCTATACATAGGTACATATTATAAAGAGGAAAGATTCGATTGTTTGTTTGTTTGCATTGAATAGGCTCCGAAACTACTGGACCGATTTTAAAAATTCTTTCACCATTAGAAAGCTACATTATCTCCGATGGACATAGGCTACATAATTTTCCCGAATTCCCACGGGAACGAAGTCCCGAGTGGAATGCTAGTGTTTCAATAAACTGATGTAAATAAACTCGTTCCATCGCCGACCTCATTTATGACCTTGGTCAAAAGTTAAGCCATTATAAAAAAATATATACATATATAAATAGGTAATATTAAATAATTATAAAAAAAACATTCCTTTATGAAAAGAGACAAAGTGTCTCTTAATTTCGCATCCCCAGTCTCTGCAGGTTATATCTGTTACGTATGGATGTATCGTCAGCAAATCCAACGTAATAACTGCAAATTACATGTTACTTATTTGAGAAAAATCCTTTTACATATTTATTTAGTTTAACTATTACAACGTTTTGACACAAATTATGTTGTGTTGCAATTATTAAGATTTAAATTTAGTAATGTAAGAAGAAGACGCGGGTCCACGAAAGAGATGACGCGACGAATTGGACTCCTTCTCCACAAATTGGTGACGAATGGTTGAGGATCGTGGGGTATGAAAAAAGAAAAAGGAGATCTTTGCCCAGCAGTGGGATCCTGAGGGTTTATAATAATATTGAGTCTATTAAATTTTATTTCAACTTTAAAGTTATTTGTGTTGCTGTCGTTCAGCAAGTCTCTATAGCCAGTTGATTAGCGTGATTTTTCAGCATTTCTTTATACATAAAAAAAATGGCAGATACTGCGACTGGACGAGAGACGCCAGAGAGCGTATTCTTTTAAATGTAGAGATGATGTTCAGTGGAACTTCTATCTTAAAATTCTTTAAATATGCACACCATCTGATTATAGCTTCGATAGCTGATTGCAAATCCAAATATATAAAAAAGTTTATTTAAATATGTTTTTTTTTAATGTGACTAAACTTTACTAATGATTTGGTTATTGCGCAAAATAAATTAAAAAACACAAGCTGGTGTTTATCATTTTCTGAAGGCCTAGATCAGTGGTTCTTAACCGGTGGTTAGTGGACCACTGGTGGTCCCTGGAAGCACCTGAAGTGGTCCGCGAAGCCATCCCAAAAATGTTGTATGAAATATAACGAGTCAACACAAGCATTGAAATCGACTGGATGCCCGAGCCTTCAATTGTTTGACTTTGGCTAGCACTGAACCAAGGATTAAGAAGTTAGTAAGTAAAGAAAAATACAATTTTCATTTAAAAAATAAAAACACTGATGAATATGAAAAAACAATGCATGTTTAATTATTTTTACCTCCAAACAGTTGGTGGTCCGTGATAAAACAGATATTTTGTAAAATGGTCCCCCAATACTAAAAGGGTAAGAACCACTGGCCTAGATAAAGATATATTCTGAGATCGATAAAGAGGCGCAATGCATGGTACTGAAATCTTTTTGACTTTTTTTATTGTGGCTGTCATTCCCATACATTTTGTAACTTTTTATCGCTAAAAGAAAGTGACATTGTCTAGAAAACCTGACTTAGATATATAATTCAATAATAATTCAATGGTATTTTATAACTTCCATTATTTTGCTGCTCAGAAAATACTACTTGTAGAGTAAGGGAAAAATCATAACTTTGCGTTTAGAAACATGCTACAGGATTTTTTCAGTCAAATACTTACTATGTGAGTAAATAAATAAAAAATAAAATAAACGCTACACACTCAAAGGCCCACACTAAGGTTTTCCCTTGTGTCGTGGGTCCCTCGGAACGCACATAAAGACAAACACAAACACCCATGACCCGAGAACAAACATCTGCTTTTTACACAAACGTTTGCCCTGACTGGGGATCGAACCCAGGACCCGCCGATCAAGAGGCAGCGTCACTACCACTCGACCAAACCGGCCGTCGAGTAAAATTAAAATTAAAAAATTAAAACGTCCTCTCTAGGTGTTCTTGCCATGGATACCAAAAAAAATACTACATTTTTAATGACGTTTTTGCTAACGCTACATTAGGAGGGTGGCACACAAAGGCCCGACTGCTCTTTTCCGCGTGTCTTCCTTTTTTTTACTTTTCGTCCCCGTCTCTTCCCCCCCTCCCACTCACGCCTTGTCTCCGCTAGCGACGTCTTGTCTCCATTTTGTTCTCGTTTTTGTTTGATGAATGTTTGTGGATATTATGATTAGGTTAATTAATTATCTTTTAGAGTTTTTATTTAAAGATGCTCGATTTCGAACCTTCCAATTCATAACACAAGGTTTACAGTCAATTGTAACCTAAGCTAAGTTTTGATACTATTGATAGGTAAACGAGAATTGTTTTTTTTTTACCAGCCCATATACGTCCCCACTGAGAGGACTTTTTAATATAAACTGTCAATTTTTTTTCTGCATGTGTTATTGATATAACATTAATAACTACAAAAAAATTACTAACCCTGGTGTCAGAGTTTTCAAACCGCCAAATGGCCTCTGACTTGGTTTGACGACTGTAATCAATCGACACGGCCGGGCTTAACGAGCAGTCCGAACTTCCAAAGCAGGGAAAAGCTCGTGAAAATTGCCACTTTGGTCACCCATCACCCATCAGGTTCCCTGCCCCCAAAGTATGTTGCTTAACCACGCAGCGCCACTAGGCTACGAGAGCTAATTTCTTAATAAACTCGTCACACAGAAACAAAACTTCTGCCCTAAGAGAACTTACTTGGTAACTTGCATCTCGTTCTTAGTAGGAATTAGGTAATGTACCTACACTGTTTACTTCAGGGGTTTGATAAAAACATCCTATTGGTTCCATACGGAATAACTTTAGATACTTAACCAAACTTTCTAAACGTTTCTTCTGACAAAACTAAACAACTTATTGTAAAGAATTGTACAAAAATAGGTACTTCTTTGACTTCATACGACATATATGCTATCAGCTAGGTACCTATAATTGTAAAATTGTAGGGCAAGACAATTTTTTTAGAGTCAGTTGTTCAGTTAATAAGAAATTAATAAATTTTGATATAATTTTAAAACACCAAACATTAATTTTGATGCTGTGTCGTTCAATTAAACGCTATTTTTTTCAAACGCACAGTGGTCAAATTTAAAGTTTTGATCATTTTCTTACAATACAATACACTTTATTTGCACACAAAAAATAAAACAACAAAATGAGATAGTTACATGTAAAATACTTAAACAAAAGGTAGCCTTATTGCTAAGTAGCGATCTCTTCCAGGCTACCTTAGGGTTGGTGGAAATACTTATTGGTTTAAGTATTTTTTTAATAGGAAGATTTACAGCCAATGTAAACTATGCAACTTGGTTATGAGTTGCACTTAGCCAATTACAAATCTTCGCCAACAGTAAGTAATATGTTAAAGTCAAGGCGAAAATAACTAGGTATGTTATACCAAGTAGGAAATTTCATGATTAGGTATTTTGTGGAGTAGGCGTATGTAGGTATATAAGTACCTACATTAATTCCTTCACTCTCACCAGTCAATATACCTACTAATATAATTTTAAATTGTGTTCTCAGTCGACCCAAATACTACAAGTGAAAGCAAATATAGCTAAATATTTCTATACATGAAGCAAAAGACTGAAAGACGTAAACAAGTCCCTAATATATGTTTTAATACCTACCTGTCCCAAATACTGAGGTTTTGACTTTTGTATTCACACAAAAGGTCTTTCATACAAAATCTATTGAACAAAACGGCTACACCCACACGACTCCTTACAAACTCAACCTATCTATTCCTTGAAAGCACACGAGAATAAAGGCAAACAAATGTCTTTGCTACGACCAACCTACCCAAGACGTTGCCTTGGGGAAGGGAGGCAAATGTGGGGGTGTGGGGGTATTTTTCCCAACAAACTTAAAAATCTTACCACCCAACCTAAAACCAACCTTATTCGCTTGCATTAAAGTCGGCATAAAATGTACAAGCTAAAATGGTGCCTTAGAGAAACTGTAACACAATGTCCATTTTCAAAAGAGCTATGATAGTGCATTACTCGACCTCAAATTCAAGTGGAGTACTAAAGAACGCGCGGGGTGTGGGGAGTCAATGTAAACTGGTCATTCTGGAACGTTTTTAAAACTTGTGTGTGTGAATGTGTAGGTAGCTAACCGCAGAATAAATGACGATGTATTATTTGCAGTTGAAGATTCTATAAGCGGAAAACGGGCGGTGGTTTTGAACATAGAATCGAAGTAGGTATTTGAAAAATGAATTATTTTCATTTTTTTAAAGACAAGCATATTAAAGCAAATTGCTTACGTTTAGATGGGAAAATTTAAAGTTTGATTGACTAATTTACTGATAAATATAAATTCCATTCCAAGCTTATAAGTATTTGTAATTTCTTATCTACCCTCCTATTAATTATATTATAATTAAGTTATTATAAAAGTAAAGCTAATTTTATTTTATTAAGTATGTCGAATGACGTAAATTATCTCGTTAACGGATAATGCAAATACAATTACTATTTTAAAAACTTAATTACTATTCTAAATACAAACTACTTCATCGGGATACGTAATTAATCAGTACAATACTTATACAATAGTATCTAAAATTGCAATCGATTTCTATCTCGTAATTCAATCTCTATCGTGCTTGCTTAAAGACAACACCTGTCCTTTATTACATAAGTACGTAAGTAGAGTATGGTAATTTTGTTATCCAATTGTTTGTATTTACCCTCGATACCAATGCATTGTTATTTTAACACGCTTTTATTAGCTCGGGTTGTATGTATGTATGTATGTATGTATGTATGTATGTATGTAACGGAATTTTTGAGCCTAATTTTCACTGGTTTCTAGACGTCTGATCAACTTGAAACTTTGCACACGTGTGTAGGGCCGATGACAATGCAATAACCCGATAAAATTTTTCCATTATCCTGATTAGGATCGTCAGGATTAATTGCTAACCGAACTAAAAAATGGAAAATAAATAATAGTTTAAAAAACTAAAAAAACACGCTTTTATTGCTAATCGAACTAAAAAGTAGAAAATAATTTTTAATTACAATCAGGATAATTCAATTCAGAGTAAAAAGCGTGGGGTGCTTGATGTATTGAATGTTAAAAATATTCTATTGACAACAATCTATGATGAGAGAGTTATGAAAATATTGTAAAATGCACCCCACGCTTTTTACTCTGAATTGAATTATCCTGATTGTAATTAAAAATTATTTTCTACTTTTTAGTTCGATTAGCAATAAAAGCGTGTTTTTTTAGTTTTTTAATTTTGTTGGCAACTTAGAATTTAATTTTTGAATTTTCGCCAAGGCAATCAGCTCTATTTTCGTCCCGAGTTTCAAATTTGGAACGAATGTTTCACCAATCCGACAATAGAACTGCCGCGGCATTCCAATTTGGTGCGCTATTGTTGAATAGCGCAACCTGATTGGCGGAGAGGCACAATGGGCCACGCCTACTACACAATACCCTATTGTCGTAGGTACCTGCCAGAGCGTGCCGCCCAGTGGTTCGCTTTTCATAAAATATGAAAAAATAAAACATTTTTTCTGCTCTCAAGTTTTTTCTAATTAACAAAATTCAATCGTTCCTATTAGGCACATATATTTTTAAAAGCTGTCCAAAAACACATTAAATGCTAACGTAGACATAAATTTTAAAAAAAGACCGTCCCTCTTTTAAGTGCTTCAGATGGAGGCTACTTATTTTTTCCGTAAAAGCATCGTTTAAAAAACTAAGTGAAAACGGACATCATTACGACTGAAATACTCGGATAGAATATAGGGAGAGTCACCGTTTGTACAAATGAAGATTAGTTCGCTTAATGGCTCCATTTGGGAAAGTTAGGGGGCAATATTTTTACTTAAAACTGTGTAAAAATGTTTCCTTTCTTGGTAAAAGCGAATGCCTGATATTATCATGGGTCGTGAGAAATGTTAGAGGCTAGCGTTGATTATCGTATATGCATCGCAATTGAATGGAGCTGTGATCATATCTCATTTAGAAGGGATTTAATTAGTAGTGTTTAAAAGTAAATGCCACACGTCAAACGAAATAAATCTAATTCTAATAGAGGTATTAGCTTTCTTTATTAGTTTTCTACATTTAATTGTCAAAGTACCATTCTATTTTCACAAAAAATACTGAACACCTATAGATTATTTCTAGAAAAACTTGCTCGACCCGATTTTTTTAATACAATGAAAAAACTCTTTTCAACATAAGATCTGGAGACGTATTTTTGAAACAATAGAATTCCACTTTGCATAGGAATTGACAAGATTCGCAAGCAAATCATATGCGAATCTTGTTAATTCGTATGCGAATTGAAATTCTATAGAATTTCATTGTTTTAAAAATACGTCTCCTGACTCTTGACCTGCTGTTGTATAAATATGAAATGTATTATTTTCAAAGCTGTGATGTCAATGATGATCTATCTGGTAAAACTAATAGGTACCTACCTAAGCCACGATAACCATTTCAGGCAAAGGCTACTGAGGCACTAAAGAACATGTCAAAAAATTAAATATTTTATCATCATTCCCCTCAAAGCTATTTCACGCAAAATATACTTACAAGCCAAATACTTCCTCGAACACATTATTTGATACCTATCATCAATTTCAAAGCTAAAATGAAAGCTTTAATTATTAATATAAGTGCGTAAGATGTTTGTGTAATAGAAACACTAAAATTTAATAACCCTTAAATTACATAGAAACTTGAAACACTTGAAAGATCAAAGCTTTAAATTGATGTAAGGCGTACTTTCAAATGATATAGATATTCATAGATATATTTACACGCACTACCTTATTAACTTTATATATAAAATAATACACGTAAAAATGTGTAAATATAACTAGTCAGAGACTGCTTTTTTATTTTGAGACTAAGACCTTCTAAATCTCTTTACATATTTACTTAAAAGGCTTTTAGTAATTACAGCAGTTGATAGGGAACCATTTCTATAATATTCTTATATGCGATATTCTTAAGAAGAGACCTGATAAAGTTAAACTTAAGGGCTCAAACAAAAAAATATCTAACACTACAAAAAAAATATTAAAATGACAAAATTGAGAAAAAGTCAAAATTAGAATCTGATAAAACACAAAGAATCTGTAAAATCAGACTAAAATCAATGAAGTAAATTAAATAACGTGATTTTTTTAATTTTAGTAACTGACTGACTGACCAATAACTATATTATTTGATATTGTTGTCTACTTATTACCTATGAGTTGAAATATACCTAAATTAAATATCGATGTTGTTTCAAACCATACCTAACGCAAATTCACCATGCCATCAAAACTGAAACTCGTTAATGCAGCAGTCTTCAACACATATCTCGACTCGTTTAAAACTTAATTTACTCAAAGATTGTTTCCCTCTCGTCATTGAGGGGGTGTATCATCCCCTAGCGAGATCACACGATCCCCCTTCACCCCTTGTCTTTATGAACTCATACAAACTGACAACGTTTTGATGTGCCCTGATGAACTTATATCTTAATTACGAGTATAAGTATTTCTATATTTAGATTTTAAATTAGTTTCTTTTTTAGTAGCATCTTTTGTTCTATGATAAAGTAATAATACTACTTTAACATACCCTTAATTCAACAAAATTTAAACATACAACCAAATTATGTTACTATTTGATATATCGTTTTTAACTCTATCTTGTAATTATACCTATTTTTAACAAAAAAAGGCCAATCATTTGATTCGTGTTAACGTCTAAGGTTTCAAGACAGTATTTATTTTAAAAATATATATGCAAACTTATACTAAAATTATCGTATTGACCTTTACCAAACAGAAAGCAAAGAAAAACAAACAGATGGAAGAAGCCAGCAAAGAGCTCCAAAGCGAAACATTAAACACAGCAGTTAACGAACTAAATGAAACATCAACAGAATCAGTAGCTGAAACTCGAAAAAACGAGCAAGAGACGAATCAAGGCGTGGAAAATGCTGCACCTTAACCGGTGTCAGTTAAGGGCAGGACTAAGGCTAATTGCCGTCACTTAGCGCGTCGGCCTATCTATTTAAAGATCGTCGAACGAACGCTTTGAATCTAATCCGCGCGTCCGCCATCCGTACCATTGTGGCATTTCCGCCTTACAGTTCACAACGCTCATTCAATTGATTTTTTCCGACAACCACCTTAATTAGCTCCAGGTTTTGTGATTTGTCGTCCATCTACTTCGTTTTGTTACTTGGAATTGTTTGTATGGACGGTAGTTTTAATTTCAGCTTCTTTATTAATTGGCAGACTGTATCATTTCCTGTATTTTTAGGAGAAATTCTGTGCATGACAATAATGATGGCAGACTGTAGCCTTTAAAAACTTTTTTAGGAAATAATCTCAAACACACAATGGGTTGTCTGGAAGAAATCCCCTTGTGGATTAAGTCTGCCTTTGTACTGTTTTTATTATAATGTGTCTTGCATACTTATTCTCATATACAATAAATATTAAATACATACATAGGTAAATACAGTCTCGACCGCAAAGAAATTTGAAAAACTTTATTCAGTGAATGTAAACGTAGATATACAGACACATATTTCATAATTTCCCTTTACGACGAGTATAAACAATTTCCCAAGTCAACTAATTACCATTTGTCCTGAACCAAAGCTTTTGTATCAAAGAGCTCATATCTCAAATCTCTTTATACCTTTCCTTTTGAAACTAAGAAACTTTGGCCTATACAAATTCATCCCTCATTCCCTTCTCAAACAAAACACCAAAAACCAATCAAGTAATTGCTGCCCCCCGGCATCGGTTGCGACTCTTCCGTCGATAATCTTCATTACCAACGACAAAGGGGAGTGAAGGAGGGTTTACCTGAAGGGAGGTTTCATGGTGTCTTGAAAATATTTACGGTTTGTGTATCTGTGTGGTTTATGTACTTAGAATTCTGAAGGGAGTTAGTGTTTGGAATCCATAAAATAAATTATTACCTCCTACAGCAAAGCATCTTCAAAATGTAAACTATGTTAGGTACTGTCGTATTAAAAATAGTATGAAGGTGTTTATCACACTTTGGATATGAGTGACTCAAAAAGTGTATATGTAGGTAGTATTTATTTTATAATAGATACCTAAATGAAATTTACGAAAATAAACCAAACAAAAAAAAGCAAAGCAAACATAAAAGAATCAAAAACGCGAAGCTGTAACTCAATGTATCTTTTCATCCATACAGTCATCAAACAAAAAGCAATTTCGCTCGAAACCGGGCTAATAAAAGCTAGGAATACCACTGGGGGGTACCCTCATCCCCCTGGCTAAATAATACCCCCCCATACGTCGGGGAGGGGGGTATACCTCGAGACATACATTCTTCCACGCCTGCGCTAGCTACAATATGGGTCATATTGTCCTTCTTACATTTATAGAATCGTATATACATTTTCAAAAGATATTTCTATAAATACTCATATTTATAACTTATTATTGATTAGGTAAGATTTTCAACTTCTTCTGTTATTAAGTCATTACACCTAGCATGAATGCTAAGCTATTCAGAAAACAGCCATCTTCTTTGAAAAGTTCTAAGTCACAATCTTCATTACAAATGTTATTCGGTAAACTAATTTTAAACGAGTTCCTTATTTTTACGTCAAGCAGGCACCTATCTACTACTTCAAGTAAACTTTCCTGTATCATTATATTATTTTCATTTTAAGTGACTCTAAACTAAGAATGACAGCTTATATGAGTTTTATATTTTCGTTTTATTATAAAATCGTACTTATCTACTATGTATGCATATCCCGTGATGAAATGTAGATATACATATTCAAGCATAATTAAACAAGATTAAAATATTCATCAAGATTGTACTAATGCGCTTAAATGTGTGTCAGTAATGTGTAAGTGAATGAACACTCACTCCAGTCCAGCTGGTAGCTAAAATTAAATTTTATTTTTAGCGCCTCCTACTTTGACATTGGGAAATCGGCAGTGCATTATATTTAAATCACAGTATTAAAATGAATATACTATCTAAATCTAATGTTAAATTATCATATCTAATAAAACTTTTTTGGATTTCGTTTTTTGTAAAATAAAATGCAAATGATGGACCATTAAAAAGAGTGACGGGCTAAATATATCCGTGTTGGGTATATTATATATTCAAACAAGTTCTGTGGGAAAGTCCGTTTGGTAACAATAGAGCTCGCCAATCGCACAATCGGAACAGAACACAATAGAACGTTTTCCTCAGGCCACGCCTTCACGACACAATGGTACAATACACGCCCAGATATACACGACTACAATCAAAAGAAAATTTTCTCTACAAATGTAACGGTGATTGTATTGACTTTTTAAACGCCCTCATAGATTGAGCGCACACCCACCTGTGTTTCATTGTGTGTGCGAAATCGTTTCACAATGCCCCGCTATTCATCGTGGTACGCACACTGTGCACCGGCCACCGCACTCAAAGACGTTCGCCTGGGCGGAGCCTAGAGCGAGACAAAAGCTGGCCTAGCCCGTGAAGAATACGCATGAAAGGGAGGCAACGTCGCGCTCGGTCACACACACATTGCCCGCTAGAAAAGGATGGGCTGAACGGCTTTGTATAGATTCCGCGAGATGAAAGCTGTTATTCCGCATAGACAATTGATTGTAAATGCAGTGCTAAATAGAAGAGTACCGGATTTTTACACGATGAGTTGAGTGGATGTGTTAGAAATGATAATTTATAGTTAGAAGGTAAGGTTTGATTCAAATTGTAGGAGCTTGAGGCTTCGAAGGTTGGCATTGTTCACAGGGCAGTGACATTAAGTCAGTGCGTCCTTGTCGCACGTGCGCGGGGGGCGGGGGGCGGTGGTTATTGTAGCGCGCGCGTATTGTCGGTCCGCTTCGATCTATCTGCCAGCATTGTGTGTCCACGGCGCGCGAACACAAGACGTGCTTTGCGTTCCGACTTCGCATCCCGCGTTCGATCGCGCAACGGTACATCGAACTATTTTAGCGCGAACTCCGCACTTTTTGATTTTTCTATTTGTGTTTTGGACTCTTGTTTTTGTGTTTTTGTTTGTGTGTTTTCATTCATATTAATTTTGTGACTTTTTGAACTATTGGACTGATGATTGTGAAGGAAATAATACCAAAGAATTAATGTGATTGGACTATGCGTGTTTAGTTTTGTTAACTCATTTTTTTATTCGTTTATTTTTTACGTATGCCGGCTTTTCTGATGTCTTGGAAGGCGACAAGAACAATGGTAACGCACCTGAAGGTAAGTTTATACATTAGACAAATTAGAAACTTGACATTATAATTTAAAAAAAGATCTGTTTTTTAAGGATTTGATTCGAATTTATGACAAAATAAACACTGGGCTCGTCAGAAAATAAGTAATAGGTATATAGTATTTTTTATTTGAAAAAGGGCAAATAATTGATGAGTAAATTATGTTTCTATTATAAAACCTACTATTCTGATTAAGTATTCGATTTAAGTTACAAGTTAGTAAAAATTACCTTCACGTACTAGTACGGCTATGAAGACGAATAACTAAATACCCAATATGGAAAACTGTTGAGTTTTACTCATCCCATTTATTTACATCACGATAAGGGACATTTTGTATTAGAGTAGGTAGGTACAGCATTACGAATCGCTTTACGCCCTAGTTTATATTTTTATAATACTTAAACAATTTTTATTCAATTAACGAGTCCTTAAAAAAACGATTACTGACTAGGTCTTTTACTTGATAACTACTTGCGTGACAGCTGAGCTTAAGTGGATAATTATAGAGCCTCCAATTTTTCACATCATCGCGAACAATACTTAAAAAAAAACAAGAATAAAAGTAAATAAAAAAGATGACAGTTTCTTTTTTTTTTCTTTTTTTTTAAGCTCCAGTTACATGTGACAGTAATTTTGTTTTGTTGATGTGTTGGACGTTAAATTGATATTTTACAAAAGCCTATTAATTTTCATTTTACATTGTAAAGATAATTTGTCCAACTTTTGTTACCACCGCAACCACTGGGTGAGTTCCTTGTTTAGGTATATGTATTTGCTGTATGATTCTTTTTAATTTTGCGGTGTTTAATTTTTGAAATGTATTTTCTTCGGTGGGATTACGAATAGCACCACCCTGTTTTATCACAGCAGCGTTGCTAAAGTCTTCTAGTAGGTAAGTTTTTGTTTTCAGTGATCGCCAGCATTTTGGTAAAATATGTAGGTATGTGAAAAATATTTTGCTTTAGTCCAATTAAGGGTTAATAATAAAGTTTAGGGAAGCAGTGATACTCCAGATGGTAATGATCCAGACTTGTAATCGGAAGGTTGCAGGTTTGAATCCTGGTGCGAGGCTTTACCACTAAATTTATCTTTGCAGATTTATGGATATTTCATTAATTATCACTTGCTCAGCGGTGAAGGAAAACATCGTGATGAAACTCGCACGTCTAAGAAAATTTGTTTTCGAAAGACGCGCGGTCCACCAACTCGTATTGGGCCAGCGTGGTGGACCATAGCCTAAATCTCATTCATGTTTCGAAGGGAGGCCCGTGCCCCTCGGTGGGGATGTATATGAGTTGATAAAAAAAACAAGTGAGTAAGTAGTGTATTAAGCCAAATTCTGAGGTTCAAATTGAAAATTGTCGTGACTTTTCGTATAAGACAGTAGCTTAGCACGATAACGACAAACTCGCGCTCGGCTCACGCTGTAACTTCACTTTGATTGCGCGAGGGTCCCGCGCAAAAGCTTGCTCGCCCTATGGCGTTGTCAATGTTGACATTTTGGCATAGGACCACGGTGTTGTGGCGACGCTGTCACTATCGTACTCGGCCTGCAGTGCTGATCTCTACTACCTGTTAGTACCTATAACTTGTATCATCAGTTGCAATGTAATTTCCAATGCAATAAAATATTTATTTGATTATCGCTACGTAATTACTTACTTTTTGTGATTTCTTACTTAGATACCAACGCATTCTAGAGGTTCATATAATTTTCAGAGATAAAATTCTTCTTTTTTTCAGAATTCAATGTATTCCATATTATCGAGTCACGGCATACATCAAAATAATGCAATACAACAAAAAAAAGAAATAATTATATTTAGTAGCCTATGCCACTTTCGGGGTCCCTAACTATCACTATCAAGGAATCATATCAACCGGTTGAGTTGTTTAGGCGTGAAGGGAGGTCTAACAAACAAACAAACACACTTTTACATCTTATCCTACTAACATCTAAATATATAAAACAAAGTCGTGTTAGTTACACCACTTATAACTCAAAATCGGCTGGACCGATTTCCATGTTTTTGATTTGTTGTATTTCTCTCCGTCCCGAATAGCAAAATAACTATTGAAAAAATTGGAAAATTGACGGGAAAATTCCCACGGGAACGAAGTGTCGGGAAAAAAGCTAGTTACCTATAAATGCGAATGTTTATAAGTATGTATGGCTGGACCAATTTTGATAAAAGTTTGGTATGGAGGTAGCTGACACTCTGGATTAACACATAGACTACCTACATATTTTTCCCAAATTCCCACGGGAACGAAGGCCCGGGCGGACATCTAATTTATAATATTACTCAGGATTCATGGCGCCAGGCGCTGCGCTGATTTGTATTTGATCATAATTTACCCATGACATATATTAGTAGTCATTACAACTTAGGTTGGTCAACAGTTGCTATTGGTAGTATCTCACTTAACAAGTTACGGATTTAAATCATTGACTCAAGAGGGTTCCGCTTTTTAAACTGATTTCAAAAGAAGGTGGTATATTCTTCCATGCTATAGACTGGTAAAAGAAAAACTTGAATGTACCAGCTGCCAACTCTTTCCAGGCCTACTAAGGGACGCTAGGGTTTTGATGTAATGTGGGCAAAAGGCTGACCACCTCTCACCACTGTACTTTATGTTTCATCTATAACCTTCAGAATTTATATCAAACGTGACATCAAGTGGGTCTGAACCACTAATGCTCTGCCTACTCTGTATGGAATTACAGGCGTGGGCGTATATAATGTAATGTGAGGTTATCAATTCGGTTTTGATTGTGCTTGTCATCATTGGGGAGGCAGAGACCACAGATTGCCATCTAGAACGACCCGAACACACCTTTTTCGCTTTCTCTAAGTACTTATTTCTATAAATTGCTTCATACACGCTCGTTGGGATTCGGGTCCTTCTAATATTTTCAGAGTACGTCACCAAATTAGAGAAATATGTGCCTACTCTTGGATAATTTGGAAATAGTTAACATTGATGGTTTGACTGATAACCACTTGCTTAATGACGAACACCGATGAAAATTAAGTATTATGGGATAGAGATAGGGTGGTGTAATACAGCGCCACAGAGATAGAATGGAAAAATAATAAGTTTCAGTAAGCGTAAATAGATTGCGAATGATTCTTCAAACGTGTGGATCTCCAATATCTTAATGGATCTATCACCAAGATTGTTTCTCGTGAAATACGTGTTTGTACATAAACTTATATTTTCGCGTAATTTACACCAATAACTAATGTGTGCTAACTTACAACAATATCCCTTGCAATTTATGGGCATTTTCTATTTATTAGAAGCAAAATGTTAAATGTTCAATTCCCTTTGTAATCCATTTTACAGATCTCTTTGTAACTTTCTGATCATTTATGTATCTTTCTGATGGGTTTAATGTGAAAATGAATTCATATCTTAAAACTGAAGTCATATGTTTTCCCACGGACCCCAAAACTTTGAAAATAAGTAGGTAGTAAATTAATGTGAATTGACCTGTTAAGAATTGTTCGGTTCGGTCTCCGACTGTGATTTTATGACCTTCTTAAATTTCTTTTAATGACCCTAGGGCTCACCAATAAAAATGTGTCAATTTGTTAACGATTCCACTTCTAAAACCAGACTTGTATAATTAAAGAAAGTTCCAAGCATTGATTTTGAAAATTACATGTACCAATTAAAGGCATTTTAAAATAGTGTGAATAACTGGTAATAAAATTTAAATCAGTACTCTTAGGTCAGTTTCTGCGTCATTTTTTGGGTTCTGTAGGGGAATGATCATATTAAATTAAAACTGTAGAACGATGATTTGATTAGTGAAATTTTGATTTCAATATTTATGTAGGTATTACAAAAAAATTTACAAAGATAAAAAAAAACAAAGATCAAAGCCTTAAAACACACTGCCAAAATGTATCACATTTCCAAAATACAAAAGTTTCCTCTTTGCTTTCAATAACTAGGTAAGTAGATATACACATAAAATAAATGAAATTACTCAAATCGCTTTATTCAATGGCAATGCAATGGTAGTTTTCAAATTACTAGGTTTCAGGGAGTTTTAAGCATTGTTTCTGTAGTACATTCTAGTTTAGCATGAAACAAAAACAATTTAATCTCTATCGTCTTGCTTTGTGCAAAAAAACTACACTGATACTTAATTTAACAATATAAGAATTTTAAATTTATTGGATAAAATAAAATCGACAGCCTATTAATGAAGCATACAATGTTTATTCGTCTTAACATTAAAGTCATTGCCGATCTTTCATAATCAGGTTCACTAGTAGCTCAATGGCTCTCGCTGATCTGAACCGACCAGTGAGGTTAAAAAACGTATACAGGGGCAGAGAACCTAATGGGTGACCATAGTGGCAATTTATCACGAGCATTTCCGTGCTTCGGAGCGCACATTAAGCCGGTGATTCAGGCTGTTGTCGATTGACTATAAAGTAGTTAAAACCAATTCAGTGGCCATTTGCTGGTTTGAAAACTCTGATACCAAGATTAGTCAAGTTCGCCACATTCTTGACTTCTACACGACAGAAGAAAGAATAATCAGATTTAGTATGTAAGTTTATAGCCCAACTGGCTTTCCGCCTGGGACTTCGTTCCCGTGAGAATTTGGGAATTCAAGGTGTCAGCTACCTCCATACCAAATTTTATTAGAATTGGTCCAGCCGTTTGAGCGTGAAAGAGTAACAAACATGCATCCACACAAACTTTCGCATTAATAATATTAGTAGGATTTTTTCAAAAAGTGATCTCGGGAACCCTATTCACAGAACAAGCTCTCATCCCACCTGTTTTGAGAGAGTTTGTGTATTTCTGTAAGATCTATTTTCAGTTTCGGATCTAGCTGGTGCGCCCGAGCGTATCACCGGTGGTCGCGGTCACATCCATCAATTAGATATGATACTTCATGTTGATTTGCGTTCGTTAGTTACATTATAAACGGTTTTCTTGTTCTTTTTATTAGTGATTTGGATTTACGATTTAGGGTTAGTTTTGTAAATGTAGTGCTTTGTAAAGGGTTTAATGAAAAGGTTTAAGGTTTGAAATTTCAAGTATCCTTTCACTTACTCACTAAGTCGTCAATCAATTTTGTACATAGATTTCCTTGCTGATGTATGTACAATTGTATATACCTAGATGAGCACTTTTAAAGCACTTTTCCATTACAATTAAGTACCATTTAAACATATTTGTGTAACAAAAAAATTGATTCAGGTACATCGGAGGTGAGGTTGCAAAAATCTTTTGAAAATGAAGGCACCCTAATTATACATCTAAATATTTAATTACTGGATATGTTATTGACTAATTTTAAGCAACATTGAACGGTCAACGAAATAAAGATATTTTAAATTAAATTAACTATGTATACCGATTGATTTCGGTGTCATCTCAGCATAGGTAGTAAACAGTTTCCTGATTTTATTTTTCTTGTTAGAATGCGTGTTTATTTTTAAGCTAGATATTACGAGTCCTGTATTAGTTTAGGTAGAGCTAAGATAACAGAACTATTGTTTTTACTCAACATTATTTTTGTTATTAACCAACAGGAAACAGTCTAACATATTTATATTAAACAGTGCCGCAATGAAAACAGCCATAAATCCAATCGAATGTATACCTTACCCAACCGGATGAAATGAATATTAAAAAAAATCAACTATTTAACCAAACAGTTAACTGTAACACGTATTTTAACGTAACTTACATCGTAAAGCGAAGTTGTGGTTACCTTCAATAACCGATTTATTACTTTTAAAAATCTATAGGATGTGGTTTTGTCTTGATCTCAACGCTAAAGCAAACACTGTGGTTCAGATATGACCAAAAATTTATATTTCATATTTTTTGTTTATTTTAACACAGCCTTGGAAGTCCTATGAATATAATTCTATGAGTAAGTTTACGAGTATGTTTGAAGATGATTTTGCAAATTTTATTACATAATAAATTTCATAATGTTTAAACATGTGAGTCGTTTTGTCATTTTCATTTAATTGTTATATAAAACAGCGATTCCCATTTGACTGTTTATAAACTATGCCATTAAATCAATCTAGTTGAAGATAAACTTAATGGATTTTGAAAAATCCTTAGCAATAAAGTAGTTTGACAGGTTCTTATGTCCACTTGACTCTAGTTTTATCGTAAGACTCCCAAAATATAGGAGTCTTTAAGCACTATAAAGTTGTCATACATAAGTCAACAGGAAGGAAAGTGACTGTACGACATTTAAAGTAGTATTAACTTTAACAGACGTTTTTGCAACTCAAATAGTAAAAATATCTGTATTTTTTAAATTAAAAGCTTACCGTTATTAAAGATTTCACTCCCACCCGATTTAAATAACTTATCTTCGAATATAACCCTCTTAAATTAAGTAGGTCGATCACGTACCCTGTTACCATTGTGACACCGGATTCACGCAAGTCGACAGCATTATCGCCACCCTACATTTGCCCTCGACATTTTTCTTCTTTTTTTATTAATTCTCAACACGTCTGGAGCTCGTCTTTGTTCGTCCCATTGTGAGTACCACGTGTAATAGAAGTACGTAATGCGTATTCTTATTGAAAGACATTTTCGTATTTTTGTCCGATGTTTTGTCGTGTACGCACACTGTGCATTTAAGGGATGGCACAGAAATAAAAGAAGGACGTCAGTTCGTCCATTTGCGATACAAAAACCGTCATTATAGCGAACGCTCTTAAAATGTAACATAAGGACGTTTCGATTGTAAAAAAAAGGCTTGGGATGCTCAAAAATCCACATACAATAACATCCACATATGCTAAAACAAACATATTATCTGCTGACCGAAACTATTACTATCGATTAACAAGCAACGTCACTGCAACACTAACTATCCGTGAAAGTCAAAAAATATGTTTTTCACTACTCATGCTCGGAAAGGCTTGTTTGTGCATCTTATAGGCTGCACAAAATCGATTTTTGTGTTCTAGAGCACAAAACGATCTACTATAGGCTGCACAAAATCGCATTTTGTGCTCTAGTGCACAAAGTGATCTACTCATAAATAAGTCTAAGTAAAATAAGTAAGGCATAGAAAACTCCATACAGCCAAAATAATCAGAAGTTTAAAGATAAAATTTGTTATTATATGTTATTTTATTATTTCCTCGCAATCGAAGTGAAAAGCAGAGTTTATAACTCGTCCTCAAAACCATTTTTATCCGAGACTTATAGCAGCCCGAGCCGAAGGCACAAAAAGAGATGACTCGTTTTGTGCACTTGTTGTATAATTTACTATTTGTTTTATTTGCCAGCATAAAACAAACAAAGAATACATTATTTAATTTAAGCAACATATCAAAATAAGGATAAGTAGACACTGTAGGATAAGTGCTCAAGAGCAAAACAAGGAATTAACGCTCCATACTCCAAGCAGCGTAGGAAGGCCTCCTATAAAGTGAACCAACGATTGCGGAAAGCCACTGGATGCGGTTGGCGCAGGATCGATCGATGTGGAGATCCTAGGGGGAGGCCTATGTCCAGCAGTGGACGGTTTCGGCTGAGATGCTAATGATGACTCTACACTATTTTAGACTGGTTGCGGCAAGATAGTAATTCTTTTTGGAAGTATCACCGGAGCATTAATTACTCTGGAATAACCGCACTAAAACTATATAACTTTTAACCGTGTGGTGATCGGTTGAGAATAACACCATCCCATCTCTTTCCGTAGGTGTCGTAAGAGGCGACTAAGGAAACTCAAATGAGACCTGCCTCCTAGTAGTCCATCCCAGACAACGACACTTCATTTTTTTCTGAATCTGAGGTGTCGTCCTACGGTCTCATGCGGTGTGGTAGGCTCTGTAAAGGGCCGTCAGGTTCGCGACCACCCTCCTACCGAAGTCCGACGCCAAACAGCTTGCTGTGTTCCGTCGGTGCGTGGGAGTACCAGTGCCTTTATATGCATTTTCTGGGTTAACTCGCTCCATCGTCGACCTCATCTTTGACCTTATGGTCAAGATGGAGGTCAAGAGTTAACCCATCTTATAATAAAAAAAAAATGTATTTTCTTTGATACTTTGATGCTGGCAGAATCTTTTTTATCATCAAAACGATAGATTGCAATTAAAATGTAGAAGGTAATCAAAATTACATTACATACGCCTGTGATGGCAGAGTGGTTCAGAACCACCTGGTGTCACATTTGACATAAAATCTGAGGGTTATTAGATGAAACATGTGGTAAGAGGTTGTCAGCTTTTTGCCCACAATACAGCAAAACCCTCGCGTTCCTTTTACTGACTTTCACAGTGCGTGGAAACAGTTGGCAGCTGGTACACTCTAAGTTTTTCTTTCACTCCCAATCCAGGGTGGAAGTCAATTAACCACCTAAAGCGTATTTTCAAATTAAGCAACTTTTTAACCTCAAATGAGGCATGATTTAAATCCCTTCTCACACTCAAACCAGCACGTGTGCTCAAACCATTGTTGAGATCTTGATGCGTATTGTATGTCATTTCCTTCGTAATATATAATTGTTCAATAAATACAATATAAGACAGGAAACCCTTTATTCGTACTATCCAGTTTAGGGAGGACCCAAGCACGTAGATATTGGCTTCTGATTTTGATAACCGTTGCCGTAATCTTATCACCCTATGTCTTTCTTTGGACTCATGAGCACCAAACTGACAAGGAGTCGAAAATAGTTGAGATGGCTTCTTGTCAACAATGCATTGTTTATTATTTCTTTCGTAGTGCAAATCGGAAACTTGACGTGCTGCTGTCTGTACATAAATTAAGGATCTGGTCAGCCTTTTACTAAAAATAGAGAAAACACTCTCATTTCACTTATTGCCTCTTACAACTGGCACAAATGTTATTTATTGGAAGAACACCTAAAAGTAGGTAGGTAAAAAATTACCTACTTATCCTGTCTATGACCTATTTCATTCCACATTCAAACCCTCCGAACAACGATAACAAATGACTGTCGCCCCACAATAGTGCACTTCCTCGGTATTCCCGCACCGCTCGAAAGTAATTGTCATGTAATTGCACAATGAAACACGTGCTAAACAAACAGAAGGGTTCACATAATAGGGACCTACACCTACAGGGCCCTTGTTGATCGGTTTTAAGGTTTTCTAATGGTGTGCAAAGATATGAGCGAAGCGGAAATTTAATTGAATACGAGCACTTAAGTACCTTAAAAGAAACGCTTAGGTCGTTCTCTCATTATGATATGGATAAACGTCACAACTCTGGAAAAACTAAGTCAGATTTCAAATTAGTTAGCGAAGTTCTATTATTTATTCTGTGGCGAAGCGCTCTAGCCACAGAATAAATAATTGTCGTAGGCTAGTGGAGCTTGCTGATCTGAACCGATCAGTGAGGTAAAGCAACGTACACAGGGGCAGGGAACTTGATTAGTTACCAAAGTGGCAACTTATCATATTTTCGTGCTTCAGAGTATATTAAGCTATCGTTCCCAGCTATTGTCGAGTCAGATGCTATTTATCGGTTTAAGAACTCTGACACCAGGGTTAGTTAAATTCGCCAAATCCGTTATACTTATACCTATATATTATTATTTTTTTATTACACCTCTGCCACTTTTTAATAAAGTTTTTAAAAAACTTAATAAAACAGATAAATTAAGCATCTTGTTACATAATAAGGCGATAAGTTTGTACAGAGGCCAGCACATCAGGTTACTCCATTTTCGTTGCAAACCCGCTCTTATCGCAATGGCACAGAGTGCACGCGGGTGGTAATCTGATGCGCGGCCCTCCGTACCTTTATGCTGATGTTGTTCGCTAAGCCTTGTTTTACTTATTGGTTTTTTATTGTGCAATAAAATATATTGTATTGTAATGCCCAAGGTCATAATTCCAAAACTCTTGTGACTTATACAACAAGACGTTCTCATTGGGCAAAATCCAAAGAAAGAAACGGAAGTTATTGTCTACAACATTCGATAACACTCCAACTGACACGTATTCTCTACGCTTTAAGATTGATTTTGCAATAAAGTTTCCATAAGAATGGCCACAAAGGGGTACGATTTAAGGGACACTTCTATTGTGATGGATTCAATGAAGTTTATTTAGCATAAAAATACGAATCGGTGCATTTTGATGAATGAAAGGAAAGAGTTGCCTCAAGGTAAATGTTAAAAAGACAGTCGCCATTTGCATTTTAAGCACTAGAAAGAAAATACTACACTGGTATACTTAAGGCGACTACAGCACCCGATAAAGGCAGCACACAAGAATAGTGCCATCTCCGTCTCTCAACAGGCCTGGGCCGGCAGTGCGAACAGTGTCGATCCACGAAGTTTACGGACTATGAAAGCGTGCGTGCGTAAAAACATGTTCGAAAGTTAGAAAAATGAGATTTATGGAAAGGTAACAGCTTAAATCGAAAAACGCGTTAACTACTTATCGAGAGTGTTCAATCACGAACATTTTGATAGCAAATTAAAGTTCCTGTGTGCATTTTACTATCGTTTTTACAGCTAAAAAGATACACAATATTGGTATTTAGAGGTGACTTTTTTGAGCTTTTTCTATGGAACCAAAAGTGCTGAATCATGATTTCAGCAAACTACTTATCTAGTTTATGTCCTGAATATTACCGTAGTATTTTTTTCTTCGATTTAATGCAGTGCGTCATGCTTATCTACGCATCATAAAATCGTAATTTAGGTGCTGTGTCGCCTTAAGAGCACTTGAAGCGTGAAATTTTCGACCTTAGGGCAGTTTTTAACATTATGTCACACAGTATTATTATCTTACTCTAAAATTAAAATTGTATCACCTTCAAAATTCGATTGCTTATAATTTTTAAACGGCTGAACCAATTTTGAACAAAAATGGCTAAGAATCATATCGATTAGGTCAGCTTTCACAAAAAATCCGGATCGAAATCCATTCGTTTAGGAGCTACGATTCCACAGAAAGAAACATAGATACACAGACGTAATAGATACACTTATAACATCTCTCTTTTTTGTCGGGGGCTAAAAATGGAATCTTCCAGAATTTTTCAATACACAGTCTAATAACCCGATTCGACAGTTACAGTAAACATGTTCTTTTCGGGACGTTCCGTTTGTTTGTGTAGAGAAAATAACCCAGAATACTGATTGACATGCAGAAAGTTCCTGATTGACTTATTGTTGTAAGACAGTGGTCCCGAACCTGAGGATAATTACCCCCCGCAGGGGAAAATCAGCTTTTCTGTGGGGGTAACAAAGAACCTAACTATTAAGAACTTATGTAATAAAATACCTAGAAAAAAAAGTAAACAATAATAAACCTTTTTTATTTAACCTCAATTACAATAGTTCTTAAACTAATGTAAGTATAACTAAGTAATTTTGAGTCGGCGCCAAACTTTTAAAGGTAAAACTTTAATATTTTAAGGTCGAGGTAAAATCAATTTTCCTAATAAGTCACAGCGGTAACAATATTGAAAAGGTTAGGAACCACTGTTGTAAGATAATAACATTGCTTGTGCCAGCGCAGATGGGAATCGATGAGTAAATATAATAGACACTCGAAGGCCTGCACTTTCTTGTCTTATGAGTCCTTTGGGACACACCCTTTAAGCAGAATACCGTGTTTTGTCTTTTGGACAAAGCTTATAATACTGAATTATGGCCTTTCTGTTGCACTCTGACACACACACAACACTCCATAATAACTTTGTAAGTAACCTTTTTGTTTATTGCGTGTATTTGTACGTGTGGTTGTTTTGTATGTGGTGTGTATGTTTCAAAGCAATGAATAAATTCTTTATGTTTATCTTTATCCTTGAAGTTTGTAATTTTTATTTAAAACTAGCATTCCGCTCGGGACTTCGTTCCCGTGGGACTTCGGGAAAGTTATGTAGCCTATGTTACTCAGGGATAATGTAGCATTCTAATGGTGAAAGAATTTTTCGAATAGGTCGAGTAGTTTCAGAGCCTATTCAATACAAACAAACAAACAATCAAATCTCTTCTCTTTATAATATTAGCGCATTGGTTAGCTACGACCGGGGACCAAACCGATCCTTCGGTTATCATGAGGTAGCATCAGAACAACCAATATACCTGTCATCATCAAGATATGATGAAATTAGAACAAAAAAAATCTTATTGAAACTTATATTACGAAAAAACATCTACGGCGTTGATTTCAACGAATCTTTGTTAAATTGTCTAATTCAGTTTTGAATTTCTAAAATTCTATTCTTCAAAAAAAAACATGTTATTTCTAAAGCATAAAATTCATTTTAATTTTCACAAATTTGCTACAAAATGTATCAAATTGCGATTTTATATACGTTTTTTGATAAAACGTATGAGAAACGGTCATCCTCATCATTCATAAGAATTCTTTTATTAGATTGTATCAAGTTTTCGAATAACACGCTTAATGCCCTCTGACTGAGTAAAAGTCGTTAATTTTGACAATTCGTAGTTAAAGCTTTCAGTAAAATCGTTCCGAGGGTAACTGTCAATTGTCAAGTTCATTAAATACAGTGTTAAAAGTGTCGTTTTACCAGCGACAATAGTTTTGTAAAGGGTTTTTCACACTGGTGTTTACGAATCAACTCTAAATCGCATTGCTAGAGCAGTTTTTGTAGCGCTATGAAAATTAATTTTTAAATATCATGAAGAATTGATAAAAACTGATAAGAAAAGCCACAAAAAAATTGGTTATTTTGTAATGGTTGGACCTGGTTGCCTGGAAGAGATTACTTTTTAGCAATAATGCCGCCTATGTACACGTCTTCTTATTTATCTCTTGTTTTTGTTTGTATTTTGTATGTGTAAATAAAGTGTATTGTAAGTGTAAAGTATTGTATTGATTAGCCTAGTATACACAAATTACTGTTCAAACATGTCTTGCAAAAAATTATCTCACAATGTTTTCTGAAAATTTCTGTCTAGCATTATTTTAACAACGATTGGGTCAAAAAACAGCCCTTTCCTAAGCATTTCGGATGCAAAGGTACCTATTCTCGCAACTCACAACAAATATATGTCTATGTAAGTTTTATTCGTAGAAAGTCTATGTAAGTTTTTATTCGCTTACCTCTATTTTGTTTTGTTTAAAGTGTATTTATACGAAAAATCTTCTCAAATGTGTAGAACCCTTTACATTAAAATGTAGCCAGACTAGATGAGCCATTAAATACGTCAGCAAACATATAAAAACGGGAAGTTTGGTGGCTTACTGACATCCATTGTAGTTAAAAGTAACCGGGAGACAGTCTCTCCTCGCGCTATGCATCTTGTGGGGTAGACAGATATTTTATGACTAGGTACTTGGAAAGTGTAATCTTAAATCTCTGTTAAATTTCGTGTTCTTTGTCTTACGTAATGCATTTTGTAATTCAGTTAGGACGCTATATTTATAACAAGCTAGAAAGAAAAACTTAGAATGTACCATCTGCTAACTCTTCCCAGGCAACCTGTAAAAGTCAGTAATAGAGACGCGAGGGTTTAGCTAAGTATACTTATTGTGAGCGAAAAAAAAAACAAATAAAAAAAAAACGCTACACACTCAAAGGCTGACCACCTCTCACTAATTATACATCATATTTAATATCTAATAATACTTAATCTAATCTAATAACCCTCGAGTGGTTCTGAACAATTGATGCTCTGCCTACCCCGTGTGGAATTACAGGCGTGAGCATGTGTAATGTAATGTATGTTGAAACAACTGAAGAATTAATTATGGAAGTTGAGCAATGTAGGAGGTTGGTCGTTTCTGATGGGTGACGAATATGACATCTCGTTAACTTTGAATATGAAATTATATTTTTTTTAAGCAAAAATCATTTCGCTCTTTGTTCTCCTACCCACCCTGCAAGAGATTGTGAAGATAACATTTGTTCGTACCGGAAGTCAGAAACAAACTTTGATTGTTGTTGTAAGGTTTTTTCCATAAAATTAAACTATCGCTTCATATTTATAATAAAAAGAGTTTTATGTGCTTGCGCATCGAACGATAGTTAAATATCACAGGATGCAGGAGTAAGGACTTGGACACACTGGCGGTTCTGGTAGAGTCATTTATGTATGTATGTATGTATTTATACTTTGTTATACAATGATAATACAGAGGATAACACGTTTACTGTAAGAGGAAGTTTACAAAGGCGGACTTATCCTACGAGGGGATTTCTTTCAGTCAACTTAGTCAATCAGTCATTTTTAGAGTGATTGTCAGAGATACTTCTATTTGTATTCAAGTCTTTAGGATAATTAATTCTAAATTTGAAAATTTTACACCGAATTCAGATGAAACAACTATAAATAAATAAAAAATGTTTACCCCCGATAAATAGCTTATAACATATAACTTTTAAACGGCGGAAACCATTTTAATTCAATATTGCTAAGAATCATTTGGAATACGTCGTCAGCTTTCCAATGGAAAAAAAACCACGCAAAATTTTGCCATTAGTTAAGGAGCAAAAATGCCACAGACAGACACACAGATCGCGATAAACTTATAACATCCTTATTTTTACGTCACGGGTCTATTTCTGAAATACTTATCTAAATCCAAAACTGACGCGTTTCAATCGCTAGTGTGTGCGGCCCTTTATTGTAAGACAAGACAATGTAGAGTTTTGTTTTACTGTTTTTTTAACTTAAGCCATAAACCGAGTTATAGTTTTATTCCATTCATGCTAAGGAGAAATGTTTTTACTTGTAACCACAAATGTTACATTTGGTTTTGTTATTTGTCTTATGATGACATAGATGTACCTAGTGGTCCGTTCGTAGCGCTCGTAACCAAGTGTAGCTCGCTGAATGAAACCGATCAGTGAGGTTAAGCAACATAAACAGGGCAGGGAGTCTGATGGGTTACCAAAGTGGCAACTTATCACATTTTCGTGCTTCGTAGTGCGCGTTAAGCTGGCGATCCCGGCTGTTATTGATTGACTACAGGCGTCAAATCAGGTCAGGGGCCATTTGGCGGTTTGAAAACTCTGACACCAGGGTTAGTTAAGTTTTCCACAAACTTGATTTACGGTGAGTAGGGCCGACTCGTTCTTACCGAGTTCCATCGGCAGTACTCCACCGGGTCAGTGATTATCAGAAAATCTGTTAACCTTAGATATGAGCACTATGATCCTCATCGTGTCAGCCGCAAGACGTCCACTGCTGGACATAGGCCTCCTATTCGGTTATTTTCCCATGTAAGCAGGGTCACGGAGGGAAGAGTAGAAAAAAATGTGAGGTTCTTTAATAGTTTAACATAGTTCTGCCTGTATCGGTTTGTTAATTTTTTGAATTTTTTTGAAACCCATAGATTTTTTATTAAAGTATGTAGTATTAGTAGGTACTTGAAACCTCATTAAACTTCAAAGCAAAAAACCTTTTACTGCAAAGCCAAGAGGTTATTTGAGACACGGGAGGTTCCTGTATCAAAATAAAAATTTCTTGAAAATATGTTGAGATTAAGTAAATAAAACAACAATACAAGTAAACAAGATATGAAACCAAACAATACGAAATCAGAAGCAAACAATATTGCTTCTAAAAATACAATCGACTGGCTGAATGGTAGCATGCACTCAAAACGCATTGTACTGTGAGATAAACCAACATATGCATGGCATTAACACATCTGGCCAGGCGAAAGAGAAAAATATCAAGTTTCCATTTTAGTTTTGCAATTTTTTCTACCAATCCCCCCCGATACGGGCCATTTGTCTCTTGATTTCATTTGTTTTTACGATTCTGAAGATTTTTTTTCAAAAAGAAAACTAACATAATTTTTTTGGTACTACAATCATAAATCATTTTAAGAAATTACAATTATCTTCGTTTATGTTGTTACTTTTACTTCTAAAGTTCGTAGAAAAAGAAACTCAGCGTGTTTCTTTTTCTACGAAGTATACATTTAGGTTTTTATATATATAATATCATAATACACTGGGCGTCAAAAATAAGTAGTACAGTTTTAAAATTGCGATTTCTCCCAAACTATAAAACTTAGACCTTTGAAACAAAAAAGGTTAAAAAGAAAATTTAATCTTATTCAATAAAAACTTCATGCATTATAAGAACTTATAATGCTTGACTTTAAAAAAAACGAATAAATAAAAACACTTTTTTTAAACTGTTGAAAGGTGTTGTCTTACTTAGGATTTTTGTGTTTGACACATTCGCTGCTGATAAAGCAATTGTAATTGAAAAGCATAGGTATCTTCAGAGAGTAAATTTGACTAATCATGCCTCTTTCACCAGAAGAATGTGCAAGAATCTTAGCTTTTCTCGAAGTGGGCATCAGTATGCGTCGTACTGCAAGGAGGGTGGGTGTAACTTTAAGAACGGTTCAGCGAGTAAAGCAAAGGTACGAAGAGACTGGAAACCATCTAAGGAGACGAGGTAATGGCAGACCTAGGTGCACAAGTACCCGAGAAGATCGCTTTATTGTTTCCACTGTGTTAAGAAATCGACACCTTAATGCAGTTGAGGTTCAGCAACAGCTTCTTCGGACCCGAACAGACTACATCAGTGAGAGTACAGTGAGAAGAAGACTTGCTGAAGCTAACCTGAAGCCTCTAAGACCAGCAAATGGCCCCAAACTTGAGACAGAGCATCGCGTAGCAAGACTACGCTACGCCCGTCAACACGTACAATGGGGAGAAGAAGAATGGGCTAGAGTTTTATTCACAGATGAGTCTCGATTCTCTTTATACACTTCAGATGGACGGCGGAGAGTCTACAGACGACCCGGTGAGCGATACATTCAAGCTTGTATCTCGGAAAGAGTCCAATATGGCGGGGGCTCTGTACACGTATGGGCTGGTATCTCTTCAGAGAGTCGCACAGAGCTTGTGGTAATAGAAAATGGGACTTTGACTGGTGAAAGATATGCCTCGGAGATCCTCAACGAGTATGCAGGGCCATATTTAATAAATATGGGTGATGGAGCCATCCTAATGCATGATAACGCCCGGCCACACACTGCTCACCACGTACAAGAGTACATTCAGGAGGTTGGCATCAACTTGATGGCTTGGCCATCGAGAAGCCCAGATCTCAACCCGATTGAACACGCCTGGGATGAGCTTGGGAGGCTAGTCAGAAGGCGCAGTCCACCTCCTGCCACACTCAGGGCTCTAAAACATGCGCTGATAGAAGAATGGGAAAATATTCCCCAACACCGCCTCCGAAACTTAGTGTTCAGCATGCCAAACCGGATCCAAGCTGTAATTAGAGCCCGAGGCGGCAACACAAGTAATTAAATTGTGAAAAAGTTCCAAAACGTGAAAATTAAGTGGTTGACATATCGTTAAAAATTGATACTTTTTAGTATTTATCTTAATTTTAAGTTTGAAACTTTATTCATGCCAAATAAAATATAACTTTAATAAACTTCGTTAAGTTTACTATAAACTGCTTTTTATTTCATAAGTGTAACTACTATAGTTTAGGAGTAATTGCAATTTGAAAAGTGTACTACTTATTTTTGACGCCCAGTGTATATTAAGTATACTAGGCAAAATGTCCACCAATTCATCTATGTATTTACAAAAATGGCGAAAAGCGCCGTATTTTTACTAAAACGTTTTGTTTCATTCCATGTCGAAAATGAGCGCTATTTCGAATAATGGAAAAGTTCTGCTAAATGCATACTAAATTCTGGTACACTAGTATTAGTTGAAATTACTGAATTTACGCTAGAAAATTAAAGTTTGTAGGTACCGAATTTTCTTTCAGCTTACACACACGGCAAAACTTTTGTTGACTACTTTATTAACGAATGAGCTGCGACATACCTTTTATCTTTTTATCACGATATTTTCCCACTTAAATAAAATCTCATTATAAGGTGAAAGTACACCTAATAAAATTGTGCGATTAGCAAAGTATGATTTAAAACTAATAAAATAAACAATTTATTTGTTTCAGGTAATTGCTTTGCTTATCTATTCTGCTATTGATACCGAACAACTGTAAGTTCATTAGTTTTGAATCTATGAACAGGATACATAAATACACCGGGGAGTTCCTGACTACTACCATTAAAGTTTATATACAGGATTTCTAATGTTCAACCATTATCTTACTTTGCACCAGTGTCAGGTATAGAAATTGGACTACGAAGTACCCACACTACGTTACCTAGATTACGAAACCATTATTATTAAAAAGAAGGAAAAAGCAACGACAAAGTCAATAATATAGCCTAAAGCTGTCGAAATGTGCAAAATTTTATGTTGCAAGATTATTTATGTCTCTACTAGCTTTCCGCCCGCGGCTCTGCCCGCGTGGACTACAGATTATATCGTGTGGGATAAAATGTAGCCTATGTCCTTTCCCAGGCTCTAATCTATCTCTGTACCAAATTTCATCAAAATCGGTTCAGTAGTTTAGGCGTGAAAGACGGACAGACAGACAGACAGAGTTACTTTCGCATTTATAATATTAGTAAAGATAGTAAGGAAGTAAGGATGTTCATAGCAAGATTATTTATATCTCTACATAATGAACTCATGAGTGGAGACAACACAAGGGGAAAAATTGTTATTATTCAATAAGGTATCCAACTGAACATTATTCTGAGGGCAGCCTAATTTTAGTCACGAAAGGAAGTACAAGAAAAGATAGAAGTATTCTATATTTATTTTTATTATTTTCCTTTTATACACCTACGTATAATGATTTCTCTCGCTCTCTCGTATGTTGACTGAAAGAGATCTCCTCGTGGGATAAGTCCGCCTTTGTACCTTAAATTTATGTAATATTTATAACCCTGTTGATTACAATGTACAGACGGCAGCACGTCAGGTTACCCATTTGCTATTACGACCGCGGTAAGGGTGACGTCAAGATTAACATGTATAGCCTGATGTGTTGCCGTGTGTACTTACTTATTTTGTTTAATGTAGAATGAAGGATATTACATTACAAAACATTAAGTGCAGACGAATTGCGCTAGGTAACAATTCTGTGAAAGATAAAAAAGAAGAATACAGAAACCCTTCTGTAAGCTTTCAGAGAGTTTGGTAAATGATGTCAGTCTTACATTTATCAACCTGAGCATCTTCAGAAACTGACCTCACAAGTGCATAAAGACGTTTAGAATTTTTATAACTCAGCAGTGCATTTTAATCCGAAATCAAACTAATTAGAATGAATATTGAATTACGGATGGCGCCTCCCATTCAAACACTACAAAGCCATTTTGTCTCTGGTCAAGTGTTGCCAGCAGACGTCTGAACTATAGACAATCGTATCTTTGTACCCACTCTACACATGAAGCTTATTGTAGCCGAATCAATTAGGCCCATAATGTACCCATTGTACAAGCCAGAAACATTGTCTAACTATATCAATCTCGTATATCGTAAAATAATTTTTATAGTTCTATTTATGGCTTCGAAATTTATTGGCCAGATACGTTTCAGTAGCAAGGTTTAAAGTTACTTGTTGTTTTATAGGTTTTGTTTCTGTGTTGTAAAATATTGGGTGATAATGCTGCATCTGTTGATGTATGTACCTATTTTTGTAAGCTTGTCTGTTACAAACCATACCATCAAGTTTGAAATACATTGTATTAAACTTGTATTAACAGTGATGCAGAATTTATATTTGTAAGCATGAGTGACAAAAAATAAGGTCAACGACTGCAGAACTGGAATACTCGGGATTGCTGTCGACTTACCTGTCGCTCAATTAAGCAGAAAGAAAACAGAACAACATATATCACCTGTTGAAGAAAAGAGCCAATATCATATTCCACTAAAGATTCTAAACTTAACATCAAAAGAAAAGTACATTCACTTTAAATGTGATGAATTAGAACAAACCTAAAACACAAAACCTGTATGATGAGAATCTTTGAAGAAACGGTCGGTATTGTGGAGTAACCCAAAACCGACACATGTGTCACATATCGTTCAGGATTGCGATGCCACATGTGAAAATGACAAAAAAGGACAAAAATCTGTTGTCACTACTCCCTGAGGTACGAACAATGTAGCTCGAATCTCATAATCATCAAACGAAAGTGAACTTTAAATTTGATTACTAAAATGATGTTTCAGTTTGAATCGCGAGGGATTTACGGTCGATTTCATTAACACAGAACATCTTCGACAATTTTTTGTGCGACCTTCCGTAACCTTTAGCCTGTGACATGGATTGTAGATTAGGCATATTGTTGACCTTTTTTTCTTCCATTTTCGTTGCACGTGTAGTTTTGTTTTTTGTTTCGAACCCTCGTTTCAAGGGCTTTTTGTTTTTGTCGATTGTAAGGGATTTGCATGTGTGCGATGTTTTAATGATAGAATGTCTTAATTGACATTGAATTTTAAAACCAACATCGAGAGCCAGATGTGCTGTATTCTCTTAGATTTATCGATGCGCTGCGATTTTTTTGTTTAACGCAAACGGAAGTTCTAATATTGGAGCTGGCTGTCCAACCGTAGAGGCCGTTGACAAAATTAATGTTTTATTATGAAACAATGAACAGAATGGTGTTCCTGATAAATAATGCGTGGCCGCTTGGATGAAAGATGTTTAGTCATAATGACTACTTTGATACTTCTGAAACATATAAAAAACAGACAGCAAAAAACTGATCAACTGTTTCGTGTTAGCAGAATGAATTAAAAATTATTTAGACACTTAAGCTAACTTATTGACTGTCTAAGTAACATCTAAAATGGTGCTTGAAATATAAATAACTATATATTTTATTATTACCTCATAAATTTCGTTACAAACAACTCATAAAAGACATGACAGTTTTAATAACACAATAAAGCGCAGAGTTAAAATCTCTGAATTGAAATTAAGAGTGCCATAGCCGAGTTTCCTAATTGGGTGTGAGGCGAGGTCTTGGGTTCTAGGAATGTTCATTTCTACGCTATTAAAGGTGGAAGCTACTGCCATGTTAGATTTATGGGCAAGCCTGGGAGATGTGTTACGAATAAAAATAATAGAATTGTCGTGTCTAATAATATAACGGCGGTTTCCGTTCGGGTTTTGGTTTATTTTCGTGAACGCGAATATAATAACGCGTATGCTCATTCAGTTGGATTCACTCTTTGGATTGCTTGTTATATTTGATTATTCTGTGTTTGATTCTTATTTTCATGACACGAAGACTTTACTTCAGGACCAAGTTCACATTCAGTAACATTAGTAAGAAATTATTCATGAAAAGTTGCAAGTCCTAACATATGTGGATGATATCATAACCAGTCACGCCTCATAGTCATACTGCACGTTATCAGCAAACTGCAAGAATCTAATTAGATGCTTTATAACAACCTCTTCAGATACTTCATAAAGCCTCATAAAGATTTACCGCAAAATTTGCATCGATTGTTAATAGGTGATAATACTAGTTCGTTTAATTGGCTTCCCCACTGGTAGCCATTAACACCATTTTATTGATTCTGCGTTGTAATGCGTTGTAAATTATGCGTTGCACTGGCTGGAACAGATGAGTTTTAACACCATTCCGATTGTTAATGTATTCGCTTGCACCGTTAAAGTGTAATAGAGTTCGAAATGTAATATTGGTGATTTGTAATGGTACAGAGTCTATACGGTCTGTACAGAAAGTAATATTACAAAGAATCCACGTATAATTTTTTTACGTTAGATAAATTTAATGGTGAAAAAATCATGACTTTTTAGAAGTACCCAAAAACAAAGTATAAATAGCATGTTACCTAGTTACTGTAAAATATAAAGTAGGTACTTACTTGTTGAGGCAGGTATGTACTTGAATAAAAGTTAGGGTTGTATAAAAAAAGCTACACACTCAAAGGCTAACACAAAGATTTTCCTTTGTGTTGGGGTCCTTTGGAACACTATTTTTAATTTTAATATTTTGGAAACTTGTGCTTGGATCTAACGTTATAGACCTTTTGTCTTAATTAAAGACGCTATGATCTAGGAAATTACTTTGTTTCCGAGTTCAAATCCAAGGCAAAGAAAGTCTCAAGTTGTTGCTTAAATAATTATAATGCCTTATCAATCAACATCAGATATAATAACAATGAAAATGGCCGACTATCCAACAAAACTCAACAATATGAGCGTCTTAATCCACGCAAACGAGCTAGCCTAAGAAACAAAAACTAAATCCGATGAGTAATAGTCTTCTTATCCTCTTTCCTCCCATACCAGAACAATAACAAGAGACAGTGACGGATGCTACCGGTACCGCCAAAGAAAAGAGATCAGATGTAGACGATAATTCATAAAAAAACAGTAATAAAGGGATAATTTTGAACGGAACAACATTGTTCTCTTGATTTAGTATACCACATGACAGTTCAGAAAATGTTTTTGATGATGGAGTTATTCAAATTCTTTTATTTGAATCTGTTGTTTAACCGCTAATGAAGCATCTTGACGCAAACTGGCTTTGTTAAAGTACACATTTTTTATTCCAATAGATCAAAACGCCATTATAAATTTAATCATATTATGTATAGTCACAACCAACCATCTAAAAGACGAAGCGTGATAATGAAAAAACACAAATAACAATTGAGACTGTCACAATCGAAAAAATAGGTAACCATCGACATACAAGACCTCCCATACAGGTTGCTAATTACCACTTAAGGTAACAATGTAACTGTAACGAAACAGGTTATTTAAGATTGCAAAAGAAAGCCGAATAAGACATTAATTTATATAAAAATACCGCTAGTACATCAATCACATTGTAGACAGCGGGTTGGTGGAAAATTGAGCTAAAACCCTTATTTGGAACGGGCAACTTTGGCAACGTGAATGAATGTTGAAACAAATGAGTAAAATACTATGTAAGGATGTAAGGTCATGTAAGGATGATCGTCAAAGCTCCTAGCTGAGGAGTGGGGAATGCATACCTACATCTATGTAAAATGGAACACAAAAGGTTAACAGCTTCATCAGCCTAAATAGACCTTGCTGCTAAGTTGAGATCAAATAACCTGAGAAAAGGTGCTATAATCATTTCTATGGCAGTAGGGTTTAGCTATGATTTACCTAATAAGTACAGATGACATCAACTCAGGTTACACGCGTGCAGTCTGTGCTGTTGTGATAAGAGCGGTTTTGCAATGAAAATGGAGTATAACCTCATGCGCTGTACTAGAAATGGCCCAGCTAACTACTTTAGGTATACACAAAATTTCTTTTACTTATTGAAGTAGAATCATGATTTAGATACATTTGTGGGTTATCATCAGTTATGAGCTTATCAGTAAACAACAACTAAGGGCAACTTTCACCAAAGTGCTAAACGTATTTAGCAAGGCTAATTTGAATTAATTTGTCATATTTTGTTACTTTGACAGCCGATTTAAACGTGTTTAGGCTGTTAAAAACGTTTAGCACTTTGGAGAAAGTCGCCCTTAGATATTTTCAAATTCAGACTAACGACAACACTCAACCAATCTTCCACAACTCTCAATCAACTCTACATATGGTTCGCAACAATCGTTACTTGTAAATGAGCACTAAATGTAACAATGTGTTCTAGACAATTCTCGTCACCTGTCGCATCCAATTATTTATGGTCTAGAAGAAATTAGACAGTAAAACGTTCCCTTCTGAGAATATGGAACACTTTCGCCAGTGCTGAAGTGGAACGAACCACTCCTGTTTTATTGTTGGGGCCATATTTTATGACTGGATTGTGTACAGATTTAGAATATTGTAGTGGAGCTGCTACATTAGAAGACCTTTTCTTCCATATCAATCAGAAACCAAACATCTTTGAAAATCTATTATAAGTATACAATCAATAACCAGCACTAAAATATGAGTTTTAATTTGCCATCGGCAATCGACTAACTAATACTCATCAAAATCTTATAAGACTATGATTCTGCATTTGTTAAAGTGAACTAGTAAAATATCTTTGACTCAAGGTGCTGAATTTATCTTCAGATAAACTTTTACAGTTTAAATGTTTTATTTAAAAATAATAAAAGCGGACTAGTAAAGTACAGTTTTATTTATGATCGCATGAAATGTATCTGTATTTATTATGTTAAATTTGACATTATAACTACTATATTATATTAATTACACGGTTAAAAGCTATAGTTTATTAGCTGAACAGGTATAAAATCCAATTCTCATTAGCTTCCGAAAACACAGATAATCAAGTGGTTTCTTCCTTTAGCACCTATTTGTGTTAATTAATACAATTTGGAAGGCAAATCTCAGTAGGGAGCCACTTTTCTGCATCCTGCCTGCTTTAACTGTGGGAAGATACAGTCATTATTTGATAGTTGACTTCTTATGGACAATATTTAGCTACTGTTATCGCTATGTGGTATTAGTTACTAACAACTTTATCTTAAATGTTGCCATGGATTTCATTAATTTTATTAATTAAAATAATGCCTGGGTATATTATTGTTCTTTGTCTATTTTTAGAAACGTTTTGATACTCTGTAGCTCTGGCTTTTTCATAGAGTAGCTATTAGGTTTTGAAACTACGAAAGTTATTCTAAGTTTTAATTATATAAACTTGTACCGTCTTTTCAGAACGTAGTTTTTTTCTAATGATTCGATGTGTAAGTACCCTAACGTTTAAAAGATGGTCGTGTGCACTCCATGCGTAGTCTTCAATCATTTGACTGTTCGTGCTATCTTTGAGATTATAATGAAACTTTTACGACTTCAATTTCGTTATGCCTAAATAAAGATTTCTTATATACCATATTTACTACACATTCTCTAGCTATAATATTCTTTGAGTATTCAACTTAATCTTCTGTTTTTTACAGTATGTAAATTATAGTTCAATATTTGGATCACATTATTGTGACAAGAAATTATAAACTTAAAAAAATTTGCATTCTCGTTTGGAGATTTTTGAGTAGGTTCACATTTTGCGGATTGTATTTTTCTTAACTTAGTTTCATGAATTTTGATGTAGGTGGATTAATTAAATCTGTTTTTAATTTTAAACCAATATTTTTTATTGAAAATTTTGCTAATCACACGACACGATAAATTTTAACGAATGTTGTGCTAGCTTTGAAAGCGTGTTTTATGAAAGCAAAAACGGGTTATCTCCAACAATTTATTGGACTTCAAATGATTTTATTGTTATCGAAGTACAAACCGCGGGCCCAACTAAATGTAATGACGCTGTAGATTCCAATATCGAAAAAAAAGAAACCAAAAAAGGTTACACAACAATAACTATTGTACTAGTTGCAATCATTAGTATTGATGACGCAAACAAACTCAAAACAGAGATGTAAAAAAGAGCCAATCAAATAAGCACAGAAGCTGGTATTTCTAATGTTATATTGAAGAATGAGACACACAATACAATGAATAAGATTCACGTTAAGGTGGGGTAAGTCCAGACAAAGGTGGTAAAGAACGTAATGATTCGGAAGAGAGTGGTTGTAGGTAGCAATTTAGTGTTGCGTCAGTTATGGATTACATTATCGATATCGATGGTTCTTCTAAACACGTGGTACAGTCGATCATACTAGTAAAGTAGTAACAGGTGATGGCATATTATACTACCTAGTGGATTTATGTAGTCGTGGTAAATTTACTTTGCGGAAAAATTTCTCCAGTAAAAGACTATTCGACAAACAATACTCAATACTCAATCATTTATTGCTTTCCATGGTTTTTACATAGGTGATAAACAAATAACATTTCTGAGAGCTCATGGACCCAGACTGGGCACGCAATTTTATTTGAGAGAGGAGGACTCATGTCAAACATTTGCGGCTAAAACGAATAAAAAATATTGTCATAAAAAAGGGTTATTACTTATATTATGTAATGCGATTAATATTCATCTCGTAAATGTTAATTAATGTTATAAATAAAAAGAAAGCAGTATTAGTAGGCAATAATTAAATGTCCCAGATATAAAAATTAAATTTAATGTCAGTTTTATGATTAGCTGTTTGTGTATGACTTTTTGTCAAAATGTATTCATCAAATTAGTTAGAGTTACAGCATTTATTGTATAATTATTAAAATAAAATAAAATAAAAAGATTTTGTTGACCTAACATCGATAAATGTTGACAACATAAACTACAACACTAAAGTCGCGTGAATATGAGGAGCGAGGCATGAATATTACAAGTGAGTTCAATCGCGCCGCGCTTTTGTCAGACACAATGTGGACACACAATGCACGGTCAAGGACTTAATGGCGAATGACGAAGGGTTGCCAGGATCTGGATTAGAATTGATAAAAAACTTACGTCTTTATTGAAGTGTACTTATTGTGGTTTGGTTCCGCAAAAGAATCTGCAAAAAATCAACTAAATTTTGATCAGTATTGGAAATCTAATGTTTATTTACAACATAGAGAAGTAGAATTAGTTAAAGTTTTTATTATTTGGCAATAAGTAGCTCAATGTTGAATAGTTGCCGTAAATCATATACAAGAACAATTGTCATTAATGTATTAAAATATAATAATATGAAGTAAATTAATCCAGCAAAAAGCCTGAAAGATGGTTATTTACCAATGTCCTGGGCATTATATTTGGATGGAATGAAATTAGGTAGGTATATATGTAGTTAGAAACAAAATTAAAACTAAAGTTTGATAAATACGAGCCCCTACATCAAAGTCGTTTTCAGACACATTGCTGTAGCATTGTCCGCATGGTTAGAAGCATCAAAGTGAGATCAACGTGAATAAAGGCAGAGCTGGACCAAAGCGAAGGGGTAGTACACAATGTCGGCGAGGTCCAAACAAAACCTGACAACACAATACGGAGTGGCCCAACAACAGTGGCCGCTCGTAAATCAACCTCCGACAAAAGTAACAATGGTATTGAGGGTACCTTATAAGAGATCTTAGCATTGTGTTTATTCTTTGATGTTCACTAATAAAACCTTTGATTAATATCGTATGGGGAACCAGTTGGTATGCAAATAGAAGGTAGGATTCTTCAGTAGTTCATCACACGTGCTGGGGTCTGGACAAAAGCGCTAATGCTACGTCTTCTTCACAATGCTTTTGTTGTAAGGAATTCTTATAAGCCGGGGAAGTAACGACCTTACCGATTAGATTTTTTGTTGAAATACAAAAGTTGGATACAACGTTTTTTCCTGTTACACGTTTGATCATGTTCGGATGAAATATTTTGAAATTCTGACGCAATTGACAGATGCAAACATATTGCTTGTACCCACGAGCAAATCCTTGGTTGCTAACTGAAATCTGATTGTTTTAATACCTTATTCGAGTTTATCGTAATTTCGGCTGTTATTTTGTTTGTGAATAAATTATGATATGGGTCAGACAGTTTGATCGCTGACCTGTAGATAATCTTGACTCTTGAATTGTTTTATTGTTTCAAATTCAGACACTTTATCAAAAGAATTGTGTCTGCTAATTTGGGTTGAGTTCGATAATGTTCGTTAATTTTTGAGGTAAACAATGTGTAACAAACTGAGGCGACTCAATTAATGTACGAATTTTTGAAACTGTCTATGTCGTCCCAAATAAGTAATTGAACTACCTAAGAGTAAGATGTCTAAATAAAAATAATTATCGTTGTCAAAAATGAAATACTAAGTTTAATTTGTTACCGTCATTCATTACAAAAGGTTTCTTTGTTTTGAGATATAAACCTGTGGCACTGCCTATGCCGAATTGGCTAGTTGCAAATACCTTCTAAGTTTTTAGAACATGACTATCGTCTTTCTCGTATTCTCAAGGAATGAGGTTGAGAACACAAAAAATTCCTTAGTTGAATGCAGTAAACTATCTGTGTCATAGGTATTACCTCCTATCACATATTTTGTTCTAATAAAATTACCTACAATTCCCCATTTCTTTTAAACCGATGATGTGGAGGTTATCAAATAATTTCTTATCTAATTTGTTTTTGTTCTCTTTGTTTGTAACTATATCCTCTTGTGTATTGTTAATAACAATGGAGTTTTATGCAATCGTTATCTTAACCAGAAAATTGTACGATATGTAGTACAAAGTTCTAGATTATCTAACAGCAGTGATCTTTGTACTTTAGGAGCTTTCTAAATTATGTAAGATTTTGACACTAAAGTTTATTGCAAATTTTTAAATAAGTATTTATAAATTATTCAGTAAGTATGTCAAATATTTATCAAGCTAACAGAAAATTCTTGGAAGATGGAAAAATACTTAAATTATATTCTAAATATCTGAACAAGTCAAATGACTACTGCATCGGATGTAATCTGAACGAACGTGGAAAGAAATCACACAAAATCTGCATCATCCCTTCCAAAACTTTTCATACTTTGGTACGTGGTTGACAAAATATTTTGACAGGGATTTAAAGGTGGAACTCATATGTACAGTAAGACGACGAAAACACTACAAAAAATAGATTTTTCCTCACGTCGATGGTTCCGAAATCACAATGATAATGCACTACCTTGTCCCTAAGATAATTGAGACATATTTTAATAGGCGTGAGTATTATAAGTCGCTACACAAGGAATGAATTTAACTGTATTTGTAATAGGTAATCAGGCCTTCCTAAATTGAACAGAAGACTTGCAGTTATGAGATCACAATGCTCTAAATACCTAACACCTTTAACAATGATGTCATCATTCAAAATTATGCCTACAGAAATGAGACCAAGTTTCTTTACATAAAACCATTTTTCTAAGACGTCTGGCGAGTTTTATTGCAAATTTAAACATTCAGACAAATGAAATGGATCAACATCCGTTTCCTATTGCAGTGAATTCTCGTTGTTATTTTTAATAACAAAAAGCTGTTTTTAAAATGACGCAAGCCTAAATGTCCTATCAAATTTTGATCCTTGTCATAATTTGTATATTGCATATTGTAAATGATATTATAGCTTTTGCATTTTGATTTACTATTTTGTAATCTCCTAGATTTTCTTTAACTTATCCATCATACACGTTTTCTGCTTATTTATATTGAGCATTTTGTAATTTTTTAGTAGCTTTTCTCAAAAAAGTAGCTTATCATTTTATAATTAAAAACCAGTATCAGTTACATCGCTGTAGACCTTTTCTATCACAAACAGCTTTTCTCGTAGGACTATAACAAATATTGTTGCCAATAAACATACACTAGCAAATTACCTTATGATGTCGGTATCCTAGATTTTAGTAATGTACGCCCATATGCTTCGAATATTCGTACAATGTACAAATTTTAATGTCACAGGTCTGTTTGCTCGCGATTATTTTATTGGCCGTTTGCTTTGTCTTCTCGCGGCTTATGCCAACAGTAATACTCACTTGTATTGAAATAATTCGTGTGATGTTTACTGAGGTGGTCGTAAACTGCAATATTGGTATCGCAAGTTTACTATTTGTAATGAAATTAATTTACACTTTCCAATTTAAGTATTTTATTTAAATATTTGACATTAAGCGTTAAAGATGACTTCGAGCCTCAAAGCAAAAAATTAAAAAAAGCTACACACTAAGGCCCACACTAAAGTTTTCCCTTGTGCTGTGGGTCCCTTGGAACATACACAAAGACAGACGCAAACACCTACGACCCGTGAACAAATATCTGCTCTTTACAATATTTGCCGGGAATCGAACCCAGTACCAGTCGATCAAGAGACAGCATCACTAAAACTCGACCAAACTGGCCGTCAAACTGATTTTTCTAATTTTCTCCTTACCTGTCATAATGTTGAGGATTAATTATCCAGGTCAAGCGTAAATACAGAGCATATGTCATTGAAATCTGTCGACACCTTTCTCGAGATGTTGTTTTGTCGACTTGATGGACTTCAGTGGCAATTTCACAATGACAAATTGTTATTCAAAGTTACTTAGGTTATTTATATCACTGAGTTTGCAATCTTCAGCCCACATTTTTTTCTAGGTGAAAAATTCTTTGTACAAAGAAATTAGTTTATCAACACATCGAGTAGTTTTTTGTTTTCTTTAGTATTCTCACTAGGTTGACTGGAAGGAATCCCCTCGTGGAATAAGTCCGCCTTTGTAAACTTCCTATTACTGTTATGGATAATAATCCACTGTATAATCATTGTACAATAAAGAATAAAAACATACACACATACATACATACATACATGATGTAGGCAAGTAGATAGATGTAGGCAAAAAGATTAAGAAAAATAAAATCATATTAATTTTCCCCCGAGCCGTGAGTACGATAATTGGTGCTTCCGCGGAGCGTTCACTCAAGGCATTTAGTTAAATACCAAACTCATTCTAATTAGATCCAGATTTCAAGCAAATAAGTAAGTTTGATTGAGGGAACGACTAGAGACAGTACTACGGTAAATTAAAGACTTCGAAAGGTGTTAAATAACTTTTTAGAAGAGAGCTCTTTGGCCAGTTTTCCAATGAAGTTAACCTCCTTTATCCTCTTCTTGATCATCGATGTGACATTGAAAAATTTTAAGAAGCACTAAATCTTTTGTTAATAAGGTGACGCACTAACAATGTTTTCTTTTTAATTTATTTTGGCACGAGTTCGCACTGGATATGCACTGTTAACTCGTAATATTGTCCAATTGTGTTTATCCTCTGTTTGTTGTCTTTGATGTTCATTAAAATGAATGTGATTTACTAAAAGAAATGCTTTTTAAGGTTAAACGTATGCATTTTAGGTAATACATTTTGCGCTAATGAGGGTTGACGTTTTGGCGTACAGACAAAATTAGGTTACAAATGGAAATCCTAAAAATTTCTAAAGGGTCTCTGGATTTTTAAAGTCATTATTATTGAAGATAGAGTCAGAGATCTAACATTGAAATTTTCTTTATAGTTTTCTTCAGTTCTTTGAAAGAAAAGAATTTTTCTTTTCGTCAACTTTATGCTAATTTTTGATAATATCATACCTCTTAAACCATTCTACAACAAGAAGCTCTTGGTTTGTTTAAATAATGAGTAAAATTCAGTTTTAGTACTGTACTCAGTGTTAATAATACTCGTTGTATAGGTCCTATTTTTGTGGTGAACCGTAATACCGTACAAAAAACTCATTTATCAATATAAAAGTCAAAGATATCAATACAACAAACACTTCAAACGTAATAAAGCCGCCAAAAGAACCTGTCATACAAAACATAAAGCACATTAAAGAGATTGGAGGAAATGATGGAAATAGAGTCATTATTACACACACACAATGCCGAATTCCTTTGATGTGACATGAGAAACTTATCAATAGATGTGGTACAAAACATATCTTTTTGATGTTGAAGGCGATGAATCTATGAGAACTAACATAATAAAGGTATCCAGATATCTGGTAGATGTATGTCTATGAGGTGATAGAAAAAGAAATAGATAACATATCAAGCTCAATAGTCGCTACATGCATATCTGAAAAAATAGCTTTGTTTCAAGCAGTTACTTATTATTATTAGTTAACAAGGAATCGATCAAAGTGTTTACAAGCATCAAAAAATTGTTGTAACTCTTTTACACGTGCAAAATGTCATCAACTTTAATGTGGTTTTTAACTCTATGCTTACCTTTTAAATCTCTTTCAAATCTGATTTCATAAGTCATTTTGTTATCTTTTTGATATTGTGGTTGTTCCCGTTTAACTACTTGGTAGTTTTGTCCAAAGCCTGGCCTTAAAATTCTCGGCAGCCTCTTCCATCAATTAGGTACTTTATTCTTCTTTTTTGTAGTTTCTTTATATATTTATTTTTCTGTTGTCTCATAGTGTGTATTCGTATTAAATAAATACTTCGGATTTATAGCAGTATGAAAGCTATCCACCTTAATTTGATATCATATCACATAGGTTTGGACACAGGCCACTAGACTTCGAGATTTAATATTAATTTTCTTTCACAATGAAATATTTTTAAAGATTTTGCATTGTGTGAAGTCAGTAAAGCGCGGATATGTGGTCGTAAATTTGTCGTATTATGATTTACTGAAAAACAGGTCTTGTATTGTGGACAGACTAAAAGCACTTTTAATTATTTATTACTAGGCGGACCAGAACAAAGAGCTTTAAATAGAATTCAAGAAACGATATTGCATTGGAAATTCTTACAAGCATTAAATAATTTGACGCGTTACCAGGTGAAATCAACTCATCTAAATAAGTTAAAAATAATGTTACTGTTAACATTAATATTTAATTTTAAATCGATTATTTTCTTGGTCATGCAATTTGAAATTTAAATTAAAGTGCTTTTCGAAAATAGCTCTCCAGTCTCCAGAAACAGCAATTCAATGTGTTATTTTAGCTATTGAGCGAAACGACGTCTAATTTCGTCGTACACGTCACCTCATTAATAAACAATTGTGCAGAGAACAATAAACACTCACGCCTTCAGAATAGTACATTATCGGTTTCTATACACAGTTCCTTGCGTTCACTATTTCATTGTAAACTATAAGTGTGGTAATGTGTAGCTAGATTCTAGTGTTTTCTGTATTTGGATCTAGTTTTTCCAAATTACTGTTTATAAAACTGTTTTAAGTTACTGTTTTTGCGGCCATTTTTGTATAAGTATTGTCAATTTTGCTCTTAAATAAATTAGTTACGGTTAATCTCTGATTATAATTGTAATGTCAAGAGCGCTCGTAGCTCGGGTGGCGTTCACTGATCTGAATCAATCAGCGAAGTTAAGCCAAAGTGGAAATATATCACGAGCATTTCAGACAGATTCTTCAGAGCTATGATCAGTTTTGTTCAAGTGATGTGGCTAACTTGACGATCACCTAACAATTTTTCAACATTTTGAGGCCTAAAAATGGCTTCGTCTTCATCGGTAAAGGTTCTTAAAATACAAAGAATTAGATGTACTATCCTTTTAATAAGTTATAAGTATGACTAATCCCATCAAAGTTAACAAGATACAATAAGGCGTCAGGAGGCTTACAAAAATTCGCATTCTGTTAGCGATTATTAAGATCGATAGTTTGAAAATGTATGTTTGACAGACTGGCCACGTGACTTTTCTATTATGTCTGTCAATTTTTCTTCTTTTTATCGTGCAGGTCCAATGGTCCAATGTGTGGCGAACTTGACTAAACCTGGTGTCAGAGTTTTCAAACCGTCAAATGGCCTCTGACTTGGTGCATGCTTCTAATATCACTATTTTAGGAACTTTCCAACTTTTGATTGTCTTTATTGCTAAAAGAATATAACATTGTCTAAAAGTCCTGGCCTATTCGTACCGTTACTACCATTCGATAGCTACTGAACAGTCATCGAATTCGATTTTAATTCGAATGTCTCGGATTGTGTAGTTGTATAAGTCGATACAGATGTGATGTGAGATGTATCGAGACGCATTACTAGGACCCTCTTGTTTGTCGAATCGATTATTCCACTTCATCTCACTCGTATTGGGCTCAAACACAACACTGAACAGGATCGAAGAACTGAGACGAGACGTAATAATTAGATGACTTGTTATCCTGTGTTTTTAACTTCTAAATGTAAGTCTTGATTCAGTACAGGTAATGATAAAATATGGCTATTCGGCAAAATGGAAAAAATAGATCTTTTGCTAAGAAGTGAGACGGTAAAAATAAGACGTCAAAATTGCAAATTATATAAAAGGAATTAAAGAAACTTGTTGATGCAGTAATAAGATGTAAAAGTAACGATGTTTAATCTGACAATTTAGACGTTAAGGGGACTATAAAAAGCTTTACCACCTACTGATAGAATGCAGTGGTATACCCTCAATAAGTTTTAATAAACTAAAACAAATTAAATTCCTTGCTTACAGAAAAATCAAACGCGAAAATTCCTTAGTGTTCCTGCGTCACCTTGAAGACTGTGTTTAACTTCAAAATAATAAGGTATTAAAATGTTTGACAACAATAATTCCAATTCACAAGCATTCATTAAGTCTCAACAGTCTTGTCGAGAGCCATAATTTCAAAATTGATTAACCCTTCTCCCGCCGTCCGTAATTTCCCGGTTGAGAAAACAACAGCAATCTGTCTAATCCCATTTACACAAATACATCAACACGGCATTGTGTGACGGCCGCAAACAAGCGTTTCACAAGCCAATTACCATTTTAGAAGCAACCGCAGTTAAACGCTACAAAAACGTTACAAAATTAAGCCGAAATTCTTGAAACGAGCTCTTAAAGTGTAAACGAAATGAGAAACATTACGTGGCTGTTGACAAATAACCGCAAATTGCGATTGTAACTTCTTGAAAGGGTTAATATAGACGTTGATGGTGTGGGATTGTGTCGGCGCTAGTAATTTAGTTAGAAAGCTCTGCTCTCAGATTGAGCTATTGTGAGTCGGGGTAAACAAGAGAGATGGATGTGTCAACGCGGTTCATTTACAGACAAAGGGTTAAACAATTGTGGGATATTAATTTAAACAGAGATTAAGATTAATATCGTGTAGAGGTTGGTAAGGAAGCATTTATCTTAGATAGGATAGATGTACAAAATAGATAGAGGTAAACCTGCGTCTTTTTCTAATATATATAGAAATAATCAACATTGCACTGCATAGGAAACAAAAACGAAAATGCAATTTTTTCATGCAAAACAAAATTCACTGATTACAATTGAAAATTCAGGTTAAGCACCTTTTGATTTTAAAATTTTATTAATTCTTGTTTCTCGAGTACCTATGCTTTTCTAGCTTCTCAAACAGACCTCTTTTGTATGAAAATTTGTGCAATAGCCCTAGACAGAGTTTATGTGTATATTAATCTATAAAATAGTCTGCCCACCTTTAACGTTCCTTCCATAGCATGAAGGTATAATTAAGTAACTGGCCATCTATCACAAATTGACATTAGAAACAATTTGAAAAGAATTTTCTAAGGTAACTTAAGTACTGCTACTTACAGTTTTCTTTTAACTCCCGTTGGTACGAGGATCCTAAGTAAATTAATCGCGAAAAATAAACACAAAAGGGGTCGTCTAGGTTAAGTATGAAGAATTCCAAGCCCCTTTCATGTTCCAAAATGATATTTTATAGGACAAACACCAGCCAGACCACGGCCCTTGCAAAAATAATATGTGTCTGACATCTAAATTATTCACAAAGGTGTAGTGGCTTTTCCGAAGAGACCTTATGAATAATAGATAAATCATTCGATATTATTCGATGCCAACTTTCGATGTTTTCCTATGGAAATTTGGTCTGCTACTTAGAAATTTTATCATTTATTTTGTTTAGTTTAGATTAAGGTTAAAATGAGGCAAACGTTCATTTTTTTGTAAATATGATTTATATTTTTAACATTTTTTAATTAAATTGATAGGTATTGATTGGTGGGACGCGAGGATTTTGCTGTTGTGGGCGAAAAGCTGACAACCTCTCACCGCTTAGGTACATCATATTTCATCAAAAAACCCTCTGATTTTATGTCAAACGTGGCATAAAGTGGTTTCTAAACCACTGATGCTCTGCCTACCCCGTTAGGGATTAGGGCGTAAGTGTATGTGTGTGTATTGACTGTACATTCTTGCTAAACGTTTCTTGACTTCTAAAACACATCTACATCAACAAATATCTCACTAAAACTACTACCACAGTAACTCACCGAGATGTCAGTGTACTTTGAACTATTCTCCGAATGGTGATGTAACAATAAGTGACTGGGTTCCCAGGGGAAAAGACAAGATCGTCGCCGTCGTCGGTCCCCCTGTAAGGAGAATTGAGAGGTACTAAATATTTTGGATAGTGCAAGCTTGTACAACTGTCTCTACAGTGAGAAAAATCAATAAATATTGCAAAGGCCGTCCACGACGTTTTTGAAGAAGTTGACGTAGTCTCGGTAGCTAGCGGAAAGTTTCACCTTTATGCTAAAGCTTTCTGCTTAACCTTCAAGAAGTTGTCTCTATATAGAAATCACTTTTCTGTATAAAAAAAAGGTCAAGTGCGAGTCAGACTCGCGTACGAAGGGTTCCGTACCATTACCTATAAAACTGACCAAGTGCGAGTCGGACTCTATAAAAATCATTATCTCTATAAAACGGCCAAAAAATCTCGTTTGTTGTATGGGAGCCCCCTTCAATATTTAATATATTCAACTTTTTAGTATTTGTTGTTATAGCAGCAACTAAAATACATCATCTGTGAAAATTTCAACTGTCTAACTATCACGGTTCATGAGATACAGACTCGGACAAACTTATCTATAAAAACGAGCAAAAAAATCACGTTTTTTCTATAGGAGCCCCCTTAAATATTATTTTTTTCTGAGTTTTAGTATTTGTTGTTAAAGAACCAATAGAAATAAATCATCTGTGAAAATTTCAACTAACTATCACGGTTCATGAGGTACAGCCTTGGACAGACTTTCTATGAAAACGAGCAAACAAATCACGTTTTTTGTATGGGAGCCCCCTTAAATATTTATTTTATTCTGGTTTTTAGTATTTGTTGTTATAGGGCACATAGAAATACATCATCTGCGAAAATTTCAACTGTCTAACTATCACGGTTCATGAGATACAGCCTGGTGACAGACGGATGGACGGACGGACGGACAGCGGAGCCTTAGTAATAGGGTTCCGTTTTTTCCCTTTGGGTACGGAACCCTAAAAATTAGCTGTAAGAACAAAATTATGAACCTTTATTAAATGAATAAAATAACAAGTATCACATTAGATCGTTTCGTAGAGCACTGTAGAGAAAGTGGTCTGAAATGCCCCTGAGATTAGACAATAATTCTCGATAGCTGCACTATTCTGCTTCCCAATGAATACTGAATTGGAACCGAGCTGCATTTCAATTTAGATTATTGCTACGTTGCTATTTTGTGCTGCAGCGGTTTCATCGTAGACTATCCTATTCTACTCTGATTCAACAAAATTTACCGTCTATAAGCAAAATTTGGAAGAAATTTGCTTAGGTAATAATCAGATGGAAATAATCTGTACCTACTCTCAAAGCACTGATAAATTCAAAGCTCAAAAGATGAATAATGAAATTGTACTGTGTACTTTATTCATTGACCTTTCAAAATTAACAGAGATAACACTCACAAAGGGCCGAATTAAAAGGGGCACCTTTCACTGATTCGCCACTCTTTAATCTTCCATCGAAACAAAACTTGGGCCCGTAACAGGATTGTCTGCCCGTTCATTTACTTAGCAAATTATTCTTTGTCGAACGGAAGAGAAGGCTTTGAATCCATTAATTCCCTGATGGGGTCACAAAGAGGTGGTACGAATTAAAATAATGTATTCTACGACTTCAATGGGATCCCTCCGTCCGGCGCTGCCGTTATTACAAGAATAATGTATTTAAATCAGAGTCTGCTTTCAGATGAAGATGCCCCGTTTTGTGACTCCACGAATAAGTGATCACGTACGGTGCCATTAGGATGTGTTTTATGTGCAAATTATAGGCTTCCATTTTTAAACTCGCTCGGGTTTCGACGCGCCGAACAATTTCTGTTCGTTAGAAAAGTTTTAATATGGTCCACATTGTCCCTTAAATTCGTATGCAGAGTTCATGTCATATGTTTCAATGATGAGTTGCGTTCCCCTATTAATTGGGAAACCCGCAATAAAGACAAACGTATGCACAAACAACAAATTAATCCCTACGAATGAAGGGGTTCCAAACTACACTGTTAGCAGATAATTTGGAATATGATCACCCTCTGAATATTTGGGAGCATTTCGATGTATTTACTCTGTGTTTATTCTAAAGCGTAATATGTCGTGTTCCACTTTGATGTCGTGAAATCGCTTCTGTTCTTTGTCAATCACTCAAGGATTTATATCTGTTTCGACAATCATTTGATTTTCTGTTTTAGAGTGTTCTATTTTGGAATTAGTATCCTTTGTAATCCGATAGGGGGTTACAGCTATTTGGTTCTGGGTAGTGTCGTATAGAATTATTGCATATGGTTGGTTGGAAGTTGTTTGGGAGTATGAATGGTTCGTTATAGCGGGATACTTTGAGCAGAGATAATATTTGCGCTGTATACTATTGTTTATGATTTGGACGAATGTTTGAGTTGCTCCGTCAAAGGATGTGCACTTGTGTGTTTTGTGACATCGGGAGGGGAATGAGGTGGATTATCTAAACATTGCAAGTTATTGGCTGCTGTTATTTTTTTTTTGTTTTTATTCAAATTTATTTCAACCAAAAATTTTATACTATATCTCTATTATGACATGGATATAACAGAAATTCATACGAGTGCCTACTCGTAAAATGATTTAAGCCATCATTTTGTTTTCCTTGAATCAAATCTACTATTTCTTGTTACATATTTTCCTCTTTAGCAATAATACTTACTGCACATTCTTTTTAGTTCGGTTAGGTACTATTTGCTTTTACATTTGCAAAGGTTGACATGTACTTAGACTACGTTAATATACATTTGTACTTAGTATTTTGCGTCACATGACGTCATTATTATGAGTTAGTAAATTAAACTTTTAAACCAAGCAAGTAAACTCATCCCATAGAATAAACAACCAAGCACTTAAAATGCGGAGTAAATAAGCATGGTAGTTGCATAAAATTCTGTTCGTTTCGTTGCGATTCAGTCTGTAGTGACCTGAGGATAGGACACAATGGCGAACTCATCAGGGCCTCTTGTTTAGAGAAAATTGCCGAGTCGACTGTCTGTGTACACCTTAATAGCTATCCTTGTATCAATGCTGAACTTTAGGACTCTTTAGGATTATAAGTCTACTTGAAAAAAGGAACAAAAGTTGCAATTGGAGTGGATTAGTCAGTTTGAAAAGTATTGTAAGAATGTAACAAAGAAAAAATTGTTTCTCTTACGATAATTTCAACCCTCCATTCTCAAGAATTGAATATTCTGCGTAAACTAGCCTGTTTTGATTTCTTAATTTTCATTATTTTCTACATCATCTGTCTATAATACATTGACGTTTGTAACCCTTGTTGAGGTTGGCGCGGAAAGTCCTGTGGTTTTAAAACCACTTGACCCCACATTTAACATTCATTCTAAGGGTTATTAGATGTGATATAACTAAAGTGGTGATAGGTTGTCAGGTTTACGTCTACACTACAGCAAAAACCTTCGCGTCCTACTTACTGGTTTCTATACTATGCCTGAGAAGAGTTAGCAGCTGGCATGTTCTAAGTTTTTTTCCACTCTCAGTAGAGCGTGAAAGTATCTCTACATCATTTCTTGCCAATAAGGGACAAAGTTAAAAATGAATGCAAGAAACATGAAATATAGGTAACAACAAAAGGAGAATGGGTAACAGCGTACCCAAATACAAAGATGATTGTAGCATTATGACCTATACTGGTAATCATTGCTCTTGTGGAGTAGTTTAATTTATTATAAGGCGGCACATCTGAATTCCATTGGAGAAAAAAGTTTTTTTTGGCAAAAAAATTTTTTTCTCCAATAATAATTAAGTATAATAAAAAATAATAATTACTATAAATATATTCTGTTGCTATCACTTTCAGTAATCATAATTATTTTTATTACTAAAAATCAATATTCAGTGATTAACAGCCAAATAATGATTCAATAACGCGCTATGTAACTTAGATAAAATAATTTTTATCTTTTTTCTGTAATGGAATTCAAACCTGTTTTTTAGAATAATTAAACTAGGGCAATAAAACACAACACGGACCATTATGCTACAGTCAAATTTTTGTTTTTGGGTCCAGTGTCGATACAAAATTACCCATTCTCTTTTCCCTAGATCTTTAATCTTCCAAAAGCCGTCAGAAGTCTATAATTTGTCGGTATTAAAGACCAAAATAGGGTGTAACGATGGACAATAAGTCCGCCGGTGATTGGGCATTGTGCACGGCGTATTAACTGCATTGTTTGTGACGAAACTGCGATGAACGGCGATGAAATAATCGTAACGTCGTCGTCTCATTACCTTCCGAGGGCGGCGAGGGTTGATGGCAATAATATGGAAGCAGATTCTGCAATGGAATCAGATACTACAGCACTCGATTGAAAGAATAAAAAACTTATAGAAGTTAAAAGAATAAGATTTCTGCTTTTGAGTATTAAAAACAATCTAGTTAGTGAGCCTCGACGGAACGGATGTTATTTCAAAGCACCAAATGGCTTTAGATATGATTTCTTAATTTACTTTTATTATCGAAAGGCGCGTCAATTTTGAACTTTATTTCTTTAAACAAAAATCTGATTTAAGACGCATTTTATTTATTGTTTTCATTGCTTAAAGAGCTAACCCATCTATATACTAATATTATAAAGAGGATAGATTTGTTTGTTTGTTTGCATTGAATAGGCTCCGAAACTACTGGACCTATTTATGAAGTAAGCTAAGTACTTGTTATTGCGTCCTTCATAATAATGAGTATGAGTAAGGCCACTGGATCCCTAAGCGACTTATAACTTCTCCACGAGTAGATTTGATACTTTATTGACCTAAAAAGTTTCATCCAAAAATAATCCTTTGCCATAATATTCAACCCTCACGCCCTCTTGACTTGCGTTGTCGCACTCCCTATGGGTAATTTCCCCTATTGTCAGGCTCAAGAAAATATGGACACCTATAAAAAACTACTGGAAGAGTCTATATAAAATTACATTAATATTTTTTTTTGACTGACGACGAAGAGCTCTGAATCAGCTTGACAACTACTAACAATCTCAAATATTATAGGCATAACGAGCTCTCTAATTACTAAAACACTCATCTCACACTGAGATGATTGTAACATTATATCACTTATCTTATTACAGAATTGAACAGATTTGTATTCGTGAAAAAAAAAATTGCTATCAGACAAACATTCCCAAAAACAAGTCTAATTGGTTTCAGTTACAATTATAGTCATTATTTTCAGTCGATACTTCGTTGGTGAAGGGCGTTTGAAAACTTCCTTGTACTTATTTTTCGAATCTAAAACACTAAAGGCGACCGAGCTAAAGCACGCTAAGTTTTAATTTTTTTAGAATTACATAAACTTTTTTACTCAAAGTGCTTCTCATGTGTACATTTTATCAAAACCGTTAAGCCTGTTTTCGAGAAACCGATAACTTATACATATACGAGATAAGAAATACAGAATCCTACAGAAATACAGATTAGATCGTTAAATTGTTTTTTTTAAATATTATTATAACGAAAAATAATATCTGGTCTCTTCTAGCTGACACAGATCTTTGTCAAATAACCTTGTCCGTACTAAGTAACATTTGAGCGAGTTTTGTACAGGAGTTTTCTTGTAATTTCTCGATAATTCCGCCTCCCCTCTCGCTCTCAATAGGGCCAATTGTCAAAATGCAGCTGTTTTGACATGTTATTTGGCTTCCTTTGAGGTTTCTCTACTTTCTATGAAACATTATTTCGTTCTATACTTAATTTCTTACGAGTAATTTTGTCTTTGTGTGATTTTCTGAAGGGGAGAACAAAATTTATATTTGCTTTTGCTCTAGTTCTTACAAATCTATTTTCTACCGACATTGTTTAGTTTCACTAGAAGCTTAATTGTTTTTCTTAGATGTCGTGTTAGAAATTGTTCAGAAATTTTTTTACTATCATAATGTTACAGTGCATTTATTTTCTTAATGTCTCTCGACAAACAGTGTTTGTCTAGTTCTTGTAATCAACTTAAGTAAAATTCGTATTTCGATTAAGTATTCGAAATACGAATTTTCCCGAACCACAATAAGAAAATAGTAAATTGTCCGGTCAATTTCAACAGCTGTTTTTTTCAGCTGGAACACTTCAAGTTGGAGAGTTTTACGAGTAACAAAATCTCTACAGAATCATGACTTTAATAAATATAACAGTCCAAGGGTATACCAAGGTTCTCATGTATAAGAATTCGACGTCTTATTCGATAAACGGGTCTAATAATTGTCCCAAGCTATATCTTATTATTATTTATTTATTAATTTATTAGCAAGTAAAAAAGACTCATATATATTTAAAATCTTCACGAACATAGTACTAGATAAAACAAAACTGCAAATAAATGTTAAAAGAAAATGCCACTTTTCTTTTCCAATTTAATAATCCCACATTTTGCAAATAAAAGTCTAAGTGCTCACCTGGAAACCTAATTTTCTACTCCGTGCTCAAGCGAATTTATTTATCGGCTTATTGTGAAATAAACTTATTATGGACAACAGTAATTTCATTTTCCTCCCCAAGTTCACTAAGCAAGATTTTCTCCGTTTTCCCGACCGAGTTTTTCCACTTCATCGAATTAGAATGTCCTCACAATATTTTCTATTTAATTTTTATTTTTCATTGTGCTTCCAGACGGCACGAGAGGTGGCTGATTTTATTTATTACTGTTCCAGCTTTTTATCTTGTTTTCAAATTCTTCGCAATGTCGAGTAAAAAGCTTTGGTGACTATTCTAAAGGCAGCGTTGATAATAGCGCATCAGAACAAAATGTTGTAGGAACTTTTGTAACAGATTTTTAACATAATACATTTGTTTTTTTAAAAGGCTATTTTCCACAGTCATTTGATTGCCTGCTTCTGTAAGTTGTTACATTCAACCGCCATCGAAACGCTTTTGATTAGTGGAATAGATACCTGATCAGGTACAGTAATTACCTGAAATCGACGCAACCAGGCACTGTGGTACTGATAAAAAATTAGCGCTTTAATCCTGTACTACAGCATGTGCATTTTGACTGTTCAATTTAGTATCAAGAATTTTTGATCTACTTGTTTTTTCTTTGTATTGGATGTAAATGTCAGATAAAATATAATTTAAATATCTGTCTATTTGTCTAAAATTTAAAGAACTAGCGTTATTTTTGCAAGCATTTATGCATCTAATATAATGTCTGCTCACATCCAATCTTCATAGACTAAGAGCCCCGAAGTTCGTTTATAGAGCCTTCCAGCTTATCTTAGACAGGGCGTCGGCAATTTCCTTCAACTAATAGATTTTCTAGATTTCCCAGATTTCCTAGGCTCTTATACGATTTGCTGTCCGCCTATGATTAATCTTAAAACGGATGCACATGTTAATATCTCGTATAAATTAGTAGAGGTGACATGTGCAGGTTTGATCTAGTTGATTTCTTGGATTAATGCATTTTTAGAGCAACTTATGTAGATATGTACGTAGTTGATTTGATCTAGGTACATCTATACTACTACTACAATAATAGTTTCTAGTTTTTTTCAGTGGTTGCCTCTGAATTGACTGTTCTAGTACGTAGTATTTAGGCTGCCTTGTTGCTAAAAACAAATTCTCAGAAATTCACCATTTTTTTCTGAAAATTTCATGTAGGTTTTCTTTTGGGGGAATGCAATAATAAATCTGTCTGTCTGTTACGTTTTCACACATAAACGAACCGCTTTTGGAAATTGTATATAGATATACACACATCAACCCGTCTAGGGATAGCACGATTTTTCATACAAAAGTGTTCTGTTTGAGAAGCTATAATAAATAGCATACTCGAGATACATGGAGGGCTATAATTTTTAGACGAGCAAGTGCTAAGCCTGAATTTTCAATGATATTATTTTTTTTTCTTTAAATTTGTGAAAACGTGACGAAAATAAAAAAAATGCGTAAATTCAGCCATTTTCATACAAAAAGCAGGCAAAAAGTGAATTTTCGTTTTCGTTTCCGTCACGTTTTCACAATGAAAACAAAATTTATTGACTAGAATTGAAAATTCAAGTTTAGCACTTGCTCGTCTGAAAATTATAGCCTTCTATGTATCTCGAGTATGCTTTTATAGCTTCTCAAACAGACCTCTTTTGTATGAAAAATCGTGCAATGTCCCTAGACCGTGTTGATGTGTACAGTTTAAGTACGAAGATGGAGTACTTATATTTATGGATTTATGTTTCATTTTGTTACAAAATTCTAGAGTCTTTCTCGAAACAGAAAAATTATACTACAAGCTATTATTATTATACTGCTAGGCCACAGAAAACATAGTTACTGAACAAAGCATTATAATATAACACAATTTTTTACACAAACTAAATCTTGCATGTTTCTTACAAATCAACAGACAAACAGATTGTCCAAAAATCAAATTAATGCCTTTCGGAAGGGTGCGCGTTTCGCTTAACAAAAACAATTTGCACTCAATTTGGTTATTCCATTGTGCCCCTTTATTAACAACATACATATTAACAAGCAGTAGGTGAGTAGTATTGCATACTACCCTATAAGGCTGTTATGAAATTCTGCTTGGTATGTAACTTAGAAGAAAGCTTATTTCGATGTAGCATGTCGTGTGCACCAAATCGGTACCCAATTTTTTAATTTATAAGCAGACAGCATTCCTGGTCTGGGACTTCGTTCCCGTGGGAATTTGGGAAAATTATGTAGCCTATGTCACTCAGGGATAATGTAGCATTCTATTGGTGAAATAATTTTTGAAATCGGTCTAGTAGTTTCGGAGCCTATTAATTGCAAAAAAATAAACAACCAAATCTTTCCTCTTTATAATATTAGTATAGATGTAGACAGATCATGCAAAAGAGCAAGTGCTAATTCAATTTCAATTTAAGTTCAATTTTTGTAATAAAATTTTGATTTTTGATTTTCATGACGTAATTCAAACTTATTTTACTACTAAAGGATCGAAACTGGAGACCTGAAGTCGGATTTCAGTAACGTGAGTAAAACCGTCTTAAATTGTAAAATTCAATCACGGAGATAAAATCTTGTAACAGCACCAAAAAATGTGGTGCTATATGGGACAGCTAGATAAAATTGTAGCAGTTACATTATTTTTAGTACTTTTTACTATTTGTACGTAGCCATCACTAGAATTTTAGTAGGTGCTAAGAAAATTATGGTTAAGGCAACAATTTCAGTGATAATGTACGTTTTGGTAGTCTTGTAGTCCCACTGTTTTCTAAGTGAGGCGTGTGTTCTAAATCCTGCATCCAGGGGGTTTCTTCGCTTAGATTTATCACAGAGCATTCTCTTAGAAGTTGAAACTTTTTAGATACTGCTTGCAGTATTCTGAGTACTGCCACTGGCCCCTTTACCCTCTGAGCTCAATCAGCTGTGCCCTATTGAGCATGGAATATTTTTATCGCGATTCATTTGTCTTATTTGTAAAAAATGTCCTGTACGATTTTGATCGCGATCGATCTTGTAGCAGTCGCCTTTCATTGCCTCCTTGTTACTGTCACTATGAATGTCAATAATGTCAAATTTGACCGGTTTTAACACACGTTGTAGTGCATTTTAGGGCGACTACATTCCTAATAATGATATTACAGTATTTAAAAGTAGGCAGATACGACATCTATTCACGCAATATGAAGCCCCGAAAAAGATCTAATTGAGTTATTTTGCAATAAGTCTAGTCAGCATGACAGTATTTTCTATAGAAATGTTTTAGTCGATGGATTCAGCAGCTCTAGCACGATAGCTACAAACTCGCGCTCGGCTAACGCTGAAACTTCACTTTGATTGCGCGAGGGCCCCGCGCAAAGGCTTGCTCGCCCTCTGGCATTGTCAATATTGACATTTTGACATAGGACCGCGGTGTTGTCGCGGTGTTGTCACTATCGTACTCGGCCAGCATGTTTTCGTGTTTGAGCTTCATACAAAAGAAGCTAAAAATACTAGACTAGACAGTGAAAATTTGATTCTTATGACCTATCAGTTATCAGAAGATTAAAAAATATAGCAGGAGCAATTTATTTTATGTTTCAATAAGAAACTATATAATGGGAATAAAGGTTGATTTTCTTTTAAAATTGACAGACAATCTGCAGACAATAGAACTTCTCACCCCCCCCGGTTTCAATTTCCCGTCTATCCGCCATGTTTTGCTCTCAGTGTGACGTCATTGTTACAGTAATGGAAAGGAAATTAATAGTTACAAACTTCGAGGTAAAGTTTGTGAAGATTTGATCAAATATTTGACATGTCAATCAATATTTCTTTATTTGTTCTGATATATTTCGCTGATTTATCAACATACAGGCGAAACCCGCGACATCGAAATTTGAGATTTTATAGAGAGTTTTGTTTTATTATGTTAACAATAAAATAAGAATTAGATTTATCGCAATTTTCAGGGACAGCTCTTCAAATCTAGCGTGAACTTAAGGAATTCTAACGTGTTTCTTCAATGTCCCTTAGCATTTTTGACCTCTGTTTGTACCAACAAATAATTAGCCCTTACCTAAATATAAATTTAATTTAAATAATCACTCAACAACCATACTCGTATACACCATAGACTTAGGATTGTTTAGTAACGCGTTTTTAAACTGTTAATTCATCTATCTAGCGTATTCATCTATTCGCTAGATAGATGAATTAACAGTTTAAAAACGTGTTACTAATTCTAATTTGTCAGATTATTTCTTTGATTAACACTTCTGCTACTTACAGAACAAGTAACCAAATCGTTGTTGAATACAATTTTATTTAGTAAAAATAACTATGATTGCAATTTGAAAAAAATCCTTTGTGCCCTCATGTAAATCAATGTCAGTTACACTCTTATTAGATTGTTATAAATAATAACAATACAAATAAAAAAATGCTCCACACTCAAAGGCCCACACTAAGGTTTTCTCTTTTGTCAGGGTTCCTTGGAACATACCTAAAGACAGGTACGAACACCCATTGACCCGAGAACAAACATCTGCTTTTTACACAAATATTTGCCCCGACTGAAAATCGAAACCAGGACCCGTTGATCAAGAGGCAGCATCACTACCACTCGATCAAATCGGAAATCAAGTATCTATCCTTACGCTGACGCCTAAAAGCCACTGTCGGTGTAGACAGCACATTATTTGGTTGTAGAATTACCGTCAAATAATATCTTCATAAGGATTTTCTTCTCTCTGCTACGTTTTAGTTGTCTATACGCGAGTGTATTCCTAAGTCTATGGTTTATACTAATCTGAAACAGACAACATCAAAGGGGCCCGCTCGTCTGCGACTGAAATTCGTTTGTTTACATGTCCAATGAAGACATCTTACTCACGGCTTGATTTGTGTGCCTTACTTAATTGTATAAGGAACTGACTTCAATTTGGGTACATATACATATATGTATACAATATAAATTAGAAACGTACGTCCAATACATATTTACATATGTCTCTTCTGTTCCACTTTTCCTATAGTAAGCAAAGCTGTGAAAATATTTACACCTTCAAGATAGACGTCATATATTGTGGGCTGAGATTTCCTTAGACTGTATTCAGTAATAATAACAATAATAAACGCTACACACTCAAAGGCCCACACTAAGGTTTTCCCTTGTGTCGTGGGTCCCTCGGAACACACATAAAGACAACACCCCGACTGGGGATCGAACCCAGGACCCGCCGATCAAGTGGCAACGTCACCTACCACTCGACCAAACTGGCCGTCAAATGTAATACTTATTTATAAGTAATACTTATTTATAAGTTAGGTTGTGTTTTCATTCTATAGGTGTGGTTATGTTGAACGTCATTTTTTATCAGTTTCATATAAAATATATTTATACACAATTAAAAAATTCAAATTTATAGTACCAATCATTTAATTTTTCTTCGAAGAAATTATGACTTTACCCTACCTAATAATTTTCTATCACATTGAGATAGTTTGTTAAAGTCCAAACGGATGGTTGATGCAATATCGGACACCTTGGGAAGGGGGCAGGAATTGCAATTAGCACAATTAGTTGAGCCCAATTAGGTCCCTTAACGAACCGAGTTCTCAACTAGTGGGGAGTTCAGCGAGTGCCGAGTGAACGGGTGACAAATAAGCGTTTGACGCCTGACCCAGGGTTCGGTGTTCACTTGATTATGTCTGTTTATCCAGACACTTAGAGATAAACTACTGATTTACAAGATAGTTTGCTGTGTTTGTCTCGATAAGACGATATTGGATTTGTTTTCACTTGCGTCACGTTACCAATGTACTCTTTTACACAACCGTCTTCACAATTTGTTCTTTACAGCATTCTTATTTTGTTATTTTGGGAAATTATTTTCTAATTAATTAATGAACTGAATTCGAATTATTTTAATTTAAGCTTTCTTCTTCCACAGAAACATGTCATCTAAACGGAAGTCGCCACCGTCGAAATTGCAAGAAGGTGCAGCCGACGCCAAGTCAGAGGCAGGTCCAGCCACCCTGGACATCCCAGAGAACCACGACGCAGAAGACCAGTTCTACAAACACTCCCCTAGCACCTCCACAAGAAGCTCTATCAGTGAAGAAGATACGGGCACTTACGAAGACGAAAGACCATCAAAGAAACAAAGATTTGAAAATATAGACATGACAAATAATCTTCTAGTCCCATCATCTTTTCTTAGTCTCCACCAAGTCAATGACCTCCAAGCTCGAAGACGTGGCTCCTCAGAATGCAGCAGCCCAGGTGCTGATGCGAAAGTTTTAGGTCTTTGCAACAATAACAATTCATTGCTGAACCATAATAGTGCTTTGTCATTCGCGCCGCCGCACAAGCGGTCGATGGATGATGTTCTGAAGAGGTTGACGTCAAAGATGAATAATAGTACGATAAAAGAAGAAGATAGGAAGAGGCCCACTCCGTCTACGACGCCGGTCAAGCAAAGCAAGTAAGTGATTTTTCATTTCATAGAAGCAGGGTGCTTTTTCTCTTCAATGTTACTAACTCACATGCCAAAACTAAGTAGATTAATAACTAGGTAATATGAAAGAAATATAAATGAATTTGTCAATGTAACTGAAGAAAGAAAGAATTTTTAAAGCATCTTAATGCAATTAAAGAATTCAGCATTAGAACGACTTCTTGTGGTAATTTCAAAGATATTTGAGAAACAGAGAATGATTTTGATACTTTAAGTAGGTAAGTAAACCATTTGAATAATTGCTAAGGTGACCAACTGACCATGACTTGCTTCCAGATAATTTATCTATTACTGTTTGTTTAATTGTGTTTATGCGGAAATTATCTTCAGTCGATAATAAATTATGATTGGAAAGATCAACTTGTGTTATTATATTCAGTACAATACCGATTTAGAGAGCAAAGTTTGCAAACAAAGTCCAAAAACGTCGTGTCTCGTTTGATAAGGAATTGTTTTGATTATTTCATTGACACCTTTTTTTATCATACCCTTTTTTATGGTGTTTTAAAAGTAATTTTCAAAAATTTACAATGTAAAAAAGTATGATTGGTTAAATAGTAAAATCTTAGTGTCGTCCGGCTGATTTATCTTTTTCAGACTTTTGATACAAGAAGGTCTTTCTTTTTGAGCCTTCAAGAAATCCACTGTACGTCTCTTGAGCAAATCAACTGATTAACGGAAGAACAGCGCTGTCTAGTGGCAGCATACGCTGAGTCAGCACCCTTTTATATACAGTGTTTCCTGTTTTTTCTTAATTATTAGTTATAAGCTGTATTTTGTTTTGTTTTGTTGTTATTAGTTTGTCCACTTAACTTTGTATAAATAAAGCTTTTATCTATTTATCTATCTATTAAATTGCTTTACCTTAAAAGGCGCATCACCAAATCGCATTAGACCAGCTTGGAGGACTATGGCCTAAATAAGGGAAGCCATGCGCCCCTCTGGGGACGTATATAGCCTGAAAAAAAATTTGTCTCACATTTCATTTAGTTAATCACTAATTTCACTCCAGCTTCCTATTAGATCTCAAGTCCTAGAAATTTCACCACTATTTACGAGACACCCTGCATTACAGTCGCGATAATAAAGTGAGGCAAGACGTTCCAGCACTTTCAGAATTTAATCGACCATAATATGGCCCGTTAAAGACAATGTTCATGAGGACCACCGCAGGTTCTCTATAAATAAGAAACCCTAATAAACAGGGTAATTGCCGTTTAACTAGGCTTTTATAGATATTTGGCGGTATGTCATCGCCGGAAATCGTAAAGTGGGTTCTGTCATGTAATGGCCACTACTTTGTTGGGTTAAGGGATTTTTTGTAAAGGATAGGGTAAATATTGCGGTCTTACGCTCATAAAATATTGTTGTGGTCATCAGTTATCGGAGTTTAATGGCACTTAATTGATTTTTCTTATTTTTCTTCTTTTTAGGGTGTATATAGTCGAGAATATGAACGGAAGCTCTATTTTTGGAAATGATCTTTCAAGTTATGGACATAAGATTCAATCAATATAAGATTCAAGGTAGTATGCAATGAAAGAATATAGTGTTAAACTGAAAATCGAAGATTCGAAACAAGTTGGTTTTAATTTTAAGAAATATTTCGTTGTAAGAAGAATTGCCGCCCAAAATTGTATTCAGGTATGGTTCACGAAATAATACCTATCCGTATACGTACGCCTGTTTCCCCTTGTGTCGTGGGTCCTTTGGAAAATACACTAATACAGATACCCCGTGACCCGAGAACAAACATCTGCTTTTTACACAAGCATTTGCCCCGACTGGGAATCGAACCCAGGGCTCGCCCATCAAGAGGCAGCGCCACTATCACTCGGCCAAACATGCATGAGATTTGCCTCATATTTTCTCAAAATAGTTACTTATTTTTTAAGCTTTGATTCATTTTCCAACTAGACAGAAATATAAAAATTACAAATTTTAACTCCATTTCTTTAACACGATAGTTATTTAGTGTCCAAAAACAACAATTAAACGTGACGTTAGCGGCACATTTCGTGTCATTATTGTGCTAATGTAGCACTAAAACAACAGTTAATTTGTATTCTTGCCTGGAAAAGAGGTAATGTTGAGGTAATTTGGGCCTAAACGTGTCTTTGTGGTCACATAATTGTCTTACTGACGAGTTAAGTTCACGAAAGTTCGGTTGTTACCCTGGGAAACACGAAAAAACGAAGTCTTTAAAATTGTTAGTATGTCAGACTTATATAAAACATACTGAATTTCATCAGTATCCTAAATTTTAATACAATTTTAATTACATACACGCCTATAATCCTTATAATGGTGAACAGAGCGTCGCGTCGGTGGTTTTAAAACGACTTGATGCCACGTTAGACATAAATTTAGAAGGTTACGAGATGACAGATGATGTACCTAACTCTCACAATATTAAATTACTAGCTTCCCGCGCGGGACTTCGGGAAAATCATGTACCTTGTCCATCCCGGATAATGTAGGATTCTAATGGTGAAATATTTTTTCTAATCGGTCCAGTAGTTTCGGAGCCTATTCAATGCAAACAAACAAACAAACAATCAAATCTTTCCTCTTTATAATATGTATAGATTTACCTCATTCAAAACAATACATAGGTACCTATCACTAAACCTTTGGTTTGTAATTATTGGAGCATTTTATTCAAATTATATTTTGGGAGACTGGTGTTTGTACAGGTCTGTTAACTAAAGCTGGCGCGTTCAACACATTTACACATTCCGTTTGTGTAGTGTCTGTTATCTACAACGCACCCATTTTACTAAAATCTAACTGTAGTCTACACTTATGAATCAATTATTTGAAAATCATTTAGTTTTAAACATCCTGTATAGTGAAATTGCATAAGTGTGAGTACTGTGAACGCGCCAGCTTTAGTTAACAGACCTGTACAGGGACCCGAATTTGTAACTTCAGTTGTGTGTCGATGGAATGGGGGCTATTTTATCTGTTCAGGTGGCGAAATTGAGAACTAAAGTCGAAAGGTAATAAAGTCGGACACCAGAGTCCCGATTCTGTAACTTCAGTTGTGTGTATATGGAATGGTCGCTATTTTATCTGTTCAGGTGGCGAAATTGAGAACTATTTAATGTTCATATACTTTCCGACAACCACCCCGATCAGCAGCGCCAAAGCCAACCGAACGTAAAGTTGCAAACTACCTAGCAACTTAAAATTAGGTTTTTTAAGTTGCTAGGTAAGTTGCGCCACCAGTCAAAGCAGCTGTCATTAGAAGTACGAAATAATCCATACATACATACATACGCTCACATCCATAATCCCTAACGGGGAAGGCAGAGCATCAGTGGTTCTAAAACCACTAGATGCCATATTTGACACAAATTCAGAGAATAACACCACCCCATTTCTTTCTAAGGAAACACAAATGAGACCTGTCTCCTATTAATCCACCCCCGGCAACGACACCTCAATTTGTTCTGAATCTGAGGTGTGATCCTATGGTTTCATGCGGTGTGGTAGGCTCTGTGAAGGGCCGTCTGGTTCGCGACCGCCCTCCTACCGAAGTCCGATGACAAACAGCTTGCTGTGTTCCGTCGGTGCGTAGGAGTACCAGAGCCTTATAGGCATTTTCTGGGTTAACGCGCTCCATCGTCGTCCTCATATATGACCTTGGTCAAGATTGAGGTCAAAAGTTAACCCTTCTTATATAAAATAAAATAAAATGTCAAACGACCTATAATCGATCTAAGTTCAATTAGGCCTAAACTAAAATCTTACATTCTAATCTCAACTAAATTGTGACACATAGTAACCGTACAAATCACATCCGCAACAATAATCTCTCTATCATCAAAACCTATTAATTATTCAGATAATATATGGAAATGTAAATACAAATATTGACATAGATCGTGCTTGACATCGTCTTAACCTTAATATCACATGTCTATTATTGTTCATCGTATCTCTATTTCTTTCATTGTCAGTTCAACTAACACAGTTTTGACTTGTTTATTGCAAGCTTTAGCTAAACAGTGATTTTGCGAACTGGGACAGTCACAATAGCCTCGTAACTTTCCATCGTGACATGAACATAGATATTTTATGCTGGAAATACTAGATCATCTTTTCGCGGATGAGCTACATGAGGCTACATACATGAGCTCATTCCGCCTGCCCCTTATTTCCATCGGACGTCCGGACGCACTGCGGGGTATCACCCTTATCTTGTCGAGATCCCTCGGATACGTACTGAGCGCTATTCTTCATCTTTTATATTGCACACTGCCAGGGAATGGAATTCCCTGCCGGCGTCTATATTTCCGAGTTCATATAACCCAAATATCTTTAAAGTACGAGTGAATAGGCTTCTTCTGGGTGAGCTGGCTACATCCTCGACCACATCTTGTGTGGTCAGATTGTGGTCAAGAGCGAACCCATGTTCTACGGATTTTAACTATTGTTTAATCCGAAAGACCTCACAAGTTAAAATTCTGGAGTTTTCTATCAACTTCTTCATATCTACATTTCTACACTAATATTACAAAGAGGAAAGATATTTTTTTTAATGTTTGTAACAAATGAACACCACAGCTACTGAACCTATTAAAAAAAATCACCAATAGAAAGCTCTCTTAGGTATCAGCGAGTGACATAACCGAAGTTTCTTGCCTATTCTTCTCCTGAGGAAGACTGCACCTTTGCGAACAGGCGCAAAGTCAAAAATGCTAATGTAATTCACTATTTTTCTCAATTATTTACATTGATTTTGCTAATGTATTTTATGACGTTTTCAAGAAACACTTTGTATGTTCTATGAAAATAAAACATTTTTGAATTTTGAATAAGCTACGAAGTCCATCGCGGAAAGCTAGTCTTTAATAATAATAAAAAATGATTATGATTATCTTAATTTCCTCTACAAACAATAATGTATCTAAAACAGCTAGATTGTTGCATTTCAGTCTCTCTATTACTTTTACTACTTACAATTTCCAGTATACCTTTATACATCTTGATAAATCATCAATATACACTTCGATTTTATCATAAAGTTAGTTAAAGTAATTGCCCATTGATAGAGCAATTTCATACAATTGGTAGAAATACCAATAAAAAACTAGTTTCAAGTATATTTTGACAATAAAATCTTCTTTTGGTAAATTGGACTGCACATCCATTTTGCTTTGGAGATGGATTTTATTTTTCTGTAATAAGAGCTATATTGCAACAATTTTTAAAAAAAATTTAACTGCAAATTAAGAAACATGCGGCTTAGATAAAGAGTGAGCGCCATAAACGGCCAATCAAAAACTAAGAAACGAAACTAATATTGGATAATAAAAAAGGTTAATAAAGCAGACGTTAGAATCATTACATTTTTAAATTAACAAAACCACTTAAAGTATGGAGACCAATAGTTCCTATATTGTGTTTATTCTTAACTAGCTTGCCGCCTGAGAATTCGTTGAGAAATTGGAAAAATTATATAGCCTGCGAGTTATTCTGATGTCTCAGCTATTTAACTGCAAAGTTCAATCAAAATTATTCCCGTAATTTTTGCATGAAGGAGTAACAAACATCCAAATCTATATCCATCCATCGTCACAAAATAATAAATTAATGATTAAGGAATAAACCCAAGAAATCATATTCTCAATATTAGTGTGCGAGTGCAACTTCTTAGTATCAAATTGTGATAATAAAAACTTAATAAAACCAGCAACCAGTGTTTCACAGAACCGAAAATTAAACATGCATAACCGTACAATGTTAACTGATAAACCATACAGTTCACTCCGAATCACCGTAATGTTATTCTTTTACCTTTACATTTACAGTTAACAACTGTATCGGTTAATGATGAAACTTGCTCAAAAGTTACGATTTCACCGAGATAATTTAACTGGGGTTTATATAAGTATTGTCTGTAGGTAAACTGTAATCTTTGGATTGTGGACAAGGTAAATTGCAGAATGGACCTAAACGTTAAATGTGGACACATAGGTAAATTTTGTAAATAGTAAGAAGCCTTACTGCACTAGATTTAGTCGCTCTGTATCAGAAGTACTACTGAGCAGTACTACTGGTAGTACAAATGATACAACCTTGTGTCTCTAGTACTACCAGTAATACTAGAGACCCATCCCATCATTGGTAGTACAACTGAACACTTATCATGACATAATGGCCATACATACTCTTTATGGTTAATTTTATACTGGCCACTTGTAAATGATTTGAAGTACTTTCTGGATGGATAATATACACATTAACAAGGTCTAGGGATATTGCACGATTTTTCATACAAAAGAGGTCTGTTTGAGAAGCTATAAAAGCATACTCGAGATATATGGAGCGCTATAATTTTCAGACGAACAAGTGCTAAACCTGAATTTTAAATTATAGAAAATAAATTTTGTTTTACTTGTACCTAACTTGTGAAAACGTGATGGAAACGAAACCGAAAATGCACTTTTTGCCTGCTTTTTGTATGAAAATGGTCGAGTTTATGCAATTTTTATTTTCATTTTCATCACGTTTTCACAAATTTCAAGTAAAACGAAATTTATTGACAAGAATTGAAAATTTAGGTTTAGCACTTGCTCGTCTGAAAATTATAGCCCTCCATGTATCTCGAGTATGCTTTTATAGCTTCTCAAACAGACCTCTTTTGTATGAAAAATCGTGCAATATCCCTAGACCGTGTTGATGTGTATATAATGACAATAAATGTCAAGAATAGTTATCTTTGTGCCTTGTCTCTGTGTAAGTAGTTCTGAGATGTTGCAATGTCCCAGAGCAAATTTATAAAATAAAAATGGGAGATTCAGCTTTAGCTAATTCTATGAACGACATAAAGATAGTAAAACGTGGACGTGGTATAGTTTTGTTAAACAATGGTCATCAATACTGCCTACTTAAAAGATACAAAAATTTAAATAGCATCTGGAGGTGCAAGAACTTTAAAGTAACAAAATGCAGTGGAACAGTAACTACATCAGAGGTAAGGTTTCTATTTTTCTGTATCAGAGGTAAGGTAGTCAAGAAGCACGAGCTTAACACTAGCTGGCATAATAGCATGTCATGAGTCTCCATGTCGGTTCAGTTTCCATTCGACTGTTGTTGTCAGCGAGCTAATCCGAGGATGGAGTTATCTTTATGTCGTTCATAGAATTAGCTAAAGCTGAATCTCCCAGTTTTATTGTATAAATTTACTCTGGGACATTCTAACATCTCAGAACTACTTACACAGAGACAAGGCACAAATATATTATTCTTGATTTTACATGTTCAAATGCAGCTCGTCAAAGGAGAAATTGACGTATCTATATTGGAAAAATTACATTGAGGGAAATGTGACTCTGCGCATTATCACTATTTTAAATTTCAACTTTAAAACACCATAAATGATAAACTTTATTTTATTTGTCGGAAATGACAAACTTTTTTTTCAATAGCGGCGGAAATTGTTTTATGAATCCGAGGAGTTTTTATTTTAAAGGAGTTTTATTCGATTGGTGTCATTTGTACTACCCGTTGAACTTAGTTGTACAATTAATATAAAAACCAGAGTGAATTTGCTTGTATTATTTGTAGTAGTACTAGAGACACAAAGTTGTATCATTTGTTCTACCAGTAGTACTGCTCAGTAGTACTTCTGATCCAGAGCGGATTTAGTTGAGTTTCGACGTAGTTCGATTGTTATGGTTGACTATTTGACAATAGTGCAATTCCACCATTTCTTAAGACTAACCGTGTGGTGATCGGCTGAGAATAACACCACCCCATCTCTTTCCGTGGGTGTCGTAAGAGGCGACTAAGGAAACACTAATGAGACCTGCCTCCTAGTAATCCATCCCAGGCAACGACACTTCATTTTTTTCTGAATCTGAGGTGTCGTCCTATGGTCTCATGCGGTGTGGTAGGCTCTGTAAAGGGCCGTCTGGTTCGCGACCACCCTCCTACCGAAGTCCGACGCCAAACAGCTTGCTGTGTTCCGTCGGTGCGTGGGAGTACCAGTGCCTTTATAGGCATTTTCTGGGTTAACTCGCTCCATCGTCGACCTCATCTTTGACTTTATGGTCAAGATTGAGGTCAAGAGTTAACCCATCTTATATATAAAAAAAAAATCTTAAGACTTTATGATGTTTTTATACTTTTGGCTTAAAGCCTTTGACTTCTAACATTATGATTTACCCCAACTAACTACACATTAAAATAGCAATGTTTTTTGTCAACAAGTGAAAGATAGACATATCTAAAGTCAATAATAAGAAAAATACAAGCCCAACACAAAACAAATTAATTAGGTGTTCTCGTGAAATTCTTATCCACTCGTGATATGGGACAAAATAGAACGAACTTCGCCTTCAAACTTGGATACTGTGGATACTTACTATTTCGGAACATTTTTAATAACCCTGAAAAATATTTATCATGGTCGTCAGTGGTATCAAACAACTCTAGCAAACACTTCAAGCTCTGTTCTTCCAAGGCCCCAATTCTGTAACTTAAGTTGTGTGTCGATGAATTGGTCGCCATTTTATCTGTTCTGGTGGCGAAATTGAGAATTATCCAAACATCTAACATTTTATGTTTACATCTAATGACGGCTGCTTGACCGCCAACTGAATTTTCAGTTGCTAGGTAGTTTGCAACTTTACGTTCGGTTGGCGGTGGCGCTGCTGGTCGGGGTGGTTGTCAGTAAGTATACGAAAATTAAATAGTTCTCAATTTCACTACCTAAACAAATAAAATGGCCTCCATTCCATCCACACAACTTAAGTTACAGAATCAGGGCCCAGCTAAACAGACAAAAGAGGTTCAGTCCGTGTAATATGAAGATGAATTTGAACCATTGTCCTCGGGCCAGTACTAATTAAACGCTGGGTTAATCGCCACCGCTTCAGATTAAGATGTAAGCGGCTAATGTAGACCTATCCATCTCCTTTATGGCGTTGTTCCGAACGCAGGTTTTGTTTGTGGTGCAAGTTATAAGATAGAAGTAGCGGTTGGAGAGTGGATAGATTAGGTTAAGAAGGAATGAAATTAAAGGAACAATAAGAAATGAACATTCAAGTCGACAGAATATTTTCTGCCACGAAAATTATTCGCGTTTGAATTTAAGTTATAAAATAATGAACAATCAAATACAAAAAAAATATGAGCAATGGCTTACGAAACTAGGCTACATCACCTTCGCGTGCTTTTTGAACACATGGTGTACGAGATTTATATCGCACGCGGCGTAAACAGCACGCGACGATAATAACTAATGCGTTATCAAAACAACCTGGGGCAGACAGGGCATAATTTAAAAAAAAAACATTTCTTTTCTAAGAAAAGTGGGTTTATACTACTTCGAAGTGGATAAAAAAAACTCGCTATCCATAGAAATATAAAGACTTTTGCGCTACCAGATTTAACTATCCGAGAAAAGTCTGTAGCTTATCCCACAACTAAAACGAAACGTTAACAATGGCTGCGGCGTAATTTGTGCAGTGATATATACTTCGAAAGCACACCAAGTGTACCAAATTATAAAAGGCTGGAAACATTAGTTAATGTGAATATCTTATTTATTAACCTTTTGAGTGATGGCTCACCCGAGGCTACGTCATTTCTAACAATGGTGGTTTCAAGAAGAATTATCTGTCTTAATGGATAAAGGCATTTGGTGAATTGTTCTAAGTTAAAGTTTTCGTTGAGCCTCTAATATACTGGTGTGTTGTTTGGAGTCGTCACCAATAAGCACTAATTACTATCTTCAACTAGAAATTACTTTTAATCCATATACAGGTGCCTATCTCCAGCATGGAGAAGAACGCAAGACAGAAGAAAACACAAGTAACTTTTAACAAGCGCGCGCGTACGTAGCTACGTATAGATAGACTGCTGGTTAAAAACGTAAGAGTCAACCGACTTCAATTCCAACAAAGCCCACCAGCAGATACCCACTAACCAAAACGGCATCTAAATTATAATATGTATGTTTTTTGTTTTCGGTGATTTTTTTAAAAAGTGATTCTTCCATTTTGACAAAACTTATATGGGACCACCTCAGAAGTAAAAAATCGAAGAAAAAAGAAAAGAAATCGGCCTACTATTGGCGGCTTTATCGCGTAATATACAAAAAAATCATCACAAAAAAACATACATTCGAATGGAGGACCTCCTCCTTCTTTTGATTCGGTTTATAAATGTCATTTTACTCTGAAGAACAAAAAGCTAGAAAATTGTCCGCATAAAAAGCCAAAGAAAAGTGTAATCATAACCACAACAATGTGTGTAAATTTAATTTGAAACAATCTGCTTCACGTTGAAAAAGGGAGTAGATTACAATTTCTTCTAAAACAATATCAGGTAATCTTCAAAACGCTACCTACTACAAACCACTGCTCTAAATTACATCACAAAACTAAATTTTATGCAAATCGTTAAAAACGAGAGAACAACATTAATATTTTATGCGACAATAATGATCAAGACGGTTATATCATTAAAGAGATGATTGCAAATAATACAGCAACATTAAAATAAAACAGTTCAATTCTCAAGATAAAAAAATTAATTGCCATTTTGTGCACTGAGTTGTTCATTTGTTGGAACTGGCAATCGCTTTAACTGTTAACCTTTTTCGTAAAGAACTGTTCATAAACCGTCATTAGTATAAGAAATACCGATTTTTTAGAGCTTAATTTAAGTTTGTAAACCAGATTTTATACCATACTTTTAAAAGTATTTTTAAGACAATTTTGTCAGTTTTTGAAGAAAGTGTTAAATAATTTTAAGGTTTAGTACATTAATGACTAATACTTTATTTAAATCGACGCACTTATTAAAAACTTCGCAGAAAGGGCTTCAATAAAAACTTGACGTAAAAGACTTCCAAACCCATAAGAAAACATTCGTTAGTCAAGGCATGTACATGTCCACACGCAGAAACCTTTCGTGAATAGCCATATGCAAAGCTAACGTTGATAAATTGAAAATATCCTTAAACAAACACATCTCAAGGTAAACTAATAAGTAAAGAGGTACAATAAGACACGTCATACGAAGATTACGAAGACAATCGACAAGGACTTCAGACAATAGTGCTTTGTGTCCCACAATATCTCTTTATGACCGATGACAAAGTGGCATTCTGCAATGATTTGCCCACACATGGACATATGGACAGTACCGACCATTGTACTAAATGGAATTGTCTATTTGGACGACGTTTTATGTGATGCGAATGCTGTGTGTTGAGTGATTGTAAAGATCTTTGTGTTTGTGGAATTTGCGTTGTTGAGAAATTGCCTTTTAAATTGTTTATCATTTTATTTGGTTGATAAATTCTGTGGCTGAATAAATGTTGTATTATTTACATTTATAATTTGATTCCATGATAAAATAACACAATGAATACCATTTTGTTTATTTAACTTGAACTAGTGAAGATGCTACTGGAATATACAGGATAAACAAATGCCAGTGGATAGAAATATGGAAGATAGATACAAGCACTAAGATGTAACAACAACGAAATGCAATTGACACAAATAAGTAGATCATCTAAAGACGCAAGCACAACGATTGCCTAAATAAGTCGAATGAAAGGTCAAATGTGCATCATTAATCAGCTATTCCACATTAAATAGCCGATGTAAATACATTTGAGATCTTAATTATTGAATCAATCAAAGAAAAGGTTACCATGATTGACTTGTCATGTACTAATAGTTGCTGCTGATTTTGACCAAAATCATCATTAAAGTCATAGAAATGTTGATCGCTTAACAAATTTGCTGTCTAACATTTGTATGACTGCATTCAAATTTACCCATTTCGAGGCAAATGCTTTAACGAAATGAAGCAGTGCGTTAAAAATTAATAGCAAAATATGACGTGACATTAGATTTTATACAAAATGTAATACCTTCATAGACAAAGGCAACCCTAACCGCAATACATAGTTAGCCCATACACAACAATAGGAGGAATAGGCTTAACAAGTATTATCTATTGACGATAACCTAACAGCATTGATATGCGTTCCTATGCAATTTCAGTTATCTGTTCTTGGTCACATTGATAGTCTATTTGTTGTAAATAAAATAATAGAATGAATTGAGAGCGCACGTGATAGCATAATCTTAATGCAACGAAAATTCTAACTCACCGTATAATCACCGTATAATCCAATATCTTGACCTAAGTGTGCTAAAAATGGAGGTACCAATAGACACGATCATTTTTAGCAACCAACTATAATTGTAACAATTCAATTCTTTCAAAAATGGCGTCCTTAAATTGTCGTGATCATGCCAATATCTGAGTATTTTAATCAAAATTAAAGTATAGAATGGCGAAGTCGCCAATATCAAGTAGCAGGTAAGGATGACTATTTTGAAGCAGTAAGCTGTTATACCCTAGCTTTGTAACAATTCACTTTCCAAACGACAGAAGATCCGCAGTTTACATTTCAAGTGCAAATGATATGATAGCTCGAGTTTAGGGAGGCATTTCTAACTCACGAAAACAAAGATAAAAGAATAATGACACCTTATAAAAGTCTCCACGCGAGGCCTAAATAATATCTGTAACACGAACTGTAATAAAGATACTGGAGAACAAACAAAATATAGGAACAACAATTTCGGTTGGAGCAAAGGTTATCAGATTGCGAAGTTGTGTACACATTCGGTAATGAATTGAGACGGTTATTAATAGCTCTGATAACATTTTTAGAGAGGTGCAAACAGTTGCGTGTGCATAGTCACGAAAAGGACCAACCAATCTTTTGTAATGGATGTCATTATAGGCGACAAAACGTTAGTGCTTGAATAACTATGCGATATCTTCTTCAAACAGTACATAAGCATTTCAGTTACATACAATGTAACAACAACAAAATACACTCACGTCTAAAATCCCTATCGGGGTAGGCACAATGTCATATATGGTTCTAAAAACAACGTGACGCCACATTTGAAATTAATTCTGAGGGTTGGTGTTGATAGTTGGAATATGACTATAGTGGTGATAGGTTGTCGGCCTTTCGCCCACAATACACCAAAATCCTCTTTTCCCTTATACTGGGACGAGTATGCCGGGGAAGAGTTGGCAGCTGGCATATTCCAAGTTTTTCTTTCACTCCCAGTCCAGCATGGAAGTTCTGTTAACTTTTCCAAAAGATTGTCTACGAATAGATATAGCAAGTTGATGTAAATTATTTATTCATTTCAGTATAAAATCAACCTCTATGGAGTCACTAAACTGACCACGTTCAGTTAAGTTTTATAGCTGTTAATAGATGGTAATGTACTCAAGCAAACGTAATGCCACTAGTCCTCGTTTATACCTAGTCGTTGATGTAAAACACACTAATATAACCCGAGTTTCTTTATGTCTTTTAAACTACCTTTCTTATTAACACCTAGTTTCGGAACTGCTCATTTTAAAACGTCTAGTTTCTTATCAGATAGATCTAGAAACTTGATATCTATTAGCGCCGCTGCACTGGTTTTTCCTACCTCTCTAATCTTTCCACTTCATTATATCCTAAACTGTGTGGAGTAAAACGTACCTGTAGTAGACAGACAGCCGATTCGATTGTGTAACGACAAATTATCTTCATTCCACCAGACGACTATTACATTGCAAAACAGATACTGATACTTTGTCGCCGACCGTTTCCCGCCTTCATGATTTGAAATTGGAATGCAGCGTTAAGCGCAGCGCGGTGATTGGCTCATACAAAATTCAGAGCACCAATCGCAACTCGGCTGTGTCGCCAGTGCATCAAAAATTCCATCTGAATATACAGTGTGGCAAGCACTAAAAATGATAATACCCTAACATGACCAGCTATACAATTTTGAATGAAGTATTCATGGGCAGTTCGTATTTATTTCCGGATATACTTTTTATTGGACGCACAGAATTGGACAGGTCCGGTTATTCGTGCATTTTATTTACGGCATATTGGTTCTATGTTTATGGAGCTATTCAGCTGAGATGACGCTGTTGGGTAAGTTGTACTTATTAATGTGATTGCTAAGCAACATAAGTCAGAACTGATTATATCATACCAACATAGTCTAGCCCGATCTGAAAATACTGTGCTTTTGTTTGTATTTATTTATAGAACAGTCTTCTTCTTATCAAATATTTTAGAATAAAAGAACGCATCCATGATACGACCAACACGAAACACAATGGGCCTTTTTATAATTCCAAAACGGCACGGCAAAATGGTATTACCATTGCTTCCTATATAATAGTATAATACTAGAGGCTGAGAACATAGGAGGCAATGGTAATTCAAATTTCGTAGTGCCGTGCCGTGCCGTTCGAACTATAAAAAGGTCCAATCAACGAAGACATGGAATTTAGTAAAAGCTTAAAGATCATCTTTTCTCTAAGCCTTTCACTTAGAAAAATTGAATATTGTAAATGAAATTACTTTTCCGAAATTTCTTTTAAGAAACAGTTTTGGATAGGTATCAAAATATCTTTGGATTCATGTGCAGAGTAAATTAAACAATCTGCGAAGACGCCAGTTAGGCATTATCTGGTCTTATTCATCGTTTCACAAATTACTTTAGATACTTTTTGTCAAACTCCAAATGAAATCACTTCTTTAAGCTCGTCTTCTTGCCTTCAAGACATCTACAAGACCTTTTTAAGACATTTGTTTGCAACTTGGGTAACAGGGGAAAATCTACCAAACCTAATTTCAACCATTCATCCTCCCTCAAGTAAAAAAATAATTCGCCGCAATAGACAAAAAACAACAAAAGTTATCCTTTCTTTTTTCTTCGATCCGCGAGGTTCTTGGACTGACCTTAACCTGATTTAAAATGCTATCAGTCGCGCCCCCCGGGTTCGCCTGCGTCGGAGCGCTCAATAAAAACACAACGACATGACTGACGGTTGCCTGTGAAATAGTCATGAGTGTATTGTTAGTCGAAAGCTTTGTATGGATATGCTTTTTCGTGTGAAATAGATTTTAAAAGATTTTTAAAGATTTAAAAAAAGTTTTTTAAAGATTTTCTAATAATTGTTACTGTTTATCTCAAAATGAAATTAATGCTTTTCTAGCAGCACTTCGTACTACTGCGTTTTTTTTAAAATTTTTGACTATGTTTGATGCCAATGTCCGCTTTCTGATGATAATCTATAACGATGGCAATGATCAAACCCTTATAATGGGTTTTTTATACTTGTAAACCTTATAATAGCTGTATTATCCCACTCAAGTATCTCCTAAACTTTTGTCAGAAAAATACTTAACATGATTAAATATTTTTTGTCTCAGAAATGGGACCACTTTGCGAGTAGTCAGTAAGGCTTTCAGATTTTTTTGTTATAATGAGTCATAACTCACACAGTGGCATCGTCTTAATCGTCTCATCGTCTGATAGCAATATTTAGAACCATTGGTAAGAACTCGTTGTAATATACCTTTTAAGGGTTTCTAATTAGATACTACGGGGCACTCAGCCCGAGTGTATCAGATTAGATACAAAAAAGATAAATAATTCTTCCTCGGAAGAAAATACTTCGATCGACCGATTTAGTATTTAATTAGATACAGCGTGGTTTTTAAAAGCTAACTTGATATTAAATTTGACACTCTAGTCCCATAAAGGTATTATGTTCACAACACAGACATATACACGACTAGATTACGCTTGTCTCACCTTCTCTATATAAACCAAGCGTGCCATTATTTTTCTACCTCTGTGACGTCACACGAGCTATTTAATGATGGTGCTAAAGTAAGCAAATTTGGCTCCCTTTTTAAGATGCGAAGTACATAACTTGTCACATTTTAAATGGTCTTATCCATACGATTCCAACGCACCTGTCACAAGGGGACGAACAAGACGAATGGCCCTACAGTTTACTGTTGTCTCGCGTTAAGGGATTTTTTATTGTTGCCCACAAATTGTATGCTGTGTGGTTACCCTAACGTTGCATACTTGATGCAGTTCAAATGACGTCTGCTGCGCTGAAAAGAGGAATACATTTAAGTTTTATTCTTGTTTGATAAAGTGCTTTTGTAGTTTGTTGGTTTTGTTTATGTCTAAGAAAATACTGGTATATGTTCTGTCTTATACCAGAGAATAACGCACAGCATTTGATTTTAGAAACAATTTTGAAAAAAAAATACTGAACATTTTTTTGTTAAGTTTCAGCTTTTGAGGACTACAGTTTTGGGTTGGACGTTGTTGAGTCAGTGACTGACTCAGGCTTTTTTTTAACTGTAAGTTGTAAGATATTCCAAAGCTTAAGTTATAATTATAACTTCTTCTTTACCAGCCCATATACGTCCCCACCAAGTGGCACGGGCCTCCCTTCGGAACACGAAGGGGTTTCAGGCCGCAATCTACCATGCTGGCCCAATGCGGGTTGGTGGACCGCTCGTCTTTCGAAAATGAATTTTCTTGGACGGGCGGGTACGATGTTTTCCTTCACCGTTGAGCAATTGATAATAAGAAATCCGGACATAAATCCGAAAAGACGAATTTTAGTGGTACAGGCTCGCACCAGGATTTGAACCCATGACCTTCGGATTATAAGTCTGGCTCATTACCAAGTGGGCTATCACCGCTATCACCGCTAGAGCTTATAACTAACCTCTAAAAAATCTCAAGGGGATCGAGCGAGACAACTCCGACACAAGTATATTATTACTTTCTAGTTGTCTCAAAATTGTTACCGATTCATTTGTAAGAGTAATAAAAGTATTTTTATTTATTTATAACCTAATGTTCATGCTGTACAGAAACATTGTCGGAGTATAAAGGTATCACGGGCATTAGTTTTAGGTTTTTTGACGAAATTGAAATGTTTTTTATTAATGAAAAATACAACAAATCAAATTAATCAAGTGGCAATCTGTGGTCGCTGCCTACCCTGATGGGACAGAGGCGCGAGGTGGTATATGTTATGTTAAATTAAAAATGAGGAACAAATAAAGCGTATCCAATCCATAAAATTATTGAACAGAATTTCCGCCACTTGTTTAAAAAAAAACTATATTACCAGTCATTATAACCCCTACTAAACTACAAAGTGAGCCTATCAAATGAATCTGCTTCTAATAGCTTATTAATTCACAATTAATTCCATCGCAAACAAAAAGAAAGCTTGTTAAAAAAAGAATCTCAAAGAAGCCATATCGGCAAATAATGCGAAAGCAATTATTTTCTCATTTATGTCTTTAAAAACCATCAAAGGAACGCGAAGAATTTTGATCGAAAATTGGGGGCTGAAAATCAAAGTATTACGAAAAGAGAATAAACTTATAAAAAGTTTTTTTTACAATTATGTCAAAGTCTGGGCGCGACAGAGTAATAATGTCGAACGATTCCAAGTTCTTTTTTCGAGTTTCTTTTAAAAGCTATCAACGTGACATTATACAGGTTGCTATTTTTTCGTTCGGTAATTTTTGTTTTAGAACTAAGAGATTCCAGACTAAGGGATGTTCTTGTGGGAATTGTGTAAAATCCCCATGTTTATAGAGTCCTACTATAACAGTCAAGCGATTTTTTTATATTCAAATAGTCTTGAATCTATAGTCCGCTGGGCTACTCGTTCATTTGACAGTTGGTTGGTTGGAATCAACCGACACATTGCACAATTTCTTTTTCGCCGATTTCCGTAAAAAAATATTCTCGAATGCCTGCATTGTATAAGGAATAATTATGTCAATGTTAACTAAATTATGTAGGTATATAAAACCAATGTACGGTATTGTAAATATTAAGTAAAACAATACACGAAACTTATACTAAAATGAACAAACAATAGTCCTCGAAGGTTTAAATTATACAAGCTTGGGTATTTTTTTTGGATCAAAACTTTATAGCTTGTTACGACTTTATTATAGGAAACAAAAAAAAACACTTTTCATATATATTTTTATTAGAGGTACGTAAAGGCACACTACGTTACAGGCAGCAAACGGTTGTCGATTAAAAAGTCAGGCATCAAATATTTTTAATTCACATTTGTCTGACACTTCGTGACACCCTGTACCATAGCCCCTGCATACATTTTAATGACGTCACCTGTTCTAAACCCTTCAGACCCTCTCTCAGAAAACAGGAGTCTTTTGTTTTTCAACAGAATATAAAATGACGGATTAAGTACCCAGATTGGTGTCAGAAGGAAAATATCGTCGAAATTAATTTTATAATGATAGGTTACTCTAAAGACAAATCGATTAGGAAACCCTATAATTAGGTACTGAGTACGAGTAAGTGATAACTTAAAAAAAAAATTTTTTTTTTTAAATTAAACAAAGATAATGTTTATTTATTTACAGTTCTTTGCACAATGACAAATAGACGCAAAATTATAATGAGAAATACGACACAAAAGGTTAGCTTATCTCTCAAAAGAAATTTCTTCCAGCAAACCTGAGCCTTGATCATTATTTTAAGATAATGCGCTGAATACTGATACTTTCAAAATCAATACAAAAGATTTTATCACAGTTAAAAAAGTCAATCAAAACAAAATCACCGGATAGTTTGCGCAGCCTGATGGAAAAATCGAATTAAGTACTAGCATCGAATTCGCATTCGAATGTGTTCGAGTGGTCGATTATCGAACCCTTCTGTTAGGGGAAACTAATGTCGTTACCCCTTAATCTATTGTTTTAGTGGACTCAGTAACTTTGTTTTCTTTGCTGCCGCTGTTTTTTGTTTTGTTTTCTATTTAATTTGGAAAGTCTCTTTAAGCTTAGAATTTTCCAAATTAAATGCCCAAATGCCCCTCGGTGGGGCACGGGCTTCCCTTCGTACCTATATGGGCGGGTAAAAAAAAATAGATGCGTTGAGGACTGGACAATAAATAATTTTTAGGGAAAAAAATATATTCGGCGCGAATAGGACTTGAACCCACGACAAACCACCACCGCCGCTGGCTTAGGTAATCAAAGACTGTTGTCAATCTATGTAACATTATATACAGGGTTACTGAAAATACGTCACGACCCCTTCAAGGGGTGATATTAGAGATATCAATCTACCCTCGGGCAAATGGCTGATGGAACAAAAAGTGTTAAATTCCAAAATAAAATCCTCTTTTTTTAAGAAACGTGGGTTAAACTACTTCGAAGTGGATTAAAAAAAACTTACGTAAAAGTGGTTAATAATAATAATTTTGGTAAACTGCACTTTTTTTACATTGTGTAAGTTAAATAACAACTAAGATAAAGTTATTGATACTGGCTCGGAAACAATCATATGTAAGCTTTTTAAATACAATTTCAAGGAGTTCAAGAAGATTTTTCCCCAACGTTATATCGGGTAAAATATGTTGTAAGGACTCATTCGCTCACATTAGCTTGTTTATACTCATAAGTCATATAAAAGTTGTCAAATCTCATGCAGAACTCAGCCTGCTCTACAAAACCTCACCTACAAATCTTTACCTAGTTCTAGGGTTTGTAGATTTTAAGTACTTTTTCACAGCTTTATTTTTATTTCAACAAGAGCGCTTTTCACAAACAATCCGTGAATTACAATTCATTGAACAGGAAAATAAACACGCCGCGTCCAAATAGGATTTGTGCATGCAATTTTTGATTTGCAATACAGTACAATTATTGTTTACCCCTTTCAATCAATAGTTGAAGCGCTCATAGCCTTATGGCACTCACTGATCTGAACCAGTCAGTAAGGTTAAGCAAGTACACATCGGCAGGGAACTGATAGATGACCAAAATGGTAATTTATCACGAGCGTTTCCGTGCTTCGAAGGATACGTTAATCCGTCGGTATCTTCACCAAACCGGTCTTTATTTTGCACGAAATATGAAAAAAAAATTGCTTGCAAGTATATAAAATTAAATCTTAATTAATCTTGTATTGTCATATCAGAAAGAATGTACCGTTCATGAACCTTTCATTTTTTTAATTGACCGATTCTGAGAAAATGTGTGATTGACAAGTTTTAGGGTTCTACAGGCAAGATGAAAAGACCAAAAGCATCGTATATTTTGTAAATAATGACTTGATGTATTGAAATTTTTGAGGAAATTCTTGATTTATGAGCAATTGCGACATCGACCAAATATTGACACGTAATAATAACTTCTAGTATTTATAAATGTTTTTTTTAATTGTTGGTTTCATATAGAATCAGACTTGACCAATTTCTTTTTTTAAAAACGAGTTAATGAGATCCAATTTCGGTTTTAGTATGCCATTGTTTTCTCATAAAACCAGTTTTTTCTCGACTTCTTACAGGTTAATTTAAGTTCAATTTATCAGGCAGCTACTTATATATTTAATGGTAACATTTCTGGGAAACAAAAAAGAAATTGACGTCTCAACATTATACTTGAAAATATTGTTATTTTAACAAGAACTCGTAAGAAAGTCTTAAGAAATGACCTCGTATTGTAATTGCAAAATCGAAGAATCTTTTTTCTCATATCCCTTCTATCTTCCTTGAGGAATTTTTTTCCAGATTAGTGGGTTCATTCATAGATGTGCGTTTTTCATCCGTAAACTTATCCAAAGCCTTAGCTTCCATTCGCATCATCTATATGCATTAAAAAATAATAACTTTTTATACTTACATCAAAAAACCAAACGTTTTCTAAGAATAAATAAGCGCATATGACACTCGCTGATCTGAAGTGCTTAACCAGATTAAGCAACATATACAGAGGCAGGGAACCTGATGGGTGACCAAAGTGTCAATTTATCACGAGCGTTTCCATGCTTCGGAAAAACGGTCCCCACTGTTGGCGAATTGGCGATTGGCTAATAGTCAATCGAATCCTAATATAACACTTGGTTTTAATTAGCCAACCTTACTGAAAGAACCCATTTGGCTTCTTTTAGTTCTACCCTTCACTGTTCTATCAAAACTCAAGAACTTTGCAACTCTAGAGCGGGGTCGGGGCTACAAAGAGAGTTGTGTTACGTCACAGCATCTTGGAGAGGGTAGGACATTAATAATTCAGTTCCGTCCTACGATGCATTTGTTTGCGGTACCGTGGTACCACCGCAGCGGTACTTTTGGTTCTCGATTGATAGTTTTCATTCTTTTTTACTTTTTTTGTGCCAAATTACTGCTTACCAAATAGCTTTAATTATAAAGAGCTTATAGCCAAGTGGCGCTCGCTGATCTCAACCGATCAGTGAGGTTAAACAACATACACAGGGGAACCTGATGGGTGACCAAATTGGCAATTTATCGCGAGCGTTTCCGTGCTTCATAAGACACGTTAAGCTGTCGGTTCCGGCTTTGTCTATTACTACAAACAGTCATTAAAACCAAGTCAGAGGCCATTGTGCGGTTTGAAAACTCTGACACCAGGGTTAGCCAAGTTTGCCTCTTGACTATACCTAGACAATATGAAGGAAGGAAGCTTTAATTATTTGATTAAAACGTTGCAATCATAAAGATTCATACATACACTCACACCTATAATCCCATTCGGAGTAGACAGACCGTCTTGTAGTTCTAGAACAACTTGAAGCCACATTTGACATTCATTCTGAGAGTTATTAGATGGAACAGAGTATTTTCGTACAATTTTTATTAAATTGCTTGCTACCATATTTCGACAACCATAATAGTATGTGATAATTTGAAATCCGTTCATAAATCCGAAAAGGTGAATTTAGTGGTACAGTCAAGAGCAGGTCACGCTTTACACTACCAGTTTAAGCTGAGCTTTGATTTATACTGCGCGCCATACAATGCAGGGCCGGTCCGAAGTCCAAAGTGTCAAGCTTGACGTGCTCTTGAATATACAGGCCCGCACCAGGATTTGAACTCACGATCTTCGGATTACAAGTCTGGTTCATTACCAACTGGGCTATTACTTGCTTAACGGTGAAGGAAAACATCGTGATGAAACCCGCCCGTCCAAGAAAATTTTCGAAAGACAAGCGGTCCACCAACCCGCATTGGGCCAGCGTGGTGGACTATGGTCTAATTCCCCTTCGTGTTTCGAAGGGAGGCCCGTGCCCCTCGACGGGGACGTATATGGGCTGGTAAAAAAAAATATATGTATTAGCCCAAAAAGTGACTTTACTCTGAGTTTCCGTAGTAGCGTCTGTTTCCACTAGGCTACCACGGAGCTGCTTGCCATCTTTGTTGATATCATACTCGGTTGGAACGTGTTCTACAGATATTATGAATAATTCAGCCTCTGCTCTTGTATACGCTATCACTATTGCTTGTTCTGTTATTAACATATCTTCTCGTGTTGACTTCGCTTTTATACGGACGGGTCCTGTTAACTCTTACCTTGCATGGTAGGTATAGTACTTCTGTAGAGACATTATGACACTAAAATTAAAAAAAAAAATTAAAAGCCCCGACATTTATCGCTAGTTACTCTTAAACGGCTGGACAGATTTTGATCAAATGTAGCTAAGAACCACCTCGATTACATAAGCTTTCAAACAATAAACGGCATCAAAGTCGGTCCATTCGTTTAGGAGCTACGATGCGACAGACAAACACACAGATACAGAGAAAACGATACAGACGTCAAAATTTTAAGACCCCTCTTTTTTGTCGGTGGTTAAAAATATCTTCCCTCCATCGACAAAGAATTAAGCACTCGAAAACGATCTACACGTTTTAGGTCCGGATTACAGAACGCGATTCAGACTCTAATCTATAATTAAGTAGCAGTCATGTTTGTCATTTTGATAGTGAGAGAAAGAGACATTTATTACTTAAGTATAAATCAAGACTTGAGTTTCCTTCTGTAATACGGGCCCTAGAATCGACACAATAGATATTTTAAGTAACATCCTTTTATTATTATTTTTATTATAAGATGGGTTAAATCTTGACCATAAGGTCTAACCCCTGTGAAAGGCCTAAACCCCCTGCTCTGTTTTGAAGTCAAGCCCGTGCCTGTTGTATTTGGGTGGATGACAATTAACAACAATTACTCATTTTTTTCCATTTGTCCCCAGCGATAGACGAGGCATGCTGGACGCGGCAGCCCTGCAAGCCCTGGCTGGTGAGAGTGTCCTGGAGAAGGAGCGGCAGCTGTCCGAGATGATCTTGCAGCTCCAGATGGTGAGGGAACAGCTGTTGACGCAGCAGGAGCATGCGAAGGTAGGTCGACTTCTTTTGATACGCTACAGATGATTATTTTTAGTGTGTATGTACAAATATAATTCCTTCATCAAGACGGCCGGTTTGGTAGAGTGGTGGCGGCGTGGCCTCTTGATCGACGGGTCCTGGGTTCGATTCTCAGTCGGAGCAAATATTTTTGTAAAAGGATATGTTTCTTCTCGGCTCATGGGTGTTCGTGTCTGTCTTTATGTATGTTCCAAGGGACCTTCGACACACAGGAAAACCTTAGTATGGGCCTTCGAGTGTGTAGCGTTTATTTATTTATCAAACAAAACTAAAAACAAATCCTCAAATAAGAAAGTTTAATTATCTCCGGCAACTTTTTTTTAATAAATCCCTTTACCACTAATTACTTATTTCCCTTATTTATCCCTTTAACTACAGATCTCTACAATGACTATCCTACAACCAGCATTAGATGCAAATTACACGTCTACCCCCATAAAAAAACATTCCAATCAATCTCGAGTGGTTACACTTCTGTCAATAGCTCCTAGCCTTTTGCCTTTTATCCCTTGTCCAAGCAAAACCATAGACTTAGCATTATACTGGCAAATAGACGAACTGACTTCTAGAAAACGCTTTACAAATTTTAACTTGACAAAAGTGTCAAATCGTAATTATTTCTTGATTGACGCCACATCCGTCTTTACAGAAAAAGTAACCAATTAATTTGTAAAATACATTTGTATTTAATTACACACACTCAAGCCTTAACCATTTTACACTACGTTTGACATTCATTCTGAAAGTAATTAAATGGAACATGAGTAATGAGTACAGTGACGATATGTTTCCAACAATCTCGCTCACGCTACAGCAAAACCCTCGCGTCCCACTTATGGCTTCTAGTATTATGGCAGCTCGTTTCTGTTACTGTACTGTTAGAACAAGAATTTTTCTGTCACGCCCAGTCCATCGTTTCAGAAATTTAATATTTTGGTAAAATTTCATTTTATTTTTGGTAAAAGTTATTAGAATTGCACAAAAATTATCAAAAAAAACATAGAAAATCCAAAATTGCGTGCCACTATTTTCCTCTTTGTCATTCTAAATCGACCACCGTCTTATTAGATTTGTTACCTTTTCTATTCTTGTTGTATTTCCGTGAAGGATTTTCTTCTCTCTCACACACTTTGGTTGTCTATAGGCCAGTATAATCCTATATCTATGAGCACAACTGTTTTGCATGCAGGGTCACGGATGTCAGAAGGGATTGTTCCCTTTACAATTTCTATTGGATCCTTGCTTATTTGTGCTTTGTGAATGTGAAGTAGCCGAGTCTTTTGTGGAGTTTTTGTAAGTGATTTGTTAGTTTGATCTTTTTTAAAAGATGTGGGTATTCAACTAATGTAGCCGATATGGCGATGAAGTCAATAGGTTAAAAAAAGTATATTTGCTTTAATTATAAAAAGAGATTTCTTTGTTTTTTACACCCGACAAAAAGACGGGTGTCTTTTTGTGTATCTATGTGTCTGTTGATATGTGTGTCTGTGTATCTGTCTGTGGCATCGTAGCTCCTAAACAAATGGACCGAATTCGATGCGGTTTTTTAAGTTTGAAAGCTGACGTAATCGAATTGGTTCTTAGCTTGATCAACATTGATTTAGCTGTTTAAAAGTTATAAGCGATGAATGTCGAGGTTGATACAATTTTTTTAGCTCTAGAGTTACATATATACATAAGCTCATGCCTTTGTCCCATTTGGTTCTAGGGACCCACTTGATGCCACGTTTGACACAAATTGTAAGGGTTCTCTGATAGAACCTGTTGTAGAATGTTGACAGATTAGATATTAGCCTTTCGCCCACTATACAGCAAAACCCTCGCATCCCACTAACAGACTTTTACAGTATGCCTGGGAAAAGTTGGCTGCTGGCACATTCTAAATGTTTCTTTTACTCCCAGCATGGAAGAAAAAGAATTACAAAAAAAATGCCACCGTCAAAACAAGCTTTCCTTTTGCATTGTAAGACTTTAAGTGACTCCCCCCACTTTGTGTTTACCCTTTGGTTAAATTAGGTTTGTCGGCGATTCGTCTTGCTTTCTCAAAAGACTTTGTTTGCGCAAAGTTTCCTCCAATTTTTGTTCCTTTCTGGCGATTCAATTTGAATTTTTCAACCTGCTTCTGAATAATGCATTGACTTCAGTTTTAATAGAGTTTTGTGTTTTTATTGCTACAGGGTCTATGTAATGCTTTACACGGGATAGATAGCTAGATATGTTACAAGATGTACTTCGGGGTGTGTGCTTATGAGCTGCACGAGGTCATTCCGCCTGCCACTTTCTTCTACCGGGCATCCAGCGACGCACCACCCCTTGTCGAAATTCCTCGAATCCGTACTGAGCGCTTCTGTTCATCTTTTATACTGCGCACCGCTAAGGAATGCAATTCTCTGCCTGCGTCTGTATTTCCGGACTCATATGAAAAATGAAAAAAAATGAATAAATGAAAAAAATATTTATTACCAGTAACATTTGTAACAAAAAAGTATTACCCCGGTCCCCACACTAGGCAAGCCTGTATCGTGAGGTACAAAACATTACATAGGTATGATTTTGTTTGAACTTACTAAATTTATAAACAATCTTAAGCAATCTTAAAGTTAAAAATGGTAATGCAATTCACATATTTTAAGTAACATTCTGTATGTTCTATGAAATAAAGCTATTTTTTTTGAGTTTGAGTTTAATAATAAAAGACAAGTTCACTACATACCTGACCATGCCTACACGATGAGAAGAAGAAGTGCTGTACATAATTTATAATAGACGGTATAATAATACTGACTAACTGTAAGGACTGGTCAAAAGCCTTTCAGTGGACTCATATGAGAGTTGAGCTAGCCATGATCTTAGTTTTAATTTTGCTTCGACGATTGAACAATTCTTTATAACACGAGTCTCTTTAAAGTTCCAGTGAATAGGCATCTTCTGGGTAAGCTTGCTACATCCTCGACCACATCTTCGCCCCTGGGCTAGATTGTAGGAAAGAGCGAACCCATTCGCTATGAAGAAAAAACCACACCTACTTCAAAACCAACTATAATCTGTATCCTTTTTTTTGTTAACTGCGTTGTTCGCCTATTTGAGTATACGTACCTACAATATATAACGCATTATCTCTAAATAAATTGTAATTAGAAAACCATAATTCTATACAACAATTGTAGACCTAAGTATTTTTGGTTATTAAATAATGAATGAACAGGATAGGGATCTGTGGCGGAAAGCGAGAGAGGCCTTTGCTTAGTAGTGGGACAAACTAGGCCACATAAGAAATAATTACTTTATTTTGAACTGATTCCCTGTATTTTTTTTGAATTTGTGGTAAATCTATATCATCAGTTTGACTGTAGGTAAGTTAGCCATCCTCTTGTCTTCATCATCACCAACTCTTTAATATCCTACCACTGGGCACGATCTCTCCAAACCATTCTTTTTTAAATAAACTGTACGCACTGAAAGGCCCACAGTCAGGTTTTCCCTGTATCGTGGAATTTTGCAACATATACAAAGACAGAAACGAACATCCATGAATTAAGAACAAACATCTGTTTTTTACACAAAAATTTGCTCCGACCGTGAGTCAAACCCAGAACCCGCCGATCAAGAGTCATCGCTCGACCAAACCGGTCGTTATACCTACAGCTCCAAAGTTGAACTTTAGCAAGTAATTTGTTCTACAAATACGCTAATTACGATGCTATAAATTTATTGTCAACTGTTTTCAATCCCAACATTATCTCTTTCAATTTCCATTCATTTTCTAATTACCTCTCTCTTTCACATCCATCATAATTTCCTTTGACGCATTCATAAAAGTTACCTACAAAAGATTGAAAATCCTTTCATCCCGAATCAATTTCGATCTCAATGCGTCATTGTATCGTGCTGTATACAGAGGTGGCAGGGTTGATAAAGATATTCTGATATTAAATAAGTGAACGAAAACTCTAAAAACAGTCGTTTATCATGTATCCAATTTATTAACACACGTCACCTTTTTTATTGTTTTCAGTTATGTAAATAAACAACAAAACAATATCAAAAATTAATGAAAAATTCGGAAGGCCCAGTGCGGATTGGTGAACCGTTCACCAATCCGCACTGGGCCAACTTGGTGGACTATGGCCTAAATCCCTGTCGTGTTTCAAAGAAAGGCTGTGCCCCTCGGTGAGGACGTATATAGGTTGATAAAAAAAATTACAAACTTATACTTTTTCTAGTTCAAAAACTCCTTAAAACTTTAGAACGATTGTTGGAATTGCCATTTTTAAATTTGTAGTGCTGAGGGCTAGGAGCACCCGTTATTACCTCCGGGAGTTTGAAGTAAGTATTTTTTTTTTTCAGTAGTATTTTTTTATATCAGAATGTTCACCATAATCTAGGAAAACAAGGTTATCTTTTCCAAAAACTGCCGTCAGCTTAGCATTTATACTATCTAGACTTGGATAGAAGTTGTTGTAAGATTACATACAACTAAGTTGAAGTTCAGTAAACCACGCGGGTAGGTAATCGATCTTGTTCATTCACTATACTCAGGTTTTTTCTTTACTGAAATAGAACGGAACGAAAGATCAAGATTTTTTTTCTTCAGAAATAACATAAAAACGTATTTAATAATGATACCTATCGCCAACAACATACCTAAAACTAAAAACTCGATGTTATTCCAAAACTGTCAACCCTACGATTGTTGACGATCCGTATTGAAGTGGCTGTCTATGTGTTTATACTGGTGCCTTTGCAAATGGGAACGGGTAATGGCGGCCGTTCGCGCGCTTTTTTCAAATACAGAACGCATACATCCCTTTGTTGACGTACCGGATCCATTTTGAATACGTTCGATGGATACTGGCTGTTTCTTTTTCAACCTTTTGTGGGCTTTGTTTTTGGCCAGATATTCGTTTGAGTTGATTGGAGTTTTAGTTTGATGGTTTCCCTTTAATCTGCCGATGCTGAAACGGGAACCTGGCTTATGTAGAGACATAAAAGGAATTATTTTTGACAATGCCCTCAAAAACGTGAAGTTTGTTGTCTGTATTTCAAATGTATGTAAGTAATGTATGCTGTAACCAAATCTAAGTTTAAAACAGTAAAAACATTATCTACGTAGCTGAAAAACATAATACTCAAAAAGATTTATTATTTTCGGGAACATCGTCATTAATGTAATTACTTTTCTAAATATACCTTCTGTATAGCGTTACGTTTCCATTAAGACGCCGAAAATAACAGCAACGGAACAAATACGCCTGTGAGAGCACTCATTCGAATTAAATACCTTCGCATAAAAGCTTTTCTTGATAACGCAGACCCCACATTGTAACCCCCTCCCCTTTCCCCCTAGCCAGACAAACGGAAATATGAAAATGAAACATCGAAACGGAAAAACGCATCAAGCGTCCTCTCTCGTCGGCGACCGGACAAAAAATGAACACAAACGAACGCTTAATTCGCAAAAAGCCCGTTTGATGTCGCTAATTGACAATCAGTCGGGGGACGAGCCTCATTGGTCGCCTTCCTCGTTCTGTTTTTAAAAATTAAAAACAAATAAATTACTCGCGCGGCCAGGCTTACCAGTGATACTTCATGACTAAATAGGCCAGAGATTTTAACACATTTTTTATACATTTCCTCACGTGTAAAGTTTCAAAAGTTGTCGTTTTCATTAAAAACGGACAGCTGAACTAGTGAAAAGTTAAAAATGAATAAAATATTACATGAGGTCGCGATGTCAGACCAATTAGTTGGTGAAAGAAAACTGAGAGAGCCGACGGACGTGTGTGGTGACAACGCTTTGATTAAAAAAGTTACGGTAGGCTACTTCCCTATTTTACCTATTACAGTATATACAAATATGGTTTTTTAAAACGAGGAAACGGTTAAACAGGAACGCTGTGTATTTAAAAATACAATTTATTTCATTTGTCATCGAGAAATTTCTAGATTTATTTATTTTGTAAATCTAAAAACTGTTTAGTAATGTAGGCAGTAAAAGTATTTATAAACGTAGTTAAAAACCACGTTAAAAAGTATTTAGATAGAAGAATACCTAATAATCACAAATCATTTTAAAGGAAAAAATGTATTCGGCCCACGAACATGAATTAACCCACGACCCCAGCGTTAAGATCTCCTGGTGCTTCAACCAACTGAGCTATCGTGCCTTCAAGTCAAGCGGCGAAATTTCTCAATCCCTTGCTTAGCGTAAATAATAGTTAGCACAAAGGAACGATAATGTTCGATTCTTAATTATCTGTTCGTGATTTAATCTTCTTCTTTTCAAAGTGGTATCAATATTGATTGGCATAGGCGTATATAGGGGGGGGGGCCGGGTGGGCCGTGCCCACCCCAGTATGGTCTAGGGCTCACCCCAGAATATTGGGCTACTAATTCGAAATTCTATAATTGATGCCAAAATACTGATAACTTCACAGAAAATCATAAAAAATACATATCTACAGCTGAGAAATCTACATACTTATACTTATTATTACATACATACTATAATACAGTATTAGTTACTTTTGAATACACAGCGTATTAAGCTAGAGTACATTTAAATTTCGCGAGGCCCGCGGCCCCCCCTAGAAAATAACCCTAGATACGCCAATGTTGATTGGTTAATAAATGCATGGTCATTTCCCACTATGTACTAATCTAATCTTTGTATAAACCATCATCTTACATAGCTATAAACATCACAATTGTTTCCCAATGACAAAAGTCGAATCAAATTATTGGCCACTACACCCCACGCAAATATCAACCTTATTATCCCAACCAACAAAGAAAGCCGATATTAAATTCGCTTAACCCACTTTCACTAGGGCAGTACGATTAGAATGGAGGGGATAACAATTGTCTATTGTTACGCCTATCTCTGTTGCTCATCGCGGCTGTGTCTTTGTAAGAGAGGGATAGGTTGATATAGCTGTTGCGTTCTGGCACAATGAGCGATGGAAATGGTAACGCCTTTGCGGCTCGGATTTTCCACGATTCGTCTGTTCTATTGTAAATATCTTGAAATATTCTGCGCATGTCTTGTTTATTGCGTCATCACATCACTCATTAGCATCATTCATTCAGCGTTCTCTTTTCAAAAAGTTTTCTGGAAATGTAACATTTTATTATTTATTTTAAACATCAGTTTTATCTTTTGTATTTCTATTTTCTACTAGAGCATGCCAGGGACTTCGTTCTCGTGGAAATTTCGTAAAATTTCATTCCTATCCTACGATATAAAAGTAATCTTTGTACCAATAGTTTTCTAGGTTTAGACCGGGTGTCGATGAGTCAGTGAATCAGGACCTAAAATTTTATAAATGCCTATAGATAGATACTTTTTTTATCAGCCCATGTACGTTCCCACCAAGGGCATGGACCTCTCAAAACGCGAAGGGGATTTAGGCCATAGTCCACCACGCTGGCCCCATGCGGGTTGGTGGACCGCGCGCCTTCTGGAAAACAAATTTTCTTAGACTTCAGGTTTCATCGTGATGTTTTCCTTTACCGCTAAGCAAGTAATAATTAAATTAATGAAAAATCCATACATAAATCCGGAAAGACGAACTCGTTTAAAGATTCTAAGTGATTAAATAATTACCGAATTTCTCACTTTATTCGAAATTTGTTTCACTTCATTTCTTCATCAGCCCATATACGTCCCCACTGCTGGGGCACGGGCCTCCCTCAATAACATGAGGGGTAAATGCCATACTCACCACGCTTGGCAGACGGGTTGGCGAGGGTTTTGATATAATTGCAGAGTTTTCCTTCTCTGTGTGCAGATGAACTTGCTTGCATATTTACCTTAGTCGCCTTGTACGACACCTCGGCAAGAAAGAGGGTGGTCCTATTCTACTCCGCCGGGGACTCACACGGAAATTTGTTTAATACTTACATTCTAATTCACACGCGATATTATTTTAAGATAATACATATCGCACGATTCGCAAGTGCTTAACTTACTTATTTAGATAAGAAAAACCTAGTCTAAGTTTTAAGACTGAGATCTACCTAAACCAATACACTTAAGCATTTAAATTCGTTTAGGCAACATAACTACTTTCAAAGTACTAATACCTACGTAGTCACGAAGTCTATTTCCCTGTCTATCACAGTAAAACAACGTGTAATAGCTATTTATACGTCGATTAGTACTCTGACAGTAAACTATCAGTCATTAGTGAGTGGCGCACTATTTTGTTTCAATACTACAACTCATATATCACTGTGCATAGGTTCTAAGTTCTAGTGGACTGAATTTACCTTAAAGATTTTTCGTAGTAATCTTAGAACCTTTTCGTAGTAAACACTGTTTCGACATCATACAAATCCTGTATGTAGGTATAAATAAAATTAAATAATGATAACTAAAATGTACTATGTAAGGATTCCCGCTGTTATTTTTACAATTTGTTTTGAGAAAATAAGTTTCAATAAGTACGTTTTAAAAATCGAATTCAGCATCAATTTGATAAATATTTTGTCCAGAATCAAAAAAAGGTTTTATAATCATTCTAAATTTCAAAAAAAGAATATGGCCTCGGTTAAAACAAAAATTCTAGTTTCAAATTTTCAAACAGCCGAGATTCTGAGAAAAAATCAATAATGTAAATTTAACGCTCTTAGCTTTCAGACTGACCGGTGTCTAGTAAAAAAATAACATAAGTAAGTACTTACTTAAAAAAATAGAATGTTTGAAAGAGTCTTTTCAAGGAATAATATTTCCTTCCCTTTGTAGGAGAGTAACAGGGGTGGGGTAAAGAGAAGGGCGGGGAGAGGAATAATTAAATAGTATGCGCGTAGTAGCTTCCAACTGGAATTTTTATAGTGGAACTAGAGTTTTCTCTTGAAGATTCTGGGAAAGCCTTGCTCAATATTTTTAAGGTAAAGGACGCCTGGGACTTCACGTGGGAGTTTTTTCTAATCTGTAACTAATCTTTCAGTTACGTAGGTCGATAAAAAAAAATTGATAAGAGAGGAAGGAAGATCAGGTTTTTTAAGAGGTCTATTTTAAACAACTAAAACCGCTTTAAGAACTAAGGTATACATGGCTTTAGGTATCTCTCTTTCAACCTCTCGGGTGGCAGTCCATGAAACTGTACAACTTTTACCAAGGAACATAGGTCAAAATACGAAAAAAAAATTTTGAGTTCCCATACAAACTACATAAGCATATAGCGCATTTTGTATGGGAGATCAAAATTTTTTTTCGTATTTTGACCTATGTTCCTTGGGGAAGTTGTTCAGTGTCATGGACTGATTAACCACCCGAGAGGTTGAAAGAGAGATACCTAAAGCGCTGTATAAACGCTTGTTTACTTAAGCATCCACAAATAGAACCCCATCAATCAATGAAGTATCAAAGAAAATCTCCAGCATTATTTAAAAACCCTAAACAAATAACGTAACGAAAACAGCGCCTTCAAACTGGGCCCTTTATTTACGGCCCGAAATAAGGGCCTTTCACGTCAAGGGGCCGCAACAAAACCCGTGCCCACTGAAAAGTAAATTAACCTTTGCAGAAACTCATTTACCGATACAAAACAAGAACGTGGCCAATAGGACCCCAATCGGAAAATAACGAACGGTATGAAAAGAATTCTGAAACCGGCCTTGGAGGTAAGTTCGTGATAAAGGAGTGAGCATAAAGTATAGAAGACAATTTTGTCATCAAAATTACCTATAAGCAGGAAGCAAAGTCAATATAGCCTTTATTACATAGAACATTCAGGATGTTACCTAAAACAAGTCAAATTAGTGAAGTACATTAGAGGATTTGAAATACACACAAATATAATTAATTATTCGTTATTTTGACTCTACTGACTCTACGCCTATTCGCGAAGCTGCAGTCTATAAGTAGTGAAACACCGCATTAAAATAACTAAACATTGCGAAAAGAGCACCCAACGCCTAAAGCCAATTAATTACCTTTCACGTCATGTCGTGTGTACACTCAAGAGCACGTCAAGCTTGACACTTTGGACTTTGGACCGGCCCTGCATTGTATGGCGCGCAGTATAAATCAGAGCTCAACTTTAACTGATAGTGTAAAGCGTGACCTGCTCTTTACTGTACAAAGAATTTGCAATTTCTCTATTACCATGTTTCCATAGCAAGTTAAATGATTATTTTTTTCTTTAGGACTCATTAAATTAAGCTAAATATAAAGACTTGGTTTATTAAAGCGGCAATTGTAAAAAAAATTTGGAGCAAAAATAAGTATTCAAATGGAAAAGCTGGCATTTGAGCGTAGTTACGAATGTTTTACACAACATCAATAGAAATAAGATCGCCAAATTATTTTAATTTGATTGATTCCTCGTCCACTCCCTCGTAATCATATATACATATCAACACGGTCTAGGGATATTGAACGATTTTTAATACAAACGAGGTCTGTTTGAGAAGCTACAAAAGCATACTCGAGATACATGGAGGGCAATAATTTTCAAAAGAGCAAGTGCTAAACCTAAACTTTCAATTCTAATCAATAAATTTTGTATTACTTGAAATTTGTGAAAACGTGACGAAAATAAAAATAAATTTGCGTAAATTCGACTATTTTCATACAAAAAGCATGCAAAAAGTGCATTTTCGTTTTCGTTTCCGTCACGTTTTCACAAATTTCAAGTTATTAACTAGAATTGAAAATTCAGGTTTAGCACTCGCTCGTCTGAAAATTATAACCCTCCATATATCTCGAGTATGCTTTTATAGCTTCTCAAACAGACCTCTTTTGTATGAAAAACCGTGCAATATCCCTAGACCGTGTTGATGTGTGTATTATTCTATATGTCTTCATTGAGTATCTACACATTACGTACTTACCTACAAATAAACACTACATATACCCAAAAGTCCACCCACACAAAGGTTTTCCCATGAGTCAAGGTTTTCCCTTCCTATAAATGAGAAACACGAAAATTTCGTTTATTTTGCAACATAAAACACAGTTATATCCAAGCTAGAGTAAAAAAAAACTTCATGTGCGAGCTTCCAACTCTTCCTACGCACACTGTAAGAGTAAATTATTTGAATGCGATGGCTAAACTGTAGGTATTGAAAACTATAGCCATTTTACTCATGTTCCATCTAATAACCTTCAAAATATACTTATGTCAAAAGTAGCGTCAAATTAAAACACTGACAGGGACTTATAAGCGTGAGTGTGTATTTGTTTGTGTAAGTATAAGCACCGATACGGTACAAAAAAAGGTGGTCAAATAGCTGAAAGGACCATCAATCTTTTTTTATCTTATAGTGACTCTCTTAACCTAAAATCCATGGAGCACCCAAAGGAATCAACTGAAACATGGCGCTTTGTCAGTCCCATTCAAGCAGAGTACACAAATGCTTTTCTTTAAGGCTTTCACGGCTTTCTAAGGCAGCAATAAAGGTTCCCACGGACACAATGAAGCGGGAAGGCAAGGAGTGATGAAAAGTTGGGAATGTGGGGCGGATTTAGTGACGTCATCACTTGTCGATGAAATGTTATTTCCTTTTTTCCTGACCCTGTCTACGTTCAAAGAAAATCGAATTTCGCTAACTGTTGATAAGCAATTAACTTTGACAACTTATACATCGATTTTTTCACGTAACCTAAAACGTTGAGGTAAAAACGTGGAAATGCCCTTTTTTAATATATTTTACATAAATTACAATGCCAATCGATTATCCTTACAAGCAATGCTCGCTCCTGTATTTACAGCTATATTACAATGACAAACACGACAGCGTAACACGAAAAAACAAAGGTTAATATATTCCCAGAAATAAAACGAGATCGATAATAATGCGGTTGTCGATAAGTTGTCAAGATAACGGCCTGCACTCCTGTTGCCGTCACTTTCCAATTATTTCTGCTTTCTTTCTTTGCCTTTAGTGAATGTACGGAACACTGCGCACCACCAAGATTTAAGGAATTACCCCTTTTGTCCGAAAGCAGAAAGAGAAAAAGAGATAGCCTCAGTCTGTCTTTTCCAACTTGCGGTTAATTTATTTAATAAGTTTTTCACTGAATAGACCTTTCTGCTGAATTGGATTTTCCATTTTCTTGTACATTTAAATATACAAAAGTCTTCTGTATTTTGAATAGAATGCTTTTATTCGCGGTTTCTTTTCATGCCTTTAAAGTTTCTTATTCAGATTTCTTATTTAATTTTATAAAATGTTATTAATTTGCGCTTGTTTGCGAAATTAGTCACGAATTTTCGGCTTCACATTTGAATAACAAACAATTTTGCCTTTAAAAAAAGGAACAATTGCTTCGCTTTTTAAAACTAAAGAACACAAAGGATTTGAAATCTTATTGTATTGGAATATGGCATTGTTTTCGGCGAGTGATTTTAAAGGATAAGAAAGAACATGTGGTTCGTTTACTTCGTTCGAAATTTGAAATCCATCACAATAATGCTCGAAACGTGATCTCGTGCGAAGTCTCGGGATGAGCGTTTGTTTCGTGATGCATTTCTTCGTTTGTCAGGCAATGCGACTCCCGCGCTTTTTTCCATTATCTTTTTTTCTTAATTTATTTTTCTTTTATTAATTGCCAGCTATTGTTGGGTGGTCGCGCGTTTGTGTGGAATGTGCTCGAACTAATTCTTATCCGTGTGGATTATAAAGATCGTAAAAGTTTATTTATTTCTTTTCTAAATATGTGAACGTGAAGACGGTTGACATTTTGAAGATTTTAAGAATAGCTCCGGTGTGATATATTGTCCTGGAGTCTTTTGTGAAGTGAGTAATTAATTGCTTACTAGATTATGCAGGCAAAGACTAAAATTAGTTTTAACCTGTCAGATGATTACGATTGAGATAAAAAGTAAATGTGCTCGCGCTAAACGAAGATTAATTCCACGTGCTCATTGACAGAATACACAAGTTTAGTTATAGCATATTTTTCCCAAAGTAGACGGTAAATGTAGCATGCAAAATCAATTAAAATACCCCTGTTAGATTATGTTATAGAGTAATTTATAAAAATAAGCTAAATATGCCTGAGTCATAGTAAGTAGGTACCTAATTAGACGTGTTTGTTCATTTTGGTCAAGAATAAGTAAGTTTTATTTTTTATTATGGTTCACAAACACAAAAACTTTACTAAAGTACATTCGAATAAGAATGAATCCTAAAGAAGTGAACACAGCATGCGTAAAAGAGAAAGGTGCTATTCCGTATTTGGGTTGAAAATATAACTTAAATAATAAAATAAATAATAAACATTTAAAAGTAATTAAAACTAGCTATATAGATGTGAAGTAAGACTTAACTGCTTTCCTAGTGGAGACCACAGAACCAGAGAACCAGAACCACAAACTTGAAGTTTGTATAATATTGTATGTACCAAATCCATCTGTCTAATTGAGTCACTAAAAATCAAAAATCGATTTTAACGAAAAATATTGTTGAATAAGTACAAATAAGTAAGTATGTACAAAAAATTAAATTTAGCTTTGAGATAACGAGACAACTATAGTCACAAATAATACAAAAAACAAGACAGACAAAAAATGCCAGTGTTAAGAGTTTTCTTTTATATATTAAAGAAACAAAGTTATATTCTCCGCCATTTTTCTTACACAAAACCGGGAATCGATCAAATATATCTTGGAATCATAACGCACCGGACAAATAAACTTGTCCAACACATATTATTGTGTTGACCGCAACAAAACAACAGAATGTCTTCCTGTTAGTGTAAAGCAGAAGCTGAAGCGTATAAAAAACTAGCTTTCCACCCGGGAAAGCTGGAAAATTATAGCCATGTGTTAATCCAAGGTGTAAGCTACCTATAAACTAAATTACATCAAAATTGTTCCAGCCGTTTGAGTGTGAAAGAGTAACATAAAGAACTAAATTTTTAACTGTCATTTTAATTTTTATCACATTACAATCATTCGAATTCAGCATAGTAACCACGGCCCGCGACAAACTCGTGCGTCACGACACTCAGATGACTTCACTTTTATTGCGCGAGACTTGCTCGCCCTCTGGCGTTGTCATTTCGACACTTTTTTGACATTTGACTGCGTTTTTTTCACGTGGTGTCTTGTTTTGATTTCTGAAACACAAATTTTGCCAAGTGCATAGCTATGAATTTTAAATAGACTGTATGAAAGTTATAGTATAAAAGTAAGGAATACCCGAATCCGAAGAGCATATATGAAGCGAATTATTAAAGTAGAGGAAGCGAAAGAGGTGTGTTTGGATCGTAGTAAGTGTCAATCTGTAGCCTCTGCCTACCACAATGGGACAAAGGCGTGTGCGTATGTATGTATGTAAAGTTGCAGACAATCTCTACCACTGACAGTAAGACTGACAGTTAAGCGCGATTTGTCTCTCCCTCTTGATTCTTGATACTTGTCCCACAAAACTATAATTTTGCGGATGCTCCGCGGATGCTCCAGCGTATATCCATCGCCAGTGGTCGCCAACATTTCACCGCGTTCCCGCATATTTATATAATAGATGTCAGGGGTGGCAATCACTAACTGGCCGTTAGACTAACACTACAGATATTTTGTTTTGCATGTTCTTTTTTTATTAAGTGCCAGTTTTTTTTTCGTGTAGTTTGTGACTGTTTGTTACAGGCGTTTCATTTTTTTTCAATCCCAGTGAAGGTATATTATGAATATTTAATTATTACGTCTTTTTAATTTAAGATTCTATTCTAGGTACCTGATTGTTTTTTAATGTCTTCCTTTTCAAAATTGTTAAAATATCGAAAACTGTCTTGTAGAATTTAAAAAAAATAACGCATAAGTGTGTCTGTCTGTGACATTATAGCTCCTGAAAAAATGGACCGGTTTTAATGCGTTTTTTTCTGCTTGAAAGCTTTTGTAACAGAAATAGTCCCTAGCTATATTTTATCGAAATTGGTGCAGCGGTTAAAAATATATAAGCTATTTACTTATGTCGGAGGTAATATAATATTTGATTTAATGTTCTTATAAATAAGTATATCAGTCAATATCTGAATTTCAAACATACCTACTCGTGCAATAATCTCTCACCCATTGATAAATAGAAAGGTTCAGAATTATTGTGATAAGCTTTGTAAATCGCTCTTATTGATGACGCCGAAAGTTGTACCTTTTACTAAACACAGTCACAAATGTGCGCAAGATAATAAATATTGTAAAATACATTTTCTCCCTATTTAACTCCCTATTTCCAACTTTTACAATATATTTCCGAATTCCCCCCCTTAACGTCAACGGTAGAACGATATTTGTCTGTCAACGCAGCATTTCATTTCATCCCAAATTTCACATCTGAATAGATTTTAATTCTGTTCGTAGGACAGATTTACGCGCCAACTTTGCTATTGTGAACTAAACATTTTATTATATTTCGCGCCTCGTTGATTTTCTCGCCTATTTTTGTTCGTATTTCAAATTTTGAGATGTCATTTCTGGGTTGACAGCGCTATTAGACGTTTGACCTGTATTTATGGTTGCTGTCCGTATTCAACCCTTTTTTTTTGCCTCAATTAATTTTCCTTGCTACTATTATTTTACATACTTAATTATTAACTGTTTATTTATTTACTTGTTTATTATTGAATTGTTTTAATAAGACCGCAAAAAACTTTTTTAGTTACTGGATTTTATCATAGTTTTCCAGACTTGAAAAAAAAAACAAATTGTGTTAAAGACAAAACAAACCTAATTGGTTTTTATTTATCTTTACGAAAGCCGAATTAGAATCGTATTGAATAAATAAAATAGATGAAAGAGAGGTATAAAATTACTAATTTCGTCTTGTTTTATCGACTACGGTAATAGTAGGTATAGTCGATCAATTGACTTTCCATTTTCTTGTACAAACGTTTTTATTGGCTTCATCTTTGCTTTTGAATTCAGAACGTAATGAGATTCTAAGTTTGGATTTCGTTTTCACTGTGAAGATTTTTATCTTGAATTGAAATTGTAATGTATTTTATTCTTGTTTATTTTTTCAAAATTTTGACAAAAGAAACTAGTAAATATAAATCCATTTATTATATAAAACATACTGTAAGTAATTTTCGGTTGAACTTGAGACAATCCACAACCTTAAAAATATTAATTGCTTTCACACTTTTACACAAAAAAGAGCACTTTTCCAAAGCACTAGGTACTTTATATTTTATATAATACTTAATATTTTATATTTATAGTAAACACACGTCTCAAAAGTAGGATTTTATCTGAGGCCCTTATTACAAAAGCAGACTCAAGTCTTGATATATACTTAAGTGTTGGAGTCTAAGTCGCGTTCTGTAATACAGACCTAAGTATCTTACCGCGCGAGCGGCTCCCAACTTCGTCAATCAATAATAATTAATGTAAATTTTAAACTTTCATACTATCTCTATGTTTAAAATAAGTTCGAAATATACATACGTATAAAATTCAATTCAACTTAATTATCGTTCAGAAAATTATGCAAATACAAGTGTAAACACTCGGGTTTGCCTACAACATTGGAATGTCGTTACGTGTTCATTATACAGGGTGCTCCATTTCACGCGGAGAGCTACGGACGGACAATCGATTTCCGGTGTTGACACTCACATGACTCACACTACTATTAGGACACGATACATTTCACACTGATTTGAAGAAAAAATAGAAGTAATATAGGAGTAATGAGATGTAACATAAATGTTTTATTACATAATAGTTTGTACGGACTAAAAATTGCTTGATATTTAAAAATATTACTTGATATTTGCTTGTTTATTTATTATAAGTCCTTATTTTTGGGTAAAGGCCTTTTCTACGTTCCTTTGCACCTCCCAATCTTACGCAAACACACAACTGGAACCCAGAACTCCCAGTTGCTTCAGATGTATGAAGCTACTTTAGCTGCTGCGTCATTTACTAGCTTCTAATACCGAGAACTCAACCCTCTTTCTATCACTAGAAGCGGCAATCTTATGTAAAAACTGTAGTTCTTATTTTATCTTTTTAAGCTGAACATTGAGTTCTTAATTCAAATTCGGTATTCAAACACCAAGTCATAGAACCAGAAGTGAAATGATTTAAATTGACCGGTCACTCGAGTGAGATTGGGTAGTGTGTAGCCGGCTTTAGGTCAGTAGTTTAGTGACAGTGTAAACACGCTCTGCGGAGGTTACAATGTAAACGGGACTGTGAGGTGCTTCTTTGATCTCACCGGCAGACTTGTAGGGTTGGCCAAAACTTAAAAAAATACCTATTTTATTTTCAAAATATGTTTTCTTGAAACCAGAGCCGATCTAGTTGGGTATCCTAGCCATAAGGCTGTAGTGGTATCGTTCAGTTTTAATCTGATGTTACAGTATTATTTTTCATTTTCAGGTCATTTTTTTTGTAAAACAATACCATAGTGAGTTAAATATAATCGTGTTTTTTACTGATGTTTCGGGGTTCATAACATTTAAGTGCTCTAAACCAGGGTTTCTCAAACTTTTGGCTCCACGAACCCCTGTTGAAGGTTTCCAGATGACAGCGAACCCCTTGACTAATCAAATGTAACAAACACAGTGGCAAAAGAAATATCTTTTTAATATTAATGTGATGGGTGTTTCTTGTCGCAAATTAAGTCAATCTTAGGAGTAATTTTGGACAAAGTGCCGCACGTGCCCGCCAGTCATCAAGCCGCCGCCATCACGTAAATCTTGCCGCGAACCCCCTACCGATGAATGGGGAACCCCTAGGGGTTCGCGTACCCCACTTTGAGAAACCCTGCTCTAAACTCGTCATCACCTGGTTGATCGATGGACAAGGCTCTGGTGTACCTTTAAAGGGTTTGTTTACTTGATGTTAGCAACTCCGCGATTTCTCCATTATCACTCATCAAAAACACTCTGACATCTACAAAATCGCGAAAACCGTGGACACCGTTTTATTAAAAATTTAATTTAATTGACTGTCTTTCTCCGAGTTAAATTTTTCTTTTCTCATTTTCATATTTGGAGTACCAAGTTTATTTGTATTTCATATTCATACTAGCATTCCGCTCGGGAACTCGGGAAAATCATGAACCCTATGTTCATCACAGATAATGTAGGATTCTAATGATGAAAGAATTTTTCAAATCGGTCCAGTAGTTTCGGAGCCTATTCAATGCAAACAAATAATCAAATATTGCCTCTTTATAATATATATAGACAAATAAACGCCAAATTTGATCAGTCTAAACACAAAAATATTTGTCAAACAAAAGCCTAAAGTACCATAAATCTAATTTACTGTTAAAATTAAAAAGCTAATGCCTTAAAAGCAAGTAGGCAATGTGCCTACATTCCATTTTATAACACTGATGTTTTTAGTTTGTGTGGGTAGCTCATTATAATAGGTTTGGTGACAACTACGGAAAAGGGAATATTATACGAGTATCTATTATTTATTCGATACCTCGTTATAATTCTAAGATTACACCATTTTGTGTAGGCTTCCCCTTAAATAATCTTATTGGTTTTCAATTGGCAGTTAATAAAGTTTATCGTTTCAGATATGCGTTTTTATTTAAATGTTTGTGAACATAAATTATTTATTTATGACAATCTGTCGAGGTTGTCTTTAAAATTTAATTTATACTCATACTTTTTCATTTTGATAAAGCCTATTAATTTAAAATTTGGTCAGAGATAGGGCCTTTTTATAATTCTAAAACGGCACGGCAAAATTGTATTACCGTTGCCTCCTACGTAATAGTAAAACTAGAAGCTGAGAACATAGGGGGCAATGGTAATTCAAATTTCGAAGTGCCGTGCCGTTCGAATTATAAAAAGGCCCATACTGTAAATTAAATCTATACTCTTTGTAGCAACTCCTAAGTAAGTGAAAACGACTAAAATAGTTTTCTTTATATTTTCTTTATATCATTCTTTAAATAGAAAAAAAATATCTATTAAAATAAAGTAATTAGTGCTGAGATGCCTCAGTAGAAAAAATACTCATTAAAATACTGTAAAATTGTATATTTTTTTCTTTTACAGTGATAGCTACCCAATCGTTATGGGTACCTATCACTGTAAAAGAAAACTTAATTTAATTAATTCTATATAAAAAAATCTATCTACCTATATCTATATTACCTTAATTTAATCTATATGACAGTACTATCTTTCCGCCCGCGACTCCGCTGTGGGATAAAATTTAGCCTATGTCCTTTCCCAAAGTCTAATCTATCTCTGTACCAAATTTCATCGAAATCGATTCAGTAGTTTAGGCGTGAAAGCGTAACCGACAGATAGACAGACATTAGTTACTTTCGCATTTATAATATTAGTAGAGATTTGATCAAATTTAAGATCCGACGCGTGCATCATACCTTATTTTTTTTTGTAAACTTGAAATTCTTCTTTTATATATTTTTTCCACAGGCAACCCTACCGGTGGTAGAGTAGCCATAGAACAAGAGTTTACATTGGCATCATTCAAATGTATGAAGTCGCTATTTACGTTTGACCAGAGCACTCATTACAGATTGTTATTGGAATAATAAAGAGAGAGGGATACATCCGTCCTGGGACGGAGTTAGGCGGGTCCTCAAACACGGGAGAGGCCTAAAAATTGAATTATTGTATTATTTTACTACGCAAGTGTACGGCCGATATGAATTTATAAAGAGTGAAAATAAAAAAAAAGCCAATGAAAATCGATGCCATAAAAAACTATAAATTAGAGACCATTTCCTTATTTTACCTTTTCGCATTGTTATGTGACAAATGGGTGATAGAAATTGTCATCAGCCTCATCAATCTTTTATCATAATTAATTTTTGAATTATATGCATTCTATAATTATAATAACATTATTCAATAATTGTTTTTATTTGATAATGTTATATAGATCCTAGCGAGAGCGGCAAGGTTTTCCTCATTTCAAAAGTTATTGAGATATAGCATGACTAAAAGACAAGCATTACAAAATTATGATACGAAACTGAAATTGTCGTACCTTTTGTTTTTTAAACTAGTTTTCTGCCTGTAGCTCCTGCGTAGAATTCTGTTGAATCGCACTCTGAAGTAACTCTTCGAAAATTCGGGATAAAATGTAACCTATTTCAATCCTCGTACCCTAAACTACATCCATACAAATCTTCATCAAATCCGGTTGGGTAGTTTAGTCGGGAAGACGTAACCGACGTAACAGTTACTTTTAGTATGGATCTTTTAAAATTAAGGGCCCCAAACCTGAGGCCCGATATCGTTTCGTTCCTGATTCCGTCCCCTCACCAGTCTAGGTTGAGATCGTAACACTCTTCCCAGTATCTCATTGCGAAAGGCAATTGCTTTATTCTCAAAGATTCCGCGTACTGACACTTCTGTTTTTGTTTATTAATCTATGCTGCTTATAGAACTTATGAAGTTATGACGTAGTTATCTTTCTGTAAGTTTTTTAATTCCCGACGAAAAAGGAGAGGTGTTATAAGTTTGACGTGTGTATCTGTGTGTCTGTCGTGGCATTGTAGCTCCTAAATTACGTCTTTTTTGTTTGAAAGCTGATGTGATCGAAATGGTTGTTAGCTATAGGTATTTGATCGAAATTGGTTCAGCCGCTTAGTAGTTTCACTAAATTAAGAGGTAAAAACCCGCATTAGGCGAGTATTGTGGAATAGACTACACTACTCCGGAGGGCCGGAGGGAGGCCCGTGGCCCTTGGTGGGGACCATGACAAGTAGTGGGATGAGTTTTTGTGTTTATCTGGACCAGTTTTTTATGATCTTGATACAGAATTTGAGTGTGAGAAGTAGTAATTACACTAAAATTAATTTGTTAATGTCCGTCATTCAGACTGGGCTGTAATCACATACTTAATGCGTCATTTGTGGAATAGTAAAAAAAATATTGGCTCATGTTTCACTTTTTGAGTGGCTTTTCAGTGTCTTTATAGTTTAGTTTTAATTTTCATGTCTATTAGATTTATATTGTCATCTTTAACAGTTTTAGGATCACGCTCTTTATTGTTGGAACACGAAGATAAATTTTTTGAAAAATCATTTTATTAAAGATTTATTGTAAATATTTTGTATTGACAGACGATACTCATTTTTCGGAAAAACATTGTATTCAAAAACAGCTACAACTTCATATTGTCAACTGCGCCCACGCAAAAATTCAATTATAAATTATTAAAATGTGTAATAAAATTTTATTATCTGTCCATAGAACATAGCATTCCATGTTCCCCAAATAGGCTTCCACACAAATCTTTTGTCACTTCTTCATTATACCTACAAGACGTCGACGCTTGTAATATTGCTCTCACGACATTACACGAGCATAAATAGTCGAAATAAGTCGTAAATAGTGAAAAAACTTACATTTTAAACGTTAGGGGTGAAGACTTGAAGTGGTAGCTACATCCTATGAGATCTTATAAGTGTCGCAGTCAAATTATGAAATTCGTCTGTACACAATCCGCGACCCGTTTTTTTTGTTGCTGTTCCGATGGACTTATAATAATAAACCCCTTCAAACAAACATGGAAAGTACGAATAATAAGAGATACAATTTGAGGCCGCTACCCGGGGGCTATCGCCGGGGCACACCTGGAGCCGGCGCTGGGTGTTTCAGCATGCGAACCGTCGGTGGCGAGGAGTTGAGCAGGCGGGCCCTCGTCGGGAATGTACCCGAAGGTACCACAGCCGAAAACAACAGGGGCTCACTACAGTCATCACCAACATCATCTTTACAAAGTTTGTTTGACTCACCTTGTTCATCCCCGAATCCGTTGTATAACAATAATTTCATATCAAGATCTTCGTCAGTTTCGTCAATGTCCGTAGATGTTGTGCAGGAGGCACGCGCCCTTAATTCTGCACCCACTACTGGCAATAAAAGTACGCGAAAAAGGTGGACCGATGAAATGAATAGGTTTATTTGGCGTACGTACCTAATCACAAGTCGAGAGGAATCACTTAAACGTGGTTATCTTGAACCGTTACATAAAGAGTTTATTGCTAAGTTTCCAGGCATGGATGTGTCAAGACAACGAGTTGGCGACCAAAAACGTGCTATAATAAATAATAAACTACTTTCTGAGCAGACCCTAAACAAAATTAGAGTTGAGGTTCATGCTTATTTCAAGGCAAAAACTTCTTCACCATCACAACCTCCAAACCTTTCACAAACAGCACAAACTTCACAAATAGGCGGGCGTTTATCATGGTCAGATCAGGTTAATGAATCTATTATAAAAATATACTTCGAAGTGACTGAGCTAGAAACAAACATGACAGCATACCGCAAAAAACTACACGAAAAATGTATCTCTCAGTTTCCTCATCTATCTAATCTATCAGAACAGCGTATAGCAGATCAGCGAAGAACAATAGTTTACAATAAGCTACTAAGTCATGAAAAAATTCAAGAAATTAAAGAACAGGTAAGAACAGAGTTGCAAATTTTTACAGAAAATGACACGTCACTACCACAGGTAGAGGCTGCACCTATGATCACTGAAGAAAATATAAATCTAACTACTCATAACTCATTTGATAACCTACAAGACGTACAAAATAATCTGGCTAATATTTCTCAACAAACCGATGACACACAAAGACACACAAACTGCAGGCAGCAAAACCAGCAACAACGTTTTATAATTAATGAAGACGAAATTCGAGTTAAATTCACTGCAACTCTTGAAAAATTCAGAAATACTAATCCTACTACACGGCCACACATACCAAAGTTAAAGACATCAGGTAAGCTTGCAGCAGTTGTGGACTTTTTAGATAAAAACTTATTACCAGAATACACATCAGCTGAACAGGATTACACTTCACTTCAAACTATAATCTATACTGCAGCATATACGGCAGCAATTAGCATAGGAATAAGAATATATGAAGACACAAACACATCAAACAGGCATGGTAAGGGAAAACCAATGTGGCAGAGAAGACTGGAAAGCAAAATTTTAAAATACAGAGCAGACATAGGCCGCCTCACACAATACATAAGAGGAAACAGAAGTAGGAAAATGCTAAAAGCAGTGGAGACAATAAAACTCAAGTATCAGACACACGCACGATTTGAAAACCCAAACATTACACCCGAACACTTTTTAGATACTCTTAAACAAAAATTGAATGCAGCTTCTAGTCGACTTAAAAGATATCTAACATGTACAGAGAGAAAAACACAGAACTCACAGTTCTGCAACAATGAGAGTGGATTTTACCGAAAACTAACAGCTAACAAAATACTTCCTACTGAAAACTCAGAAATGCCGAACCTAGATTCATTACGACAGTTTTGGGCCAATATTTGGGAGACACCTGCACAACACAATAGAAATGCACAGTGGATAAATGATACTAACTTAAATGAAATTCCCCCTATGGAATATGAGCTGGTACCAATAGAAACATTTATCCGAATCCTGAAACGCACACACAATTGGAAGGCTCCTGGAACTGACAACATTCATAATTACTGGTACAAGAAACTCACGACTATACATCCATACTTACACAGTCACATCAATAAGTTTATACAGTCACCTAGCACAATGCCAACATACATTACTCAAGGACAGACGTATATGTTACCTAAAGATATTGACGACACCAGAAACCCAGCTAAATATAGGCCAATCACATGCTTACAAACTTTCTACAAACTACTAACAGCCTGCCTTAGCGACGTTATTTATGGACATCTCATTCAAAACAATATATTAAAAGAACAGCAAAAGGGATCTAGGAAGGATAGTCAGGGGTGCAAGGAGCAGTTAACGATAGACGCTGTTACAATGAAACAAGCATTTAGAAAAAAAAGAAACATCCATACAATGTACATTGACTACCGAAAAGCTTTTGACTCCGTGCCACATAGTTGGCTTCTTTTTGTTTTAGAAAAATATAAAATCAATCAAACCATAGTTACATATCTGAAAACATCTATGCATAATTGGCAAACTGTACTAAAAATAAGGCAGAACGGAGTAACACTGACTACTGAACCAGTTAAAATCAAGCGTGGGATATTCCAGGGAGACGCGCTCAGTCCATTATGGTTTTGTTTAGCCTTAAATCCGCTATCAGAACTCTTGGATGACAGTAAAATTGGATTCACCTTAAAACACAACAATTCATACTACACACTCTCACATCTTATGTATATCGACGATATAAAATTGTACGCGAATAGCAAACCTGAATTGTTCGAACTTGCAGATATAACACAAACATTCTCTACAGACATTTGTATGCAGTTTGGAATAGATAAATGTAAAGTGCATTCAATACATAGAGGGAAAACTCAGGAAAACAGTTACTTTTTAGAATCTGGTGAGCAAATAGAACCTATGACAGAACATGACACTTATAAATACCTAGGTTTTAATCAATCCAATCAAATAGAACAAAAGCAAACGAAACTAGATCTTATTAGAAAATTTAAACACAGAGTAAATTTGGTACTAAAATCACAATTAAATTCCCGCAACCTTACTAAGGCTCTTAATACTTTTGCTATACCCGTTTTAACCTATTCCTTTGGGATAATAAGCTGGTCTCAGTCAGATTTAAAGAAACTCCAACGTAATATCCACACACATTTAACGAAATACCGAAAACACCATCCCAAAACCTGTATCCAGCGCCTAACACTATCACGACAAGAAGGAGGTAGAGGACTTATAGATGTGCAGAATCTTCACAACAAACTGATATCCACTCTCAGAAGTTACTTCCACAACAAAGCTGAATACACACCTCTTCACAAGTCCATAGCTGACATAGACGAGAAACTGACTCCATTAAACCTACACAACAGAGATACACAGCCTAACCAGAAAATCACAAGCCTGCAACAGAAACACAGTGAATGGGCACAAAAATCACTTCATGGGAGACACTATGCTGACCTTCACCAAGCCCATGTTGACAAATCTGCGTCAAACTTATGGCTGAAGCGAGGCGAACTATTCCCTGAAACTGAAGCCTTTATGTTGGCCATTCAAGACCAAGTCATAGCCACTAGAAATTACATGAAACATATAATCAAAGACCCCAATCAGAGAACGGATACATGTAGACATTGCAATAGTGCACCGGAAACAATCCAACATATCACAGGATCATGTAAGACAATAGTACAGACTGACTACAAACACCGTCATGACCAGGTAGCATCCATAATTCACCAATATTTAGCACAACAACACAAGTTTGTTGAAACTAGAGTCCCCTACTACAAATACAAACCTTTAACAGTTCATGAAAACAATGACTGCAAACTTTATTGGGATAGAACTATCATTACCGATAGAACCATTCATTTCAATAGACCGGACATAACCCTACATGACAAACACAACGAAACTGTATACCTCATTGATATAGCCATCCCCAACACTCACAACATTCAACCCACCATTGCTGAAAAACTGACTAAATACAGAGAGTTGGCCGTCGAGATACAGAGACAGTGGCATTCGAAAACTGTTCATATTGTTCCAATAGTTCTGTCATCTACTGGTGTTGTCCCAAAAACTTTGGCCAATAGTCTAAATACCTTGCGTATGCCGAGGAACATTATTCACACCTTACAAAAAGCAACAATTCTCAATACATGTCGCCTTGCTCGAAAATTCTTGACATCAACATCCACTGTGACCCCTGAAATAATTTAATTCCCTGACATGCTTGGCTATGGCCCGCATGGCAGGTTAAACCCCTTCTTTTTAGAGGGAGCAAAACAGAGAAAATAATAATAATAATAATAAAAACATTTATTTTCATATAGATTAATACCTTACAGACTAACATACATATAAAATATAATTTAACAAAATTAAAACTTCATTAACACTATTTCCCGGGTGTTTTTCCGGGGGTGTCCTATAACCGGGAATCTTATACAAGGCGCCAGTTATACAAGGCGCCAGTTATACAAGGCGCTATACTAACTTAACCATATCGTAATTATATTACTTTAAAAAAAACGCTGCACTTTGTAAACGGTGAGGCGTTAGTCATAACTGTTACGATTAATATTTTTAGAAAATTCCTTTTGTAAGTGATTTTATAGAAAAGTTATTTAAGTCTTCTTTCGCCTGAGATACAGGATAAACTTAGATCCTATTTCGCAGGCATTTGTGTTATTATTTTGCATTTTAGTATATTTAATGTATAGTCTGTAATTTTGATATTATCTTATGAATTTAAATAAATATTTAATTATTTTTATTTTATTTTATTCGTTTAGCTAAATATATATATAACTATCTACGGCTCGGTCTATGAATTTTCGGCATTTTATAAAACAGTCTCTACAGGCATTCATAAAAGCACTTGACGCGAAGTTTATGTTTCTTTATAGTTGATCGAAGATGTATGTAAATTTTTAATTTAACTATCGTTTCTAAAGTAACAATACTATAGTAATAGCCAATACTAAAAAGTTGTAATTACGAGTATTTTTCTAAAAATTGTTTAAACTTAAAAAAAAACACAAGCTGTAGCTGATTACAGTAATTATGTGTTAGACCAAACATGTAATATGTTACAGCAAAACATTATTCATTTTCAAACTATTAATTTTAATAAACAAGTTCGACAAACAGATATAAAAAGCTTTCTGAAGTCGCATTAAAAAAGCGACACTACTTCTCTCGAAGAAAAACTAGAATTTACATAATAATTAAAAAATCTCTTTGGAAGGCGACTCGCAGAGAAACTTGGGAGCAAAGAGGGTGGTGGACAAAGTGCCTTAAATTTTTTAATTGCATGCTGGTCATTATTCACCTTTGTGCATTCACATGTGAGTTTTTAAAATGAGCGACCTGATGTGTGGTACAAGTTGTTGGAGACTTGCTGTTATGACATTGTTTTGCAGACGTTAGTTACAAAATACCTAAATACGGATAAACCGCTAACTAAAGTTGAACCTGACTTTTTAATCAGCCTATATACCTCCCCACCGCGGGGCACGGACCTCCCTACGAAACACGAAGGGGATTTAGGCCATAGTCAAACACGCTGGCCCAATGCGGATTGATGGACTGCGCGTTTTTCGTAAAAATCCGTACATAAATCCGAAAAAACGAATTTAGTAGTCGAGGATGAGCAGGATTTTGTTCCTGTAGGAATTTAGTAAAAGTATTCTTGATAAAAGGAACCTTTGGACCAAATTTCAGCTTTCTAGGTCAAAAGATTTGGGCTGGACGTTGATGAGTCAGTATCTTTCGAAAATGAATTTTGTTGGACGAGCGGGTTTCATCACGATATTTTCCTTCACCGTTCAGCAAGTGATAATTAGAAACCAGAATAAGCCAGACTTGTAGTCGGAAGGTTACGGGTTCAAATCCTAGTGCAGGCCTGTATCACTAAATTCGTCTTTTCGGATTTATGTACGGATTTATGCAAGTTTACATGTTAAAAAAAGAAGATACCTATAGTTATAGAGATTCATAATTTTTACACATAAAATTTACCTATTCATTTCTATAAAATTTACCTATTCATTTCTATAAAATTTACTCATTACTGTTCATACTCCTGTGTATGGCGTTTACATTTAAACCAAACCATAAGAACTTTTATAAAGTCGTTCCTAACCAACACCTGTGCATTGCTTAACAAGACTCTTTTACTCCCATAATATTATGAATATCGTGCTCATTAACATCACGGTTATAACAAAATGTTAGTATTACTTAGGTAAGTTAAACTTCAATATTATTTTTAAAACAATTTAAAAATAATAATACTCTGCTTCTTTGAAATATGTATAGATTTTTCACATAGGTACTTAGCGGGAGTTTAAAATTTCATTCCTTTTTAATTTAAAAAAAACCAGTCAAGCGTTTGTTCAATAAAAAATAGCTTAAATAGATAACTGTCAAACATTTCCTTACAAATTCATACTGTTTAACAATTATTGGCTTCATTTAAAGTATTCTATTTTATTACTGTGCACTCGTTTGTAATAACTCCCTTCCCAATCTTATTTCACAAGTAACTATTTAAGATGGGTACATTTTAATGTAGGTACATAAAAACAAGAGGTAATTAGACTAAATTTCTCGACGTCAGTTGAATGTGTTACCTATTTGTCTTCCCATATCAAACGATTAAAATCATAAGTTAAGAAATTACTGCACATCACAGTCTATTTAAATTACGTAATAAATTGCTTAATGTACATAATAAGTACCTAGTCTATTGCAAAACCAAAAAAGATATGAAACATTTAAGTAATAAATATTAAGATCAAATGATTCAATGAATTCATAAATATTAGCTTCTTGTTAAAAATCAGTTTTAAACCAAACATATTTTAGAATATGGGTTAGAATTATTTCAGTCTTAAAATTACCAACATATAATTAGTTTTATCTCTGACATAAAAACATCCAAACATTTTTACATTACTAGATTTCCGCCCGCGGCTCTGCCCGCATGGACTACAGGTTATGTTGTGCCCAACTTTTGGATAAAATGTAGCCTATATCCTTTCCCAGGCTCTAATCTATCTCTGTACCAAATTTCATCAAAATCGGACAGACAGACAGACCGAGTTATTTTCGTAATTCCAGTCTTACCTTAAAATTAAATAAGTTAAATTGTATTAATACTTATATAAATAGGTAGTAGTACTACCTACGTAGAATTAATAACGAATGCGCTTTAGATAGAATTAATAAAATACAACATTACGCGTTGCTTATATAAGTAATGTCGGCCCCTTAAACATAAAAGTTTTTTTTTTCAGGTAAATATCCAGGAGTTTATCTCCAAATGTCATCAACGAGTATCTAGCAGCAGCACAGTAAGTACCTAATTAATAATCAGGATCGGAATGCATTGAGGCAGTTAAGAAAATGTGTTTTTTTCTTGGAACAAATAAGGAGGGTCGTAAAGGTGCGTATTACGAGTATGTTTAGGTTAAACATAATTGCTGGAGAACGTTAGGGCAGATGAGTTATTAATTATTAGGCAAAATTATACATACTTTAGAGAAATTCATGCCTGTCTATTTTTTTTAAATTGTTAACCAATTTATTAAATAGACTACTAATTTTGCAAAAAAATTTGACCTTTTTCGTCTTTTTTATTCCAGTCATGAGTACCTGTTCTGTCTAATTGTCTACAGTATTTAGTCTAATTTTGAAAATTGTAGTAATTTTGACAATTTTATCGTATGGCCAAGGGTTAACTATTTTCCGTTTTATATTTATTGTTTGGGAAATAGCATAATTGAGTAGTACATTTTTTATTAAAAATTTTAAAATAGAAAAAAACACATACAAATTCTTCGTCTATGACATTTGACCAAAGATCAACCATCAAACAAACGGCTTAAATAATCAGATAGAACTCAAGTGCTTATCTAATTAAAACAACAGTTCCCACAGAAACTCGAGATCACATGCATTTCTCTTTTAATAGTATGTTTAATTACACCAAAGGCCATTAGGCTACAATGTCCAATCTGGTTTCATCTGGTTTTGTACCATTACTTGAAGTGAAGCTGGTACGGCTAGGTTGTTAAAGCTGAATCTTTGTCATTGAGATTTTAATTGAAAATTTTATCGCATCTGTGTTTGATGTTTATTATTCTTTGATGCGAAATAATAGTCGGGAGTGTTCTGAGAAAAATCTATATTTAGACAAAGTAGATAGAACAAGGTCCTAAAAATGGACAGGGCTTCTATAATCAGCCCTGTTGTCAAGATAACCTAAGTAATTATTTTTTTTGTTCTTGTTCTAATCTAAATATATAAAAGGAGAAACTGACTGACTGACTGACTGACATATCAACGCACAGCCTAAACGGCTAAACGTAGGCACTTGAAATTTGGAAGACACGTAGCTTAGGTACCGTAGAGGTGCACTAAGAAAGGAATTCCCGAAATTCCCACGGGAACGGGAATTAGCGGGAAAATCCTTTTGTATGAAAAATCTAAACCGCTTAAGTTAGACGCTTGAAATTTGGCATGCAGGTACCTTAGTAAACTTAAAGCTTAGTTGCAACAGGATATTGCAAAATTCCTACGGGAATTTGTAAACTAAATCAATATTTAATCAACTAAATGAAGGTCCATTAATGGACCGTCAATAAAGTGTAATCTGTTCAAAAGACAAAATTAACACGCAAACGAAGTTGCGGGCATCAGCTAGTACTTTTATATGGCGTTAAGTTGTTCTGGAACCAGATGATGATTTACCTATCCCAAATTGGATTAAAAGGGTGAATGTTTGTCTATATCTATGTACATATTATATAGGAAAGATTTAATTGTTTTTTTGCATAGGCTCCGAAACTACTGGACCGATTTGAAAAATTCTTTCACCATTAGAAAGCTACATTATCCCCGATGGACATAGGCTACATAATTTTTCCGAATTCCAACGGAAACGAAGTCCCGAGCGAAATGCTAGTATATATTATAAAGAGGAAAGATTTGATTGTTTCTTTGTTTGTACTGAATAGGCTCCGAAACTACTGGACCGATTTGAAAAATTCTTTCACCATTAGAATCCTACATTATCCGGGAAGGATATAGGGTACATGATTTTTCCTAATTCCCCCGGGAACGAAGTCCCGAGCGGAATGCTAGTATAAAATACTTTTTCACGTGAATTTTGCAAGCAACCGGGACGAATAGGAAAAAGAGGGGGAGGTCTTTTCCCAGCAGTGGGATTAGGCGAGACTTAAAAGGGGTAAAACTGTATAGTTTTATGGTTTTTTATCAACGGATAAGCTTAAAACTCTCATTTATATTGATAAATGAACTTAATACACGATTGTCATGGTAGCAAAATGTTACTCTTAGGTACCACTTATAACCAACAAATTTTTATCATTTTTTTAGTTCATCAAAAGTAGTCTTTTAATTGTTTTTAAATCGTCGTTAAAGACAACTCTAACCGCCAAGAAATAGCTCAACAGTTTTACTGTGTATTATTGTTGTGAAGCCTTGTGAAGCCATATTGAATTTCATTTCACGCATTGATTTTTAATAAACACGATTATCATACTAATAACAAATAACCATCGTAAGACGAGGCGCAAAGTCGTTTGGTGGTAAATTTATAGAACAATAAAACAGACCCACTGTTGCGATGGATTATTAAGTACAGAGACTGGATAAGAGAACACCTTTCTAATAACCTTTGTGGCTCTGTAAGTATTTTTAAAATATACAATTAATAAATACATATTTGAATTACGAAATTTATTTAAAGTTTTCCTGTCTCTTTCCTTTCAATTCCTGATCCAAAAGTAAACAACGAAATTGATTTTAAATTACGAAAAACTAACACCATCTTTAATTGAATATTTCCTTTGCTATGTCGATCATTTGGTTGGTCAACGGATCTCTAAAAATTCAAATCCTTGTCGATAGGTTCGAACGTTCGAAATTCAATAATACAAGTCTTTAACGACGTTTTATGTTAGATAAAATATTCAAATGGTGGTTGTTAATGAAAAAAAAAAATAATGGTAATTGGGTGTTCACACTAAAGTCCCACGCTTCGACACCAACAAACACTAGTCCCGAACCACTTCATAAACTATAACTAACTTCACATCTATTAACTACTTTAGATATGAAAAATCTCATGTCATAACGTGTTGGATGGAGAGAAAATATATTAATATGATTTATTTACTATTCTGTTCTTATTAATGGTCTCCAGAGCATTTAATTCGAGAAAAAAGAAAAAAGAATTTGATGATATCTACCGGTAGTTGTCGAGAATGTAGTTAATAGGTTTGAAAGTTTGAATAAAGAATGTGTCCGTAATGTTGGTACTACAATCGATGCTAAATAGGTTCTATTAGAGTGCGTTATGTGATTTATAGCTGTATTAGTGTTGAATGTTCGACATTCTTTTTCGTTAAAAAGTAGTTTCTTAAAGATTATACGATAATGAGATAATTTAAGTTGATATTTTTCAGTATTTAAAAGAAATGTTTTAATTGTTTTCAGGTTAATTTCCAAAATATGTGATAGTTACACATGAAAATATTGTGACCTACAATTTTTTTAGATACCATTTTTAAAACAATTAGAAGAAATTATGGTTTGGTGTTATTAAGTCATTAGCATCAAATAATGAGCACTTACCAATATTGGTTTCCAAACTAAATCAATGAGTTGTAATTTACAAGTATTCACCCGCGATTCCGTGTGCACATATTAAATTTCCTGAACGAAAGGTAATCTATGAGTGTTCCTATAACATGAAGCTTCATCTAAATTCATTCAGTGATTTTGTGTCCATCTACCATCACAATATTTTCATTTAATATAAGCATTTCAGCTCTGCCTACTGTTACCTAGATACTTATACTTGGTAAAAAATATAAGTTTTAATACTATCAATGTAAATCGTACAAACAAATAAACTGGATGAGATTACTTTCCCGCACGAGACGTGACACAATCAAAGAAACACAATTATAACAACAAACCTTTACAAACATTAAGACGGAAAACATTAACAAATACCGTCGAAGGCACTTTACATAATCTGTGGACTAAAAGCACATTCAACAGTCTTCCTGCTTACATAAGTATTCAAAGCTTGTCTTTTCAGTTGTCCATCTGTCTGTCAACAACAATAGCGATGACAAAACAAGCTATATTTTCCCATATGGGCGCACAATAAGGCTTTGTAAGAGCGCAAGCGCGCATTCCTTTACAATAAGAGTTATATAGAACTAAAGGCTGTATTAGACACCGCGTTGACCATTCTCGTCCTTCAAATCCTGTCCTTTTAATTGAAATAACACAGTAACATAAAACTTATACATCACATTGTTTCCTTTACAGTATAAAAAGTGGTTTGTAAAAGTCAGCGAATTGTCGTTACTCAAAATGGCGGTTTTTTTTAAATTTCTAGCATGGGTTTAAGATCTTTGGGCCAAGTTTTATTTTGTTTGTTTATCCAGAGAAATCTACAACAAGACCTTTTATTGTGCCAATAAAATATTTGAAAACTAAAGTTTACCGTTTCAAAAAAGCACTAGGATTCCCACAATTAAGTTAATAAATGAAACTTGTTTTTAGTAAAAACTAGACACATTCAATATCCTTTCACATATTAATTAGCCTAATCGAAAGAAGACAGAATTACTAATTGCCGTTTTAGATATTTTGTGAAATTCTCGTAACGGTTGTATTGGCAGCTCGGTGAAGAATTATATCCTAATAGGAATGAACAAATAACAAATATTATCAAAATCTAAAACCCGAATTACAGTTATAGTTTTACATAATTCTCTGTCACTGCTAAACCAAAAAAATTCAGTAAAATCCGAAAGCGGCTAAATGCGAATTTGCGCAACATTTCTGCGTGAGAATTTCGCAAATATTTGCGAGGGTTTTTGTTCTTTTTAAATACATTTAATGATCCTTGCACGACAATGCTGGCCGGGTATCGACAAAAGAGTGAGTCGAGTGAGCCATAGAGAACGAACGGGGTTTTGTCTCGGTCTGTAGACAAAAGGTCTTTCATTCAGAAGACAATGCTTGCTCGTCTTTACCTCATTTATCATACAGGCAGGTTACTTTCATCCTATAATTACAATGTAAGACTTAGGCTCCGCGTATTGCATTGTGGGAATTAATTACTGAAACTACTCGGTGTTTTTCACTCTATTGTTGCTTAAGTTTTGTTTTTATTTATGAAAAAGAACTGCTTGATTTTTAATATAGTATAGTGAAGTGTTTATATTATCTGTGGAATTGATCTCTGAAGTTAATCATTCATTCAATGAATGTTGATAATTGCAATTGTAGATCATTTTATTTATTTATTATTTGTAATTACATCCTTAATAAATCACCTGTATTTTGTGTAGTACGTTGGTTTCTAAAACACAAAATGTTGACACATTTTTTTTATGTAATCTAATCTCCATCTATATAAAAATAGGCGTGAACCCAAATAAACCCATAATCCTTACTAATATTATAACTGCGAAAGTAACTCTGTCTGTCTGTCCGCTTTCACTCCTAAACTACTGAACCGATTTTTAAGAAATTTGGTACAGAGATAGATTAAAGCCTGGGAAAGGACATAAGCTACATTTTATCCCACAGTTGGGCACGATATAACCTGTAGTCCACGCGGGCGGAGCCGCGGACGGAAAGCTAGTATTTTCATAAAATGTACTCATTGCAATTTCTACTTTACAACGTTTATTCCGTGCTGGACTAGGAGTGAAATAAAACCTAAAATCTGCCAACTGAAAATCTCCCAGGCATACTGCAAAAACCAAAAAATGGCACCCGAGGGTTTGCTGTACCTATTCTGATCGAAAGGCTGACTACCTACCACCACTATACTCGTGTTCCATCAATGTGGTGTCAAGTGGTTCAAGAACCACATGACGTTCTGCGTCTACCCCGAAAGGAATAATAAGCATGAGTGTATAGATAGAGACATTTATGTTTGTTTTCATTAAAATTCTAAGCCATATAAAAAGTACCTAAAACATTTTCCCATAAATACTTTGCCATACCATTTATCAAAGTAATTTAGACAACGTTAATTGTAAAAAGAATCATGTTACATTTAAAGTTAGAAATAGGACAAAACGAGAACTACAATAATTAGTAGGCCCGCGATGACTTATCAGTGTAACGTATTCTATAAATTCGAAACAAGAATGCCATTTGAAATGGTACTTTCAAAAAAGGAACAAATTTATTAGTGGCCAGTTATCGTACAGCTGTGATGGCAAAGGTTTTGTAGTCACATTTGGATATTTTTATGTTGGTAACGATGTAGACTCCATATCTCTGACAGAGTTAAGGACAACATTAAATGCGAAGAACATTAGTAAGATAATAATTCCTAGAATCATATTACATGTGAGGTGAAATGGAACAAAACTTGGAATTGTTAATTAGAAGAATTTATTGTTTGATATCTTATACGTTTTGTTATTATTCTCATTAAGTTCCTAAGTTACTTGTTAGTTCAAAGTAAAATTAAAACTTTTTAAAGAACTTGTTTAATTATCTAACTTGTTTTATTTTAGAGCATGTGTATGGTGTCATACCACAGTTTTGTTTCAATTGAAATGTTTCATACTAGACAATGCACAGGCTTTCGTTCCCGTGGAAATTTCATAAAATCTTTCTTCAAAAAAAATCATTTTTTTTTAACTTTTTATAAAATCCTTCCTTTTCCTTGCTTACGTTATAAAAGGGGCCTTTGTGCCAAATTCAGCTTTATAAGTCCAAGGGCTTGGGCTGGGCGTTTATGATTCCGGGGGTTAGGACCTGCAATTTAAATAAATAAAAAAAATAAGTTTTTTTTTACGGGTTCTACTTACACGATTTTTGTTTTATATGAGTATCCGATATTTCGGCGCTGTCGCAAGCACCATGATCACGGATGAACAGCAGTGAAAATAGCCGGGAGAATCTAAAAGTATTATAGTATACTGGCTGTCCCCGCGACTTCGTTGGATTTTTTTTTGTGAATCTAAAACCATCCTCGAATCCACTTGAACACACACAAAAAAATTTCATCATAATCAGTCCAGTCGTTTAGGAGGAGTTCAGTGACATCCACGCAAACAGAAGAAATATATATATTAAGATAATTATGATGTTGGTTCATTTTTTTTTACGATCTGATAAAGCATTGCGGAAATTTTCAAACCAAAACGCAAGCACTGTTAAAATAAAAGTGGAGAATTGAAAAAAAAGCAGAGTTAACTATTATTTTAGCTCAAAGTTTACGTAGGGTAAACGCGGGCACTAAAAAGCACAAGTACCCTCAAAATGGCACGCGTCACAAACCACAACAAACACACAGAACGACAATCGCAATAATTTTAATTAGAGAAAAAATGCCGCTCGCTGTGAAATGTGCAAGTACGGTAGGGTTGAAAAGAGATAGTGAATCTTGAATTTTTTTAATTTTTTTATTATTATTATTTAAGAAATCACAGCATATTTTAATAAAAAAATTTTAAGTGTTTGTTATATTATAAGTTCAATTATAGGTTAATGAGCTTGTTTTAATTCCTAATAGTTATTTGAGAAATGAAATTGATAGATACAATTTGCTTACTACTTTGCTTTTGCTATAGTAATAGTAGGTTAGGTAAGGTGAGGTGAACATAAACACTTGACTATATAAGTCTATTTTATATTGTTTTGAATGATTTCTACGTAGGATTTTGTTCCTTATTAAATAATGAATTAATGACCAATGTTTATGTCTATTTTAGCATAGTTAGATGCTAAAATAGATCAAAATATTGAATCTACTACGTAGGCCAAAATCTTCATAGGGTAATACTATAAGCTGCTGGGAAAAATTCAAAAAAAAAATCTACGGAATGTTTTTGCTGACCATAAATATTTTAAGAACAATACTTAACGAACCCTTTCCGCAAACAATTAGACTAAAAGAGCCCTAGAACTGCAATGCACCATGCATCGTTTGAAGCGCTTCAACTTTTCACCAGCTTCATCCCTTCAGCGGCTTCAAGCGGCTTGAAGCACAAGGAAAGCTGAAAACGAGCCTTTTCCTTTGCCGAAGTCAACAACCGTATGCACTGCTCGTTCTTTTGTTTCTCAATTGTCGGTAGCGTTCCTTTTTTGAAATTTTAATTTTTAATTTGAGTTAGCCGCCTTTTTTTATTCCGGTGTGGGTTACCATTTTTTGAAAAACTTATTCCAAGACAAAATTACAAGTGACAAAGATAACCTAACTTATCAACGCTGTCACACACAACTTTTTATGATTCGCGCTGAAATTGATAAACGAAGATGGCGGCAAGATCTTAAGATCCTAAAAATCATTTCCAAGAAAAAACTTGCAAAAAACGTCACGTTGCTTTCAGGCCTTATCTCCTCAAAGTTTCTTCCATCGCATTAGGTAGAGCGAAATTTACGCATATTGTACATGTGACACGATAGCACGTGGTGAAAAAAGCAGAGATAACCATAGACAAATCGTGGTCGGATGACGTAGCAAGTTCCTTAATGACGCAAAAATCTAGCAAGCATCATCATGATGTCACAAAAATGTTGCCAGTTTAAAAAAAGAGGGGATCACGCTTTGTGCCCCGTTTTGTGGGTAGTCGTGATTTGTTTTGTTTGGTTTTTCTCAGGGGCGGTGATCGCTGTTTAATTGGGATTGATGATTGTTTGAGCTTGTTTTTTTAAAAGGCTAACTATCCGTTTGTGGGGTTGGTTGGTAAGTACCTTGTTAGCAGGTATTGTGCTTAACTCAATTGTAGTTTTACTCTATGTGCAGTACACTAAGTGCTTTAAAATTATTTCTGCAATTACTTTGACTGCTTATCCTTGTAAGTTACTGTTATTTTTAAAATCATGAGAACGTGGCCATAAAAGACTAGGATTAATTGTTGATGTAATAAAGCAACAGTTATTTTGTACTTACGTACCTGCAGGCCGAGTACGATAGTGACAGCGCCGCGACAACACCGCGGTCCTATGTCAAAATGTCCACATTGACAACGCCATAGGGCGAGCAAGCCTTTGCGCGGGACCCTCGCGCAATCAAAGTGAAGTTTCAGCGTGAGCCGAGCGCGAGTTTGTCGTTATCGTGCTAGAGCAGCTGATCAACATAGAACTTCTGTAATCCTTTTTGAAATTTTGTAGAGCATTATAGTTGAATTTTAAACCTACCTATAAGGAAAACCAAACTTCTGTTCATTTCTATGAGGCTAAAATAAAGCTATATATCAGAGAGTTCATTATTAACTATATAAACTGAAAATTAAGACACAATTTCATAACATATCACCCTTCTGCATAACAAAACGCTTCATAATCCAAATATGGCATTATAACCTTTGCCACAAAGAAAACTGTAAGCAGCTTGCGTCAAATCCGCGACCGCACTTTCATTATCATCCGCACCTCTCTTTCCAACTTTGACAAATCATCATAAAACAGAAAGGAATGGATAGACTTGTGTTTATTAGTAAGGGGGTTAAAATCGTACCATCAAGAGTATTAGCCGATCCTATTAAATAGGCACCCCAAAACAGAAGCGTAAGCTAACAGAAGCTCCTTCTTTGTTTATCCAGATAAAATCTCTTTGACAATTTGTGCTTATTCAAATAGGGATCCCTTAGCACATAATAAAGCATGTCCAAATTAATGTTGAATAAATAGAGATTGTAGAGAGATATACAAATTAACAATCTGTCTCTTGTTTTTATCGAGAAGGGATTGATACGAATTTTATTTGTATAAAGCTGTGCACTGTTCAAAACTGTGACAGTTTTATCAATAAATAAGTTCATAACGTATTTAATTTTTCGTCCGTAAAAATTAAAAAAGTATAAAAACTGACTCTGAAAACAATATGCGCTTTGCAAAAAAAAATTTTCATTCCAAAAAAAAAGTAAGCATGGAGCATACGGGGTTGTATCCAAATTTAGATTAAGAATTTTGTAGAATATCATCACTACACGTAGTCTCACGTGATTAATTTGTTTTTAATTTGTTTTGCGTCTAGGCACGCATGGAAATCAAGGGATAAAGCGAAATGTTTAGAAATATATTCTCAAATTATGACTTCCTTTCATTAGTGCTTGGTATGTTAAGTACAAAGATACCTGTCTAAATCTAACTAAACCCATTATGAAATCACAAGAAACATTATCATACATCTCTATGAGTTATGGACGGTTACATTTTCTTAGGTATTTGAATACCTGTCAGAGTTTAACTAGGAACTAGATTTTAGGGCTTCGAAGCGTGAAATAATCCATCTTCCATCTATTTAAGTACTGGAAAGCATGCGGTAGGAGGTATACGGAAATGGCGATTGTTTTTTCTTTCAGGGAAAAGTAAAATTTCGTCAATCTATACAGCCATTTCATCCATCTATCTACAGGGCTTTAGGTAAATCTCTTTCAACCTCTCGTGTGGTTAATCAGTCCATGAAACTGAATAACTTTTCAAGGAACATAGGTCAAAATACGAAAAAAAAAATTGAGTTCCCATACAAACTTCATCAGCATATAGCGCATTTTGTATGGGAGATCAAAATCTTTTTTTTTATTTTGACCTATGTTCCGTGGGGAACAGTTACCTAAAGACCTGTATAAACTCACGTCTATAATCCTTTTCGGGGTAGGCAGAACGTCAAGTGGTTTTAGTTCTAGAACCAATTGACTTGATTTTGATTAAAACCTTAATCATTTAGAAGTCCATAAACTAAATCTTATGGTAAATCGGCAAAAATCTATTTGGTCGGCCGGTTTGTTTCAGTGGTAGTGACGCTGCCTCTTGATCGGTGGGTCCTGGGTTCGATCCCCAGTCGTCGCAAACATTTGTGTAAAAAGCAGATGTTTGTTCTCGGGTCATGGGTGTTTGTGTTTGTCTTTATGTGTGTTCCAAGGGGCCCACGTCACAAGGGAAAACCTTAGTGTGGGCCTTTGAGTGTGTAGCGTTTTTTTATTTGCTTTCCACATCCACGATGAAAATGTTGCCAAAGCCTTCAAACATACGTTTTTAACGTGCTTCATTTTAATAATTACAAGGATTCAAAATTTTCTTTTAAAATCAGTAAATTTTATAAACGTACCTATTTTAAACACATAGAGAATGAATGAATAACACAGGTCGTGCTCCGCAAAAGCAAATACAAGTTACTCATTCCTTTCGAGGGTACAAATGAAAAACATCTACAAACGTTCAAAATTAACAAAACAGATTACATTCGGTCTCAAAGCGGTCGGGGAGCGTTGTTTGCCGCCGATAAAGAATCGGCAATTTACATTTACTTATTTGAGACACGGGAAAACTGAATTCGATTCTCTCGGTTCCCCACTCAAGTTCCTTAATACTAGGTGATAAGGTTCAAAATTAAAACAAACTGTGCTTTATAGACTAAGGTACTATAGCTGGTAGCGGGGATCTAGCTGATGGAGACCAGGAAAATACAAAGAATCACTTTTAAAGCATTTATTGATTTATTGAGGAACCTGACTCGCGCGGCCGAAGCGTGTCGCGTAGACACATGAATTATTAATTTGTAGCCAAAGCCATGTGAGAGAATGTGGCATTTGAATAGACAAGCCCGCCAAAAGTTGCGAATCAGTTTGATTATAGAACCTTTTGCTAAAGGCGCTCAAAGTAGATCATTATCCTGGAGATAGAATCTCCACAGTACCTACCATTATGTAGGTTGTAAAATGGAGTGTGCGAGCTAACTGTACGATCTCTTCACATTTCTCTTATTTTATCATAAGCCAACCAGATGTAAAGCACACTATAACACCTGCTTATAAAATAGATAAATGTACGGGACGGCCGCAACTCAGGTTACTACAAGCGTGCACTCTATGCTGTTGCGCTGGCCTCTGTACCTAAGAAACTTCAGAACTCTTTTTTTTATTTAAGTACAACTTTTAAAAGAGGTACACAAAAAAATTAATCCGAATTCTGATTGCCATACAAGAAACAAGAAATACTTATAATTTATGGAAAGAGGCTGTATAAGTGTATAATTGTAATTTCGAATTGCCCTTCTTGTATCAACAATTTTTTTCTCGATTATCGTTTCAAACTTCAAACACGATTTAAATTTCGAAGACGCTTTCGATTCGCGCGCGTTTGTGTAATTACCTCCCCCTGTTTATAAATTCGGGTTCCATCTTTAAAATCGTTTCTGATTGTCTGTTTATTTTTCGCGCGTAAAGACGCTCTATAATAAATACCCTCTTATGTAAATACCTATTTACTTACGGTGTTGCTAATATTATATTTCAAAATGAAAATCCTTTTCAAGGGAATAAAATAACATATTCACGTGGTTTTGTTGTTTATTTTTACCTTCTATCCTGAATCTTAGATTAGATTGTCACATCAAAATTCACTCTAGGTTTATGCTTTTGCCTAAGTTGAATAAAACTGAATTATAATATATTTTTAATGTTATTTAAAATAAAAAAACCGCATTGTACTTATACCCGTGTTGTGTAGTTAGTGTCATTCATAAAAAGCACACTTTCATTAAATGCTCACAAAGAAGTTCCTTTTTTTTAAATTGGTAACACTGATATCTTACTTAGTACTTTACACCTGTAATTTAGTGACTGAGGAACGGGGGGAGAGAGTGAGAGAGAAGATCAATATAAAATGGCGAATTTATTAGCGTAGCGCGTAGTCATCTGAATCAAACGCGTTTTCATATTGATGTTGATTGTACGATAAGTAGCTCTTGCAAATTAAGCAGGAGTGTTTATTTGTTTTCAGCCAGCCAATCGGAGAGATTTAATTTTGGATGTTTGTGTTCGTGTTCAAGTTTGAGACAAATACTTATAAAATACACAAACACAAATCTTACCCATATGATATAAAATATAATTATGAAACCGTGTAAAAAAAGATCCATTCAAATTGGACAAGAATTTGGCATTCAAAACGAGCATTCCTTATGTCCTTTCAAACAAATTATTTTATCTTATAAGAGTCTTTAGAAATCGCTGACCGCAGCCTTAGACGAATACTGTCAATACAAAGTATTGAAAATCCCCCCTTTTGTGCCAAAAACGGATCGAGAAAAATTAATTTGGACTTTTCTCGAGTGTCCCATTATGCGTGTAAAGAAATGTCATTATGAAAGAAGATCGGCCATTCTGCCATAGACGTTTTTATCTTCATTTTCTTTTGATGTTCTCAGTTTGAAATAATGACACATTTTGTCTTTGAAATTCTGATCACGACAGGGGTTCTAATTTTTGAATATCGAATGTTTATTTTAAGCTGACAGTCCTAAAATTGAACAGTGATTATATTTTTTACAACATTTTTTAATTTAATTGTCTTTTGTTTTTATAAATATTTCGATTTCGAGTTAAGAATAAAAGTACCAGCATAACGATAAAAATTTACCTAAACTACAATGGCATAATATGGTCTAAATAAGTTCTTAATATTTAATAAATGATTAACAAATTGTAACATGGATCAAACTATTAATATAATGATTAAGTACGCATCAATAACTGCCTTTGTCCATACCAGACAGTAATTCAGAAGCTATTACTGGAATATATCAGTAATAGCCAGACTACTGATATAGTTGCAAATAGATTTGTTTGTAGGGTTAGCAATAAAATTGTTAACTTTGGGAAATGAACAAAACACTAGTAGGTTTTCATGTCAGCGTATAAACCGGTTCGGAAAATCTTTTGAAGTGAATATTCTTTGCGCGCGATGACAGTTATATTTCAAGGTCGCTTCATGGCATAAGCGTCACGAATAAGTTTCACTTCGATCGAGCACGTGTACGCTGTTCCTTTTTAATTTGAAGCGTTTTGCGGACTTCCTTTTGATCAAAAGCTCTCACACGAATACGTAACTAGTAGGTAGAGGTGAATTTAAAGGAAATTAGTAAGAAATATTTTTTACCAATAGCTGAAGAGGAGTATTGGAACGAGTGGTGTGACCAAGTGCTGCCTTACCAAATGTCTTTGCAAAATCTCTTTTCTATACATATTATAAAGAGGAAAGATTTTATTGTTTGTTTGCATTGAATAAGCTCCGAAACTACTAGACCGATTTAAAAATTCTTTCACCATTAGAAAGCTACATTATCCCCGATGGACATAGGCTACATAATTTTCCCGAATTCCCCCGGGAACGAAGTCCCAAGCGGAATGCTAGTCTATAAATAAATTGATAGACATTTTTTTTTCCTGTTTACCCTAAATTGCACCTCTACCTATTCCGCGCTCGGTGGGCGTTCTTAAGGAACTAGGCAACATAGGTACCTAAAATAAATACGTACTGTGCTTCTATTTTCTTGTGGTGGGCAAGTTTAGTAATTGGAATAATTACTAAACTTGCAAAAAATGACAAGAACAAGACAGACACTGTTTGTCGAGAGACGTTAAAAAAAAGGAAGCACTATACCTTTCGCTAACTTATTCAATAAATTAAATACAATATGACAAAATGTGTCTATTTATAATAGGAATGGAATACATTTGAAATAGTCTATCCCTACGCGTCGGTATCGCTTCCCCAAATGGCAATCGGCTTCCGAGCCGCTGACCAATCACAATGAGTATAGGATATTCACTGACAATGTTATATGCATATTGAATGTATATTTGTATTTACGAAGTACATACATAATATATACATATGTTTTTCAATGGTAGACAACACACGTATATGGGACTTTAAATAAGTTAGTGAAAATTGTGAATCAGTCAACGAAACTGAACAACTTTTTTTAAACCCCAAATCTTTCCCATTGAGAATTTGACCCGTGCCCGGTTAGGGACGTAGGTATATGTATAGGCTAATGACGACGAAAAGAATACCTTAATATTAAGGACTTACGTAAATTTCAAAATAACACGCAAACGGCCCTTTCTTCCGCCACCGGAGATTTTAATGCTTACATCTTCACTTCTTTATTATCTTTTGGAATCTTTTTTAAACTTTCTTTATTGCTAGTCAGATCAGGAGCACCAATTTCACATCCTGGCTGTTTCTTTGAAGTAACCGGTGGTGGAGTGCTAGACGATTTTCAATTTTAAGCAGATCTATTTTGGGTTCAATTTTCAATGCTAAGTCCAACCTCCTTTGAAGATTGTTTGGAATGAATTTGCAACTAGTCAATCGATTGATTTGTTCTGTAGAATTCTGTTATTTCTGGATGCAGTTTATCATTTTAAAATTGGTTTTAGTTTACACCTCTTTTTGTACTCAAAATTGAAATACGTGTTGAAGACTTAAAGAGAATTGGTAGCTATATTTATACAGGGCTTTAGGTAAATCTCTTTCAACCTCTCGGATGGTTAATCAGTCCATGAAACTGAACAACTTTTCAACGAACATAGGTCAAATAACGAAAAAAAAGTTTTGAATTTCCATCAGCATACCTATTTTATTTTGTACGGGAGATCAAAAATTTTTTTTTTCGTATTTTGACTTATGTTCCTTGGGGAAAGTTGTTCAGTTTTATGGACTGATTTAGCACCCGAGAGGTTGAAAGAGATTTACCTAAAGTATAACTAGCTTTTCATCCGGGACTTCGTTCCCGTGGTAATTTTGGGAATGAATTTTACACATAAACTACCCTCTTGAATCACTGGAGAAAACCGCATGAAAATCTTTTTTCATCTTTAGTTTGACCTATGTATGTCAAACTAAAGAAACTATCTGTATGTCAGTGTATCTATGTATCTATGTATCTGATGTACTTATGTCAGTGTATCTAGGTATGTGTCTTTCTTTGGCAACACTGGCAACGTAGCGTCTACACGAATGGTCCAATTTCGATGCGTTTTTTTTTGTTAAAAGCTGACGTTATCGAAATTGTTCTTAGCCATATTTGATCACAATTGGTTCAGCGGTTTAGAAGTTATAAGCAATCGAATGGCGCGGGTGATATTTTATTTTTAGAGTTATTACATGATTTACTTACTTCAAAATTGTCAGATCAATTGTTAGATTTACTTCGTTCAATTACTTTGTATTATCAGCAGATGCATAGGATTTTAAAAGTTTTAAGATCTACTGTAATAATAAGTACCTTTATAACTATTCTTTCCGTTTTTACCGAAGTTTCGTACACATTTACTCTACAGCTTTTGCAACATAATGAAAACCAGAAAACTACTATAATTACAATAAAACATCGTATTTTACCGCCAATCTGACTGTTGAATAGACAAAAGCCACTGTTTATATGGGAAAAGAATTATTTAGATCTGGTTTTACTCTAACGCTGTCCAGCTACGAATGTTTGTTATTTTATTAAGTGCTTCAATCTGAACATTTATTGTAATGTCCGTTCTGTACTTCACAAAGACCACTGTGTTTACCACAGACCATAGAACTCAACAAAAAATATACTGAAGATTTTTTTTTTCCCAATATATCTGTGGTCCCCACTCCCCACCGAAACACGAAGGGATTTAGGCCATACACCACGCTGACCCAATGCCCAATGGACTGAAGAATTACTTCTCGAAAAATCGAATGACTTTTACAACTGTCAAAATGACTCTCAAGTCAGATCGGCTTTTCTTAACCAATGGCATCTCAATGGCGGTAGAATGATAATAGTGACCACTCAAACTTCATCCGTTCAGGTGGCGTAATTTAGAACTATCTAGATCTCATACAATGATGACAGCTACCCTGGCTGGGGGTGCCACTGCCAACTGAAGTTCCCGATTAATGTTGAAGAATGATAATTAATTATTACATAAATGCAACCGCCTTCTCTTCTGACTTCAACAACTTGCCTTCTCTGTTAAATTCTACAGTCTATGGTATTTATTCTGAAGGCAAGTGGCTCTCTGTATTCCGGTTGAACTATTCTTAAACTACTCGTATTTTTGGCCTCTTCCCAGTGGGATTCAATTGTAAATATTTACTTTTGACCGTCAGGTATATTGTTGCCGGGAAAAGGTTAATATCTTTGTAAATAAAGCCGCGTGGAACTTTAAGGTGTTGATTGAGTTATAATAAGTTATTATTATGAACTTTATTTTATTTTACGTAAGATCTTCTTTATTTTGGAGATCTTGGCGGTAAATGGCCGGTTGATAAAATCCTAATCAGCTCACGCGTAATTATGACAACAAATACTAATTATGACGGTATACGTAAAGAAGCGACACTTAACGTTGTATCTCCCAATTTTTACCAAAAAATATCCCTTTACGTCTAGGCACCGAGCACGTAACCAGGCGGGGGCCTCTCAGAATCGGGGGATTCTGTAACTTCAGTTGTGGGTCGATGGAATGTAGGCCATTTTATCTATTCAGGTGGTGAAATTGAGAACTGAGGGCCATCTGGTTCGCGACCACCCTCCTACCGAAGTCCGACGCCAAACAGCTTGCGTGTTCCGTCGGTGCGTGGGAGTACCAGTGCCTTTATAGTCATTTTCTGGGTTAACTCGCTCCATCGTCGGCCTCATCTTTGACCTTTATGGTCAAGATTGAGGTCAAGAGTTAACCCATCTTATAATAAAAAAAAGAACTTTAATTAGTGCAAGTACCATTCTATTTCTAGGAATTCTGGAAATAGATTTCCATAACAACATTATTTAAATTAATTTTCCTTGAAATTCTGTTAGTTTGCTTCTCTTCATACAAGCATAAACGCATTTTGTATAATTTAGGTAAATACGTTTTCGATTCACCTAAATGCTTAGTCTAAATTATTAATTATTATCGTGTAGGTATAGTCAAGTGTGTGGCGAACTTGGCTAACCCTGGTGTCAGAGTTTTCAAACCACACAATGGCCTCTGACTTGGTTTTAACGACTGTCGTCAATCGACAACAGCCGGGACCGACAGCTTAACGTGCCCTCCGTTGCACGGAAACGCTCGTGATAAATTGCCACTTTGATCACCCATCAGGTTTCCTGCCTCTATCTACGTTGCTTAACCTCACTGATCGGTTGAGATCAGCGAGAGCTACTAGGCTACGTGCGCTTCAAGTACTGTATTTCATAATGTATTTCTTAGAAATCTCATTGCTATGAAAGTGAGGTTTTCTTGAATGTTGTAATTAAAATATTAAATAGGTTGCAAGTATTAGTTTAGAGAGCTTGTAAAACGGAAACTAAATGTTACCGTTGATTGTCAAGGAAATAAATATTTAAGAATGAATTCTGAGACGTTGACTCCAAGGATTTTCACTGAATATTTTTTATATGAAACTTTTCATAATGTTTAAGGTAATATACATATTAACGTGATAGGGTAGACAGAGTCAATCAGAACAAATATTTTTTAGGGAAAGAAAAATATTCGGCGCGAATGGGATTTGAACCCACCAACTGAGCTATCGTGCCTTCAAGTCAAGTGGCGAAATTTCTCATTCCCTTACTAAGCACATACGTTGTGCTTGTAGGTTAGCGCCATCTGTGTCTCGTACGGAGAACTACAGCCTTATATTACTTGTTGCAAAGACCAAAGTTCAATCAGAACAAACATCTGCTTTTTACACCTATATTTGCACCGACCAGGAATCGAACCCAGGCTGCGTCTATCAAGAAGCAGCGTCACCCTCACGGTATGACAGTACCACCGTATTGATATCTATTAGGTATTATTTAATTAAATATGTGCGGTGCCCGGAAAATTCAAATAAAAAGTTTGTGTAAATATTATTAAAATCGGCATTTATTAACTATACCCTTTACATAAACGTAAGTATACCATCTAAAGTAAGCTGGGCTTACACTGGAATGAAGTTCATGTGAAAGTACTTAACTTTTTAACCGTGTGGTGATCGGTTGAGAATAACACCACCCCATCTCTTTCCGTGGTTGTCGTAAGAGGCGACTAAGGAAACATAAATGAGACCTGCCTCCTAATAATCCATCCCAGGTAACGACACTTCATTTTTTTCTGAATCTGAGGTGTCGTCCTATGGTCTAATGCGGTGTGGTAGGCTCTGTAAAGGGCCGTCTGGTTCGCGACCACCCTCCTACCGAAGTCCGATGCCAAACAGCTTGCTGTGTTCCGTCGGTGCGTGGGAGTACCAGTGCAGTGCCTTTATGCGCATTTTCTGGGTTAACTCGCTCCATCGTCGACCTCATCTTTGACCTTATGGGCAAGATTGAGGTCAAGAGTTAACCCATCTTTTTTTATAAATAAAAAAACTTAAACAATTACATACATATATATATGTACTTGCTTATTTAACTATACAAATCGATACTCAGATCCGTCCGTCTGTCATCGTAACCATCAAGTTGTTTTATAAACAATCGACTTTAAGGCGGGTGCATAAGGCTCCTTATTGATTGACAGCTGTCTAAACGTCTGGCACCGACTCTAGGGCTCCCTGTCGACGGCTTTAGTAAAAGCTTACGGATTTATTGATTATAATTAATTTTCTCTTTTTTGTTCTGTTTTCATTCTTGGATCGTTGGTCATGAACTTATTGATCTAAGTAACGAAAATTAATTGAAAATCCCAAGATCAATCAAAAAATGACCACCTCACAATATAAATGTGACATAATTTTCCACGTTAAAAACGTATGAGTCACCGACTTCAATCCCAACAACAGTTCGCACAAAGTAGATATCTAGTTTTTTGCGGACTACAATGCCTATTAGCAAATAACTACAAACAGAAATGTCATTCATTTATTTAGATGATGTTCTAGTTTGTAGTATATTTTGTTTTTGTTGATTTTTTTTAAAAGCGCTGAATCATTTTCGATAAAATTTATATGGGACCTCTTCAGGAGTATACTCTTTCGAACAAATAAAGGATTTTGAAAATCGGACAACAGTTGCTGGAGTAATCGCGTAACAAATATACAAAAAAAAAAAAAAAAAAAAAAAAACATACAGTCGAATTGAGAACCTCCTCCTTTTTTGAAGTCGGTTGAAAAACATATTTTAGGTTAAATAATAATCCCATTAATGTCGAAAATCGTGACCAAAGAGCAGTTTTTCACTAAAATAAATTCTGCCGCAAAAAAAATCTGTAATTTTAAACTTTTTCCACCAAATTGCCACAAAAATAGCAGCTACTTTAGTAGGCGCATCTCACAAACCAACAGAACATAGACGTCTTAAGGCGTTTCGCTCGGGCGGATCCTCGTCAACTTTACCCGGGTATACCCGGCTTGCTCGGCTTGTTACCCGGCCTCGCTTGTTACCCCTATCCGGGCGGTTAGCTCGAGTCTCCTCCAATTATATCTAGCTCAAACCGGTTGGAAGGCAACTTTTAATTTTTTGGCTTGGATACTCCTGAATCTGCGTTTTAACTGTATCTTGTTGAATTGTCAAAGGATTCTGTGCCTTTTTGTAGAGAAGGTTTCAGAAGTTATACATGTAAGTTCTAAACATATATACTTATACATATGCTCACGCCTATAATCCCTAATAGGGTAGGCAGAGCATCAGTGGTTCTCGAACACAAATATTTAAGGTGATCAGTTGGAACAAGTTGCATAATAGTGAGAGGTGGTCAGCCTGTCGCCTATTATACAGCAAAACCCTCGCATCCCTCTTACAGACTTTTACTGTATACCTGGGAAGAGTAGGTAGCTGGCACATTCGAAGTTTTTCTTTCACTCTCAGGCCAGCGTGGAAGGATGTACTTATGTAAGTTCTATAAATGATGGCAATCGGTCATTGTAACCCCTGACAATACAAATGGGGTGTTATAAGTTTGATGTATGTATTTGTGTGTCTGTCTGTTGCATCGTAGCTATTAACCAATGCAATGGACCGATTTCGATGCGATTTTTTTTTTTGTTTGAAAGCTGATGATCAAGGCTATTCTTAGCTATATTTTATTAAAAATATTTCGCCTGTTTAAACATTGTAAACTATGAATGTCGATCGGGGTGATACAACATTTTAATTTTAGAGTCATACAGACACAATGCAATATTAAACTTTATTGCAATCCAAAACTATTAAGGTAAGTTAATACATTCATCTTCATTTATTTGAATTAAGACACATACGTCAGATTCCTTTTTCGTCAGAATATAGGCTGTTTTTTTTTCTGACGAAAGCGAAATCTGACCAAATGTCCGTAAATTTTAGGCTGAATATTCATTCCTCGAATGGTTCGTTCTAGTCGCGCTGTGGTTTAGCCATCGAGCATATAATCTACACTATAACATTACTAGCTTTCCGCCCGCGGATCCGCCCGCATGGACTACAGATTATATCATACCCAACTGTAGGATAAACCGTAGCCCATGTCTTTCTAGGCTCTAATCTATCTCTGTACCAAATTTCATTAAAATCGGTTGAGTAGTTTAAGTGTGAAAGATGAACAGACAGACAGACAGAGTTACTTTCGCTTTTATAATATATTAGTAAGGATAAAGAGGAGAGATTTAATTGTTTATTTGTTAGCATTGAATAGGCTGCGAAACTACTGGACCGATTTGAAAAAAATTTTGACCATTAGAATGCATAATGTAGCATAGGCTACATAATTTTCCCAAATTCCCACGGAAACGAAGTCGCGGGCTTCGCACTACTTACTAATTATAGAGAGGTTGAAGCTCCAAAACGCATACACAGCAGAGCGCAATGCGTTTCATACCGCTACGTTGCAGTATGTAATTTCCCATAGTTCACTTCTATGGAATAAAAGTTTCCGCAATATTCTTTTATCCCTAAGAGATTCCACAAAAATGCGAAACCGCACTCTAAAGAGAAAAGATTAATAAAGCTTAGCGCACACTACCACACCTGTCCTTTGTCGCTAATGGACGCCAGCCCTAATCTCCCGGGAGATGGGAAAATGGAAAATGTTGTGTTTCTTATTTAGTTTTGTTTTGTTATTATTGTGGTGACTAGAGGCTACAATAACACCTTCTTATCTATGGGGTAAATCTTTAAAATGTGACATAAATGAAATGTAAAAGGAAAATTTTTAAAATTGAATTACTGAGCATCTACTGAGCATGTGTTTCATTTACATAATTTTATTTTATTTTACTAACGTCAAAGATAACAAAGATCCATTATAATAAATGAAATAAAATAAAACAAAAATTACACAAATCAAACGAATAAAAAAAAGAAAAAATTCTCTTCCCGTCTAATACACTTTTTCTCACCGGTTAGGTTGGCTGAAAGAGATCTCTTCTAGAGATAAGCTCGCCTTTGTAAAAAAAAATCTGTCAAATTTTCTTACTTTGTTGTGCAATAAAGAATATTAAATAAATCTCTCATAATCTAACACCCGACTATTAAATAAATCTCTCATATAAATGTTTATCCCGACCGGAAAAATATAGCAAATAAGTTTACTTACTTAGGATTTAAATTATAAGCCGCATACTCTTCATTCTATGTCATATAATATTTTTTTAACTCTCTTTCTTAATATAATAGCAGCGCTTTTCTTTAAAGATTAAACAATCACCTGCTTGTTTCATTGTTTAAACTTTAAAAAAAATTGGGTTGATCGAGCCACATTTGACCAAAAAATAGCAAAATTGGATTCCATTTCTCTGACTCTTATACAGGGCTTTAAGTAAATCGCTTTCAACCTCTCGGGTGGTTAATGAGTCCAGGAAACTGAACAACTTCCTCACGGAACATAGGTCAAAATACGATAAAAAAAATTTGATCTCCCATTCCCATACAAAATGCGATATATCCCGATGAAGTTTGTATGGGAACTCAAAATTTTTTTTTCGTATTTTGACCTATGTTCCTTGGGGAAGTTGTTCAGTTTCATGGACTGATTAACCACCCGAGAGATTGAAAGTGATTTACCTAAAGCCCTGTAGTATGCTTAGCAAGAAATGACGGCTGACCTAGTTCATGTTTCTGTTTCACTCCTAGTCCGGCCTAAAAGGCGTCCAGTCTTCAACTGTAAGGTCAGAAAAAAAACCAAAAACAAAACGAAAAAAATGTATCTTCAAAACTCTTCAGGACAAAGCTCCATTCATAAATTACATTTCTAATTAATGAAGTCAAGTAGGTATTCCTGAATCGCTATTTATTCCACGGACTTGGTTTGTTTAAGAATGATGTAAATTGCAGAGTGAATGCGAGGTAGAATAATAACGGCCCTTAACCAACTCCATTGCCTACAAAAGGTCATCTCTTGCAAGTGTTCGAATGTTGTGGATAAGGCCTTTTTAGTTTTAGCTAAATTAAAGGCGAAAATAGATAAAAGTACATTACTCATATCCTTACTTTCTTACTTAATATACTTATTTACTTATATTAATATTATAAATGCGAAAGTAACTCTGTCTGTCCGTCTTTCACGCCTGAACTACTGAACCGATTTTGATGAAATTTGGTACAGAGATAGCCTGGGAAAGGACAGATTAGAGCTACATTTTATGCCACAGTTGGGCACGATATAACCGCTGTAGTCCACGCGGGCGGAGCCGCGGGCGGAAAGCTAGTTTGTAAATAAAAATAAAAAAACATTTTTAATATACAAAACAGAAGTATGTTTAGTGTTACCGAATTTTAAAATTTAAGATTTTGTTTCACCCCCGATATTCATCTAAATATATAAAAGGAGAAACTGACTGACTGACTGACTGACATATCAACGCACAGCCTAAACAGCTAAACGTAGGCACTTGAAATTTGGAAGAGACGTAGCTTAGGTACCGTAGAGGTGCACTAAGAAAGGAATTCCCGAAATTCCCACAGGAACGGGAATTAGCGGGAAAATCCTTTTGCATGAAAAATCTAAACCGCTTAAGTTAGACGCTTGAAATTTGGCATGCGGTACCTTAGTAAACTTAAAGCTTAGTTGCAACAGGATATTGCAAAATTCCCACGGGAACAGGAGTTAGCGGGAAAAAACTTTTGTGTGTAAAAATATAATTTAACACGCAAACGAAGTTGCAGGCATCAGCTAGTTGCATATACGACCCTAAACGGTTGAACCAATTTTCATCAAAAATAGCTGAACCATCTCGATTACGACAGCTTTCAATTTAAAAATAACTGCATCAAAATCGGTCCCTTCTTGTAGGACCTACGATGCCACACAAATACACCGATACACACGTCAAACTTATAACAGCCTTCCTATTTAGTCGGAGTTTAATAAAGCGGTACCCCGACGCGACATTATAGCGCCATTTTAATGAGCAAACCCTATCGTGCCATCCATCGATTTCGATAATTAAAATATATATATAGGTATTTCTGAAATGAATTTGATGGCTCAACGAAAGGTATTATTTTTTACTTTTTAAATGTCCGCTTTACTTTTTTGCGGGGGGGGGGGGGGGTTTAAATTTTTAATTTAATTTTTATTTCAAAATTTTTAACTTATTTTCAAAATAATTAAGAGTGTACTAGTGTGCTGGATATCCTGGCCGCAGCATCAGCTCACGGTGTTGCCACCATTGCATTGTATGCAGAATCAAATACTGATCAAAACGAGTCCAAACACGACATATCTACTATTATTTTTTCAAGGATGTGCTAGTGTTCTGGATATCCTGGCCGCAGCATCAGCTCACCGTGTTGTCACCATTGCATTGTATGCAGAATCAAATACTGAACAAAACGAGTCCAAACACGACATATCTGCTATTATTTTTTTAAGAGTTTGCTAGTGTTCTGGATATCCTGGCTGCAGCATCAGACCAAGAGTTCCATAACCCTGCATAGTTATTAAGCATACATGAGTATTTCAAGTTTTAGGTCACATGTATGTTTGAAAGTAAAGTAAATACACATTAAGAGTCTAAGAACCCTACCGCAGCTAACAAAAGAGCTGATGACCTTGAAACGGCTGAACCGATTTTGATAAAACGTATCTAAGAACCATCGCCAAAAACCCTGCTTGTAAATAAAAAAAACCGCATCCAAATCGGTTCACCCGTTTGAGAGCTACGGTGCCACAGACAGACACACAGACACACAGACACACACACATAGCGGTCAAACTTATAACACCCCTCTTTTTGCGTCGGGGGTTAAAAAGGATTATCGAAATCAATTAAGCATTTGCTAAGATCAAGTCGTTTCAATAACGAAATAATACTATTAATAGCTCAGAAAACACCTAATTTAGTTGTGTAGTAGATTGTATCAATACCTACCTAATTGTTGTAACCTGTTGTGTATTCCAATAAATGAAATAATAAAAATAAATACATGGCCAGCCACTACCAAGACCGTACAACATCGCTATTTACAATTTTTTTAACTTTCTTTCACATTTTATTAGCTACAGTACAAACGTTACGATCTGCTCCCTCAATTCCACAGACAGAACATTGAAAAGAATTTCCATTTCCGAAGGCGGAAAAATTTCAAGATTTCCATTCAAGGAACATCCACACAAATCCAATGCCATTATTTCCGGCGGGTTACGGAAAACAAAAATAAACATAAGAGTAAGGAATAAAAGAAAACTTCAAGTGGGACGAGCATCCAGGGTAGAGGATTGGCGGGAAAACGGGGGGTAAAGCTGAGAGTAGGAGAAACAAGGGGGTTACCCCCCTCGGGATGGAAAGGCCGTCCCTTTAGATTTGGGGTCTCTTTGTTTATAGACGCGTTATTTACGGTTATATAGCCTTTTAGGACTGTTTTTTTACGATTGGGACTTTTTGTTTGTTTGTGGGAGGGACTGTTGATTTTATCTTTAGGTATACATATATATTTTATGTCAATAATTTATACAAGGTAAGCATTTTCTTTTGGGTCAAAAAAAAAAAAACATCATTAACTTATAAAACCTTTACGGTGATTAGGTACATAATATAGATAGGTATAACATTTATTTACTCGTAAAACCCAACACACGATACAAAACAAAGTAAAAGTAAAGAAAAACAGAAATAAACACTTACTTAAAATTCATTTGCAAAACTTTAGAATGTGATTCTCCCCATGAAACTGAATAACTTTCGCAAGCAACTTTTATGATATTCTCAAAAAAAAAACGGTTTTCCATATAAAGGCAGAAGATCAGCTGATCGCATAAGTTGAATGGAGAGACATTTTTTTATTCATATTTCGATCTAATTATGTTCCTTGAGGAAAGTTGTTCAGACTCACATCCTTAATACTCGCTAACTAAATTCAAAAATCATATTTTTCTGAAACTTGAGTAAGTATTGAGTATTAAAAACCGGTGCTAAGGTTTTGTTAGGAAGGTATAGAAATCAATGCTTATTTAATCTAGTATTCCCATCATAAAAACAACCAAATATACATCTAAATAAAATCAACAATGTTTTTATTTACCCTCATGCCGAAAATAATTACGGGTGCTGTCACATTAGCAAGTAAAAAGCGAGAATCCGTAACACAAACATTCTGACGCCGGACAATTAAACTGTCAAAGCGATTGGTCTGAATGTCGTCAGGTAGGGTCTGCAGACAAGGACTGAGTCCATACAGGCCCCGCGGGAGTCCTCTGTTATCGGGGACTTTTATCCGGTTACGGTAGGGGTAAGACTTTTTTGAAAAGTTGAAGCGAGTAGCGGGACACATAAAATTATATTTTTAAGAATAGGTAGATGAGAAAAATACAAATGTAAAAAAAAATTATAAGATGAAAAAATCCATTATAAAAACAATAATACTATTTTTAATTAGAAGGGAAATATAACAACTTTCCAATTACCATCTATCCATTGGTTTTATGTTCAGTAGTTATGTTCAGCCTTTGATTATAATTTTTTAAATAATGGATCGTACAGATTGTTTGACTTAAATTTCATATTTGTATGCTGAATTGTAAAACAGGCTTTTTGTTAATAACTTCATACTTACTGACCTAGGTATTCTGTACAAATAAACGTACGATTGATTGATTGCAGATTAATAAATGACTCTTACTCTAACATTCTTCGTAAAACTTTCAATTGTCTAGCACGGGCTAAATTTCTTTTATAAAAGAAATGACGGCCGGTTTGGTCGAGTGGTAGTGACGCTGCCTCTTGATCGGCAGGTCCTGGGTTCGATCCCCAGTCGGGGCAAACATTTGTGTGAAAAGCAGATGTTTGTTCTCGGGTCATGGGTGTTTGTGTTTGTCTTTATGTGTGTTCCGAGGGACCCACGACACAAGGGAAATCCTTAGTGTGGGCCTTTGAGTGTGTAGCGTTTTTTTTATTTAAGATATTGCAGTTCTCCACAGTAAACTGGGATCCGCTGTTATTTATACATTATTGAGTTACTTTAACTGTTTTTTCACATAACTAAAAATGTTAGTATCTTTGTAAAGGAGACTTATACAAATGAGATTGACTTTTTTATTATTTCTGTCAATCACATACATTTTACACACACACATACACTTCTGTGGTGGTTTTGTTATTTCTAATCTTGTATCTTAAAACAAGTGTTAAAAAAAATGTTCCTATGTTCAATAGTCCTCTTAAGCTATGTTTTAATTTAGTATAAATGTTTTAGTTCGAGGGTCGGGAGCCTGGTGGACTGTATTACAGGCTAACCGCCTATCACGGCCACCAGTCTCTCACCAATACTGAGTTAATTTCTTTTCACATACATACATTGTATCATTTGATTGATGAGAGAAATAAAAATCTTTATTTATTTATTATTACTCTCAATGTTCTAAACGCTCTAGGAGTCAAGAACCGTCGATTCGTCGTCAAGTGCATCGGCTCCCACAATTCCGCTTCCGCTCCCCGCGCATCCTATGACCAAGCCATCTCTTTGTACAGTGATGCACCGTGAATCGCGATTTTTAATGGCGAGTGCACTGATGCTATCTACATCGGCGGTGCAGTGATGATGCGTTTCGCAGCGGATTTAATGTGCAACGCCATTTTTTCTTGTTATTCTTCTTATCACGGACAAGATAAAACGTATTGTAATTTGCTTTAGTTGCTAATCATCGTTATTATTTTATTCTGAGTTTGTTGGAGATAAATTGATGGTTTCGAGATTAAATTCTTCTCGTTTGATTTTTGCGGTTGATTAGGTATTTCTTGGGTCTGAAATATCTTAGTATTTGCCTAATGTATTTTTTTTTTCGTTTTTCGAATTTGTGGCAAGCAATCGTTTCTATTTTTTCGCACTGTGAAGCTAAGGAGGAGCTTTATAAATCAGTTTTTTTAACTAATTAACTTAAACTACGTTGGCTCTACTTTGTACTATCGAACGGACGATAATTGACACTACCTGTCACTGTCATCTGTATGGCGCAAGACAAAGATGTACTGACATCCGACGCATAGAAATGAGAGTCTAAATAAAAATATTAAAAAAAAATAGTTCAAAGTTATTCACTTTGCGTGTATGTAAAACTATAGCCAACATAATTGGTTAGAAAGTTTTTGAAGCATCCCCTAAAATAAACATTTTTTTTTATCCTTAAATAATAATTCAACCTGGAAATCATAGAGCTGTAAACAGAACAACCTAATTACGTCTTGGAGTGCGCAAGTCACCCCGACGGTGTTAAAAATATCATCGATACGCCACGTGCCGCAACGCCGTCCGATTCGAATCAAATACTAATTTGAAGAAAACCACAAAGGAGGGGGTCCCCTCCTCAGTTCTGAAATGGAGTAACTGCCAGACGAATTCTAAAGAAAAGTTACGTTTTTCACTTGAGGAGGTACTTAAGTACTTGGGAGTTTTGTCTTCTCGAGAGGTCCTTTGAGTTTGTCGATTTTTATTCAGATGAGAGTAGGCGTTTTATTCTTGTTTAGTGGTTATATTGATGGAGTCACTGGGGAAAACCTCATCATGGCATGAGTTAATACATGATTCCAAATGATTCAAATAAGAAAATTCGTGGTCATACCAATACTCGTAGTGATCTAAGTTTGAAAATTTTTTTCACTCTTTTATCCAATGCAAACCGCTTCGAAATCGGCCCATTTATTCAGAAGCTACGATGCCACAGACAGTGTCACAAATACTCAAACTTATGACACTCCTCTTTTTGTCAGGGGTTTAAAAATCAAAGTGTAGACTAGATAAAACATCTATTTACTGGTCCCTTTTAACGGCTTCCTTCGTGACGAAAATTTCAAACAGATTGAGCAGTAAATCAACAATTAAGACACCGCCACATCTGAAGGCGGCTGCTTTGTTTTTTTTAAATTATTTAAGTATTAAAAACTAATAACAAAGCCAGCTCACAGACTTCCGGTGCGCGACGGGAAAGGAACGTTTTTGAAACAATTTGTTGGTGAATAAAAGAAACAAACTAATATTCAATTATGCTCATTATTCAGACCAAGGTACGAAGTGGTTCTATTTTCTAGTCTATTTCGGAAATTAAACAAAACACTAATTAAGTTCTGAATGCAAGTAGATGATGAAAATCATGGAAATTCTGTGTGCATATTGAAAATCAATCATTAGTGAAAGACGCAGCGTAGGCAGGCCTCCCACAAAGTCGACCGACGATCTGGTAAAGATTGCCGGAAGCCGCTGGATGCGGGTGGCACGATGTGTCCAGCAGTGGACGTTTTGCGACTGACATGTTGATGATTCAGAAAATATGTGTGATATACGAAAATGTGCCTTTTTATACTTAATTTGAACGGCACGGCACGGCATGACAGAATTTGTATCACCATTGCCTTCTATGTTCCCAGCTTCTAGTGTCACTAGTGCATCGGAGGTAATTATTGTAACTTGTAACACAATTTTGTCGTTTTTGTATTATAAAAAGGTCCAGAATATAGTGTTTAGATTCAAAAACTTTAAGTATTGCTTACTTAGAAAGTCTGTAATAATTGGAAAAAGCCGTTTGTTATTTATGAAATAGTTTTGGCAATGTTTTTTACCAAAGAAAATCTCATTCTTATTAGGGCTGTCACACAATAAGTTAGTATTTATCTCACTAAGTTTAAATTGCACAGTCATGCTATTCGGACCAATTGCATTTATGCAATTCAGCACATGCAATAATTAATTCAAAACGTTAGTGTACAATCTGTTGTCGATATTAAAACGCATTTGGATGTACTTAACGGAAGGAATGGAATAGATTTGTTTGTTAAAAATAAATTAAAATAGATAAAATTACACATTACTCTATCAAAAACTACAATACAATATACTTTATTTGCACACAGTGGTATACAGTAGAATAAACAGAAAATAAAACATAGTGTACAACAAGGCAGCTTTATTGCTAAGTTTCAATATTTTACACTTTTCAAATCCTAAAACACTTCATTCCTGTGGAGGTCATGCAAATAATTTATATTTACAACAACTTATATGTAAACTTAACCATAATTTTTAAAACATGGTTGCCATCTTACAGTAAAATAAATTAGATCCATTGGAACCTAGATATGGATACTACGTAGAATACTAAGGAAAGTTAAGAACACTCGATTTTTAGAGCTCGGACTAAAAGGGTACCTACTACTTAGCCACTAACGGAATGACTGCTCTGGTTACGCTGTCAGTTCCTTTGTCAGAAATTTGTCAGTCTGTCTGTTTGTCTGTCGGTCCATTTGTCTCAGGGATTTATATTTTATAGTGCACTTAAAATAGTGGTAAAAAATAGAAATAGTAGTAGTGGTAAATGTTTAGCTATTGAAACACCCAAATAATATTTACAAACAGCTACTCTACAGCATCCTTTGTCCAAGTGTTGTATGTACATTAGCGATTCATTTTGAACTGTCATCGCGCCATAAGCCCTTTGTGGCAGCCCTAAGGGACTTGTATTATTCAAATTATCAACACTTTTTATCTACCCTCCTTTGTTGCACAACTTGTTATGACCAGGATTTTAGTTTAACCATGTTTGTGAGATACAGAAGTGATTTTCGATATGAGATTGTTTATGTATCTGAAAACGTTGATAAAAAAACTGCAGGTTTACCTACTATAAAACTGTAAATTATGTTATTTTGGGTGCTTTTAAACTTTTTTAAATAATATAATTCCTGAATAGTTCCAAACAAATACACAATTTGTCTTTCAAAACTAAAAACAAGCTAACTTGTTTAAATTACGAGACGAAAATAAAAGTCAATAAAATTTATAACATCAATAAAAGTCTTTTGCAATTTCTTTTATAGCTTTAAAGTCGGATTTCCTATACTCCATCACTTACACAGCACCTGTTTCACTCAGAATTTGAAATTAACTACAGTTACTCAGACTTACTACTACAATAACGTACCATAGTAATAGTGTTTCTTTCAAAGCATCGACAATGAAAGATTTAATTCTTCAGCTACAAGAAAGTACCATCGTAAATATTTTTTCATTTACCTTGAAGTATTCTTAATCTATGGAAACATCGGTACTAATCTTAGCTAATAGTGATATTCTAAATTCCTTGACGATAATAATCTATCTGGTAACGGGAACATCTCGACCTAGTGACAGTTAATATTATGATTCCACTCAAGATATTGCATCTCTTACGTCAATGTGACGTCTGTTTCATTATACAGCTTTTCATGTATTTTCACCTAACTCTTATCTTTTTATCCCATTTCAATCTTATTACACACACTCAAAGGTGAATTTTGAATGACTATTTTTTGAAATCACAAGTGGGATTACACTATTTTGATATGGGCGCCGGCTTTATAAATTATGTCATGGCATGTCCGGTCGTCATCTCTGATCTCTTTGTCAGTTCCTACTACGATACATTCCCCGATTTTAGTACCGTTTTTGATGTTTACGTCACCAGAAGCCACGCTTTCATCTTAATCCGTGGTCTTGTATATTTCTAGTAAACTGACAATGGCTTAATCAGGATTTATAGATTTATCTGATTCTCAAAAAGTTTTTCAACCAGACACGATAGCTGTATTAACTTTGGATCTAATAAAGATATTAGTTGGCTTGTCGAAAGCGGTAGTGACAGATGGTGCTTGTTTTCTCTGGTTATTTATACCAGCAGCCATGTTTATTGATTGGACATCGGCGCATACGCTTGTGACGTCGCCAAATCACGCCCAAATGTTCCTATTGGCACAGGCTTCATTGTCATAATCGGCTTATAAAAATATAACAGTCTATCTTCCGTGTAGCTTCAGTGTACACCTTCATATTTCTAGATAATTTATGACGGTCCAACCCACCTGCGCTGGAAAAACAATAATTTGTAACACCACAGCTGGTATCTTCTATCAAAAATCACATTTTTATATCATCTCTAACATTAATAATGCTATCAAAATGCGGTCGAAATGCCAAAATGACGGTCGGCTGTAAAATATAAGCGCCAATTGCTAGGACATATCCGCAGAGCTATTAAATAAAAGTCTTTTTACATTAGATAAATCGCGTACGTTATTCGGGAACATCTGTCCCTTGCCGATTACGCCCATACATTATGCTCAGTTTGTTGTTTTTAATAAAAAGTTTAATCCGTTCGGTTATGACGGCAATTTGTCAGGCCGATGGAAAAACTTGGTCGATTACAGTGGCGAATGGCGCCCGTATCGGCAAGGACCTATTACCCACTCCCACTCTTTTTATTCGTGCGATTATGTCATGTTTATTTATGCATTCGCTTTTGTCTTCCATTAGCGCTTCCCTTTTATCTTCGACGACCATTTTTCACTTAAAATGTTTTTCACTGTCAGGAGCACATTATGCACATTTGCAAGATACTTTTTAAACTTCAAAATCCTTTCATATTTGCATGAAAACAATTTTACTCGCCCGGATATATGTCTCGACGGGGTATTTGGTTTTCGTCACTTTATAACGTCTTACTTTGGACAACCATTAAGAATTCAATACCGTCTAAATGAAGAGCCGATAAAATGTATATTGTGGAATTCGTCACGACTCCTCGGCAATTAATCGGGGTTTCTTTTTTGGGTATTTGCTTTACGGCTGCGGAGATTTACTGTGTGTCTTCCAACTTGATTTGTGCTCACGTTTTAGCTTATTCTTTGTCGTGGATGAGGCTTAAGTGTGGCCATATATTGTGGGGAGCAAATTTCGCGCAGAAAGCATCTCTCGTTAAGACTGATTGTTGAAAGTCCCGCAACTTGTGAACCGGTTATTGTGGGAGAATTCTTTCTGTTCCGACTTCTCATTTTTGCGGTTTTTTGCGCACACTTGTTACGTTGTTAAATAGCTCGTAATTGTGTTTTACTGCGGGGCTAGCTGCATCAACAACGCGTATGATAAATAAATATTTTCCTTTTTGTTGTCTGTTATTTTAATGTCTATAATTTTGAATTCTGTATTCGTATAATTACCGCAATTCGACATTACGGCCTGCTCAAGTACCTTGCCGATATATTTTCAACAACTGATTTGTATTGTATTTAAGCTCATCAAAATAAGTAAGACTTGAACAAAATAAGTTTATTTAATTTAGTCATTTTCACTATTCCCAAGGTTAATCATTTTTGTCATCCCCCTGAAAAGATAACAACATTCTGTATTCTTACAGAGAGGTTAGTGAGGCAAACTTGTTCTCTCTTAGTTTATTAAAACAACGAATCAATAGAAAATACAGGGCTAAATCGAGCGCAGGGGCGAAGCATATATTTTCCAAGGAAATTTCACTCAAAAATGATTGCTTGATTGATTTATGACAAAAAGAAAAAAATATGACGCAGTTTTATTTCTATGCGTAATATGTTTTAACGAAGCTGTTATAGCAGTCACAGAAAGTAAGACTAATTTTTTGGTTCCAGAATATTGGTAACGTGACTGCCGAGTTGGAGCTTCAGAGACTACAACAGGAGCACATCAGACGACAGGAGCTGGTTCGGCGAGGGCAACATGGCCTCTACTCCGGACCCCCCCTCGCACTCCTCCCACTTTTGGAACAAATGAGGCCGCAGCCGCCTCCCCCACAGCAGAATGTAAGTTCTCTACCCCTAAGGCCCGCATTACAAGAGACTCAAGTCTTAATCTATCCTTAAGTATTGATTGTCTCTTTCTCTTACTATCAAAATGACAAAGACGACTGCTACTTAAGTATAGATCAGAGTGTGAGTCGCGTTCTGTAACTTTTTATATTGGTCGAGATTGCGTTTGTTTTCAGAAGTATTATTGTCAAATCTTTAACACTTCCCTTACGTGAAAATTTTATAATATGCCAGTGCATCAGATTACCCAATTTTGATTACAAAACTGATCTTATCAGGGTACGCTTGACCATGATCCAGAGTGGCAGGTCAAGTCATTACTTGTCATTTGGCGTCTATGAACCTATTAACAGGGAAACCTAGCCAGACTAGATTAAAACACTCAGCCTCCTGAAATTGCTTAACCTCACTGATCAGTGCAGATCAACGGACGCCATTGATCTACGAGCGTTACTGTTTAGTACCTATTAAATGCATTTACATTTGATTGTCTTCCTCAGAAAATGTTTCTTTGGTCCTATTCTTTCAAGTTAAGTATTTTATTAAATCTTTGCACCCAATGTTATCAGTATCACCCATTCAAACTATGCAACTAACCCTGCTTCATATATAGAAGTACAAGATATTCAAAGTTACTTAACATCCCGTGTTTTCAGTTTCTGATAATTGACAACATTAAAGATGGCACAACGTAAATTTAGGCGCATGGCAGTGTTTATGCCAAGTTCTTAATAAGCTGCAGTAAATAATTACGTAAATCTTTGTTAGTTATTTACTTATACTTACCTCACATGTGGAATTTAGCCACTACACACACGAATTTCACTTCTAATATCGACTGACGTCAGAAGTTCCGAACTTTACATCTGATTCTTATCCATTTTAAAATTAGGATCCCTTCTTTTTACTCAGGTATTCAGGCATAGAAATGCCGAGTACTAAATCTTGCAACTATGTAGATATAAAAAGAAAAGTGGGCTGGAAAAAATCCCTTCAAGGTATTAATCCAGTTTTGTAGATTACTATTTTTTTGTAAATCCTCTGTAGAAGTGTGTTTTGTACAATAAAATCTTTAAATACAAACTTCAGTTTTGAAATATAACTAGGCAAATAATATTTATATTGATATTTCTATGTTTTACGTAATTTGTTTGTTAAAATATGCAAGTACCTATTACAAAAGATAAAGCAACAAATGAAAGTTGCTCGTCTAATTACGGTGGTAGTTACATAAAATTGATAATTAGATGTTCTTGTCATCCAGTTTCGACTATAAAAACTATTGATGGACAGACAGACGCAACATCCGTTTTAAACACATCGAAACTAGTTATGAAAGCCTTTGATTTGTGGGAAATTTTATTGTTTTGTAATCTTGCTCGTAAAATGCCTGTAATAGCTGAAATCGAGCCAAAATTGCAGCCGGTTTGTTTAATTATATTTATTTATCTCTATTACGATGTAATAATGTTATTTAAAAGTAGATAATATTATAAATTGAAAGCAACTTTCCATTATGTTAATAGGTTTTGTAAATGATGCATGTAACGTGTTTTATGTATATTAATCCGATTAATATGTCGATTATAATAGTTTTGTTTACGAAAATCGGACCACTTCTGTATTTGAATTTCACCGACATAAAAGTACCTACTTAGGGGCCATTCATAAAGAACGTCACACGAATTTGGTTATGTTTTAACCCCATCCCACCCCTTTGTTACATTTGTGGGACTCCCTGACTATTTTTTGCCGTCTGGAGATCGGTTGAGAGTAACACCAACCCATTTCTTTCCGTGGGTGTCGTAAGAGGCGACTAAGGAAACACAAATGAGACCTGCCTTCTATTAATCCATCCCAGGCAACGACACCTCAATTTGTTCTGAATCTGAGGTTGCGTCCTATGGTCTCATGCGGTGTGGTAGGTTCTGTGAAGGGCTGTCAGGTTCGCGACCACCCTCCTACCGAAGTCCGACGCCAAACAGATTTCTGTGTTCCGTCGGTGCCTAGGAGTACCAGTGCCTTAATTGGCATTTTCTGGGTTAACTCGCTCCATCGTCGACCTCATCTATGACCTTGGTCAAGATTGACGTCAAGAGTTAACGCATCTTATAATAATAATAAAAAAATCCAAAAAACAGTATTGAAAATATTATGGAGTTATTAAATTTTCTGGAACATCAGAACCCACTGTCTCCGTGAAATAAACTTTTTTAATTGCCTAGGGCTGAGGAGATTTAGTTTTTCGTCAATAGAAAATGCGTTTTGATACTTAACTACGATCTTGAAATGTAACGTCACGAAACTTTTGACCCATCCCGCTCATTGTCACACAATGTCATACTTCGTTGCCCCCCTCCCCTGCCCTTAGCGTGTGACGTAATTTATAGATGGCCTCTTAGATGTGATAGAAATAGAAAAGCGAAACTAAAAGTGAAACTGGGCGGGACATACATCCAGGATGATTTTTTTAAAGTCCTAACATTATCAACCTTATTGAAAACCTTAGTGTGGGCCTTTGAGTGTGTAGCGTTTATTATTATTATTATTATTATTATTATTATTATAAATCAATGCAAAAGTTTGTAAGGATGTATGGATGTTTGTTACTCTTTCACGCTCGAACGGCTGGACCAATTTTGATAAAATTTGGTATGGAGGTAGCAGACACTCTGGATTAACACAGGTTACATAATTTTCCCAAATTCCCACGGGAACGAAGTCCCGGGCGAAAAGCGAGTTTCTTACATAAGTGTAACGAATAGATGTATCTAAACCAATCCCTCTACATTTCAGGTACAAAACTCCCCATGGCCAGCGACAGCGCAGCTAGCACAACTCACAGCGAGCGCGCGCTCCCCCCCTCCCCAAGACCCGGATACACCCCTTAACCTCAGCAAGCAACGGTCACCGTCGCCTGCGCAGCCCCCCATGATGATGCCACGTTTCGTACCCTACCCACCTATTGAAGAGTCTTCGCAGTATGGAATGCAGAAGGATGATGACTTTGGAGCGTGCAACAGTAAGTGGAATATTTTTAACTAGTTGTTCCTTGCGGTTTCGACTACCGTAGTTATGTTAAATAACCCATAACCTTCCTCAAGTTGTGATAGCCCAGTTGGGAACAAGCCAGACTTGTAACCGGAAGGTGTCGGGTTAAAATCCTAGTGCGGGCCTATAGCACTAAATGCGTCTTTTAGGATTTATGTACGGATTTCTCATTAATTGTCACTTGCTCAGCGGTGAAGGGAAACATCGTGATGAAACCTGCACGTCTAAGAAAATTGGTTTTCGAAAGACGCACGGTCCACTAACCCGCATTGGGGCCAGCGTGGTGGACTATGGCCTACATTCCAAAGGGCGGTCCGTGCCCCTCGCTGGTGACGTGTATGGGCTGATAAAAGACCTATTTTCAAGAACTCGGATATCAATGCGAATATCATACACAAAATGACTTTCCTTCCTACACTTTTTTAATGGCTGACTTGCGTAGAGAAAATGTGTCAGACAACCGGTTTCTATTGTTTTTCTCCGTGAGTCATTGAGTAGCGAGAATCCGCTGTGATCACGGCTTTTGTTATTTTATAAGCATTTTTAAGACATGCGTAACCACAATTTTACGGATATTGTTTTTTTTAAAGTAGGTAGTGGAAACATTTTACTCTTTGAATCAACTTTGCAGCTTTGAAACATATTTTACGTAGATAATACAAATTATTAGAGAAAATGATAATGATGGCGCCACCTATTGAACAGGTCCTGAACTACGATGTTATAGGTAAACTGCGATACCTGTTCTTAAAAAGTGAATTCGATTTTTGAAATCCCTTTATATTTATTATTTTTTACCAGCTCATATACGTCCTCACCGAGGGGCACAGGCCTCCTTTCGAAATACGATTAGATTAGATTTTAAATTAAATAAAATGTGCCTCAATGTGCCTGGGTACGTGAAATATGATTTTCGCCCTTAGCTACTTGAGATAACGATGATATTCTTACGGTCTCCTTAATTCGTAGAACACGCTTTGGACCACCATTGTTTTAATGCACTTCAGTGATATCATATTCTACACTCGAGAAGAAATTCAATCTTTAATGTTGGTGATTTCCATTTGTCGTTTCATATTCCAAGAATTTCAAAATTTTATATAGGTAGTGGTGGGTTGTAAAATAACGTTACCATTTCCACAGTAAGAACATTGGGATCAAACTACCATTCAAGTATTTTTTTTATTGCTTCCACACCATACATACAGTTACAAATAAATTAACATGCAAACAAGAAAAATAACAATAAAAATATGTTTGAAATTTGAAATTTATCTTTGTATAAGACTTATATAAGACTTATATTTCTAAACATTTTAAACCCTGCCTCCCAAACTGGAGACAATGTTCGACCACGGTAGAAGACCCTTCATTTTATTTTAGTCACGCGTACTTAGATAGATAGATTTAACATAGGATAAGTATATGTGTTTGTATACTGGGCATAATAGTGTTTAGTTTTGTTGTGTGAGTGTTTTGTGTGTGTTGTGTGTGTGGTGTGTGTATCTGTTTTGTGTGTGTGTGTGTGTGTTGTGTGTATATGTGTGTAAGTTTGTGTTTCGGAGTGTGTTCTGTGTGTGCAATACATAGTTATTATATGTAATATTGAACGTAGGTATTTTAGGTATGCCGAAACGAAATCCTTTAATATTATCCTATAAAGGTCCACTGCCAAGCAGCCTTCCCGATCATTTGTGTGTGGTAAATGGTTGTTCTACGCTTAACAGAAATTGTAAGATTGTCCTTGTCTCTGTTACCTTCTGAGGGTGGTATAGGATTCCTACTTTGTATAATAGCTCTTCATGTATAAAATAGCTCTACATGTTTTAATAATACAGCTGTGTAGGTGTGTAGTTGTCAGAGTAGTAGTTAGATAACCTGTCAAAATGTTCTAAAATCTGAAATAAATGTAGCGATAACTGACCTATCTAACATTTACTGGAGAACACCGTTTTGCTGTGTCCACGACGCATTAATCTAATTAAGATAAAGTAATGTGAGGACGAAAATAAAAATTTTATTTGGAGATTTCTAGATCCTTTCCCTATTTAATACCTTAATAAACACATTTCTTGTCTTTTCTACTTATCTTGAATATGCTCTTGATGATGATTTAATACCACTTTTGCGCAAAAAAAACTTTTTTTTTCAAATTTTCTTTAATCATTTCTATATAATTTACGAAATCTTGAAATATTTAAAATTAGAACCTCATCTGAACCACAACTAAAAGAAATAGGTAAAAAAAAATACTTTAATAAACTCTCTAACAAAATTAACGTCATGACTTTGCCCACGTAGGTAGGTAAGCAAATTAGAAGTAAATAAATAGTAGACAATAAAGTGATTTGTTAAGACAGCCGCAGCTAATATAATATTGTATATTTTTGGATGTTTTGCGTGCGAATGACGTGCACGAACATCATAATCTGATTCATCCTAGGTTAGGACTAGAGTTGTCACCCATTACAAGTAGATTTACGAGCTTTTGATTTTTTATCGTATATTTTTTTGTATGTATTTAATTTATTATACAAACGGGACTATCAGCGTGGGAAACAACAAAATATGTCGGAAATAGGGAAATCCTGCAAAATTATGTTAAAGTTAACCTACTTTAAAAACGAACTGAAAGATAACCTTATTGTCTTTCGTGTAAGTATTGTTTAATAATTATATGACAAATAGTTATCCTTTTCAAAAACTATAGTCGATCCGTCCCTAAAGTGTACTTTAGTGTCTTTGATGGTACAGAGGCCAGCAAATCAAGTTACTCCAATTCATTGAAAAACTGTTCTTATCGCAACACAGCACAGAGTGTCCGCATGGGTAACCTGATATGCGGCCCTCTGTACGAAGTTCAATGGTAAATGTTGCATATAGTCATGAGTATTAGTAGACCTACATTTTTTTTAAGTATGCTATTTTCTTTCACACTGACAATGGGAAATAATTTAGATAGACCGAAAACAAGCACTTTTTTAGTGTTAAATAACATTTAAAGTGCATTTGGTTGGTTTCTTCAAAAATTAATAAACGCTCAAACAAAGTAGACAATTTACTCAAACGAAGATTATTCACCGTCTTAAAAATGGGATAAGATCTTAAGATCTCACCGCACAAAATTGAGAGATAGGTAAACGTTAAGCACAGGTATTAATTACAACAGATAATCATCTTAAGACGACTCGGTAAATCTTTAGACCAGTTTTGGACTTATTCTTGTTTTCGACTTTATGGGTTTTGGAGGATGGAAATTCTAATGAGAGTCAGTTTGGTTTATGTAAGTTTTTTCGATGCCTTTCGAAGTTATTGTAACTCCCGGTATTCAGTTGTAGAATTTCTGACCGCATCGCAGGATTTTGTAGACGGAGACGATGCTTAGTGGGCTTTAGTAAAACCAATTAATAAAAGTCTTTTACGTTTCCATTGCTAAACTACTAAATCCATTATAATGATACCAGCCGGACATAAGCTACATTTTCTCCCGGAATATAGAGTTCTTCTGGGAGCGCAATAAAACCAAATCCCACGCGGAAGAAGCCGCGGGCGGATAGCTAGTCCAAAATAAAAGAACGAATTATGTTAGCCATATACAAGTAACTATAATTTGAACAGTTCGAAAATGTGTAAAAAAGCTTTCTAATCCGTTAAAGTAACTCAATTTATTCGCGAATAACTCATGACTGCTGAAGACCTTACTTACAACTTTCCGGCTCGTTGGCGTAAACAAGGACGGTATCACATTTAAAGAAGCTTTAGTGTCAAACGTCACAAAACTGAGTGTAAAAAAGTCAGCTTACTTTACTATGGTGATATGCTTACTCCATTTTCTCCTCGGTCCACGTTTCCTCAGCTTATTTGTTTACATGTCCGGTTTTATCGCATCGCGGGCTCAGTTGATGACATTCCTGACGTTTTGGTTCCATTGTCGGTCAGTTTTTATATCAATTTTATTTCTTTTTCTCTACCGATGAGCAGCCGAGTTCATTGTGTCGAACGATATTCAATTTTGTTGAAACAATTTCGGTACGACTTCTAATTTTAAAACTAAGTTTTTGATGGCATATCGAAATGAAATTTTGAATTTATTTTAATTATTTAAGTTTAAATTGAGTTGGTCGGTAGTCGTTCTGATCTGGGCTCATCAATTTGTTTTTATTAGGTAGTTTCCTAACTGCATCGGGTATTATTGTTGACAGCGTTCACATAATTATGAAAATTGGTTCCCTATAACTGTACTACATATATTTACGACAGCACCGATCAAGATCTGGGTTAGATTGAATTTTAATCTTTAAAAATATGGATCTTATATTTCGCGAAAATACTAAAATGGATTAAATTTGAAATAACGAATTATAGAATGTCCTAAACAGACTGAAAAACTCAATAATCAACTCTACTAAATGTAGTGAATATTTCCATTTATACATTTTATCTGTAACACCTATTAGAATTGCCTACATTTAGGATTGCGTTCAAAAAGGTCGTTAGTGCAGCTCAAAATGCATAATAACCCATCCAATAACATGAATAAGTGGTACTTTAAATAGTTGGCGGCTTCCCAAAGCAAAATGGTTACAAAATCGCGAATGTCACTCGTTTCCTTTGCAAAAAGAGTAAAGGGTACGAAATATAGATGGCGCTCGAGACGCAAGCTTCCGTTCTGTGTAATGTATGGTTAGATACACAAGTCATTTGGTGTTCCATTTTTGAAACTATCCCAAAAGATAGTTGGGCTTCAAATGAAGCAAACTTGCTTGGCTTGGCGCGTAGTTACACGCAGAAGTTATAAAGGCGCAAAAGATCTTCTAAGTAAATGATATGCATCCAACTTTTTGTTAATAAATAAATAAGTTATTTTATTAAAGCAAATACCTACATACAAGTAGCATTAAGTATTTTTATTCTAAACGTTTAATTTTTTATTTACTTTCAAAATGAAAATGATCATTAATTATGTTCCTTTCGTTATTTCTTCGGTTCTCAGGTATCACAGAATAGATGCATCAATTTTCTTAATTAATCTTAATAACCTAACGCGACTCCGAATTTATAATTAAATATTCATAATTAACAAACAGTTAATTTAATAGTTATAACGGCCTATTAGAACTGACTCACAAACAACATAAAAATCGATATGTAAAAAATATTGCCTATAAAATAAATGCACGTGGTTTTGCGGTCTGAAAATAATAATTTCATAAAAGACCCAAAATTTGAATTAAAGAGCTTCAATTTATTAATAAGTAAGTTATAAGGTTTGTGGAATTAAGTTATTGATAAGGTCATAACAACCACCACAAGTTACGATGTTAATGATTCTCTATTACCTTAGTATTGCCACTTTATAAATTTTAATTTTATTAAAAAAAACTGATGTTATGCGCAACTATATAAACGCAAAAAAGTCTGCCTAGATAATTTGTAAATATTTATTACTGACCTTCATTGCAAAGATAAAAGATTTTAGAGTATAGATAAAATAGTTCCCCAACTATTCGCGCTCGCTAGTCCGATGCGTTCAGAAACCGCGAACATATCTTGCGAATCAGCGAACGTAGGATGTTATAAATTATCTAACACCGTGTCAAATTAATTCAAGGAATGCCCTGCTTGTGGATGTTTCCGTGGGCTTATTAATTGTGTGGACACTTGCCGGCGAATCCGTCAGCCATAGCGGATGTGTCGCTCTGACCTACATGTTTCTGAACGCACCCCGCATTCGATATTACGCAAATGAATTAAATTCAGATTGGTGTTGCCAGTTTTCTGCTTTCTGCAGTAGTATGCATTTACCCTAAAATTGCAATTATAAGAAAAAGGCAACTAGTGACAACAACTATCACAATATTTCAAAAATAATATAATGTAATATAAAAACTCCGGCTAAAAGAAGTTATTTCCAGGCTAAAATTATTTATTAAAAAAATGAACTCTACTTTTACCCTACCTACCCCTCCAAGGAAATGTATCAAATTTCTAGTAATCCGTAATCCTGTAGATTACAACTGTTTTAACACGATTCACAGATAGGTACTTAAAATAAAAGACCCATGGTAATGAAAACAAAATTGTCAACGCGAAAAAGACCTCAAAGATGGAAGAGACCACAAATCTTTCTATTCAAAGTGACTGACTGCGGCTAGGAATTTAACTTCTTCAAACACACTACGCCAAACTAAAAGCAAATACTTAAGATATAGATAAGAGTGGTAATCGAGAACCTCTTAGGTAAGCTAAAATTACATAATTTTTTTTAGTAGATTCTCTGAAATAACTGCTGGCAACACTAATTCAGAATTTGATTAGTGTTTAAACTTTTGTCAACGTTATCCCGCGAACATTTCGCGCGTAATAAATGTTATGATGAGACCATTTTGAAGTTAACATTTTCATTGGAAGCAATTTATGATTTTACGTTAAACCGGTTAAATGAACTAAAATTATGATTTAAGACTAGAACAGCTTTAACTCGATAGGTAGAGTCTTACGTGGTTTTGCATAAAATGTAGGTAAATTAGTACCTAATTAACTCTAGTAAATTGAATTGAAAACGTTCTCATAAGGAAAGTTGTTTAGTTTTACAGGTAGAACCACCCCCAAACGTTGCATTAACTAATTTCAAGTCATCCATTCAAAGTATTCTAATATACGTAGAAACATCACAAATATCTTACCGCTTACTCAGCTATCTACAAAGCAATTAAAACCTTGTACAAATAAATAGACGAATTTATAGCCACTAACGCTCTGAGAAAAGTGACAGAATTGACAAATAAAGTAACTAAACCACATTCCAAAATACCTTCTCGGATCCGGGGGCCATAATTATAATGTTTTCTAATGAATTCAAACATAAAAATAACTTTTCCGGCATTGCGACTGAGGTAGCTACATAATGGCCCTAATTGACAATCGTCACGATATTAGGTGAAGAACAGCCGCTTATTATATACTCTTCGTTGATTGGAAATAATGTGATAAGAATTACTTACCTATTCATAAAATTTCCTGTAATCTGAATGACCTTGTCCTGTTTTGTTTTGGAAAATAAATTGAACTGAGATAGGTACCACGACGTCTGTTTCATCTTAGAAAAAATAAAGTGGTTAAAATTGGCTATAAATAAAAAATAAAAAAATCATTTTATTTCAGACTACAATTAGGTAATTTTATTACCATTTAACTTACTTGCCTAGGCGTATCAATTGTTCAAAATTTTAATGTTGGGTAATTCAATTATTACAGTTACCAATTATTTACTTATTTGTACTTTCTTTTTCCTCTTTTACCGTGAAAAACTACCACCTATCGTTAAATATACTCGCTCTAGAAAAACACTTCGCTATCTATAAATAAGTATATCTGACGATGGTTTGGGCTGGGCGTTGATGAGTCAGGGAGTCAGGACCTCCAATTTTATATTAAATATGATTAATTATACATTAATCATGTATAAAACCATGATTAATTATACATCGAAATTTACCTATTGGTACCTAGTCTTAGAAAATATAGAGGTGGGTATAAAAGAGGGCCGTGTTCTTCTCATTGACTTTAATAGCCGTTCTTGAGCCTCTAATCCTACTTTAAGTACAAGCATACACAATAACAGCATATCATAAATTCAAAACATTTAAATAAGTATAACATCTCTACTCTAGTAAAAAATCATAAACATTCCATTTCATTTGTACGCGTATTTTAAAGTCATAAAATTAGCCGCTTTAATCATAAAGCTTTGGAATCCAAACTATTTTAATATGGGGCAAGATAACTGTATTAGACAAAGCCTTTTAAGTTTATTACACGTGTTTTGAGAGCACTGATCCGTTTAAGGGTACTAAAATAAGCATATCTTTTCATATTAGGCACATACCTTCATTCTTCTAAAACATTAGTCCCGTTCCATTCCAGGATTATGCGTGATCATGATCTGGGATTGGCAAATTTTACCTCCATGATAATAATAGATACCCCACCTGCATAGCTAACATACGCTCAGTTGCAGAAACATTCATTAAAGTTAAAGCTTCTTTAAAGGTTATACCGTCCTTAATTACGTCAACAAGCCGGAAAGTGACAGTATGATAATTAAAGTAGCATTAATAAATTCTGTAACTGAGCGAGATGCGTAACATATTTTTTGTCGTATGTATGTCTTTCAGGGTGGAAAGGGGAGGGTGCTCATTCTATCGCATAGCGTCAGAACGGAACAGGCAGAAGGACATCGACATGGCAAGTTATGCCACACAAAAAAAAACTATTTTAGCTATGCAGGATGTTTTTTCCGAAGTTTTCCGTTAGTGTGACGACATCGAAATAAAAATCTTACCTTAAAGTCAAAACTCACAACAGATTATTTTCCAATTTCAGCATCATCATGGGCCCAGTCTCCTCAGGAAGACGCAGAAAAGGCGAAAATGGTTCGTCAGCCAAAGCGAGATGAAGCCGGGAAACCCCACATCAAGCGACCAATGAATGCTTTCATGGTCTGGGCCAAGGACGAGCGTCGGAAGATCCTAAAAGCATGTCCAGATATGCACAACTCCAACATTTCGAAGATCTTGGGGGCGAGATGGAAGTCCATGTCCAATGCAGAGAAGCAGCCTTACTATGAGGAGCAAAGTCGGCTTTCCAAACTGCATATGGAGAAGCATCCTGATTACAGGTACTTATCTATCTTTTGATTAAAGTAAATCTAAAAGGATGGCCACACAATCGCTTGAAAATGATACCACCCCATCTCTTACCTGCTTCCTATCAAACCGTCCTAGGCAACGACACCTCAAATTGTTCTGAATCTGAAGTAGCGTCCTATGGTCTCATGCGGTGTGGTAGGCTCTGTAAAGGGCTGTCTGGTTCGTGGATGGTCCGAAGTCCGACGCTTCGTTGGAATAGTTAAACCTTCCCAAAATTTAAAAAAAACCATACACTACGAATTTAGGGAATGCAAAAGCCACTTTTCAAGTACCTTCGTGTAGGTACTTAGGTGTGCCTAATCTTGAAATAAATTCGTATTTGAATAAAACAAAGGGAGGCAGGTTAAATTAGATCATTAGTGGAGTGCCGTATGACCTAAAAACGTAAAATCCTCGGAACCCAGTTCCACTGAATGAATTCATTCTTACGTTACGGCACTCCACGTTCAGTCTGGCGGTTTGATTCGAGGAGAGATTTCGAACCTACTCCAATAGATGAGGTTTTAACGAAAATGAGTCAATACCATGATTAAAGACCGAACATGAACTAAAATTGTTGTTTTTCCGTTTTCAGATACCGACCCAGACCAAAACGCACTTGCATAGTAGACGGGAAGAAAATGCGGATATCGGAGTACAAGAACCTGATGCGCACACGCAGAAACGAGATGCGACAGCTCTGGTGCAGAGACGGGGGAAGCGAGCTGGGCTTTCTTCCCTCTTTGTCTTCCCCAGGACCTTCCAACACATCTCCCCCTCCAAATGGTGGTAATTACATGAACCCGGCGTTTTCACCGCCACTATCGCCAGGGGAGGAAGATTGAGGGTCGGCGCGCGGCTGGCACTACCCGCACGCCGCGCCCCTCTCCCTGCCCCCTACCCACCACCCCTGGTAAGTTCTAGAAACTTCTGGAACGCTCCGGAAGGTTCCAAAGACGATGCTCTAAGGCAAATGGCAAGTTTCGGAGTTATTGAACAGAATGGGACAAGTCTCTATGATCCCAAAACTGCTCTGTTTTCGAAAATGATATGAAAAGGTTGTTTCCAATACCAGTGTCGCAATCGATCTCTAATTTTAATTATTATGAGATTATTCCATTAGTGAATTAAGAACTAGAAACTGATTAAAGTTTTTCTCTTCTAAATGTTACATAGTCCCCATTTCAATAGTTTGTTATTTGGAAAAGTAGCATATTTGGCACCAAATTACCCTGTAAACTTGCAAACTAGTGCCAAAAGTGTATTAAGCGAGGTAGCTGACTAGGAAAAATGTACATAAATAGGTTATTTTATTTGTGTAACCGGATCAAACTGATTAGATCTGGTATCTTGATGTAAATAAAACATAATCGTTGTAGATAAACCTGTAGTTTTTTGGCTATTGGTTCTAGTTGTTAAGATTCAGAGAGTAAAATTAAGTAGTTTAAACTTTACCCAGTACTTTGAATCTTGACTGTTGTGTGGCCATGTATAAACGTTAGCAAACGGAAATTATTTTAATTTGTAGAAGCTGTTAGTGTTAAGGATTAAAATTGTATCAAACCAAAAATTTGAAGCGGAATGCTTGAAAATTTAAGTGTTTTGAACACATGGGATGTTTTGTTAAAATCCAGTGATATCTACTTACTTAATGCATAATGTTTTAATAAATAAATACTCATAGACTTAGTAGAGTTGTAATAGATTTATTAGACACTTAGTCACAAGAAAATTATTTAAATCGTATCGGTGATTGGATAATGTACACATCACTTTATTTATTTGAAGGATAACATGTCGAAAGTAAGGTACTTATCTTAGCTGGCTATTAAAATAGTCTGTTTAAATTTATAAAATACGTGTATCCATTGAACATAATGTAGCAAATTTGTCAATTGACTTTGGTCAATTCTTTTTACACATTTTTTTTTTGTAATGATACCCACCGACAAAATTTGTGGGACAGTTGTCACAGACCAAGAAAAAGAAGAGTTCACTTTTATAACTGAAGCAGTGTTTCGTACATTGAAAACTCTAAATAGACATTTGAAGGATTTCATTTTAACTAAAATTTATTTAATGGTGAAAACAATGAAACCTAAATGACCATGCGATTCATAAAAAAAATATACATATAATCGTATATCAAAGTCATAGGAAATTCACGTTTATTAAAAGGTGCAACTTTCGGGGTAGGTAGTCAATAAGAGCGATTTACAACAGCTCGTCACCAAAATTCTGAACCTTAACGACTATTGCCCAAAGTTGTACCTTTCCATTTTCACAGTAACATTTTATCCGTGTGATAAATAAGTCTTTAGAATACATGAAGTCAAAGCGAAAAAAAAACAGATTCTTTTAGATTTCTACGATCAACGTATATTTCTAGATTTCAATTTGCCCCTCACAACACTACCTTTTCTTGGTCGGTTTTAATAAATATTTTACATAAAAATAGGTACCTATTCGCTTTATCGAACTGTGCAATTTATATAAGTAGAAAAATAGAATTTAAGATCTGCTAATAGTCGATAAATAAAATAATCTTCATAATAAAATAGTTGATAACAAAAGTTGTTTAGAACTTTTATAGGTAGCATCAAGACGTGGTTGTTTGACGTTAATTGCCATTTTTTTGTATTCTGTTATTTATTTTTCTAATTCTATTTGTTTTGTTTTCCTCTTCTCCTCATTTTGTAAGTAATATGCCAGTAATATTGGACTTGTAGTTTTAGGATAAACTTTTAATAAAAATATCATTGTAGGTACGTGGAGTTAATGTTTAATAATAAGTAATCTGTATTACCTATTCTTAGTAAATGTATAAGGGTTTAGACAGTGCCGTTAAATTATTTATTTTTATGTTGAATTCCTGTAAATATGCGATATTTTGATGTAGTGTTAGCAGTGGTTATTTAAATACGATACTTAAATCTTTCTTCGTAAGAATAAAATAGATCTCGGTCGGTTTTTACAATTATCTACCTATCTTAATTTGTTTTTCTATATTTCATTGTTTTTTGCCAGTGGTTTCTGTACTGCGGTCATTGAAATACAAAAAACAGTACTTAAATTGGAATTATCTAACCTTAAAAAGTCATCGAGAGGTATTTGGCAGTACAAAAAAATCTTAACTCTATCTTGAATCTTAAAAATTTTCTGCGATACAGTCGAAATAAAACTGCAAATCAACTTAAGTAACTACTTACTTAAATACATATAATTTACCCAGGTTTGAATTAAGGTACCAATACAAAAATATATCTCATAAATAATTTTATTAGAAGCACCATCTGAAAAAATTTTTTTTATTTTTATTTTAGAAGTGCAACATGGCGATATTATTGACCTCCTCTGATTTGAGAGTAGTTTTTCTGTTTGTACTTACTACAGTTTAAAATTAAAAATGTTGTTAATTTTGATATGTTTTTCTTCGATTGAGTTATAATTGTTATTTTTCTTGTAACTTTGAGAAACCAGCATGACTTAGCATTGGAATATTCAAATGTATAAGTAGGTAGCATTTAGGTTTTAATACCTAGTTATATACCAGGACACATTATTTAAAAATTGTGCCAAAACCCAAAAGTATATTATAAAGTAAACAAAATAATTCGTTTGTTTCATTCGTTTTCCCTGACTACAATATTACTCAACTAGGAAATGCAGACTTAAGGGCGCAGACCCACCGCGGCGCAGGATGTGCCCGGCCACGCGGCACATTTTAGCTGCGTGGATTCATTTGTTTGTCAACGTGGGTCTAAGTTTCCACTGCAGTACACGCCGTACACGAATTGAAACCCACAATTTTAGCTACGTGGCTTAGATCAAAATCTAATTTGAGCCTTAATGTCAAACTCACTGAGCAGATATTCACCGCAGCTAAAATGCGCCGCGTGCCAACCGTGTGCCGCATGCACAGCGTGCATTGCGTTGAGCTACGTGGGCGACATATTCGAGCCAGCCACGCGTGTATCGATGACGTCATTTCATGCGTAGCGTGGTCGTGGATCGCAGTGGACACAATCACATACATTTTCTTGCAAAGCGAAGATTAACCCACGTGCGTAGCCTCTCCGTGCGCCGCGGTGGGAAGCAGTTGTGCAGTGTAAGTAAACATTATAAAATATACTCGTATATTAAATTATTGAGCAACTACTAGTGATGTGAATCAGCCCACTAAACTGAAAAAGTTTCCTCAGGGAATGTAAGTCGAAATATGAAAAAAAAAATACTTGCGCGATCGTACAAAAAAAATACAGCCGATTTATATTTTATCGGATTTTTTTAGGTTCCTTGGGAAAAGTTGTTCAGTTTCATAATTAGAATTACCCGTATAGTTTGGATAGCTACTTTAGATAAATATATAAAAACCTTTATTTAGCCGACACAACAATCTAATATACTATTATGAAATCTAAAATTAAATAAATTAAAATAACATTTTAAAGACAGTATCTTCTCATTTAAAACAACAATGTGTTTGGACGAGTATAATGTGTGTTAGAGAGTGAATAGTCGTGTGTGTGTTTGTGTGTACGTGAGTGAGTGGTTTTGCGTGTAAGGTGTCAATGAAACGGCGCTGGGTCAGCAGTTGTTGTGATACCTTTCAAGACACAATACAATACAATACTCTTTATTGCACATAAAAAAAAAACATAAAACATAACATTAAACAAAAACAAATGTTCATAATGTAGTGTACAATCGCCGGATTGTACACTACATTATTGCTATAGAGCAGACACCCTATGGATAAAGATGGATTGCTATTATTTAATGACGAAGTACTCTTTACTTATTTTCTTTTATACCTACGTTTACAGAGATCAGGTCGACATTGACCATCAAGATAGGTAATTGTTGGATAGGAAAACGAACTACTTTTACCATATTTCTATTTTAAAAACCAACAATTAACAACTACACACATACTATATTATTAGCTACACATATATGGTGACTTTAAATTAGAGAAAATTTAGGATATGAATCAGTCCACTAAACTGAAAATTTTCCACCAAGAAAATTGAATAAGAAAAAAATATTTTTTGCCTTACAACTTAGGCGATAAGCCGATTGATGAGACATCGATTTTTTTTTGAGAATTTCATACTGGTTCCTTGGAGAAAGTTGTTCAGTTTCATGGAGAGAATCACCCTTTATAATTTTGCTAACTATATAAAGTCACCCCATATAATTAAGGGATATTTTAAATACTCTAGTAATAGGTACTCTGTTTAGTCAAGTACACCACATCCAGCAGAAGTAACATGCACAATGATACCTCCACTCTCATTAAGAGCTGATTGCCAAGGAAAACATAACCTTAAATGTAAGTATAGAAGTTTGCATTTCTTTTGTATTCGATTGATATTGAATTGCTAGGATGTATTTTTTTACCAGCCCATATACGTCCCCACCGAGGGGCGCGGGCCTCCCTTTGAAACACGAATGGGATTTAGGCCACAGTCCAGCACGCTAGCCTAATATAAGTTGTTGTACCGAGCACCTTTTGAAAACGTGCCGGTTTCATCACGATGTTTTCGTTCACCACTGAGCACGAAGTAATTAATGAAAAATTCACACATTAATCCGAAAAGACGAATTTAGTGGTACAGAACCACACCAGGATTTGAATCCGCAAACTTCCGACTACAAGTCTGGTTCATTACCAACTGGGCTATCGCCACTCTTAAAAGGCTATATGACCAAATTCAAACGCAAAAGAAATAAAACCTTCTGTTTTAACTTTTTTTTAATAGCCCATGTTCAGAGGCCAGCCCATCAGGTTACTCCATTTTAATTTCTTATCACAACAGGACAGAGTGCACGCGAATGGTAACCTGAGTTGCGGCCGTCCGTACGTTCGCACCAACCTCTCGTCTTACATGTAGGCATTTTTTTTGTTATGACTCAGAAGTCTAAAATAAGAGTGAAGTCTCATTTACATCTAAATAAAACTATGAAACTCGTCGCAATTACAAATAAAGTCATCAATAAAATAAGTAGATCAAAAATAAAGGCGACGCGACGTATTACAAACATCAAGAACAAATTTGTATAGTTTTATGTGCTGTCGTCTGTACAATAGCTAAAGAGACACATAACACTCACTAGTAACAATAACAACTACATATTTTTATGACACAAAAATATTTTTCATCTTTAATTTTTAAAATAATTACATACAAGGCTTTAGGTAAATCTCTTTCAACCTTTCAGGTGCTAAATCAGTCCATGAAACTGAACAACTTTCCCCAAGAAACATAGGCCAAAATACGAAAAAAATTTTGATCTCCCATTCAAAATGCGTTATATGCTAATGAAGTTTGAATGGGAACTCAAAATATTTTTTTTTCGTATTTTGACCTATTATTGGGGAAAGTGGTTGTTTCATGGACTGATTAACCATCCGAGAGGTTGAAAGAGATTTACCTAAGGCCCTGTATAATTATACATATTTTTTATAAGTAAAACTGCGAAAAAGCTAGTTGGAATGGAATGCTTGTGTTCAAATAAATATGGAATGCTAAACTGGTTACCAAATTAACTGAAGGACCACGTAATATTACAATCAATAAAGGGCGCAACTAAAAGTTAGATTTTCACAATTTATCCCCATCGTCTATTATTTTATTACTTGGTGTAGATTATTTATTTATTTTTTTACCAGCCCATATACGTCTCCACCAAGGGGCAAGGGCCTCCCTTCGAAACATGAAGGGGATTTAGGCCATAGTCCACCACGCTGGCCCAATGCGGGTTGGTGTAGATTATTACCATGGATTAAATGTAAGTACCTCAAAACGATCGAGAATCACCATACTAGAGATCGTAGCTACCAAATTTCTGATTACAACTAGATGGCGTTGCGTTTTGAGCTATATAAATATCCTACAACGCAACCATTGGAAAGTTTTAGAGCTAACAAAGTAAAGGCAAGCTTTTAGTTTTCAGTATTTTATCTAGATGGCGTTGAACGTCAAGAAAATTGTAAGAAAGTAGTTTTGAGCTATTTTAAATATCTTCATTACAACGGCACTACAGAAAATTATATGAAATTAGCGTAAAAAAGAACGGTAATAAAATAACATACGCGACATCCATCTTTGCATTCAGTAACTACGAAATGTTTTGTATAGTCATTGTATTAAGTACAAGATGTTATTGTTTTTTGTCATTGTTTGGTGAATATTACACTTTTGAGTGATCAGGTCATTCATTCTCTAATAAATTCAGAGGAAGAAAACGGAAGGCCTTCGCCCAGCATTAGGACTCAATGGGCTAGGAAAGCAAACTAGTAAAAATGTAGTACTAAAATCTAATCAGACATAACATGTATATTTTATAAAGTCATTTAATATTATTAAAATAGTGTCTTTTATTAACATTGATATTCGTATTTCACAGCAACAACAACATTGTACACTCAACCACATATTAAGCTTGACACTGATGACTTTGTATCACTTCTATTCCGTACGTTTAAAAGGATATTCGTACTTTAATCAAGCGTAAACTGCTTGTGAGTGTACCTATACCTAATAACTACTACATTGCAAAATATAGTTACATTGTGCAAAACTTAAAATCATTAAAGCTCATAATTCGTAATAGGCCTTATAATAAGAGTACATTGAGTTATATATTTGGAATTTCACAAAAGTAAAGCTATAGAACATAAATTATTAAACACTAAGGTCCAACATGTTCATTTTCGGTCCACATAATATACATACACTTTTCTATGGCACTGTTCCTTTAAAAATAGACCAAAATCCCCAATAAAAACACATAGTTCTTAAACAAAGCAGTTGAACCACAAAACAACTCTTTGTTCGGGCTCACTGAAAGTCAGAGTCGTAGCTTGTGTCACGACATTTGAAGCTAAGACCCATTTTTTCGCGAGTATCAAAAAAGTCACCTTTATTTTTAAAAATAATGCGTTTGCAATACTGGACATTGGCGAAATCTTCAAAAGAATCGCCATAATTGAAGAAATTTAATTGAATTAAAAATAAGTTTGTTCATTTGTTACATTATTGTCTTTATATTCTTTTAAAAGAATTTGTGGAGGTTAGAGTATTAGATTTTTTTTGTTTAATTTATCCCTTTCGGAAAAGGCAAAGGAAACTATGTCAATACAGCCATGTCTTCAGTGAAAAATCTTCTTTCTCTAACTTAACCTGAGCCATAAGCTCCTCATGTTTTCCGTAAAACCGGATAGCGTCTGTTTAACGCAAACTGGCTGCGAGAAGCACAACCGCTAGGATCTTTATCGGTACCAAACGGAGCAGAAACACTGTTATCACTTGAATTTTTTTTCACTAGACGAATTTTAGTCAATAATACACTATCACTATTATAAATTAAACAACTTTTTCATCCAGAAAACAAAAATTCAATTTACAAAGCAACCCGCCCACGCCGAGTTCCCGCCAAAGATCTTTTTTGCTGCAAAATAGTTTTTTGTCATAAAACCATAGAGGTACACCTTAACTAACCAAATAGTATACAACTACTTTCTTGACAAACCTATTTACTGGCCTCTGTATTATCATGTGTTGTAATACTAACGCACTAAGGTTCGTATTACAGAATGCGACTCAGAATCTGATCTAAAATTAAGTAGATAGTGAGAGAAAGAGACAATCAATACTTAAGTATAGATCACGACTTGAGCCGCTATCTAATACGAGCCTAAAACTGCCTATTTTTCATGTAAGTACATATCTTGCTACTTTTGTACTAATATTAGGAAAATAGATATCACTGTGGTCCAGCTTAACTCAATATTGTAACTAAAAAATGTTTCGATTACTTCCCAGCCTTTCCCGTTCAAGTATTCGCAGTGCAAGATGGACAAAGCTTGATTTTAATCAAATTCAAGCACGCGCCATGAAAAATGTGGCCACATTTAAAAACCCAAATACCACCATCTTTTATCAACACCTCATTTCGCAATGGCAACCCGCAGAGTAGACAATCGTAAGTACCATCATGGGATGTATGGCAAATTGAGGCCAAATTGTCAACTAAAGACTTTGCCGTTGTTCGTTTGATAGCAGATATTATTTTAACTTTCTTACTCGATTTTTCTTTCGGTGGTCTTAGGCCCCAGAAAGGCGATCTCGCAGCTATTTCTAAAGGTAACGCTGTGTTCTTAACCTCTCCATTGGGATTGTCTCGAAGCAGCTTTAACATCTATAAAGCAAAAAAAAATATTGGTTATACGTTAATCAGGGCCTAATAAAACTCCTTACTAAATACTGACATTTCTAAAACTGTCAATTTTTTTTTCGTATTTTGACCTATTATTAGGGGAAAGTTGTTCAGTTTCATGGACTGATTAACCACCCGAGAGGTTGAAAGAGATTTATCTAAAGCCCTGTATATCGAGATATGAAAAATAAAAGTTCGCATCTCCATACAACTTGTGCAATCAGGTGATTTGCTTTCGTATGGGGAGCCGTTTTTTTTATATGTTCCTTATGGAAAGCTGTTCAGTTTTATGAGGAGAATGAGCCCGTTAAGTTTTGTCAACTAGTTTAAAGCCACCTATATGTATGTAAAGATATCAAAATCTCTGTTATGAAGTGAAATAATTATTTAAAAAAAAAACAAGTAATAAGACGTTTGGCAATATTGTAAAAAAAAACTTACGTATTCCACTGCTTCGCCATGTGTATTATAAGCGATGTTGAGCGCATCGGTTAACTGGACTCTGATAGTAGGGTCATGTTTCTCATACATACACACAATCATACATATATGATGGAATTTAAGTGTCATATCCCAAGGGTTGATTAACGACGCGTGTTTGTTCATCAGTGTCATTGCGTTTTTGCCACCAACTGATTTAATCATCAGAATACCCAGTTTATCCCAACTTAACAAGTCTCGTACAGTCATGCGTTCAAACTCCTTGTTGCAATTTAAGCAAACATTTTTGTGTAGAGTTGCATACAGTTGTATAGCTTTATCCCAAATATCTATTGTAAACTGTGGCAGGAAAGAATTCAGTAAACTTATATCCACCATCTGCAGCAATACTTTCAGTAAATTCACCATATCTTCATTTCGGCGTAGGTACAATATATTCTTCCAAAGATGCGGCATTTTCTTACACATTTCGTAGCACTGATTCCGGTTAGGACTTGCCCATTGTTCCTCGATGAATGCGTCAATCAATTCAGAAAAATCTGGTGTTTTGTTCAGTTGAGCGTAAGGAACTGGAAAGCCGCATGGGCAGCCTGGATGGGAACGACTCAGAATTCTTTTGTTGACTACAATACAAGAATCAACAAAATATTTATACAGTACTTCGTCTCTGACTATTATTTTCAACATATCACCTTTTCGACTGCAAGAATTTAAATAACTAATAAAAATATTGCTCGGCGCGTATGACGACTCAATGAAAGCTTGAACAGATTTGCAGTATTTTTCTAATGACAACATGAGCTGATGGATCTGTCTAATATCACATGAGTAATCTTCAATTATAGTGATTAACTTTGACTCGTTCGTGTCTTTATCCACTTTATTTAATCTAAAATACTGATAGAGAGATTTACAAACTTTCTCTTCTTCTATACCGTTTCTGGCAACCTTTATGACTTTTTTATGACTAGATTCTTTTACATTGTAAACAATGTTGCCATTTTCTAAATCAGCTAATGTAACATCGGTTGTTTCTTCGCGCTGAATCTTCGGCAACAATAATTCTTGCTCAGGTTGTTTTTCTGGGCTCAAATGTTTCATCTTATCTTCAAAGTCCTCCCATTTTTCTTTCAAAATCTTCCTGCTAGAAATCATTTTATCTGTCACTGACAGGCTAAACTCTTTTATAGTTTGCAATGTCTCTGGGGAAAGGGTTCCAAAGTTAGTATCTCCAGTCGCTAAGTTTTCATTGTTTTGATCCAAACTTGATTGAGCATTGAATGTATTGTCTAAGACAAAAATGCCAGATTTATCTTTCGTAGCGTCCATAGTCTTCAAAGTTTCAAATTTCTTTAGAACGTCGTTGATTTTCTCTAATATTTCACTATTCGATATCTTTTCGTTTAATCCGACTAATATATGCAGTTTCGGAGAAAGGCTTTGACGGAGCAAATACTCGGAAAACAGCGCACACAGTTCAGCACATAGATTATACTTTTCATCTATATAGCATTTTATTAAAAACTTTTCAATTCTCATAAATTTTAAACTAACAAGAGAGCCGTTGGACAGCCATAAATATAAATTGTCATGATACATTCTGCTATCTACAATGTTATTGTAAGAATCAAACCATACAGAATTAGTTTCATCTCTTATATCCAAAAAATATAAAGCATCTTTCTTGAATGAGAATATGGCACCATTCATGTTGTAAATTTTGGAAAAGTTAACAGATTGGCCATCATTCTCATTACTCCAATCTCCAATGGTGAAATGTTCAGTATTATATTCATCTACTGATAAGGCTTTCATGGCTTTCTTTGCTAAAACTTGTTTAAACTGATGTGTTCTTTTCACTGTCCCATCTATAGTAGCTTCCCACAATCTAGAAGATGGTCTTGCACAATAAATAAGAACATTACCTAGTCCTTTACCAATGGCAAATTTCTCTTGTTCTTCAACAATATTATACTGTTTTGCTTCAGTAAAGTTTACAGTTTCTGTGTCAGCGTTATTGAGAGCTTTTTCTTTATTGACAAAGCAAGCTCCAAATTCACCATCTCTAAGTTTTTGGCCAATCTGCCGGTACTGTTCCTGAGATGTGTCACAAATATAGCAACGAGTTTGTGTAGAAACTAACAGCATACAATCTTTTACATCCAGTTGGCAGATTCGGGAATCCAAACTCATTATTGTTAGTGATGAACTCTGGAACATTGTTTTAGCCTGAAAAAGTACAATAATCATCATAGGCAGGTATATTGTATATATATATTAGGGTGTCCCTTATTTTTCAAAGTTTTAATTTTACAACGCATAGGCTATTATTTTATTCATTTGTACCTAAAACACCCCAAAACATTTTTTTGTATTATTCGGAATAGTGCAACCCGTGCCGACATGCGCGGGAACATATTCATACAAGTAGCATCCAAGGAGCGGCGCACGCCCGCTGTTATTGTCACTTAGTCTCGGCTCATCGGGTAATTAGCGCGCACTGTTTTATTTTTTGAAGATGTTAGTAAAACTAAGAAGCAATAAGAAAAGTATTTTCTTAATTGGTGAATTAAATCACCAAATAACGGGTGCCAAATTTCCGTCTAATCAGCAAGTTCTTGCCGTTCTGTTTTTCGACATACGCAAAGTTAAGTTGACTGTTAGTGTAAGTGCCAACCTTGTCATTCGGGAGTGCATTTCATTTCGGGAAAAGGCGAGAATACATACCAGAGATTACGTGCTTTTAGAGCAAAAACTAAAAAGAGAATTGTTACTCTTTGCCTGTCGCCATCATGTTTACGAACTGGTGCTCAAAAGTGTGTTTGAATCAAAGATCCCACAAGTCACTAGCAGTTCTAATATTCTGCTGTTCAAAAAATTTAGAGACAACTGGAAAAATATTAATCCTAGCGCCATCGAACCATGCACTGAGTTTGTCCAATAAGTAACATGTTTGTGAGGCAACTATTAACGAATTGGTGACGTTTTTTAACTACGAGCTGGCAAAATCGATTGTACGATATGATTATCGAGAACTCTTCGAGCTGTCTGGTTTTTTTCTGGGTGAAGACAATGAACACAAAATAAAAATCAGACCTCCTGACACAATGGATAGCAAGAGCAATTTATTATTTAAAAATATATTTGATGCAGTCACAGTTTAAAATGCGCGCTAAAGATAAACAACCTTTACAACATGTTTGTCTATTTGTTGTGGCAGTTTATGTTAAACCCTGGTTTGGATGCAGTTTGGCTCTAAAAGCGCAAAATCAAGATTTGTATTTTTGAAACACCTTAAAAGATGACAAATGAAGGAGGGTGAGGAGTGGAGGGGTTATGAAGGAGTTGACAAATTGTTTTCCGAAGCGGCTTTAAACAAGTTCAGTCAAGACTTGTTGTTCTTGTCAGAGGAAATAGCCATCCTATCAATTTTTGATGACAAAATTGATGAGCAGACCACACTCAATATTGTAGAAAACTTACAAAGAGAAAGTTTCGGTGATTCTAGAAAGAGATATGTTCCATCGAAGGAAGAGATGTGTGGCTCTTTATACGGTAGGTAGTAGTGTTTAACCCATGATTTAATTTAGGACTTATTCGTTTTATTTATACTAAAACTACTTTGTTACCTTATTTTAGTGAAATCTCTGAGATATTTCGTTTCTGTCAAGAACAAAGATGTTTTTTTATCGAATGAAACTTGACAGCATTTTCCTTCAAGAACGTGAATCTTTGTCAAAAGAAAATGCGGCGTTCGTGGAACCTAAACAAGAAGGTTTGAAGCTTAAAAGTAGTAAATGACACAGCTGGAAAGCTGTTAAATTTATTCAAGAATTCCACGGTTTGATTACTGCACATGAAAAAAAGCAGTTCTTATTACGCTGTGTACAAGAACATAGGAAAATGTATCCAGACTGTAAAAAAGAGACTGAAGAAAAAATATCCAAATTAATATACGTTTCATATATTTCTATATATAAAACAATGTATATTTTTTGAAAATACAATAACGGCACTATATAAGTTGTGTTTTCATCAACATTTCTGTAATGAAATGAATTTAAGTGATGATTAAAGGCTACAAATTAAGAGATACTTTATGCAGCTACTAGTTTTCCGCCCGGGACTTCGTTCCCGTAGGATTTTGAGAAAATTATGTAGCCTATGTGTTATTCCAGTGTGTCAGCTACTTCCATATAAAATTTTATCAAAATCGGTCCAGCCGTTCTCGAGTTATAAATTTTCGAACAAACCCGACTTTTTGTTTTATATGCTAAGATTTTATAAAACTTTGAGCTCCCGTCGGCACGGGTTTAAATAAACTTAGGAAGTCGAAATTTTGTATTCCGGCAACTAATAGACTAATAAACACAATAAGAGGATATGCGTTTCAATAATGAGAAAAAAAATTTTTTCGTCCATATAAGGGACACCCTAATATATATATATTTATGTCGTATGTATTTATATTGTGTTATTGTATTTCATATAGATATTTGAATGAGTTAGTGTAGTTATTTTTTTGGTTATTTAGAGTTGTTTTATCAAATATGCACTTTTGTCCCGCGTTTTTAAAACAATATTTCTTACTGCACCAGGCTGGCTGGAAGAGATCACTATTAGTGATAAGTCCGCCTTTGTAAACTTTTTTCTTTTATTTTGTATCCTATGTTATCTAAGTGCAATAAAGAATATATATATAAATAATTGGGGTATAATATTGAATGCTATCTTTGTGTTTCACTATGTGATGAATAAAGAGTTTATCTATCAATCTAAATAGACTTAACCAATTTTCTATTTAATATTCTTGCATATTTTATTTTATGCAGTTCGATAATCTGCAATTGTAAGTAAGAAGTAACAGGAAAACATGTTGAAAAAGTTTGTTGGTGAACAACTAAAAACTACTTATGTACTTTAGATAAAAAGTGTAACTTTAACTCTAATGAAGAGTTAAAATTACACTTTGCGCTAAGAGAGATAGAGAGAGTAAAGAAATAATTAAATCAACTTTAGGAAAGTGAAATGTTAAATGAATTAAGAAATTACAATGTAATATGAGGGCTCTACTTACAATAAAGCCAGGTAATTGGAAGACAGAGACTCGACCAACATCATCGCCACAAAACAGTATATTACCACTCCATATCATGGCTGTGACCTCGTTGCCTTGGTGTTCTTTCGAGGTGATACTAGAGGGACCTGCACTTAGTGATTGGGCACACTCGGTTACCATTATAATTCCTCGTCCGTTTGCAAAAGCTATGTGTTTCTCATTAGCCGATATTGACAGCCGAGTGATTGTGCCATCCTGAAATGTTTAAAGGTATCTTTTGTGAAAAATTGTTAATAAAAACGTAATTAATTTTGACAAGTAGTAAAAAAGAAAAATAGTACCCAGATGGGAAAACCCAATGAGGTAATTTTAAATTATTTTTCATGTTTTTTTAATATTATCTGCTTTAAAATTCATTAATTTATTCTAATTCACAATATAATTATTCTACCGAAAAATTTTGTGTACGAATTTTACATAATTCTAGTCATGTAAATACATAATCTCTAATTCTTATTCACTTCATTTTCTTATAAAAAAACAATGGTAACAGCGCAAAACATGAAAAACAGCAATGTAGATCACATTGTGACAGCGTCGCAACGCGAGGGGACCACGCACGGGGCGCGGATTCGCTATGCATTGCGTAGCACTAAAGTAGTTTCTTAAATATCGAAAACTCCTTAATATTACTTGTAGTCAATCATAATCATAGGTAGATTCCACCATTTAAGTATTTGCTAAGCTGTCCTTTACACCCTGTATAATATAATATGTTTAATAGTAAAATAATAATTAGAAATTTATTTTTTTACAAAAAAAAACATACTCGGGTATTAAGAAACTTGTATGTTACCTACCTTATTAGGAATAAGCTGAACAAATTCACAGGGTGTTCTATTGAAAATGTAGATACCTCCACTAGTAGCACCAAAGGCTATTAGAGATTTGGAGATATCGAAACATGTGTACTGAAACAGTAAACAAAAGTATAACTAAACTAGGATTCTATGTCTATGATGTCTATGTCTATTTGACAGTGTTATTAATTCTGCCTCTGTTTCCATGGTTCCTGGGTTCGACTCCCAGTCAGAGCAAATCCTTACTAAAATTATAAATGTGAAGGTTTGTATGTATTGATATTTGTTTTCTTTCATGCTCAAAAGGCTGGAACAATTTTGAAAAAATTTGGTATGGAGGTAGCTGACACCCTGGATTATCAGTATCACATAGGCTACATAATTTTCCCAATTCCCACTGGAACGAAATCCCAGGTGGAAATCTGGTATTTGTATAAAGAGCAGTTGTTTGTTCTCAGGTGTGGGTGTTTGAGTCCAACTTAGAGTGGGTCCAGGCTCCACTGGCAATTTGGGCAAGTGCCCAGGGCCCCACAATTACCGGGGCTCCTTCTCCCCAGAAGATAATTATAATTACAAACTAGAATATTTTTTGCTTATTAGCTTTTGCAAGCGTTATGAGCGAAGCGCTGAGGGTATGCTACTCTTGCCCTAAAGTTATTCTTTTCTATTTCACTAAAATATAACCTTCGCTGACTTAAAGAAGAATCATTAGTGTTCTATTACAATTTGCTCTTAAAGGCACAGGGCCCCATAAACCTATGTGCCCAGGCCCTCCTATAGGTAAAAGACGGCCCTGAGTGGGTCTTTGAGTGAACTGTATTTACTCAGTTCCATAATTGAAAACAAATCAAATTTCACATCTTTGAAATATTATCAAATTAAAAAAATTCTAAGACACTTAGAAAATGTTTAAATTATTTAAAACTACCGATAAAGGCATTCTAGCTAATGGAGGACAGTATTGTGGATCCCTACAGACAACAAAATTTAAAATTCTAAATGGTACTACTCACAATAGGCAACAAAGTATACAGTACTGCGTGAGGGGTGTATATGGTTTTACTTTATAGTGTCAAAAGACATGAACTAGCTAGCTAGGGGATAAGTAAAACTCTGGACTTAAACAGACACTATCATTTTTAGGATCGTGTTCATTAACTAGCCATTAAGTTATCACAAGCAAGCAACAAGTTAATGGTTGCCGTGCAGTATAAAAGTAATTTTCATTGCTAATATCTGCTCTGACCCTGGATTTTTTAAAATTGAGTTGTTTTTTTTCTTATTGTTATTCAATGTAACTTGCCCCAGTGACCCTTTATTTGTTAACATAAAAGTCAATGGTGATCAATAAAGCAAATTTTATCACTACTGAGCATGTCAGATGCAAATGGCCGAAATGTTTTGGAGAAGTTATTGATTTTGTACTCACATTTTAGTAAATCGTACAGGAAAGTACAAAATGCGTCAAAATATGATTAAACAAATATTTCACACGTACGTACCAAGTTAAGAGTATTGAAATTAATTCGGCCAACATCTGAAAGCTCAAATAATTGCTCTGATATTTATTAATTGCCCAATTATTACAAATTAGTGAAATTAAAAGAAAAATACTAACCTTCACTCGTTGAACATTTTTAATCGGATAATTGATCGCTTCTGTGATGTCAGGAAGTTCCTGCAAGATGTACGGAGGCAGGTCGTTGGACGACATATTTTAATTTACCATTTTCCACTTTATTGAATAGAATAATTTCTCAAAAAAGCAAGAAAACACTCGATACTAGACGAGCGCCACTGTTTATTGTTTAACGATGACATTGACAGATGGAGTGATACCATACTAAGTGAAATAAATTTAAACAAAGCTTGTCGGTTAACAAATACTAATGGCGAAATCTGAAAGATTGTCATAAAAAAAATTGAATCAATACGTGTACTTAGTACTGAGTACTTACAAAAGCATCTCATATTTCCCAGTTAAACTATGAAATTTTCATTTTTACAAACTTTTATTTCTTTGTAAAATGGGCCATGTTTTCATTACCAGTACATGGTTCTTAAGTTATTATTAACATATAGTTCCAGTTACAATTTTTCAGGAACGATAGAAGTTGATTACATTAGAGGAGGCCATTTCCCAGCAGTAGGATTAGAGAATTTAAAAAGATAAATTCTTTTATTATACTACATGGAATTAAAAAAGTTAGCTAGTCTCGCCTAGACTTGGGTGATAAATAACGTCACAGTGAAAAAATCACCGTGATCAGCTTACCAAAGATATTACAGTGACTTGGTTCGGAATATCAACGTTTCAAAGTGACGTCGTTCCATCCGCTGCGTGAGCGTGACAGCGACACAGCGCGCGCGGGTGTATGGAACGGCTAGGGGCGCGCGCGCGGGTGGAATGGTCCGAAATGTCGGTGACTGATAACGGCGAGGTGCAGTCAGGTAGTTATTGTTCCTTGGCCTTGGATGTGAGTGACATGGTTTATTGTATTCGGTAATCAGGTAAAAAAATTGTGAAAGTAAGTTGTTAGTTTTTTAAGTTTTTTTTGTTTCTAATAAGCAAACAAGCAGTTTGGACGCTATTTGTTTGTATATCGGTTATATATTACTTAATTTTATATTTTATTTTAGACTATGTTATTCAGTATTAAAATATCGGTTTTATATTAATAGCGTATACATTGGAATGGGCACCATTGCCATTGTAACAGTCCTAAGCCTGTATAAAGTGTGAAGGTTGTTTTTGTTCCACTCAATCAAACAACAATTTTTTTTTTCACATCCGAAAAAAGTTACAAAGTTAATAACAAAAAAAATACTCTAGTCACTCGATCTCTGCCCACACCTATAGCGTAACTTATACCAAAGAAAAGATAATACGTATATCCCTCACCATAGCCTGTCTGTAACGAGTCAACGATTGAGTCGCTCCTATCGAGCAAAGTAACGTATGTGAAAAAAGTCACGGTGATTTTTCACTGTGATTTCTGAGTAACCGGAACAATAGTCACAACGATACAAGTCACTGTTTTTCCCAAGTCTAGTCTCGCCAAAATTGGCTATCTTGGCAACACTAGCACATACTGCTGTCAATGTTATTTTTTTAATGATCAAAGCATTGGTACTTAGGTTATTAGCTTATAACATCTAGGATTTTTTGTTTCTTTGCTCCTCTTACTTTCCGTATGAAAAAATTTATTTTAATATTTATTTTAGGGTATGTACGAAGAACTTCAACAGCGATGAAAAAACATACTGTCCGTCCGTCCACACCAGGTCCCAGTCAAAGTAAAACATAGTTACTTAACTTAGGAAAATAAGTTTTTTTAAGAGGGAATTCCCGTCTGAATAATCCACCCGTATTTAGACGGGATGCAGATGGTGGGTTTCCTGTATACAGCCCCAGGTCTATGATTTTTTCGAACCGGGGCAAAAACTTTATAGTGTCGCCCCCTCCCTTCAGTGTTTGAGAACTGTTAAAACCGACGAATGAGTAGCATTTTTGTGACCATTTGTGAAAATAATAATCCTTTAATTAAACTTTTTATTACTATTTTAAATTTTAACCTTTTTTTACTTTTTATTAGCTAATAACTTGCATTTGTGACATGAAACAGAAACACAGAAAAAAAGGGGTCAAAAACTAACTAGGCGTATGGAAACAAAAAAGTTTGTTTTTCAACCATATTATATTAAGATTCGATTACTTGATAAAAACTTATGAGATTGTAGAAAAAGAGCCTTCACTTGTTCGATATTACGAATTCTTGTCTCAAGGATTTGGCGCCCCCATGAAACTGCCACCCGGGGCAAGTGCCACGGTTGCCCCCCTTTAGATCCGGGGCTGCCTGAGTGAATACTGTCCCTAAGTACCTACCTAACCAACTAAGTACAAAATAGCGCAGAGCTTCCGGTTATCACTATTTATCACATAGCGAGCCTTTGTCCTTAGGTTATCAACTACCTACTTATTTGCAACTTTATTGCAATTTTGTTAAGGCTCCGATACACACTTAGTTCGACCACTAAATAAATAAAACAAATTTCTAAGTAGGTAGGTAGGTTTATGTTTTTTGGGCTGGCTATTTACATGGTAGTAAGCCATACTTGTAGCTGGAGGCCGGAAGGTTGCGGGTTCAAATCCTGGTGCGGGCCAGTTCCACTAAATTCATTTTTTCGGATTGGTGTACAGAATTTTCAAATCCATTATCACTTGCTCAGCGGTGAAGGAAAACATCGAGATAAGGTAAATCCGCAAATCTAAGAAAATTCGTTTCCGAAACGAGCGCGGTCCACTAACTTTTTTTTATTATTTTATTATAAGATGGGTTAACTCTTGACTTCAATCTTGACCATAGAGGTCAAAAAAGAGTTCGACGATGGAGCGAGTTAACCCAGAAAATGCCTATAAAGGCACTGGTACTCCCACGCACCGATGGAACACAGCAAGCTGTTTGGCTTCGGACTTCGGTAGGAGGGTGGTCGCGAACCAGACGGCCCTTTACAGAGCCTACCACACCACATGAGACCATAGGACGACACCTCAGATTCAGAAAAAAATTAAGTGTCGTTGCCTGGGATGGATTACTAGGAGGCAGGTCTCATTTGTGTTTCCTTAGTCGCCTCTTATGACACCCACGGAAAGAGATGGTGTGGTGTTATTCTCTACCGATCACCACACGCCAGAAACTTCTATTGGGCCAGGCAACGTGATGGACTCTGGCCTAAATCCCCTTCACGTTTCGAAGGAGGCGGCTCGGTGGGGACGTATAAGGGCTGGTAAGAAGAAGAAGTAAACGTACTTAACATTTTGTAACGGTAAAGGAACATCGCGTAACAGGGAATTTCCGCTTCAACTACCCATCTAAAAGATCATAAACAAAATAATTCGAACGGCGCGGCACGGCACTGCAAAGGAGTTTGCTAAATTGAAGTAGGTAGGCGACTGCCCCAGCCATGTATAGACATCGTAGGTAACTATTGGGCCTTTTTATAATTCGAAAACGGCACGGCAAAATTGTATTACCATATTGCCTCCTACGCTACGTAATAGTAATACTAGAAGCTGAGAACATAAGGGGCAATGGTAATTCAAATTTGGAAGCGCCGTGCCGTGCCGTTCGTATTATAAAAAGGCCCATTAATAGCTAAGTATTTATTAATAATTTTAAAGAAAAAACTTTCAGGAACTTTTGATTGTTGTACAATTCTGAAAAGAAATTCGTAATAATTACTGAATTAATAACTTAATATCTCGTATTATTATGAAAAGTGTATACGAAAATTAAGGAATCAGCCCAAGAAACAGAACAACTTTCTCCACGGATAATTTTTTACATACACACATACGCATGTAATCCCTAACGGGGTAGGCAGAGCAAATTCAAACTCAAAAATGTTTATTTCATAGAACAGACAAAGTGCTGCTTGAACACGTCATAAAAATACATTAGCAAAATCAATATAAATCATTGAGCAAAATAGTATACAATGCTGGGGCAGTGATTTAACCAACTCCATTGTATTATATTACCATTACCCCCTATGTTCGTAGCTTCTAGGATCACTGCGGCGGTCGATGGTAATACAATTTTACCGTGGCGATTTGGAATTAAAAAAGGCAAATTCGCACTTAGGTTAGTTAGGTTTTAGGTCTTATAATGTTAATTTAGATTCACGGCCGGTTTGGTCGAGTGGTAGTGACGCTGCCTCTTGATCGGCGGGTCCTGGGTTCGATCCCCAGTCGGGGCAAACATTTGTGTGAAAAGCAGATGTTTGTTCTCGGGTCATGGGTGTTTGTGTTTGTCTTTATGTGTGTTCCGAGGGACCCACGACACAAGGGAAAACCTTAGTGTGGGCCTTTGAGTGTGTAGCGTTTGTTTGTTTGTTTGTTTATTCTATGTTAGTTTCTCTTGTTGCTCTGTCTTAATTCCGGAAACTCAATTAGAAATTGAGTATTATTTGTCTGTGGTCTTACCAAACCTCGATAGTGATTTGAACACGAGTGAAAATTCGTAAGTATATGTGGAGCCTTAACTAACGAATCTCCCAACACTATCTAATTTACTAACTCGATTCATTGAATCCATCCATACAGATATTAACTTTGTTATTATCAAAACAGTTGAGTAGGTACTTAATTACATTATATACTAACAGCTTATTAAATAGATTGAGCCTGTCTGTTGGTTACTTTATATAAAATTCATAATATCATAACACAAAAGTTAGCAAATCACATGGGCACACAGAAATCTTATTAACCCTCTACGCTACGAGACTCTATGTAATTCAAGTAATTTTAAAAATAATTTTAAAAAAGGAGGAGGTTCTGTATTCGACTGAGTTTCTTTTTTTTAATGTATGTTCACCGATTTCTCCACCATTGGAGGACCAATTTTCAAAATCCTATTTTTTTTAGTAACTCCAGATTTGGCACCAAATTAGGATCTGAAGATGGAATCCCAGGGAAATCGAGGGCAACCCTCAAATTTAAAAGGCACTTACAAAGTTTCTCACATGTACACAAAAAAATTAAACCTACTTCTAAACCCTTCGTTCATATTCGTAACCAGACTTTGGTAACCAGCTACGAAAGAAGAATTTTCTAGAGCGGAAAATATACATTGTTTTAATAAATCGATTTTTTGAAGCCAGTTTAATTTTTTTTAAGTTTCTCAAAATGCATATTTGGACGTGCACACTTTTGAATATTTTTACCAACTACTTCACAGAACGCAAGCAATGTCAGAGAACAAAGGCTAGTGGACTATAATTCTAAAGGCTGATAAAGTTAGTCATTACTCTCTGTTGCATTGGAGACACGTTTACTCATTTTCAACATGCATTTAAAAATATTTTTATTGCTGTTTTACTTAGCTAAAACTTCGGCCAAAAGTTTTACTTTAGTTTTGGATACAACAAGAACAATGCAAGAAGAATTAAACACTGTAAAACATAACTTTAGAACAATGATTTCTGGTTCTTATCTAGCGGATATGAGTAATTTCATATTGGTGCCCGTTAAGGACCCAGGTAAGCTTTATTTCGTTACTAGCTTTTGCCCTCGACTTCGTCCGCTTGGAATAAGTAGTTTTATTTTATTACTAGCTTTCCGCTCGTATTCCGCGCGCGTAGACTACAGGTTATATCGTGCCCAGCTGTGGGATAAAATGTAGCTCATGTCCTTACCCAATCTCTAATCTATCTCTGTACCAACTTTCATCAAAATCGGTCCAGTAGCCTAGGCGTGAAAGCGTAACAGACAGACAGACAGAGTTACTTTCGTATTTATAACAATAGTAGAGATGATACTTATTAATCCCCTATTTCATCCACATACACAGGTCCAGGTCCACGCAGGACGAAATTTAAAAAATGCTGTAATTGATATTTATTTATTTCTTATATTATTAAGTGCCTAAATGCAAAGTTACATGGTTTTCTCATCGTAATGAAAAACTTCCATAAAAAAAATTCATATCCTATTTCACCCCCTTAAACCTTTTTTTATGTGACAAAAGGTAACCTAATATGTCTTTTCCCAACCTAACATGACGTAATTAGTAGATTACCCCACAAGTGAAAAAAAGGTGAATTCTTTTCGAGGGATACAAGAGCCGAGATGAATTTTTTTTTCACGTGTTAGGTACTCTACTTTTTACCATTGACTACGAGAAAAAGAAAATAATAACTCTGTGACAGTAAATTATCAACAATAGCTGCTGCTTTAACGCGAAATGACTCTGGAACGAGAGGTTTATTTTCATCACTGGATATCGAACTCAGTTTATGATTTTGAGACAAAACAGAAACTTTTAACTGCATGAAAATTGCTCAGAAAATTGGCTGAATTCCTTATCCTAAATTTAAAATTTGTAACCGAGACATATTCCATACATACAGTTATTACATACATCCAAGTTTTAGTACGTTTTTATGGCGAGAGTATGCAACCTCCTTGCTCATTTTCTTTTGTTTTCTTACTAAAATCCGTATATTCGCGCATGTTCCAAATTCAAAATGTTTTATTCACTCAGTGAAATAACCAGTGTTTTATTCACTGTTTTTGAAGAATAACGGACCCTTTTTTGAGGGGCAATGGTTTTTTTTTTAATCAGAGTACTTAAGTATAGTGTTTAATGTTTTAGCATCCCACAATTTTTGTATTTTTTTTGTTATATAAAGGTGTAGAATCACCCTTCATTTCTGACTCACCTGAAGGCTTACTGCAGTCATTAAATAAGGTCAACGCAAGTGGAGGTCATGACTGTCCAGAAAACACTTTGACTGGTATCCAAAAAGCGTTGGAAGTCAGTAGTGAAGAGTCTTATATCTTCGTTTTCACCGACGCCTACGCAAATGATGAGGGCCAACTCGCAGACATTCAAGATTTGTGTCATACTTCTCGAAGTCAGGTACATATGTATTGTAGTGTAGTTTATACTTTGTGTCGTTGCTTCTTGATGGAACTCCTTACTATTGCCATTGAAAGACATGATTATTACACTGGTTCCACTTATTCCTTTAATATTTTTATGCGACCGGTTTCGATTACTTCATCTTCAGGCTTAGTTTAAAGTTTAAACTTGTCTTAGTTTAAACCAGTATTTTTTAATCTTTTTGAATTCGCGACCCCTTTGGATCATATAAAGTTCTGGCGAGCCCATAAGGTCCCTAAGACCCTTTTAGGCTAAATCTATGTACTACTTCGGAGATTTTAAAACACATAATAAAAGAGTTTGCCGCGGAGTAGACGCAAAAGGCGACGGGAGGCATCATTATACACATACAGGCACAGCCTTTTCAATGAAATTGTCTTAGTTTAGTGTAAGATTTACAAATTTTTGTATTTTTCTTTTACCTGCGACCCCCTGAGTAAGGCTTCACGACCCCCTGGGGGTCGCGACCCACAGTTTGAAAAACACTGATTTAAACTAAAATCACTGGCGTAGCTACCGGAGGGCTAGACGGGGCGGCGCCCCGGGGCCCCCAAGCTCAGGGGCCCTCTTGGACTCTGACTTACAAACTATAAATTGAACTGGTGAAAATTTCTTCCACATTCTGAATATAAATAAACCAGATTCCAGGAACATGACTTTAATAATGGCAACTTATTTCGAATCTGGAGTACCTACGACGAACTAGATTACGGAACACGGATCATACGGAACAAACGGTTTTATATAGTTAAGTTGGGGCCCTAGTTTAATTTTTGCCCCAGGGCCTTTGGTTATCTTGCTACGCCACTGACTAAAATACTTATATAAGTGGAACTAATGTAAAAAATATTTCTTCTATTGGTAATGTATGGTTGCCTTCCTATAATCTCTGAAGCAACACATTATTTATGTTTACTCCATAAAATATGTACGGTCTATGGAGGCTAGGTATTTAAAGAAAACGTGCGAATTTGGTGTGTGCTGCAGTTCTAGTAGACACTTTGAATGATCTACCTACGTAATGATGCTACTGCCACACAAAACTTGTACTTAATAGAAACAGAAATATGCGTTTAGTCGACATTTTGTACTTCGATTTATAAACGATGCGATTTTTTAAATGTCAACTTCTGTCGAATGTCTGTCATTCGAGTCCGAACTTCGTGATTTTGTATTGACAGTAATGAGCATTAAGCATCTATCTATTCTGTAACTCTGCGACCGACATGTAAAACGTAATTTCTGTTTAGACATACAAACGCTCCAAAGACTTACAGAACTGATTACTCGTACCTACCACTATTGATTGTAATGCCAGAGCTTCGTCCATTGATTAGCACTTTAGTAGGGTGCACTGTGACTAGGTGAGATTAGCAAGTTTCTATATTTGTTTCCCTGGTGTACTCTTTTGACTTTTCTTGTGTGCTGTATTTCATTATTTGAAGAATTATGAAATACAGCACCCTTTATAGCTCCGTTTGAAGCTATAAAGGGGGTATAGGCTATAGTCCTCGGCCAATCGCCCAAAACTCTTTCGATCGTTTTGGTTTCATCAGGATGACAATTAATGGGAAACCCGAACATAAATCCAAAAAGACGAATAAAGTGGCACTATACCTTTCATTTATACGAGTAGTTTTAGAATGACAAATACCGAATTGCAGAAACGTTCTTTATGGTTAATTTAAATATCTTACAATCACTTTCCGTATTGTTGACGTAAACAAATGACGGCATTAGATTTAAAGAAGCTTTAACTATAATGAACGTTTTTGCAACTGAGCGTAAGGCTATCACATCTCTGCTGTGTCTTCAAGTGTCTTGTATTATTGTAAAGCTGGGAAAAACATTCTTACCATCTAGCAGCCACAGATTTTGTTGTCCTATTTTTTTGTGTATACTGTATTATTTGTATTACATAAAAACATACGCCCCTACCCGAAATATAATCATTATTAAATATTACTGTTGCAGGTTGTCATATTCCTGAGTGGTTGGTGTAAAATAAAAGCTGAACACAGTAACGTAGATGTTTATTACGATGTTGCTAAATCTTGCTCCGGCACAGTTTTCCGCTTAGATCCTAACGACTTAGGACAGGTTGGTTATTTTGTTTTTATTGCTGCTCCGGATATAAATCTTTTCTAGAATCATAATAGATGCCATATTCACCAATATTTACAAAAAAAATAGTGATCTAATATTGGGGTCATGGTTCAAGTTTCATTCGGGCCGAACATTTGTCTTTTCCTGAAATAAATAAATCCTCCAATATTATTATGGTATCACTTTAAAATTTGTCAGCGAAACCTTAGAACGGGAGTCTGCATTTAAATCTGAACAACATTCCCGAAGCAACGTAAATTATTTTAAATTAGGAAGCAAAACTACTAGAGAGGGGCTGATTCTACCCATCAGACTAAACAACTTTTTCTGAGGAACTCTTATGAAAGAAATAAAAAAATATTCGACTTCCCTTAAAATGTGTGTCACGTCAATTACATGAAACTTTAATTCTGAAAGATGTCAAACCATGCAATAGAGTTGCGACCATTTAATTTTGGTTTTTCTTTTATTGTTTTTTTAAAACAATTTGCATAAGTTAATTACAAGAAGTGAACACATTTCTTGTTTATAGTTCGATCTTTGAATGGTCACCACTGTCATTTAACCGCTATTGAATCATCTCAATGGTGTAAAAAAAAGGTTGTTAACTAGTTTCGTAAAGTCAACCTTTGCTCTTGTGTCTGTGTAGTTACTTGGAGCTAAGTGTATTTTTTTTTCAGGCATTCAAATTCATTAAAAAGTTGATAGAGACCCAATGGAGTGATATCACACAGCACTCATTGCAATATCCGGATATTTTCAATGTAAGTTGTCTACTTAGATACTTAAGCTTAAGGCTTACAATATTACACATTGCGTAGTATATATAAGCTTATATTGACCAAAAACCTATGAAAAACAGTATTTGCGCATGTTATACGCAGTTTATTAGGACCGTTTTTTAAGCTTATTTTAAACATAGGTACTATGTTATTTTATTTTATTTATTTCTCAAAAGCATTTTAACAACAATGATACAATCTTAAAATATGACACCGAAACCCTGTCGGGCTTAATATGTGTCGCGAATGACATTGTACTACATGATTATTTTATATATCTGTTATAGGCAATGTGTATAATGCAGGTATTCTATACAATACCTAGGAAATGTATAGAATGCCGGGGTCGTTCAGGCAATGTATGAAATGATGTTCAATGTTTGAACTATTTTACACTTTACCTAGGAAATGTATAGAATACCTAGTCATTGTACAGAATGCCGGTTGGAGCATAGGTAATGTATGTAATCGATTTTTCTTCTTTTTACCGCCTCCGTGGCGTAGTGGTTAAGCCACTCGCTTGACACCAGGAGGTCGCGGGTCCGAATCCCGGCGGGGTCTAACTTTGTTAGACTCGGTTTGGTTGGCGGTAGGGTATTTTCTTAGCCCGCCTGGCTAGCGACCACCATCTTATCTAAGTCTTGCCGTCAAACATCAACGTTGACAGCATTGATGTGTTCTGTGTGAAGATAAGATAGCCAGCCCCCCATTGCGTTGTTAAGTCTCGGTTAGTCCGCTTCCATCTTCGGCATCATCATCACTTACGATCAGGTGAGATGATGCCAAGGGCTAACCAATAGTGATTAAAAAAATGATTTAGTTAGATAGGTACTGATCTTTTGAGAGCTAATCCTAATTTCAACTTCCACCAGCAGACTGCGCTGATAAGACATGTGTTCTATTGGTTGGTATGCCTAAGTACCTACGAGTATTTGCGTAGCGAGCGTTTCTCACATAGCAGTTCCCTTCGGATAAACATTTACATTTACAACGTACTAAAAACGTAGTACGCAATTCTAAGTAAAACCTTTCTTTCATTAGTAAGTACCGCTGATCTGTAGCGGAGCCATTTTCCATTAAATAATCAAATCACACACACAATCAATGATCACACTCAATAATTCAGTTTAGAACCAATGCGTAAACTAATAAAATACGTCTGCATAGAACAAAGGAGTGCTGCGTACTAACACAATGAACGTGTTTAGTCCCGCCCGCACGCCGCGCACCCGTCTCCTTCCCGTGGTCGTTCATTATACACATTGCCTGATGCGCTTCGGGCATTTTATACAATACCTAGGCAATGTATGAAATGAATCGTATTATACACATTGCCTGAACGTTTTAGGCAATGTATATAATGCCTAGGTATTCTATACAATGCCGGATTATACACATTGCCTATAACATATCTACATTATTCTAGGTATATACTTAAATTTTATACAACATAAGGTAAAGTACACCCAAGGGCAGATTGATGTGTTTATATTTGACATGTTAAATCGCCTGTGTGTGTTAATCGCATGTTAAACCGCCAATCCTGGCTGCCTTGTTTCTTATCACGTAGGTATAGTTAAGTGTGTGGCGAATTTGACTAACCCTTGGTGTCCGAGTTTTCAAACCGCCGAATGTCCTCAGACTTGGTTTAACGACTGTAGACAATCGACAAAACAAAGTCAGCACCGCGCGCCGGCTTAATGTGCCCCCGAAACATAGATACGCTTGCGTTAAATTGCCACCATTTTCACCCATCAGGTTTCCTGCCCCTGCGTACGTTGTTTAATAAGTCACGCACCAGCTTACGCGCCGTGCGATACAAATCCAGTATCTAATGTGATACTTTTTGGTGTGACGGGTAGCTCACTAACAGTTTCAGATCACCGAAGGCCACTGGGCTACGAGCGATACGAGCGCCGAGCAGATCAATTCTATCACAAAACTGAAACTTCGCACTTGTGCGGTTGTCTTTTTTATGTGACGTTGATCTCTTTTTAAAGGTTCTGAATAACGTCGTTTAGCCATTTATTACATACAAAATCAGGTTTTTCCGAGCCGTAAAGAAAAAACAAAAGAAAAAAGTACATACGTTGCGCTGTGGTGCAAGAGCAGGTTTTTATAGTGAATGCCTGCTGGCTGTTATCGGTTTTATAGTACAGTCGTTAAATTAATTCAGAGACCGTTTAGCTATTGAAAATCTCTGACATCAGGGTTAGTCAAGTTTGACACATATGTACTTAGACTCGTGTTCACCAAAAATATAACCAACGGCTAAACCGCGGTTAGAAGCTAATCAGACAAAATGTCAAAAAAAATGTATGAAAATGATATTGTCAAATCTCTGGTTAGCTGCTAATCGTTGGTTAAATTTTTGGTGAATACTGGCCTTAATCATAGTTACAGGATAATCAAGGTACTTAGTTAAATACATATTTACAGGTTACAGTAGATTTACCTACAACTGAAATGATGTTAGCCTTTTACGGAAATACTCCAACATCAGTAGAAATAGTTGACAAAAATGAAAAAACTCCTGCAATGGAAAACGTTATAGATACTAGGTATTGTTGGGTAAGTAACACTTTTAAAGAAGTAAAATGAAGTTTAAACACACTCTTTGTAGCACTATCGAGTTAAGGCGCAGACCTTTGAGTCTTCCAACTCAAGTAGCTGTGCCCCAACAATATTTGTGCAAAAATTCTGCTTACAGTTTCTTTTTTATGACGCACGTAAAGGAAAATAGCTGAGGGGGAATTTTAAAAATCGTCCACTTTGGGACAAGTCTTTAAAATTGGTCTTAAGGTTTTAGGAAACCACCGAAAGCGGCGCACAAGTCGCTTGCGGTGGTTTCCTGTTATCCTTGCTACAGATAGGAATGGTTTACCCACATTAATGAAATTTTGTCACAGAGCCATCTATCATTTTTTCGACCGACTAAAACAATCGCCAATAAACGCTGTCAGTATTTATTAGAACGAATTTCGTGAGATATTGGATTTATAGTAAACAGGCCACCAGAGGTCACGCACGAGTTGCTTGCGGTGGTTTCCTTAAACCTTAAGACTATACCCAATTTCAAAGACTTGGCACAAGGTGCAAGATTTTCATGATTTTTGACTAATTTCTTATCACCATTTAAGTACTTAAATGGTGGAATCTCCCCATTACTATGATCAGCTTCAAGTAATTATTTTTTCCCGGAAACTTCAAGTTAAGGAGTTTTCGCTGTTTACCTACTTTGTCGCTACGCAATGTACCGTGAAAACGCGCCCCGCGCACGCACGATATCCCCGTACCGCATCGCCGTCAATTTACGATGTAGGAACATTGCTGGTTATCGTGTTTTACGCTAATACCACCGTTTTTTATTTGAAAATGGAGTGTATTAATAGTATAAGTAATTGAATTTTAAAATAGGAAATATTAAAAAACATGAAAATTCAACTAGAAAATCATTATGAATATGATATTGTATTTATTTATTTATATTTTCTTGCTTACTCCTTGTGTTTTCTTGCTTGTACTACATAGTTTTCGTTTAAGGAAAATTTCAAGGCTTATCTAAGTAGTTTTTTTTACCTGAAAAATTATATTTTTGATTTTTATTATATTGAATTAATAATTAATATTTTAATATTATGACATTTCCATTAATTTTGGTCTATTACTTGAAAAAATAATTACTTGAAGCTGATCATAGTAATGGGTAGATTCCACCATTTAAGTATTTGCTAAGCTGTCTCTTACACACTGTATTATAAAATAGTACAAGGATAAAAATGATGTAATGATGCACTGATGAGTGATGTAATGATGTACTTAAGCTTCCCTATTTCAGGTTGTTTATCTAAAAGAACTCAGAAAGACCTACTTTCGAATCAGAATGAGAAATTATCATTATCACCTAACATCCATTACAATGTACAAGAGATATGATGATTTCCAATACGGTTTTTCGACACGCTTGCCGAAAAGTTTGAAAGAAACTGCTATAAGGCCCATACCTGGTAAAAACCGTCATTCATATTTTATACTAGCTTTCCGCCCGGGACTTCGTTCCCGTGAGATTTCGGGAATGATTTATACACAGAAACTTCCTCCTAAATCGCTGCATCCATTGTTGAAATCCATATGAAAATCCGTTCAGTGTTTTTTGAGTTTATCGCGCTCAGACAGACAGAAAGACAAACAGACGCGGCGGGGGACTGTTTTATAACATAGTATGATTATATGATGATGATTATTATTTTACATGGAAAGGAGGAGTTTTGCGAGGGTTTTCCTGTACAGTGGGCGAAAGGCTAACAACCTATCACTACTATACTCATATTGCATCGAATAACCCTCAAAATGAATGTTAAATGTGGCGTCAAGTGGTTCTAGAACCACATGTCTTTCTGCCTACACCGAAAGGAACTATAGGCTTGAGTAAATAGATACATAGGATAAGGTTCTTGTTACCTTTGGAACGATTTTTTTTTTCGGAATTATTTTTCACTAAGGAATTCTTTTTACTTTGCCTGAAGATTGCGGGTTCAATTCCCGACCAAAATTAGGTGACTTCACCAAAATAAGAGTGAAGTCTCATTGCGTATGCTAGGGCAGCAGAACTCCTCAATGATAAATATTACACAGGAGGACATAAGATATTTGTCAGAATGGAAGCCGGTGGTTTATAATTCTTTAAATAGCAAAATCCTTTATTTACTTTTTACTTTAATTATGAATCTTCTGCGTAAAGCTTAATAGTTGTTTTTTTTTTCAGGTTCGACGAATTACATAATGATTGTTTTACCAGAAATGTCAAACATGAAAGTAAATTCAATAAGTTTACTGAAAACCAACGAAAAGAAACCAATAAATCTAACAATTTATGAAAACGTTGGAAAGGTTTACGTTACAAGTGAATTTTTTGAAGCAAGTACAACGTTTAGAATTACGGTAAAAATACTGAAACGTAATTATTTTCAAATTAACGTATCTCAAACAGTGAACAAATTGGATGTGGCACTCTACAATACCTCCATTTTGTGTTTTATACATGGTTGCCCAGCAAGATACGTCAAAAAGAAAAAAGTGGATGCCCCGTACCAGTTTCCTCTTCACGATTTCTTGTGCACAATTTCAATTTTTTAAAATTTTTATTAATTAAATTTTCTTAAGTAATTGGAACATGAGATTATTGTTGTACTCATGTTCCATCTAATAACCCTCAGAATGCAATTCAAACGTGGCCTGCCCCGATAGGCATTTATGGCGTGACTGTATGTTTGTAATTTTCCAATTATAATCTAGTCGAATTATTGCTCGATAAAGGTTGAGCAGGATACAAGCAGAAACTTATAATATCACTACATTCAAACTTAAAAGTTTATTTTAAACTTTAAGACTTTATGGGACGCGCTAATATGCAATATCCCAACAACATTTCTAACAAAAGTACTTTGAAAGTTGATACGTAAACGCACCTAAGTAAAACGTAAAAGATAGTTGTTAAGGAGATGGTAAGATTTGCGAAGGAATTGGGTGAAATGGTTCCAAAATAAATGGATTGATCACCCGCTTGTGTCTTGTGGGCATCCCCCTCTGTAGATAGATAGGTAGATAGAAACATACTCAATTTTAATACACAATGATTCAGATTTCAGGTCAAGACACAACTAATGACGAGTTTATTCAAAGATCAACAAAACTATTAGAACCACAAAGATCAGGTAAGATCCAAATCTGTCTATTACATCTTACCATATATAACCAAAGTTATGTGGATGACTTGCTCATTACTACGATTTCATTACAGTTAGAGAAGCACCTTCGATTAGTCCAGTGGTTGAAATTATAGATCCAGAGAATGTAAACTACGGAGACACCGTAACCATAGCGTGCAAAGTCAGAGGCTATCCAAAACCAATTATAAATTGGAAAGACAGCAAAGGAAACCAATTACCTAGTGAGGTGTGTTCTTTTAAATAAAATTTTACATAAGTATGTATGTAGCTATCCAAATAAAGACAAAAGAAAATGCCGTAGTCGCTTTATACGTGATAGGTTGGCGTTCCGACTGTTTTCTTCCTAGCGAGTTAACTGCAAATCAACATTTTTAATATAGCAATCCAAAATTTTGCCACTTGGACTGCGAGTTAAGTAGCATCCATCAGATCTTGTTACGTGCGAGCGGAAGGGTACGCATCTGACAGTCTGGTTGAAAAACCCTCAGGAAACAGTACCATCCGTACTTCGGTGTCGAAATAGTTTTTACAATAAATTACGGGATGAGATGGAGTGGTACTTTCAAGAGCACATCAAACTTGATACTTCAGGCTTTGTGCTGTTCTTATTCCGTACGCTTTAAAGGGAAAATTCATCTTACGTTCGCCAGCGTGAGGAACTATTTATTGTAATTTCTCATGGGGACCTAAAAGAAGTAAAAAAAATGTACCTGTTCGTAATTTTTCTGGGAACCTAAATAAAATGGTAAAGAAATTTGACCGTGTTTTAATTATTTTCAGGAAGTACTGTTAGAAATACCATCAGTTCACATAAGTTACACGAGAATTGATAATCTCAGTAGTAATTTGACAGTTTATTGTGAAGCAAAAAACTCACAAGGTGAAGATACTAAGGACATAGACCTGTATGTTTACAGGAAATTTGTTTTTGATGTTAGACAGGCGCCTGCAGGTAAAGACTGTAAAATTGTTTTTCCATTGTCCTTTTAGTTTCAGGACTTTACATACTATTTAAATATTAAGTGTTTCGTTTCTTTTGATTTTGATTGGATTTTTAATTTAATTATAATGTAATAAAGAACGGAAATGACAAAAAAATATTAAAAGATAATACTAATGACCACTCCTTACAGCGCCGCTGTGGCCTGTGGTCTCACAGCCAGAAAGACTCGCAAGGATAGCTGAGTTGAGGCCTCTTTATCTCAGAGTTTAATACATTTCCATCTATGAATAATGCATTTATGCTTTTGTTTCATTCTTGTTCTGATTTTTTTTCTGTATATGTATTTTTTTTTCTATGTGCGACGTCAAAAAAAAATTCCTCTTTATTTACCATATTCTGCTATGAATTCACCTATTTACTGTTTTACCCGTAACCACTACTTACTCGTGAATATAGTTTAAAAAAAATTTTTTACCCATTTTGAAGGCGGGTAAATTTTTTGTTAAAAATATTTTATTTTATTCTTTTTAAAGGTCCTTTATCATTCATTTAACCTTCCTCGTAGATTTATTGTACAGCCTAAGTTACTCGAGATTAAAGAGCGATATACCTAGTAATTAATTACTTTTACCCCTCTTGATACCCACGGAAAGATATGAGGTGGTAATATTCACAACCAGTCGCAAGATGGCAAGCAAGATACGGGGTACAACAATTCTCAAACCGATCACCAGTTGGCATGAAAGATATGGGGTGGTGATATTATCAACCGATCACCAGACGGCAGTAAAGATTTGTGGTGGTAATATACTCTACCGGTCACTAAACGGTAGAGCCCCAGGACACAAAAGAGCTCCAAAAAACAACTTGAAATAAAAGTCTCAACGAAGTTGAAGTTGTTCAACTTCGTTTTTGCTTCGTTTACATTGATGACCTATTATCTTCCACATATATGACCGAAAATTTCATTTTTTTTTTATTTTTTAACTAAACTACTAAACCGATTTCGATGAATTTTTTATGGGACCAATCTGGAAGTAAATGCTTCAGAACTAAAAAAAAACTGATATCAGTCTATGAATGTCGGAGTTTTATGGTAACAAACATTTAAAAAAAATCACCCGAATTGAGAACCTCCTCCTTTTTTTTTGAAGTCGGTTAAAAATTAAGTCTTAAAGTCGCCCAATTTAAATTTAATCTTAGCTTAATCTTTCATTATGTAAACTTATTTATGAGGACATATTTATAACAAGTAGTTTTGCGGCGGTAAGGTTGACCACGCTGGTTTTTTCCAGCTTTTTATTGTTTTTTAACAATTTAGATGAATTTTAGCAAAAAAAATTACTAATCGATATGGTTTCAGATACAAGGGTTGAATATGGTACTGAAGGGAGGTTGTACTGCGAAGTAGAAGCATATCCTGAAGCTACAATCTATTGGTATCACAACGATACCCAGCTGACTTCTACGAAAAGTGTATTTTCTACATTCAATATGTTCAAAAAAGACAATATAGAAATCAGACCTGAGCTTCATGCTCTTGTTATAAAAAACATGTCGTTTGAAGACACGGGTGAATATAAGTGCGTAATAAGAAACGAATTTGAAACGAAGACTTTTACTGCAATGGTTAACATCACAGGATTGGGTGAGTCTATCAGAAAATTGATAAATCCTATAGTCGTTCGAGTTAACTTGAGACCTGGATCGACGACTTCACCTTCAATGTACGATGTGCAAAATGATAAAATATCAAAAAAGATATACCAAGATATAGTATCTTTGTTACGGATACGTGTCTCGACTCTCTATCGATATTTTATCATTCCGCACTCCGTACACCGAAGATGTCGTCGTCGGAGGGCCCCGATTCTGTAACTTCAGTTGCGTATCGGTGGAATGGTCGCCATTTTATCCGTCCAGGTGGCGAAATTGAGAACTATCCAAATTTTATACATCTAATGACGGCTGCTTTGACTGGTGGCGCCACCGCCTACTGAATTTTCAGTTGCTAAGTAGTTTGCAACTTTTCGTTCGGTTGGCGGTGGAACTGCTGGTCGGGGAGGTTGTCAACAAGTATATGAAAATTAAATAGTTCTCAATTTTACCACCTGACCTGATAAAATGGCCTCCATTCCATCGACACACAACTGAAGTTACAGAATCGGAGCCCAGGTCTCAAGTGAACTCGTACGGGTTATATAAGCCCTCAATATACTTCCTGTTCCACAAAGGGAATATGAAACGGCTAAAAATGTGTGCATTAACGTAGCTGTGGCCTTGCACAGCACAAGCTGGGCCACATTCCTTCTGCCACACTTTTAAAATTTAATCTAGTTATAAGGTAAGTACTTTTTCTCACTTTGACTGTTTCTTCTTATATTTGTTTTATATGTGGCAAGAAATGTCTTTTTCATTTTCTTTTTTTAATATATTAAAATTGACTAGGTATACTTACCTATGTAAAAATAATCACACTTCTGATTTATTGCTTAATTTTTTTACTTTTGCAGAAAGGGTTTTTTGAAACTATCATTTAAATTAGATCCATCAAAACCGCCTTGGAACTAGTTCTAAAACAAGACACGTTTGATTTATTACTAAAGGAGGCTTACAGCAATTTGATGACTCTTGAAGTAGGATTTAAATTCGATTTTGGCATAAACCTCATCGATTTAACTTTTATTTTACTAGCCTATCAGATATACCTTTGGGTGTATGATAAGTCAAGTTTAGAAATCTCTGACTTTGCTGCAAGCCCAAGGTTTACATGCGCAGGCTTGAGTTTAAAGGGCAAGCCCTCAAACGTAAAAACATAGTTGTACCTAGAATTTTGTAAGAAACGGACAAAATCGAGAACGTGGGCTGGAGGATGGAGGTGTTTTACATTTTTGCATTATAAAAACAAAAGTGTAGGTAAATACTTACATTTTTTTTTTTTTATTACACTTAATTTTGCATCCACAGACTTGATGTCCGTGCCTTTGTCTTATTATAATTTATATTTTTAATACTAATTTTACATTTTCAACAGATTTTATACTCCATTTGAGTTTACAATAAATACATACACACATCAAAAAAAGTTTGCGATCACTTGGAAAAGTGCTAATATTTTTTATTGTAGAAGAATAAAACTTAATCACTTTTTATCTTTTGATTCCTTATTTAAAAATATGAAATTTAAATATAAAATAATTTCGTAATTCAAATGTTTTTTCATTTAAAAAGACAATCAACCCTTGCTTGCTTTCATTCAGAAATCTGACATAGTCGCAACTTATCAATATTTTCAATTTATTCAAAAAAAATTAAGTTGGTAACGATGCCGAGAGGATTAACTGCAGTTTTACGAGCCAGAATTCTAACTTTAAGTGGAGAAGGCTATTCCACGAGGGAAATATCACGCAGAGTTCATGTATCCCAATCCTGCGTGGTGACCACGTTGGAGAGGTATCAGGGCATGGAAGATTTAGCTGATCGACCTCGCAGTGGTCGCCCAACTGTTCTTACTGCAATTCAGAAGCGATATATCAGATTACTGGCTGCCCGTGACCCAACAATGAACGCTACTAAAATGAAAGCAGAGCTGCGAGCTGCCACCGGCCGCGAAGTTAGCACCCAAACGATTAGAAATTGCTAACACCAAGCTGGATTACGAGCAAGGAGATCCTGGCTGTTAAGGTGTCTGCAGTAATGAAAACAGGCTGAAGATGTATTGCAGTTTATTATAACTCGATAACAGACCGAGCCGCGTACATCGCATAGTGAGAGCGGGCAAAGACAATGGTGTACAGATCACATAGTCTCTGGTTGCCGGAAGGGCACGTTCGGATACGCGTAACATCTTCCTTTTTTAATAAAACAATGAAACGAACATTTAATTGACATCTGATAACAGATGGTAGAATGTTGCAAAATAAACGCAGCAACTGACAGCCAATTCTGACAATGACATAATTGACATCTGTTATCATATGTTTACAACCATATATGCACAAGAATAGAATAGAATAGAAATTACATCTAAAAATTAGTAAATCAGATTATAAATGCAACAAAAGTTCTACAGTGAATTAACGACGATAATTGTATGTTTAAATACAGCTCAATAAACTAATCGCCGTATCTACTGGGCTTCTTTATTTCTCGACCAAAAGATGAGTATTTTTTCTGTGAAGTATTATTGTTGTTTTGGTTACTATCGGTGTTTACTTTGTAATTAATTGTGTTTTCTTTTTGCAGGTGCGGAGGAATAGCGACAACGGCTGGAGTTTGCGGTGATGGAGCGGGAGCTACATCGGATGGTGAAGACTGTGAAGCAGTGGGAGTTACAGTGGTTGGTGACTGAGGTGGTGGAGACTTGGGCTTTATGATGTGGAAGCGATTACGACGGAATTTACCTTCGTCTGAATCGATAGTGAAAGACCTAGGTTCTGGGCGAATGTCTGAAATAATACCTGGAGTCCAAACACTGTGAGGTTGTTTTTTAAAATACACTTTGTCTCCTTGGTTAAGTACTGGTAAAGACTTAGAATGTGTATCATAATAAAGCTTTGAATTCTCATTCTGTCTTTTAATCTGACTTTCTACCTTTTTAAAATTGACAAGAGAAGGCTTTAGAGCTTGTTTAGGCATAGGTAATCTAGATCTTAGAGTTCTAGACATAAGAAGTTGTGCTGGTGAGCATAGACCATTTTTGGGAGTATTTCGGTATTGTAATATAGCTAGGTAAGGGTCTGTATGGTCCATATGGCATTTTTTAAGAATGTTTTTTATAGTTCCTATTGCCCTTTCAACCATACCATTGGAACGGCTATGGTAGGGACTAGAGGTGATATGCTCTATTTCCCAGTGTGAAGTAAACATAGAAAAATCCCTAGAATTGAATGGTGGACCGTTATCCGACTGTAAGTACTTTGGGATACCATGACGGGCGAAAATGGATTTGAGATGGTTAATAACATTGTTGGCAGTAGAATTATTATGTAAGAATGCTAGTTCAACATATTTGGAATAGTAGTCTACGACTAGTAAGTATTTTTGAGAGTTAAAATCAAATAAGTCAACACCAACCTTATACCATGGAATAAATTCAATTTCTTGTGGAAGTAAAGGTTCTTTGGTGTTATTCCTTCGATGGGTTAAGCAAATATGGCATGAATTTATGTAAGTATCGATATCAGAGTGAATATTTGGCCAATAGACTGAATTTTTTGCTAGGGTTTGACAGCTTTTAATGCCTTGATGGCCTTCATGTAAAAGCTTCAAGATATCACTTCTAAGTGACATGGGAACCACGATACTGTTGTTTTTTAGGACTAAACCTTGGACCACTTGAAGTTCATCTTTCAATGAAAAATATGGCTTTATATTGTCAGAGACTGATCTTTTATGTTCTGGCCATCCATTTTGACAGTAATTAATGATAATAATAAGATCTTTGTCTCGTGAGGTATGTTCTTGAAATTCTTTCAGTTTTTGGGGGCTGATGGATAGAGACTTAATGACTAAATTGACATGAAGATCAATATCAGCTTCAAGATCAGTTAGGGCCTTTTCAGGTAAGGCACACCTAGAAAGTGTATCGGCTACATATAGGTATTTGCCTGGTTTGTATATGACATTCAGATCATAAGGTTGGAGTCTGAGCATAATTCTCTGTAGACGGGCAGGAATGTTAAAGACTGGCTTCTTGAATAGTGGAACTATGGGCTTGTGGTCAGTTTCAACAGTGATATGACGGCCATAAATGTACTGATGAAATTTAGTACAACCAAAAAGTATGGCTAGAAGTTCTTTTTCAATTTGGGAATATGCTTGTTGAGTTTGACTCAGGGAGGCTGATGCATAGGCTATTGGCTGTTTGTCATGGCTAATTACAGCTCCTAGGGCATCTTTGGATGCATCTACAGATAATATTACATCCTTATTTTGGTCATAATATGTTAATACAGGGGCATTAGTTATGAGACTTTTTAGATGATTGAATTCTGAATCATGACTGTCAGTCCAGTGAAATTCTATATTTTTAGATAAAAGTGACCTTAGATGTGTAGTATTTTGTGACAAATTCTCAATGTAAGACCCTAGATAGTTTACCATCCCCATAAATCTCTGTAATTCAGTAAGATTGGTAGGAGAGGGCATCTGACAGATGGCATGTACTTTTGCTGGATCTACTCTCACACCATCCCCACTGAATATATGTCCCAAATATTTGACTTGACCTTTACATATGTTAGACTTGTCTTTGTTGAATTTAATGCCTATTTCCTGAGCTCTTTGAAGAACTTTTTTGAGTCTTAAGTCATGTTCTATCTTAGTACATCCATAAATCAAAATATCATCCATCATGATCTTTACCCCGTCAATGTCATTGAATCTCTTTGTCATTTCTGCATGAAAAATTTCAGGAGCAGCATTAATTCCAAATGGTAGTCTCAAAAACCTGTATCTGCCAATCGGCGTGATAAAAGTACAAAGCCTTGAAGAGGCTTCATCTAATTTCAGCATATAAAACCCTTTGTTCGCATCTAGAGTAGAAAAATACTGTGCACCTGACAGACTAGTTTTGATTTCGTCAATTGTCGGAAATTGATAGTGGGCTCTCATAATACTTTCATTTAATTTTCTGGGGTCTATGCAGAGTCTGAGTTTACCATTTTTCTTTGAGGTTAGGACTATAGAGTTAACCCAGTCGGTCGGCTCATCAACTTTTACTATGATTTGGTCATTTTCTAGCATTTCTAGTTCTTTTTTCAGGTCTTCTTGAAGAGAAAAAGGCACTCTACGACAGGCTTCCACAGTGGGAACAGCATCGGGCTTCAAGGTAAGGTGACATTCAAAATCAGTTAGACATCCTATTCCTTTGAAAAGGTGTGAGTATTTGGTAAGTATGTCTTCGTGTGCGGTGTTTTCCAATTGGACTTTATTTACTCTTTTTACTAGTTTTAGGTCCTCACAGCTCTTGCGGCCTATTACATTTTGACAGTTTAGATCTACAATGTGAAAATTCAATAAATGACTGTAGTTATTGTGTGAAACCTTGACAAGACATTGACCAACAGTGGGCAAAACTTCTCCACTAAATGTTGATAACTTATGACTACTTTTTTCTATATGTGACAAGGGCAGTTTTAGTTTTTTAAATGTGTGAAAAGAAATTATGTTAGTGTCAGCACCTGTGTCTAGCAGGAATTTTGTCTTTTGTGAATTGATATTAAGATACGTGACATAATCATTATTTTCATGGTGAATGGCAGAGAGAAATAAAGATCCCAAAAAATAACCATCAATATCACTAGTATAATCGTTTACCTCATCACTTATATAGTTAATATTCTTAGAACGACAGACGACGGCGAAGTGGTTTCGGAGTCCACACTTGCGACATGTCACTCCCTGGGCTGGGCAGCGAACTCGGTGAATCTGGCCACATCTTGTGCACGTCTCATTCGGTTTCCTCTGGGGTCCTGTGTTCCGGCTCGACTGTGACTGGCTGGCTGGTCCTGCGTTACTGTTACTACTCTGGTTACTGTTTGGTGCTCTGCGGGCTGGTGGTCTTGATTTATGTATGGCGTTGACATTGGCATCCTGTGTTGGTTGGCTCTGGCTGGCGAGTATCTTGGTGTCTAGTTTTGTATTTCTTATGGTCTTTGCTAACTGGACAGCTTCGTCGAATGTTTTGGGCTTATCAATTAATATTTTTTCTCGTATATATGGAAATTTGTCGTTTAAATTCCAGGAAAAGATGTCCTTTAGTATGTCGTCGGAGATGTCTCCAAAGTCGCATTGTAATGATATATTTTTCAGGTCCGTGGCATACGATTCTATGTCCTCTTCTGGCCCTTGCTTCCTATTAAATAACTTGTGGCGCTCCAAAGATATGTTGACCTTTGGCTTGAAGTAGCTTTCAAACCTTTGTAGCAAGTCTTTATATGTTATCTTTGTCATGTCGATGTCAAAAGAGTAAAAAATGCTTAAAGCTTCTGTACCGATGACGTTGAGGAGAATCGCGACTTTCCTGGTATCTGGTTCATCGACTAAGTTGTTGGCCATTAGATATATTTGTAGGGCTGTTGCAAAATTTTTCCATGCCAAAGGCATATTGGACGCATGAAGGTCCAGCTTGAAATTGGCCTGTGGCAACATGTTAGGTGCCTTTTGTTCTGGAGGCGCCATCTTGACGTACGACTTCGTTCGAGTGACGCGACGCGAGCAAATCTATTTTACTTACGACCTCTCGTTTCTTTGTAGGCAGCACTTCTGACACCATGTTAAGGTGTCTGCAGTAATGAAAACAGGCTGAAGATGTATTGCAGTTTATTATAACTCGATAACAGACCGAGCCGCGTACATCGCATAGTGAGAGCGGGCAAAGACAATGGTGTACAGATCACATAGTCTCTGGTTGCCGGAAGGGCACGTTCGGATACGCGTAACACTGGCGAGCACCTCTGAACTCACAGCAACGGAAGCGGCGCAGATTGCAATGGGCTAGGCTCCGTCAAAATGAAGAAATTGAGGACGAAAGCATCTGGCAGAACTGCTTCTTCGTTGACGAAACGCGGATCAGTACACATCCAGATAACCGACGTGTCCGTGTCTGGAGAAGACCTGGCGACTCTGAAAGGCAGAGAACTGCCACTGGAACCGTTCAGCAGGGCGGGAAATCAGTGTCCTTTTGGGCCGGGATAATGATTGGGGCTAGGACGCCCTTAATCCCGTATCAAGGCACCATGACCGGAGCCATGTACAAAACGATTGCAATCGATGGATACGTCAGACCATTCCGCATCAACCACGGGCGCCAATTCATAATGGTAGATGATAATGCGCCCGCACATCGAAACGGACGTGTTGATGCTGCTCTCCAGCAATACGAAATCACCAGGTTAGACTGGCCTGCCGGCTCGCCTGACTTAAACCCGATCGAGCATGCGTGGGATGCTCTTAAGCGAGCTGTTTGGAACCGTCAGCCACCTCCGCGAACAGTGTCAGAAATCAGGGCAGCTGCTATTGAAGAGTGGGACAGGTTACCACAAGAAATGCTAGATAACTTAATTCTTAGCATGCCCAGAAGGGTTTCCGCATGTGTGCGAGCCAGGGGAGGAGTCATTTTATACTAACTATTAATTTTTTCGTAATAAATTTTGTTTGTTTTTTCATTAATTCAAATTTTTCATTACATTACATTTAAGCCAAAATTGCATTTCCTAGCTTTTGTTAATAAAAAGTAAATAATTAATAATGATTCTTTTATTTACTTAGTGCATTTTCATTATAAAATCATAAAACGTAAACAGTTTCTTTAAATAATTTATATTTTAAAGAATACACCTGATTTTGCTACTGATCGTAAACTTTTTTTGATGTGTGTATAAAGAAACTAAAATATACTTAAATACATTTTTATTCTGTTTATTTACCTAAGCCAGCGGTGGTTTCTGTCTATTGTCTCCAGTCCTTAAAGCATCGATAACAACCGTATCCCGATTTTTGATTGCCATTTTAAGGTTATAATCAATCACTTTTCCTCGGCCCGCCGCCTCTGCTTCTTTGATAAAACTGCCTATCGCATCATTACCGTCATCCGCGTAATATACACAGCTGACGGTATGGCGCGATACGGCAACCACTGCATGTGGGATGCTGTTGTGTAGCTCCTGCCTGGTTGTTATAGTACGAACAATTACCACGTTTTCGTACGTTAGGCCCTGTGCTTCATGTATGGTGAGGACGCGTGATCCAGTTCCCGACCCGTATCCTTCACATTTCAGGGCTTCCTTTTCTGCCTGTGTGTGGACAAGGTACAACGTCTCGGGTTTGGTTCCATTGATCTGCGCGCCCGTAAACCTTTCATGTCTCAGGGAGTGTGCACTAAGTTTTGACGAGTAGATGCCGCTGTAGACTTCTCTAAGCGCAAATGCTACGTCGAGTGGGTTTCTATGGGTGCACAGGAGCTCTTGCGTGATGTTACTCATTAAGTCAGGACGGGTGTATTTCAAAGGAAAGAGATTGTTGCGGTCAATATATGGTAGCTGGTTTATATCACCGATGAGAAACAACTCGCTTGCTTTCGTGATAACTGCCGCCATTATGACAGCTCCAAAGTGGCTCATGAGTGCTTCATCTACCATGAGTCTCTTGCATCTCTTCCTGTTCGGCTCTTTGAGGTCATTTACAAGAACTGATGCAAGGGTGCGCACCTTGGTTTTCACGTCAGCCCCTATACGACTCGCAAGTTTGTCCCTCAGGTCTTTCGCTGCTTCGGTTGTGTTTGTTACTACCAGGTCTAATTCGGCATCAAAGCGGTTTACGATCCAAGTTGTTTTTCCACATCCAGGAACTCCATTTATCCACGATATTTTTGGCACCTCCCAGGAATCCAAGCTTTCGCCGCCCGAAACATCCCTCGAAACCGCTTCAGCCATTCGGAGGATCCTGTCATCTAGCATGACTTTCGTGCATCGGGCTGTGACAACTATAGGATCATCTGAAGGGGTTTCGAACGTTATTGTACCCGTGCGGCGAGTTACTTCCTCATTGAGAGTAACAAAGCCACTTGTTTTGTTGTATGCGGCCATGTGTGGACTCATTTTTATACCTTTTAGAACTTGGGAGGTGTCATTGTCGTAAACAGTTGCATCCGCTTCCTCGAGTCTCACCTTTAGCAGACCTTCATTTTCTATCATGAAAGATTGCAAGATATTCTCGCAAGTCTTAACATTGACTTCTCTGGTCGCTTTTGTTATTGCTAGGAACTCAAGAAATGCGTTTACCATGTGGTCAAGAGGAGTCACTGCCTGCCTTAGAGAGGGCGGTTCTACTTGCCCCATGTCAGCTTTTGTTCGGTTGGATGGGGCGTTTGGTGGCTGCCTTTTAGGAATACCTTTCGTGAAACTCTTAACAGCTGCTTGCTGTTCTTCTGCAGCGATTACTTTGTTAGTTTTCTTCTTCAGGATGCCTGGTATTCTGGCTGCAGCGGCATTTAATGCATCAAGAATTGCACTGACCTTGCTTTTGCCTTTGGTTTGACTTTGACTTCCCCCTTTATGCTTCTGCTGCGTTGTGCGGTTTGCTACAGCTATCTTTTGTTGTAGCCTTTCCGATCCACTAAGTGTTCCCGCAATGGGATGGCCCCAGCTATCGGTGGCATTGGTAGTTGTCTCGTTATTGGGTGTGTATGGTAAGAGAAAGTTGAGGTTTTCACCTCTATCTTCGTAAACAACTACCTCGTGTACTTCTGAGGCTTTAACACATCCCATATAATCAGACACTTCGCCTTTGACGTGTCCAACCGCCATTGCGTCAACACTTATCTTTCGGGATGTTACCAAGATATTGTTGCTCTCTTCTCTTAGTTTTGTAAGCACTGAGCATGCCTGAGCAAACTGAGTTTACATTTCAACTACACTAGGTATACTTACATTTCAACTACACTAGGTATAATAAACAATGTTTTTACAGAACCACCAACCACAGAAATTGATAAGTCTGAAATAACAATAAAGCCTGGTGATTGGACAGAAATAGAATGGTAAGAAATTATAAACCAGACAAGGAAAACAACCACTTTATTGATAGTCCATATACAAAACATAAATTGTCGTTAAAAAAGATACTTTTTAAATAAGTTTATTGTCATTTTCAGTGTTGTAAAAGGAAAACCGAAACCACAAATGACTTGGAAATTTAAACACGACAATGCAAATGAGCTCACTAATGTTCCTGATGGTGTTTACTTTGATGGCGGAAAACTAAAAATACCCACAATTAAAATGGAGTATGCAGGACTATACAGATGTGAAGCTTTTAATATATTAGGACAAGCCTACCGTGATGTAATCATTAACGTGAAATGCAAGTACTTTTCAATTTCATTTTATAATGTAGCTTTAGAACAAATATTAACTCTCTACACTCTATTTTTGTTACTAAGTAAAAGATGTAAATATAAGTAGAACATTGTTTGAAATATAGCAGCTTCGTATTTCAATAAATTGTAACCAAATAAAGACTGTGGACAATTCTGCTAATACTTAGCAGCTTAACATACAGTTGGTGGCTTAGCTAGTCAAGTCCACCGTCATAAAATCTAAAGAAATTCAATAGTTTTCAACGGATAAAGCCATGAAGTAGCATAGTTGCAGTACTGTTGATTGGTTTTGCACAAGTCTTCAACTCTCCATTTATAAAAAAAATACCTACCTGTATTAATGAGTAGCTCTTCTTGAAAAAAGGGAAAATCAGTAAATAAATAAAAAAACGTGTTCCTTTACAGATGAACCGACCATAAGAAATGTTGTAGATGAATTAACTGTCAAAGAAGGTGACACAGTACAACTAACGTGTGATGTAGACGCTTTACCACCAGCGAGAGTGAGATGGGAGATGTACCAAGACGACGTTATTATTACTTTAGACAAAAGGCACACAACGGATGAAAATAATATTCATAGGTAAAGACAATATAATCCCGTACACTTAATAGAAACTGTAAGTGTCTCTAGATTATGTTCAGTTAATTAACATTTATGTATAATGATTTCAGGTTTGAAGCTTTGTGGAAAGATTCAGGAAACTACCACTGTATAGCCGAAAATGAGGCAGGAAGATCAGAAAAAATTGCAAAAGTTAATGTTTTAGGTATAAGCTTGTTTTGCAAATGCCAATTTAAGCTTACATTAAAACAACATATCTGGGTCCCGATTGGGCCTTTCTATCATTCGAACGGCACGGCACGGCGCTTCCAAATTTGAATTACCATTGCCTTATATGTTCTCAGCTTCTAGTATTACTATTACATAGGAGGCAATGGTAATACAATTTTGCCGTTCCGTTTTCGAATTATAAAAAGGGCCCATTTTGTAACTTAAGTTGGGTGTCGATGTATAATGGCCACCATTTTATCCGTTCAGGTGGCAAAACTGAGAACTATCCAAATTTCATACATCTAATGACATTGACGGCTGCTTTGACTGGTGGCGCCATTGGCAACTGAATTTTCAGTTGCTATGTAGTTTGCAACTTTACGTTCGGTTGGCGGTGGCGCTGCTGGTCGGGGTGGTTGTTAGCAAGTATTAAATAGTTCTCAATTTCGCCACCTGAACACATAAAATGGCCTCTATTCCATCGACACACAACTTAAGTTACAGAATCGGGGTAGTCGTCGGCTAGCTCTTTCGTTGCTATAGACGGAGATCCCAGTGCCGCCAGACCTTACTTATTTTCTCATAAACCAAATTTGTGGGAAATAGTAGTGCTAGTACGTACTAGTAATGTATGAATACCAGCTAACCTGGGCCGGCGGCTAATTTTCAGCTATCAGGTTCTGAAGGTACTTCCAAAAATTACTCACTTGTCTTGAAATCTGGCTGCTGATGTCTTATAGAATATAATTAATTAAATATAAAAATTAATGTTCAACACCGCCAGACATTCTCCGTCGGCTGTAATTTCTGTCGGCTGTAATTTCTACATTTCGCAAGTAAATTATGCGATTATACCTACAATCTGAGCCGTGATTTTTGTATATGATGTTCAGGGAACTATAACAATACTTTTTATAGCACCCAGACTTCAAGACAAGTGAGCAATTTTTGGAAGTACCTTCAGAACCTGGTAACTGAAAATTGGCTGTCGGCCCAGGTTACCTGGTATTCATACATTACTAGTACGTACTAGCACTAATCTTTCCCACACATATGGTTTATGAGAAAATAAGTAAGGTCTGGTGGCCCTGGGATCTTGGTCTACTATGCTAAATAGAGATAAGTAGAAACACCATTATTCAATGGTGATTCAATAATGGCTGTGGAATCAGAATTATTACAATTTTTAAATCCGTTCCGTGGGCGAAATTGAGAACTATTGAAATACATTTGACGACAGCTGCCTGCGACAAGCATCGTTAGAGATATCTTTTCTGTAAACATTTGGGCTTAGTTTACATGTTTGTTTTTTTTTTATTACAATCATTTCTTGCAGTGGCGCCATACATTGAAACACCGCCTTTAAAGACAATAACAGCTAAATTTGGTTCAAGAGTTAGATTGGCCTGCAATGTATTGTTCGGGAACCCTGCACCGACAACGAAATGGTCATTCATTGCTTTGAACTCTACTACAACTGTTTTGTCTAGGTTTGTAATACACTTACGTTTTTTGAAATTATAATTGTTATTATTTACTTATTGACGTAACTTTTGGTCTTTAAACTAGTTACCAAAGAAGACTCTCCTCATTTAACTGAACAACTTTATATTCCCCAAGGCTCTCATATGAAAAAAAACTACTTTTTACAATAAGGCAATCAGCTGACCGCAAAGTTTTTTTAGAGGTGAAATTGTTTTTAGTTGAAATTTTTCGCCAGTAAGCATATTTTTAAAGTCACTTAATAAACAATGTAACGGTCTTGAATTACTGATGTTAAAATATAAAAAATATATATATCTAATATATATAAAAATCTCGTGTCACAGTTTTAGTGTCTATACTCCTCCGAAACGGCCCGACCGATTTTGATGAAATTTCATATATATATTTAGTGGGTCTGAGAATAGGCATATAACTTAAAAAAATAACTCTAGAAATAATTCATATGGTAAAAGAACGTTTGCGGGGTCAGCTAGTATAAAATATAAAATTCATTTATTTGCTCTTAACAGATAAAAACCTTATTACTAAAAAATAGCTTACTTATAACATACATACTTTCTTATATGAAAGAGCCCGGAGCCTGTTTGTTCCCGTTTGTTTTTTTTAATGTCTATTTTTGTATGGCTTAAGGTACAAAAAATAACGAGGCTCTTCACTTTCTCTTTCCTTTTGGAAAGTTTGTTGGTTTTTGAGCAGATTCTGGACATTTACTTAATTATGATCAAACGATATCGTCAAATTGACGAGATCTCCATAGATGAGGTTGACACAGAACCCTGATGATTAACGCTACAGAGAAGAGGCCTATACCCAGCAGTGGGTTGATGTAAGCCGACGATGCTGATAATTATGGCTACAAATAGTCCCATAACTCTAGAAAAATCTACCCTTCTTTAATAGTTAGTTTTTTAAGTAGACTTTTTATAGACTATTTTAAATGTTAAGGTGGTTTAACAATATCACAGATAATACTTTTTTTTATATTTCAGAGGAAATTCAACTAGCGCGTTAGACTTGACAAATATAACTTCAGACCACGAAGGCACATACATTTGTACAGCGGACAACGAAGTGGGCTCGGACGTTATTAGAATTAATCTTAATGTCCATTGAATCTTTTTTAATCTTACTGAATATACTGTTTCTTTAGAAATTAATAATATTACTTATGGAACTCTATATTCCTATTTTCATGTGACTTTTGCACTACTTACATTTAACTAAAAGTTTTGTCTTACTGCTTTTAATAATACAGCAAAAGTCATGTCTTTTAAATCCTAGAACTGTCCAGTTGGTATTGTCTTAAATATAAATTGTAAGATTTGCAAGCATTTACTTCTCATTCAGCGTAATAAGGTAACTGCTACATAATTTGTGACCATATGGTTATCATAGGTATATCATGTCACTAAGATTACTTCAAAAAACTTTGGTGATTCTGATAACTTTTCTTACGTAATGACTGATAAGCACAATGTTATGAGTAGTTAAAATATATGTCTGCGGTCTCATTATTGTAAATAAGATGAATCATTTCCTGATAATTAGCAAAGTACAAATAAACACTCGATTTAATGGTTTTCTGTCAGTGTCAAACGAATATTTATGTGAAATGGACAAGTTCAAAATGAAGTTCATACTACTGATTGTTACGATTTTACTAGTGCAAAGTATTGATTGCCGACATGTAAATAAATCCAAAAGAAGCATTCAACTATTCGACTTCATATCAAACAAGACATCAGGAATAACAGATTACGTGATAAAGAAAGGAAGAAATATTAAAGACTTTACTGTAAAAAGTGCTAATGTAACCATGTCCACAATATCTGATATCGTGAGTAGTGGCATTGATGGTGTTACCAATTATGTAAACGATAAAAGAACGAGATTAAAAAATAAACTTAAATATTACATTGAAAAATCCGAGAAGACTACCAGTAGTATATACGATAGCATTGCGCCAGTAAAAGAAAAATATGAGTGTTCCGATGACAATACAACAAAACATATGACGACACCAGAATTAATAACTTATCATGGATACTACGTTGAATCACATACCATACTAACAGAGGATGGATACCTGCTGACTGTTCACCGGATTCCATTCTCCAAAAATAATCCTGAAAAGCAAAATTTTAACAAGACAGTACTGCTACATCATGGAATTTTGGGAACTTCTATAGATTGGGTCATTCCGGGACCAAAGAAAAGTTTGACTTACAAATTGTCAGATGCAGGGTACGATGTGTGGATGGCCAACGTCAGAGGTAATACTTACTCTAGAGCTCATGTGTCTAAAACATTAGATTCATATGCATTCTGGAACTTTACATTTCATGAAGTCGCACAGTACGATCTACCTGCTGTGATTGATTACATTATGGATAAAAAAGGAGGCGATGTTAAAATTTCATATGTTGGATTCTCCATGGGAACAACAGTATTATTTTCTTTGCTGTCAACTAAGACTGAATACAATGATATCTTGCAAGCTGGCTACGCATTAGCACCAATAGTTTACACAAAAGATATAAAAAGCCCCTTTAGGCTACTTTCTAAATTTGGTAACAATATCGAGCGTTTTATGAGACTAATAGGGGTCAACGCGTTTTTACCGAGAAACGCTGTTATCAGATATTTATCACAACATTCATGTAAGATAACACACTTTGACGAAGCGCTGTGCGAAATGTCAATGTTTTTGTTGTGTGGTCATGATAAGGAACATTACGATCCATCTTTAATGCCTCTAATATTAGGACATGTACCGGCGGGAACTTCAACAAAAACTTTAGCTCATTATGCCCAAGAAATAAGTAACAGTGGGAAGTTTCAACAGTTTGATTACGGAGTTGAGGGAAATTTGAAGCAATATGGGCAGAAAGTACCCCTTGAATACCCTCTCCATAAAATAACTTTGCCCATAACATTATTTAGCGCTAAGGATGACTGGTTATCGAGCTTAGAGGATGCAGCTAACTTAAGGATTCAACTAGCAAAAGTAGAAGAGCACTACGTCATACCCGATGAGACTTTCAACCATTTGGATTTCTTGTTTGCTAAGGATGCTGATTCACTTGTGTATGACAAAGTTTTAGCGTCACTTGAAAAGTCTTATGCAGAATATTTGTTTGAGTCTAACGAAAACCATAAACAGGCAATTCACAATACGAATACAATTAATTAAGAATTATATACTTTAAGATAGTATCATTGTCCACCAACCCGCATTGGGCCAGCGTGGTGACCTAAATCCCCTTCGTCTTCGAAGGGAGGCCCGTGCCCCTCGGTGGGGATGTATATGGGCTGGTAAGAATAATTAGATAGATTAAGTTAATCTCTACACATAGCTAACAAATAAACGTAGTAAGAATTTACTTTGTCTTTTTTTAACTTAATTTATTGTAATAAAACATACGTAAAAGTGAGTTTGTTCTTCATATTTACATACCGCAAACAAAATGCTAGGGGAGAGCAGCGAAATGTACACACGGCAGCATATCAGGCTATACTTGATGACCTTGACGTCGCCCTTATCTCGCTTGCAATAGCGGCGGCTTTCGTACTGCAATTGGATAACCTGACGTGCTGCTGTATGTACAACCTACTTCTTCTTCTCTCTCGTGTCAACAGCAATATCAAACGAATTTCGCCCAGCCAGTACCTTATTGCTGTAACAACATGAAGGGTCGTTTGTGTCTGGCGGCACGTTCGTGCCCCCGCAAAGACGAGACAAGCAAAGCGCAAGGGCGCTACCTACCTTTTCCCAAAGCCCTTTGTAATGTTTTTAAACTTAGTCCTATTCTGAAAACCAAAATTATTATAAAATATCTAAGTTGCTTAAAACTTAACTTACTTAAAATCTCACTTAACTGAAAATATTTTTTCTTAATATTATCTTCTAATTTTCCTTAAAAAAAATTGGTTGAACGTGTAGTAAGCTTGCTGATTAAAAGCAAAGTGTTTTACTTTACATTTTTGGTGAAAATTAACCCAATTAGTTCATAAATACTAAAAGTTAACTTATTTATAGCTTATAGTGCTTAATTGGTGATATGAAAGCTACTTACAATTTTAGCCACTAAAGCGATTTCGATGAAATTTGGTACAGAGATAGATTAGACCTTGGGAAAGGAAGGCTACACTTTATCCCACATCTGGGTACGAACCATGCGGGCGGAGCTGCGGACGGAAAGCTAGTAATAAAATAATATTTATCAACATTGTCACAGGGTACTGAATCATCTACCAGGAAAATTGGGATGTATGACCGCGCTGGTATAAATATAACATGTTGTTTCTGCGTATTATCTTTAGTCGCGGAATGGTCAGTGAAAATGACACTCCGTCTCATTGAATTCGTTGGTGTGTCGCTTCTTATCATCACAGTAAAATGCAAGAGAGAAGGAAGCTTGACCTTTGTAATAGATGACACAGACTCTATGGGCCCAGTGATTGAACAAGTGAAACATGCTGTCGATAGGTTCATGGATATAGTTTTGAACAATCCTTCAAGTCAAATTCAAGATGTCGTCTTGGTCACGTTTAATGATCCTAATGAACCAGGTGAGGATGTTTTTAAAATTTTGATCAGTAAAATTATATTACTGCTATTTCTTCTATCACAGCTTTTGTATTCAGTTTCTAAATAAAAACTATAAAAAAATAAACATTAATAAAATTAAAAATATATTCTTATGGTTTATATCTACATTTTATAATAGTTTCAAACAGAGTTGAATATACTACACACAATACAGTATAATAGGAATTTTATGCCCAGCTAGCAGGCTACTTGTAGGTCCTGTGGAAAAAAATGCAACAAATCTATGTGCAAAATTAAGCAGGTAATACAAAATTCAATAGACGACGAACAAACTATGACTTAAAGCAAGGATAACATCATTCAATTAAATTCAAAACCCTGCATTCTAAAACGAGCCTTAATGCCCCAACATAATGTATTTATTTTAACAAAACAGCTCCTTGCGTGATCAACAACGCAACGACTCGACTGCTTCAAAAGACGAGAGACAGAAACCAATTGAAAAGATCCTTAGCCAGTATAAGAGCTAGCGGAGGAAAATGGTGTGATGAGTGCTCAATAACTGGAATCAAATTGGCCTTGGACAACAGCCTGCCGAACTCATACATGTTTGTATTTACTAACGCCTCGCCCAGGGATCAAAATCTAGTCAAAAAAGTTATAAGGATGGCCCAGAGTAAAGGAATACAGGTGATTCTATCAGAAATATACATAAACAATTATACGTAGCAACAAAATTTTGGGACTAAAGGTTGGCCCCTAGTTTACTCGTACATTGTTGCAACACTTTCATATATTCTATTAAATTAGCGACTGAAATTGGCGAAATGGTGTTTTTGCATCAATTTTTCTCAACTATTGTGATTTTATAAGAAGAATAGTGACGATATAAGAACAAATCCAAAAAAAATGCAGGACGATCTGCAGAAATCAAAACATGGTGGACCGCGCGTTTTCCCAGTCGCTACGTTAAAATACAGAACAGCTCAGAGAGGCAATGTTATAGGTTAAAAATATAATGTAGAATATAAATATCTAACAACAATCAAACTATTGACCATATTTTCCAGATTATGTTTGTTATACCAAAGGGTCCATGTCCTATAGATGGTACTTACAAAGAAATTGCCTCGGCGACATCTGGCCAAGTATTAATGTGTGACGTTAGTGAAATAGATCAGGTGAGTGCATTTAAACCAACAAAAAACCGATCAAGTGCGAGTCGAACTCGCGCACGTAGGGTTCCGTACCATTGTCTATAAAAACAAGCAAAAAAATCACGTTTGTTATATGAGAGCCCCCTATTATTCATTTTATTCTATTTTTTTAGTATTTTTTGTTATAGCGGCAACAGAAACACATCATCTGTTAAAATGACAACTGTCCAACTATCACGGTTCATGAGATACAGCCTAGTGACGGTCGGACAGACAGACGGAAGGACGGACGGTGGAGTCTTAGTAATAGGATCCCGTTTTACCCTTTGAGTGCGGAACCCTAAAAAATGAGTTAGCTCTTTACCACGATCAGGGACAAAGATGAGATCGAGTATGTAGGTAGCAAGTTTACCCAGAAGAATACTATTCACTCGAACTTTAAAGGTATTCGGGTTATACGGGCTCGGAAATAAACGGGCTAACGGGAAATACGGGCTCGGGGCTCGGGCTTGCGCATAGAATGCCAGATAATCCTTACTATCCTAATAATATTACAAATGCGAAAGTTTGTGTGAATGTATGGATGTTTGTCATTCTTTCACGCTCACATACAAACTTTCGCGTGTATAATATTATGTCAAGGATAAGGATATGTATCAAGGTAAAATCCAAAAGCCATTTTGGTGCTTGTATGTCAAATCCAAGTCGCAGTCAATTAATTCCTCAATTTTTTTAATTTCAATATTAGACCATCATTATTAATAGCTAAAATGCAGCAGCTTGAACTTTTCGATCTTACAAACAAAATTACAAAAATTTTCTCGTTTACAGATACTGCGTTACGTAGATATGTTCATCTCCGGTGATGGAACTGTAATTGCAAGAACTGAAGTACCTGCAACCGAACCAACTTATGTACCGGTGAGATTTTTTAAATTCTATTAATATGGATTCATTACGTTTTCCAATACTTAAAACACCGACTTCTCTTCTTACCATAGTAACTCAATCTTCTTTAGAAAAAACATTCATCTTTATAACTTCATGATATGAATAATTGACACAGCATAACATCTAAACATACTTTATATAAGACTAAAATAAAAGTTGCCTGCTATCATGAAATATCGCTATTTGGAATTTTGTTGATTCAATAAATATGATTGAAAACGAATTATATCATGTTACTTTTGATGCGCATTGAAAACTGACTAATGAAATTTTATAGTTTATAGTAGATGAACAGACAGAATATGTAGTGGTATCAGCATCTGGAGAAAATGTACAGTTAGATATAGCTGAAGGATCTACAAGAGACTACGAGAAAGTCCCCTGGACGCCGCATGTCAAGGTTTGCATTGTAGCAATTTATAATACTTTCTTCAAGATAAGTACAGAAGCCATAAGTACAGAAGTACAAAATCATCTTAACAGCATACTAATGCACCATTTGATGAGTATCTAAGTACTTGAAGTGACAGCCTTTTGACATGAAAGAAGAATAAGAAGGGCTCTACTTAGAAATAAACTGACTAAAAGAAGCTAAAAATAAAGTTTTGTCATCAGCCTTTACAGGGGTGACTTTAATTTAGTCAGCGAAACTTCAGGGGACAATCCTAGAAATGAAATTAAAAAGTTTCCCCAAGGAAGCCATATGAAATTCTCAAAGAAAAATTTGACTCTCTAGTTGTAAGAAGCGGGTTTTTTTTTCTTATTTCAACCTAAGTATCACGGGGAAACTTGTTCAGTTTCCACATCACAGGCCTCCCCTTAAAACGAAGCAGTGAAGGGGGCTTAGGCCAGTTCACTACGCTCACTGCGCCAAAGCCGATCGGTTTCAAAAATTTTTGTTGTTTCAGTGTTTATCACTATGTTTTCCTTCCGTTGAGCAACTGATAATTAATTAATGAACTCCGAAAAGACAAAATAAGGCCTGGGGCTGAATTTGAATACGCAACCTTCGGATTACACGACTGGCTCTTTATACTTTAACATACCAACATTTACTTCAAAAATGTAAGTGAAAATAGTGTAGTAAATAAATGTTATTTACAATTTTCAGGTGATAAAAATAAAGAATCCAACACCTGGGTTGTACAAGGCAAGAGTAGTGGCAAGCAGCAAGACAACAGTCATGGTCTATGGAAGAACAGACTTCACTTTCGTTCATGGATTTTCTGAAACTGAGCTATCTTCTTTTCAGAAGGATACTAGACCACCAGTAGAAGGTAAAATAACATCACATTCGGTATACACTTGATTTTCAAAACGCTTACCCACTTGAGGAATATTCACAAATAATTTTACGTAGAGGAAATGTTCGGCGCGCATGGTACTTCAACCCACGATCCCAGGACATCCTCTGATGCTCTGACCAACTGAGCTATCATGTCTTCAAGTCAAACGTGCCGAATATTTAGAATGTTGAGATTCTGTAACTTCTCATTAAATGACAAAATCTTTCAACAAAGTGACTAATAACTTTCTTAAACCAGTTTTTTTGAGGGCAATTATAGATGCGTTTGTTTACTTTATAATGCTTGAGCGATGGTAGTCTAGCGCTAAGTAGGTCTCGTACGAAAGAGGTGCTGAGTTCGATCTATGTTCTTACGGTGAGGTAAAACAATTTGAAGAAACCTGCACCTTCAGGAAACTGGGTATGCAGCCATGATACAATCCGGTTAGGTTCCCCTGTTAACAGGGTCACGAAGATCAGATGGCAATCCATTGTAATGACTTGACCTGTCTTATACTGGATCATGGTCAAGGGGGAAGAAGAAGTTTACTAATAATATGCTTGCTTGTAAAAATACTAAGAATACTGTGTGTTTATATTTGGATTGGGTTTTCTTTTACAAACTGTATATCCAAGATGCGAACTAAATGTGTAATCGAAAATTGTCCAGAGGGATGCATATCAAGTTACCTCTTTGTGCACTATGTGCTGTTGCGATAAGGACGGTTTTTTAATGAACTGGGGTTATTAATGAAAAAGTCGAAAACAATGGAGTACGAAATATATAGTTCACACCATTCTTGCTCTCAGCTCCTCTAAGTCCAATTGCTTTGCACGGGAACTTGTCACATAAATTTCAATGACAATTATATTTCGTTGCAGGAACTAAGTATCATCTTATGATATCCGTTAATGATCCTGGTGAATCAGTTGTTATTAAAACAGCTGAAATTTTGACGACAAATAGAGACGTGATATCTGAATTTCCGCTAAAGGAAAAACTAAATCATTATTACGTAACAGATTCGTTTCTGACACCACATGAGACGTTTTTAATAGCTGTAAGTATACACTTCTCCCTATGCAACTAAATAACTTCCCCCAACAATGTGGCAAAAGTAGTAGTGATATGTTGTCAGCCTTTTATCCACACTACAGTAAACTCACATTCTAATAATTGATTCCTACAAAACGTTATACCTGAAAGAGCTGGCAGCTGGACATTCTAAATTTTTCATTCACTTCGAGTAGGTATCTGTTTAAAAATGAATTAAAGAAGTGAACGTTGTTTAAGTAGGGCATGACTCAAATCTGAGCTAAATGCTGATCTTTTTCATCTTCTTACAGATAAAGGGAAATGGAATTCATTCTGGAAAGGAGGTTAAGCGAATTTCCAAAACACCAATTGAACCTCGTCTTCGTGATAGAGGTATGGCATTCGATTCAATTCTAAGGCTCGTATTGCATAAGGTAACTCAAGTCTTGATCTATACTTAAGTATTGATTGTATTTTTTCTCCCTATCAAAATGACAAGGACGTCTGCTACTTAAGTATAGATCAGAGTTTGAGTTGCGTTCCGTTATACGGACCTAAGTGTGTAGTAGAGGTAAAAAAGTCGACTGAGTTTTGTCTAAAATTATTTCAGCAAATCACACATTCCTCCATGCATGTAATGTAAGGATGGATGGATTTTTGGTATTCCTTCACGCAAAAACTCTTTTATGGATTTTGATATAAATAGACGCTACACACTCAAAGGCCCTCACTAAGGTTTTTTCCTTATATCGTGGATCCCTTGGAACATACACAAAGACAGACACTGACCTATGACCCGAAAAAAACATTTGCTTTTCACAAAAAAATATTTGCTCTGACTGGGAATCGAACCCAGGACTCGTCGATCAAGAGGCAGCGTCACTGACATTTGACCAAACCGGCCTACCGGCAATAATTTGACTAAACCAGCCGTCGAATATTATACAGACTACATCATTTTCCCAAATTCCAACTGCAAGTCAGGACGGAAAATGACATTTTATTTGTATGTCACAACACAGATGATATCTTCAGTATGATCCATGAATACCCAATTTATTGGGAAATCAAAAAAAAAATTCCACCAACCAAGAAAATCCAAAATTAACAAAAAAATTTATTAATGCGCAGCAGGCCGAGTACGATAGTGACAGCGCCGCGACAACACCGCGGTCCTATGTCAAAATGTCAACATTGGCAACGCCATAGGGCGAGGAAACCTTTGCGCGGAACCCTCGCGCAATCAAAGTGAAGTTTCAGCGTGAGCCGAGCGCGAGTTTGTCGTTATCGTTCTAGAGCTGCTGCTCTATTTCATATATGTCAAGCTTGTCACGTTAATTGTTTGAAACTTTCATTTTGAAAGATGCTTAAACTTGCTATTAGTTACTAGAAATAGGACTGAATTAAAAATATGAATTAAAAATGTTAAAAAAACAAATTGTGATTGACTGATTATTAATATTGTAGTTTTTTTTCGTATTGTAGATCCAGTGATTACCCTGGAGCAGAGTGGCACCTTGAATTATGACAGTGAGCTTAATTTAACTTGCAAAGTGAGGGCCCATCCGAAGCCAGAAATCACATGGAGAGATGGTACAGGGGCTTTGTTGAAAGGGGTATGTAAATTATAATGATCTATTAAAACTCCTTCAGTTTCACGACCGACAATTGACTGACAACCGTCGGTTACGAGGTTTTCCCTGATTTAAATCTTTTTGCCGTGTGGTGATCGGTTGAGAATAACACTACCCCATTTGCCATTTGCCTGGGGTGGCAGACCACCCCAGGCAACAACACCTCAATTTGTTCTGAATCTGAGGTGGCGTCCTAATGGTCTCATGCAGTGTGGTAGGCCCAAGGGCCGCCTGGTTCGCGACCGAACCTCCTGGTTCGCGACCTCCTACCGAAGTTCGACACCAAACAGCTTGCTGTGTTCCGTCGGTGCGTGGGAGTGTGACTTACCAGTGACTTATAGGCATTTTCTGGGTTAACTCTCTCCATCGTCGACCACATCTATGGCCTTGGTCAAGATTGAGGTCAAGAGTTAACCCATCTACACAAATATTATAAAGAGGAAATTTTTGTATTTTTGTATGTTTGTGACAAATTTACTCAAAAGCTACAGTACCGATTCCAAAAATTCTTTCACCATTAGAATGCTACATTACCCTTGAGTAACAAAGACCACATAATTTTCCCGAAATCCCGGGTGGAATTTATTGATCTTTATTCTATATCTTAACACAATATACTTACTGCATACTGCACAAGTCAGTAAAAATAGTAATTTTGTTTCAGAATATAAAGCAATTAAGTAAAATTTATTTTGTTAGTGAAGTTAACATACGGGAATTAAGGAAAAGTCAAACTTATCACTGCTATGCTGAAAACAATTTTGGAGAGAGTTCTGCGAAAGTGGACATACGGGTGAAATCTCCATTTATAGTTAATGAAGAGACTGCAAATAGTGAGTAAAAAGTTGAAAAAAATATACCAGGGGGCTATTCCACTAATCAGTGGCGTCCAAATGGCGGTCGAATGACAATGGTCGCCATTTTATCCATTCAGTCGGTGAAATTGAGAACTATACAAACATACATTTGATGACAGCCGGCGACTGTCAACTTTTTTTATAACGAATGGGTTTGCTCTTGACCACAATCTAGCCCAGGGGTGAAGATGTAGTCGAGGATGTAGCAAGCTGACCCAGAAGATGCCTATTCACTCGAACTACCAACAAACAGATGGTTAAGTTTCTAAGAAATTTGCAACATAACGTTCGGTTGGTGGTGGCGCTGCTGGCCGGGGTGGTTGTCATCAAAATGTACGAGGTTTTAATAGTTATCAATTTGACCACCTGAATGGGTAAAATGGTCACCATTGTCATTCAATCACCAATGAGACGCTATTGATTAGTGGAATAGACGCCTCGGGCGTTCGTTCCATCACTGACCAATAAATAAACGCTACACACTCAAAGGACCACTTTAAGGTTTTCCCTTGTAACGTAGCGTCTCAATGGCGGTGGAATGATAACTGTGTAAACCTTATATATTTGACGGGAGCTACCTTGACTGAGGGTGTCATTGCTAACTGAATATTAAGTTGATAGGTAATTAGCAACTTAACGTACAGTTGGCGGTGGCGCTGCTGATCGGTACGATTGTTATTAATTGTAAAAGGTTTCAAATCTCATATTTAAAAAAAAAACAGCCAAGTCGGATTCGCGTACGAAGGGTTCCATACTATTATCTATAAAAGGGGAGCAAAAAATCACGTTTTTTGTATGGGAGCCCCCTTATATTATTGGTTTTATTCTGTTTGTGTAGTGTGTGTTTGCAATAAAGCTTATTTAAATGTGTTTGTATTTAGTGAAAGAAACAACTTTCTGGGTAGTTGATTTGAGTGATTTACAAAGCTTAACAATAATTCTGAACCTTAGCGTCTATCCTCGAAGTTGTACTTTACCATTTTCATAGTCACAAATTGAATAGCGCTCGTATTACTGAAGGGCTAATAAACGCGTGAAATAATTTTGTCAGGTCGATCTCGTGCTACCTGTCCCGTACTCACACTGAGATTGATCCATGTGACAAAATTATGTCGCAGTGTTTTAATAGCATGACTGGACCGCGGCAGGCATTATGTAAAATCGTTTGTTGACATTCAAATTTCACTGTTTCAGTTTTTGTCGAATATGGAGAGCGAGTTAAAATGTATTGTGATATAGTTGCACCGTACCCTAGGTTTGTAAAATGGTACTATCAAAGTGACCCTAACAACCCAGAAAAAATTGTGGTCAAATATACTGGAAAATATTCTGTGACATATAATGGAGGTTTTCTAATAATAGACTCTGTCAAGGAGACTGAAGCCGGAAAATATTTTTGTACCTCTAGTATAGCAAGCGATGAAGAGACAAATACAACAATAGTAAGGAATGTTATTATTAAACACGTCGGTAAGTGCTAATTTGAACTAATTGTGAAACCTAATAGCGCTTAATCTTCAAAAACACTTTCAGTAATCTAGTGTTTTAATAGTATTTTATCTATAATCATATTTTGATTTCCTACCTTTGGCCACTATTTTGAAACAGCTACTTCTCGGTTTTTCGCAGTCACCCGCAGAATTATTGTTGTGTCCTCTAAATTAATGTCGTATTTCTAATTTTCAATAGCATTTTCTAAAAGTGCTTTATTCACAAAACATTTTTTTTGGTGGTGAAATTCTTTAGAATACAGATATTATACGACTCTCACAACGTTGAGTAAGTATACGAGCACAAATATACTAAAGATGCTTTTGTGTAGAGTGGAATAAAATATTTTTTTTAATTTAATATATTTAAAAAAATAGGTTTTTGCGACATTTGCACACAAGTAAACTATAAGAGTTCGTAAACAAAGTGAAAGTTATTCTTCCAGCTCCTGTCATGGGAAATTCAAAAGAATTAGAAGTTATCGAAAACAATCCAGCAACAATAAAATGCGAGTGAGTTTCAAGTTTAATCTTAATTGAATAGAATAGAATAGAATAGAAAACTTTATTCAACTAACACAGAAAACAATACAGACAACAAATTAAACTTAAAATTCTAAGTATAACTCAAACTTATACAGGGCTTTAGGTAAATCTTTTCGACCTCTATCACCGGCACAGGAAACGGTGGTTAATCAGTCCATGAAACTGAACAACTTTCCCCAAGGAACATAGGTCAAAATACGAAAAAATAATGTTGAGTTGCCATACAAACTTTATCAGCATATAGCGAATTTTGTATGGGAGATCAAATTTATTTTTTTCGTATTTTGACCTATGTTCCTTAGAGAAAGTTGTTCAGTTTCATGGACTGATTTAGCACCCGAGAGTTTGAAAGAGATTTACCTAGAGTCCTGTAAAGCCCTGTATTTTCAATGGTATGGTCTTACAGTATTGTTAGTACAGCACCGTACTTACTTGTTTTTTGTTCTTTCTTCACACGTCTCAAGCGCGTCACATCGGGGCAAGGTAGGTTCCCCGCTGTATAACTAAAGGCATTTTTTTATCAGAATAAGCATCCATCTCTAGGGTCATCTGTTGCATCAATGATGTGCACTGAGATGAGAGATCATTCACGAATAAGTTAGAGTCCGATGCCCATGGCCCATCATCTCCACATATTTTAACTCAGTCAATTAGCATTACTTGCTAGTCTAACATTTACTTTAAACATTTTAAATCTTATTCCTAGCGTCTGGTCTCATTTCTCATTTGGGGAATGATGATCAAGAATGATGCAATTTTTAAAAATTTTACTTGAATTTTCGTCAGTTTCTATTTTCATATACTTAACAAAGTTTTTATTGCTATGTACACTCAAGAGCACGTCAAGCTTGACACTTTGGACTTTGGACCGGCCTTGCATTGTATGACGCGCAGTATAAATCAGAGCTCAGCTTAAACAGGTATTGTAAAGCGTGACCTGCTCTTGACTGTACAAAAAATGTTCGCAGCCCGTAGTGTATTCCATTGCTGACCTTTCCTTTATTCTGCCGTAATTTTCTGTTCTGCACCGCAAACACCCAGTTGTTCTTGTATTAAATAATGTTATTTAATTTCCATTTCATTATAGAATTATCAAAGCCTACCCACGACCAACCATAACATGGCAGTTTAAAAAAGCTGGATCAAGCACCTTTGAAACTATCACCGGCACAGGAAACGAACTGAAAATTGACAATACAAAACTACAAAATTTAGGAAATTACAAATGTATTGCGGAAAACACAGAAGGATCCAATGAAAGTATAACCAAACTGACAGTTTTAAGTAAGTAAAAAAACATTTTAATAACGACAATCTGCATCTGCATTTCTGTGTATCTATCTATGGTAGAGATGTATTTGAGGACATACGAGTAGATTCCGAATATTGAGTCGGTTTTTAGATTCTTCCAAGATGGCTGCCATACAAAAAGTGGTAAGGCGAGGTCAGAGGCCGAAATACTTACAAATACTGAAAACGACACCAACATCAACATTTTCGGCCTCTGACCTCACTTTACCACTCTTTGTATTGTGGCCAACTTGAAGAATCTAAAAACCGATCCCATATTCGGATTCTGTATCCCCAAATACACCCATAAACCGAATTCCTTCCCAACCGAAGCTATTTTATAAAGTATAAAAAACAGATTTTCAAATTAAAAACAGTTGAAGGTGTGTTCGTAGAAATTTGACGCCATAGTGAGAAATGCTTGGAATGAACTACTTATTCAGGAAGATTTTTTTTTTGCTGGCCGGCACTTTTGATATTTTTGCCCAAAATGAATGATGTCCTTTCTTCCGACAAAGCCGAGCCACGGAAGGTATTACTTGCGTGATCAACATATGTATACGACCACGCTGAATTACAGCTTTATGGTACAAAGGGTCTGTGAAAAAAACCACGGACAGACGGACATGGTGAACCGATAAGGGTGCGCGAGTTTGCTTTTAAATTTTTTTATGACATCCTCTTTATAAGTCAACTTTTGTGATGAAATAAAGACTTATTTTCGATAGTTTTTTACATAGTGAGCTAAAAAGTTTTCTATTAAAAAAGAAATTGTTTTCAGGTTCTCCAAAGATATTGTCCGATGATAATAAGTTATATGCAGGAGTCGAAGGTGACTCAGTCCTTAAAATACCTTGCATAGTTATTGGATTTCCGAAACCAATAATATCCTGGTCAGTTAATTCCACTGAGATTAAAACAGGTTTGTATTTTTATTTTTTTATTTATACTAACAACTTTTACTTAAAAAAATAAAATAAAATGTGTTACAATGTCGTCTTCTGTCGTTTTCCCACCTTAAACCTAAGGTCCCCTTTCAAGACCAATTTTTTACTCCAATTTTTATCAATAATAAATTTTATTTTCTGCTTTAAGGTGAAAAATATAGTATTGAAGAAAATGCTTTAGCAATTAAGAACCCACTTACAGAAGATACAAATTCCTACACATGCAAAGCTGAGAATCAATTTGGTTCTGACATTAAAGTATTCGAGAGTTATTTGTCGAGTAAGTAAGAAATTATGAGTATGATATTTATTCAGAATCCTTATGCGGAATTTCCATTTTTATTTGACAGATAAGTAAAGATTGACTTGTATACTTAGGCCAGCGTTCACCAAATATTTAATCAACGATTAGCAGCTAACCAGAGGTTTGACAATGTCACTTTCATTCATTTTTTTTGATATTTTGTCTGGTTAGCTTCTAACCGCGGTTTAACCGTTGGTTATATTTTTGGTGAACACGGGCCTTAGATGTTTAGTTAACGATGTTACGTTATTGCATTCCGTTTTTTTTATTTTATTTACAATTTGATGATTTGCTGGAAATAAATTCAAAAATGCGATGTCATATTCATACTTTTCCTTTTATTACAGAAAATATTGAAAACAGTCTTGGACCCGAAACATATGTGTATATATTAGAAGGAGATACGAAATATATTGAATGTCCCAAAGGCAGATGGTTTAAAGTAAGTACCTACACATATCGCAATCAGTTTGGTAATCTACACATATGTGTAGAAAATAAATCATAATTACTGACAGGATTGACAGTCAAGAAAAATGAGTATTTCACTTATTTATGACACTTGCACAAAATTTAATTCTCTAGATATACAATGTATTAATTGAAAGCCCACGTTTAATTACTTAATCCGTACCTGACTGTCTCTTGTTTGAAAATATAAGAAATTTCATAGTTGTCTTTGATAATTTAACAATCATTACATTACTATCATAGGAAGGATTACCTATAAAGGTTACAAACAATTTGATTATAAACAACGCTACGACAATGTTTGATGGGAACTATACTTGCCGTATGAACACCTTGGACGGGGCAAAATCGCATACTTACATTATAGATGTTGGCCATCCTCCAAGATTTGAGAGTGATGGCAATAAAGAACAGGATTGGGATGGAGATGAACAGTTTTTGGATTGTGCTGTGGATATGAAGCCTGATGAAATGACAACTAAGGTAAATTTGAACCCTTTAAGTGAATGGGAGAAATCGGATAAAATTTTAGTGCTATGAGTAATGATTTAATAAAAATCACTTAATATTCAGATCTCGGAGTATCGATAAGATTCTTAAAATACTCTCATCTTATATTGGGTGACTTTACATTAGTAAGCTTAACTTAATGAGTTGATTAACCTACATGAAATTCTCAAAGAAAAATCAGACTTCCCATGAAAAGGCAAATCAGCTGTTCCCTTGGGAAAGTTGTTCAATTTCGTGGGCTGTTTTAAATATTTAATTATCACTTACTAAAAGTCACCACATACGTATCTTATATCACATAACATATACTTATAATACTTTAAAAAAAATTATTATAAGATGGGTTAACTCTTGACCTCAATCTTGACCAAGGTCGACGATGGAGCGAGTTAACTCAGAAAATGCCCATAAGGCACGGGTACTTTCACCCACCGACGGAACACAGTAAGCTGTTTCGGCGTCAGACTTCGGTAGGAGGGTGGTGGCGAACCAGACGGCCCTTTATAGAGCCTACCACACCGCATGAGGCCATAGGACGACACCTCAGATTCAGAACAAATTGAGGTGTCATTGCCTGGGGTGGATTAATAGGAGGCAGGTCTCATTTGTGTTTCCTTGGTCGCCTCTTACGACACCCATGGAAGAAAATGGGGTGGTGTTATGCTCAACCGATCACCACACGGCATAACTTTTGTTTACTTACCTATTTACATGGACATATAGTAATTTAAATAAATAAGAAAACGTTAATTTCACATGCTACATCACTTTTTTTACATTTATGTACTTAATTTGGCCAAACATAGTAAGCAAAGACCGGAGGTCGATAAATAAAATTAAAAAAATCTGCCAATTGCGAGTCAGACTCGCGTACGAAGGGTTCCGTACCATTATCTATAAAAACGGCTTTATATTTTATATGTGTTCATTTGAACCCTCTAAGGTTATTTAAAGTCTCCATAACACGTACTTCCATTTTCAGATCGAATGGCGGTATCAGGGTAATTTGACGAACGTAGACAATAGTCAATACCATCCAGTCATTGGCTGGGGAAACTACTCTTGCAAAATTTCCAACATTCATGGTCAAGTTACAAAAGAGTTTCATGTTTTTTCTTCTTGTAAGTATTATTTTATTTTCTGAGGCGCTGTTCCGGGGGAGGGTCTGTCCATAGGAAATTTTTCAAAAAAGGATAACCATTTAAATATCTATATATCTATTTCCTAACATCTTAGTAAGATTTTAAAACTGTTCAAACTAAATGAGCCAATTCAAACTTTTGCGACATTTACACATTATTTAAAAGATTTTACAAATAAGGAGATCAGTAGATTTGACATGATCACGCTGATACTTCATAGCAAAGTTCTTGATTTTTTGTTTTGGACTTCCTTCATAGTCCCTAAATTTTGTTACTTCACAATATCGTAGGAAACATATACCTACCTACAAGTATTGAAAAACAGGTCCGAAGATTACCTCAAGTAGTGTAGTCTTCAGAATCCATGACATTCACCATTTTACCAAAATCTTTGGATAAGTACCCAAAAATTCTTAACTTGGTGCCCCTAGGTAAGGAATATGGGCTGGTAAAAAAAAAACTTATTAAGTTAGGTTAACCACTTCGTTTTTACAAATAAATGATTGTTTATATGTCATTATTTTTTCAGCATGTTTAATTCAAAACTTTATGCCAAAAACGCCGTTAATTATGAATGAATATGGAAAGTGGCCAAAACTTAAGAAAAAAGGCTATCTGACCTCTGTGCCCAGTAATGAGAACGTTATAATTTCCTGCCATAACCAGAACAAAGAAAGCAACTTCTTCCAATCGCTGCCAAACAAATCTGAAGTTGAGGCAACTTGTACGCATGAAGACCAATTTTTGGTAGATGGAAATATTTACAAGTTTTCGGATCTACAATGTCAATCTGATGTACGACCGGTGATAAAAGAAACAGGAGAGAAATGTGCCCATGAAAACACTGAAGTAATTAAAGTTGGTTATGATGTTAATATAACTAGATCTTTTGTAGAACTGTACAGAATCTGCTTTAACAAAATGAAAAGAGTTCCAATATACTCAAAAGTGACTTTAACACAACCAATAAATGTAATGCTTTACCGCGATTATCAGTGGCTAACATACGAACAGTACAACAAGAGTTACATGCTGCAGGATTGCGATAGGCTTTCAAAATGTTGCTTGAAACTGAATCAGTTGGTACAACCGTTGGATGTAAAAGGTGACCCAGCGGAATCTGCTACTTTTATTAAGGAACTGAACACTGTCCCTATGTGGACAAAATGTGGACATAACGTAAGTACCTACAAACCCGGTCAAAGTGAGCGTCACTGAGCTACAAGAGCTAATCAACCCCTTTTTTAACCAATGTTTTAGGTGAGTTGGAGTGACGTGGAAACTAGTCTTAGATCTAAAATCCGACTTCAGCGCATGGAAATAAGGTCAGGAGGTCATCAATATACAGACCATAATGGCGTTGCTGTACCCCGATATCTGTGGAAGGTATATAAAAAAGATATACGTGTACAAAGAGTTCACTGTTCGTAAATTACTACCATCTATTTTATGTATCAAATAGAATATACTGTTTTATATACGCTTGCCTTTAAAATAAAATAAAAAATAAACAATTTTTTGTTCGCAATTTCGAATACTGTGCGTGGGTGAAAACTTTTCAGGTTTTTTTAATGTTTTACGTATTCTTTACTGAGAAACAGTCTAGTCTATACTAGACTTTCTGGAAACAGTCTAGATAAACATATTGTAATTAATCATGTAGCACAGATTTAAATAAATTATGACTGTATTTAGTAACTTGGATTAGTTCACATAAACTCTTATTCAAAAGAAAAGGACAGCACGTATAAGACACTAATTTTATTTAAGCCATTAAAATATAGCTTCCAATCACATGCTGGACGGAGAGTGAAAGAAAACTTTGAATGAGTCAGCTGCTAACCTATCCCAGATACCGTAGAAGCCAGTAAACAAGCTTGTAAATTATTTATTCGATAAAAATAGCAGTTTGGTTCAAGATTACCATTCCTTTTTTATGTCTGAGTAGACAAAGGGTTTTAATGTATCGTAGGCCAAAGGCTGACAGCCTATCACCACTGTAACTGTAACTGTTTATGTTTACCTAATAACTTGTTAGCTCGCTACCCGTTATAGGTTTCCAAAAATCAACTATGTCACATCTCTCTCACCTAGGCCTCCCCTAATAGAACTAGAATCACAAAACGTTCAGCCTTATCCCAACAGGCATTACAGGCGTGATTGTCTGGATGACTAGATTTTTTTTTTAAATAGTCTACAGTCATTAGCAAGCTAGTTCTGTATCTCTGTGTACTATTTACTGTTCCATCTATTACTATAAAGAGGGTGACTGCGTAACACAGGTTCTTCTTCTAAGGACACCATCTCACAAAAGCTTATTAAATAATTTTGTCATTTTTACCATCACCAATTTTTGTAGAGATAAATATTCTAAATAAACTATTTTTTTTTTTTTCGCAGTACGTGAAGCCAACGCCAAAATCATCAGTTATAGTAGTTTGGGTAAACGATCCGTCTCCAACAAAAGCTGACATTCTGTGTGAGCATGCGTGCCCCGCTGATATCCCTACAGATAAGTATACCTACTGTTGCAGCCCAGAGGAGTTCGAAATAACGTTTAATGTTTTTCTATAGATTACTCAGACTCAGTCGCCGAAACGTTTATTAAGTTAAAACTTCTTGAAATGTAATTACATCCTTGTTTACGTCAACAAGACGGAAAGTGACACTAAGATAGTTAAGCCAGTAGTAATAGTCTCTGCAACTGGATGTTAGTCTGTAAAATTGTAAAACAGCGAATAAAAGTTTATGCAAAAAATATTGTTTTCATTTCATTTATAAACAAATATTGACGACAGGCATCTTTAAAAATACATAATAAAATGTTTAAAAATACATAATAAAAACTACATCTTTAAAAATATATAATATAATACATAATAAAATAAAAGCGAAATCCAGTTCCATTATGGTGCTACAGTTTTGGAGAAGAAACAACTACAAACTTTTACTCAAACAATTATTACTTATAGATAAATTTTCGTCATATGAATTTCTATTCAATTCTTGGTAAAACAGCATCGACGATTTTCGTGATTTTGCCGATATCATAGTATTTTAATGAGTATTAAAAAAGAGAATGGCGGAGTCTCCAATTTCAAGTCAAAAGGCCTTTAATGGTAGTAATACGCCAACGAAGCCTCGTCTGTTGATCAGCAGGGTGCACCGCTAGCAGATGAGGATGACGATTATTGAGCACTAAGGTGTTATACATAATCTTCTACCAATCCGCACTGGGCCAGCTTGTTTCGAAGGGAGGTCTGTGCCCCTCGTCGGGGACGTATTGGATAAACTGGGAAGAGACTGCATATCGACCTTTGACTGTGACACTTAAACTCCACCGACAAATGCGCTGCTCTTAAGTAGACATAGAAAAGAGTAAATCCATACCACAGATCCATAGAATAAGAACCTGCGCCCTTCCGCACAAACTAAGTTTCTTCCACTCTTAGGCGCGGCACTCTTAGATATTAGGGGTGCCCTGCATGTATTGTGGTCTTGGGGTTTGTGGTGGGTGAGTTTCCTGCTCTTATTTAAGCGCGGCACCCGGCAGGGCTCTATTCTGTACTATTTTCGACCGGAATCCCATTGTGCGGCTTGAAAACTTTGACACCAGGGTTAGCCAAGTTCGCCACACACTTGACTATACCTACACGATAAGAGGAAGACGACCGAAATTTCGAAGCGTCGAATGTCAGTACACCTCTCTGTGACAGTGACAGGTCGATCGTAGATGGTACATAGTAAAGTAGAGCTACTGAACCGGGTCATTAAGGCATTGTTTGGTCGTGTTCTTACTGCATTTTCTTCCGGCTAGGGTAGATGAGTGTACTCCACAGACAAGTGGCGCTGCTCTTAACTTGAGAGAGAGAAAGAGAAAGAGAGAGAAGTAAATTTAGACCAAAGATTGTACATCAGTAAGATCCATAGAATTCAAATCTCTTTTAGCTTGTAATTAGCAGTTAAAAAATGTTTTTGGCAGCAAACATGTTTTTCAATAAATAAATGTGTAGGGTTTGTAAGCAGGAACAGGGTAAATGAGGAGAACCAGATTTTCTGAGGCACATTTCTATTGCGTTACAATTAAATACAAAATTACATTTAAAGTGAGTGACCTGCGTGGCGGGCGAGAGACGACTGACGTCACCTCGCCCAACTCTACTGGAAGTGGCAAATATGCTAAATTTACAAAAGGAATCATGTGTCCCTCCAATATTCCCCCCCTTTTCCAAAATATTGACAAAAATTTTCAATATTCTAAAATTACAACATAGGCTTCTCTTTTGGAGCCTTAAACGAAACATATCAAACTTAGCTACGTGACAACAAAACCTTGCATCAGTAAAAACAATAACATCTCATGAAACTTAGAAAATGAACAACTTATAAATATCACAACATAAACATAATCGCTATAACACGCACTGAGCACTACGGTTCACTCGCGACGCGCTATCCAATTTCGCTGACCGTGCGATGTGAATAGGTGCTGCTACTTCGGTTCTGCGAATCTGACCTCGTGTGTGATAATTCCTTAAACATGTTGTTTCTGTCCCAAAAATAGCTCGAGAATCTTCGCTCCTCATGTCCATTGTAAAAATCTCCATAGGCGTCTCGTATAGGCTTCAGTATTGTTGACCAGACACACTATGCCTTCCGTCGAGAGCCTCACAGCGAAGCCACCACCAAAAGCTTACTGGTTTCCGTTGACTATGATCACCGTCCGTTGACCTTCCGTCGTGAACGCGCAATCCGGTCACATAAAGTACACTGACGTTGAGGGCGTCGACTGTCGAAATCTCGATGATGTCACAGATACGATGAGGGGTTGTTTTCGATCTTCACTTCCAGCAGTGGGTTTTAAAATTTACTAATATTTCACCATAAAATTTGATGCTGTTGTGCCATTACCCCATTGCCTCTCTGGGGGAGCCGCTTCAGGAACCACGCCGCCGCCACGTTACTTATTCCACGTGCACATTCTTGACTCCAATTTCGTGTCGAAAATTCCGAAAGTTAATGAGTTGTGAGTTGTTCGATGTCGGGAGGTCACCAGTGTTGAGTTTTCACGTCGGGAACAGGGTAAATGAAGAGAATCAGATTTTTGGAGGCACATTTTCTATTGAGTCACGATTAATAACAAAATTACATTTCAATGAGTGACCTGCGTGGCGGGCGAGAGACGACTGACGTCACCTCGCCCAACTCTACTGGAAGTGGCAAATATGCTGAATTTACAAAACGAATCATGTGTCCCTACAAATGTAAATGAATTTATGACTGCATTAAATCGATAACAGCCTGGACCAATGACGTACTAATACAGAAACACTTCTGATAATTTTGGAACCTCTTTGTTTCAATGAAAACACTCTGGCTAATAAGTTTTGTGTAAAATATGTTTTGTATGTTTGTTTTCATTACTTGGTATAGCGGCAACAGAAATACATCATCTGTGAAAATTTTAACTATCTAACTATCACGGTTCATGAGATACAGCCTGGTGACCTATCTAGAAAACGAGCAAAAATGATGTTTTTTGTATGGGAGCCCTTTAAATATTTATTACATTCTGTTTTTTAGTATTTGTTGTTATAGCGACAACAGAAATATGTACATCATCTTTGAAAATGGCAACTATCTAACTATCACGATTCATGAGATACAGCCTGGTGACAGACGGACAGACAGACAGACAGACAGACAGACAGCGGAGTCTTAGTAATAGGGTCCCGTTTTTTAACCCGTTGGGTACGGAGCCCTAAAAACAAACCGTAATAGTAACAGTAGGGGAACGCAAGAGTTCATTTGCCAGTTTCTATGCTTCTCCATGCAAATCAGCAGATTAGTAATATCTCCAGCATATACTCTATCAATACACTCATATTTTTATGTGACTATTTTTTACATCTTCAAAAGCCTTAAGACGCTCTTCCCACGGTGAAGTCATCCCATCATATTTTGCATTTCTACTATCTAATCTTCTTCAAAACCCACTAGGTCCCCAAAGCCCTCAAGTGAATTCACATTTATATCGTGGCTTCTGGCCTGCCTTACTATTATTTGTGACTAGCATTCCGCTCGGGACATCGTTCCCGTGGGAATTCGGGAAAATTATGTAGCCTATGTTACTCAGGGATAATGTAGCATCCTAATGGTGAAAGGATTTTTGAAATCGATCCAGTATATTTTAAGTTTATTCGTTACATACAAAAATACAAATCTTTACTTATGTAGATAAAATGAACGCAAATAAATAATCTAAATATACCTAGATACCTAGGTATCCGGGGAATACCTACCGTACAAATCAGGGACGGTAGTTCAAATGTTATCTACTTTCGAGTGGACTGGCTTGCTTAAAGCAAGAAACCCGATATCACATCGAGTCAGTGTTTCAATTCTATCCTTGTCGACATCTGCTTTAAAATGTTTTTTGTTAGAAATAGCATTAATAACGTTGTAGTGATTTTTGTATGTTTGCTCGTTGCGGTGAAAAGTCATAAAAAAAGTAGTTTAACATTTGTAATAGATGACACGGGGTCTATGGGCGATGATATACAAGCAGTGAAAGATGGAGCAAATGCTATATTTGATACAGTTATGAATTCTAATGCCTCACAAATTGAAGACTTTGTACTGGTTACTTTCAACGACCCAGGTAAGAAAACCTTTCTGTCTGTTTTTCCAGAATATATAAAACTATAAATAAACAAATAAAAGTAACTAAAAGTGCCTAAGGACCCATTTTAGGGTTTTGTAAAAAAAAACGTAGTAGCGCTCGTGGCCCAGTAGCGCTCGCTGATCTCAACCGGTCAGCGAGGTTCAGCAACGTACACAGAGGCAGGGAACCTGATGGGTGACTAAAGCAATTTATCACGAGCATTTCAGCATTTATTACATCTATACGATTTGTTTTAATTGTAACTGTACCTTATTTGTGTTGGAGTGCAATAACGTATATTGTATTGTATTCCGTGCTTTGGAGGGCACGTTAACCTGTCGGTCCTGGCTGTTGTCGATAAACTACAGCAGTTAAAACCAAGTCGGAGGCCATTTTGCAGTTTGAAAACCCTGACACCAGGTTAAGTTTGCCATACACTTGACTGTACCTACACAATAAAAAGGAGTATAAAAAGTGAATTTTTGATTACTAGGATCAATGTGACTGCCAAAAATTGATACTATGTCTATCACTTTTTTAGACGCTAGACATCGTATAACCACCAGAGATCGAGACAGATTTAAAGAAGCCTTGGATGAAATATATGTAGATGGTGGCGGTGATTGCCCAGAAATGTCGATGTTAGGAATCCAACTAGGACTAGAGAATAGCAGACCAGGCTCTCTACTTTATGTATTTACGGACGCTAGTGCTTATGATCCAGAAAAAAAAGATCTTGTTCAACGCCTTGCCCTCAAAAAAGAATGTCAGGTAAGTACATAAGGTTTAATAGAATAGAAAATAACATATTTTACTCAGTGTCCACACAAATACCAAAAAAAGACTCAAGAATTATTACACTTGGTCATCATCATGGTAACCGCAAGATGCTCACTGCTGCAATGGGCACAGGCCTCCCACAAGGATTTCCACATCGATCAATCCTGCACCGCCAGCATCCAGCAGCTTAAAAAAGATCATATTTAACCCGTCGCGCGATTGTTTACGCCGCCGCTTGCGATAGTAATCTCGTACACCAGGTGTACATTTGGCGTGCGAAGGCTTGTCAAGAAGAAGGTTTGTTTATTTTTAGGGAACCATTGGTCAATCCGAAAAAATATTTCACGGAATGTCGGATAGATATAGCTAGTTGACAAATAAAGTTGGGTCAAGAGTGAACCCATTCGTTATAAAAAATAAAATAAAAATAAGACAGTGTATTATTTTGGATTAATTAATTAAAAAAGCAGATATTTTGCTCTCGGGTCATTGTTGTTTGTGTGATTCAAAGGAACCCACGACACAAGGTAAAACCTATATGTGGGCCTTTAAGTGAGTAGCTTTTATTTTTTTAAAGAGCTTGATACTAAAATGTAATGCCACTTTTTCTCTATTCTGCCAGTATCGATTACTGGGGTTTAATATAAGCCCCGTTTGTGCGACCGCGCATTGCATGTGTGAATTGTGTATGAGTGTGAGTCAGTGAGTGGATGAGTGCATGTCTCGTGCGTAAATAAATAAGTAAAATCTTTAACATAATAATATTAAAAGAAACTCATGTTATAATTGAAGATATTAATGCCTCTAAACTTTATTTATTACTAATAGTATTATTTGGAAATTTTCAGGTTGTATTTGTCCTCACAGGCGATTGTGAAGGAGAAGGCGACGAAAGAGTTTACTATAAAATGGCACAGGCCACGTACGGCCAAGTTTTCCATTTGGATCGTAAGAGTGAAATTAAAAAGGTAAAAGGTAATTTTTCGTAATATAATGCGCCAAGGATATAAAATGAACAGGCAGCTCGAGTATGATGCGCGACAAACTAGCGCGGCACGCCACTCGGCTAACGGTGAAACTTCACTTTGATTGCGCGAGGGCCCCGCGCAAAGGCTTGCTCGTCCCCTGGCGTTGTCAATGTTGACATTTTGACATAGGATCGAGTTATAGATCAAAAGAGAACTAATGCAGCCTTTTTGCGAATCGTTATTTTGACATTGGAAATGTCTTTTCGTTCGCTCCAGTATAGGCTCTGATTCCACGAAAAAGTGCGATCCCCTTATATATCGTAGAGTTGTGAAGATATGATATTCAAAAAAGGCTCAAAAGACGCATATTTACGAGAGCTGCAAGGTGCATAAAGAATTATTTGAGAAAGACAAAAACGAAAAAGTTATAGCCGGTGAAAAAACACATTTTTTTCTGAATTTTTGATTTTGGTGCTGGATATTTTGGAAACGAAGAATAATATCAAACATTTGAGTAAAACTCCTATGGACAATTTAGTCAGCTACGATTTGAGCTTAAAACAAAGACGATCGGGTTAAGGGTTTGCCCTGTAGCCTACCCTTTTTGAAAAAAGTCAGAACGACATTTTTTCGAATTCCGTAGATACATTTCCAATGTGCTCGATAGTCGTGTGACGCACGAAATCTGTGAATTTTTGGTTCAGCGTTGTGCTGGTTTGTATCATTATCATTAAGGCGGCCGCCCTAGCGCTCATTTATATCCTCATTTATTTCCAGTGGTTTTGTTCAAGTAGACAGAACCATACTCCGTTTTTTGAAGTTGAAACTTTTGGATGGGTAAAAAATGTTAAACTCGTGTCAGGATCACGTGACCCTGATCCAAAATTCGTAAGACGGAGGGTGAAGTGAAAACTTCTTAGACCGCAAGGAAGTAATATATGTTCAAGTTTTCACTTCTGCCGGCACTCCCAGAGTGCATCCCGTTGTTTTTTTTATTACCTGTTGACTGAATAATAGTGGTATTTCTGTTTGAAAAAACACACGTGAAGCCTAGCACACACATTACACAATGAGACTTCTCTCTCATGAGACCATAGATTTCCGAATCATCACAAGGAAAAAAGACCCTATAATGATTCTGAGAAGCTTTCATTTCTCTTGCGTATTGAAATAGACATACTTACGTCCTTTTAGCAATTCAAGATCATGTGTCAACGTCAATGAATGCAAAAGAAATGCAACCTTCTGGTGATATGTTTAAGGTTATATTTTCCTTTGTTATCAGCTGTCATGAGAGTAAAGTCTCATTGCTTATGCTAAGACAGCTGGAGCGAACTATTCTGGTTTTGGAGTCCTACTGGTTCTGTTCAGTTGTTCTGTTGAATTGTTTTGTAGAAATAATGACTGGTTTCAATGACTGGTCTTTCGTTGTTACAGATTTTAAAATACGTGGAATCACAGATAAACAAAAGAAAAGCTGTTGTAGCTAACACAATATTCCCACCAGGAACACATAAACTAAATGTAAGTGCAATGTTGCAAACTATTCTCCTTATTTATATACGTTATTTAAAGTTAATCAATAACTCCAAAAAATTATATTTTTAACCCCCGATATAAAAGGAGGGATGTTATAAGTTTGACGTGTGTATCAGTAGGTATATCTGGTGTGTCTGTCTGTGGCATAGCTCCTAAGCGAATGGACCAATCTTGATGCGGTTTTTGAAGTGAAAACTTCTTTAGCGGCGTTGAGCACTTTAGTATGGGGAAAAAATGTTAAACTCGCGATGAACTCGCGTCAGATCGTCAGATCGTCAGATGTCACGTGACCGTGATCGAAAATACGTAGGATAGGGTTGCCACCTTTTTTGAAGTGAAAACTTCTTTAGCAGCGTTGTGTACTTTGAAGTATGGGTGGAAACCCGGACGGATGGCAGCCCTATGGTAAAATTATTTCAGTGACAAATGTCAACGATGTCAACGATTATTCACACATAGTGCACAAATACCGATAGACTATTTTACTGAATTGAAAGTAGACAGATTGGTCGAGTGGAGAAGTTGCCAGATTGTAAGCAACAGGTCGAGGGTTTGAATCCTGAGAGAATAACGGACTCTTTTGTGTATTTTGTTTTACTTCCACATTGATGCACAATGTTAATGTACAAGTTTTCACTTCTGCCGGCTCTCCCGGAGTGCAACCCGTTGTTTTTTTTGTAAGAAAGCTGATGTAATTATGACGGAAGCTATATTTTATTAAAATATTGCCATTTAAAAGAAATTTCTTAAACTGACTCTCGTGTCATTTTTCCATAAAAAAACTCACATAAGCCGGGGTTGTGTTGTTGTTATTTAAGTTATCCCTTTCAAGAAAAGCAAAGGAATCTGTGACCATACAGCCGTTTTTTTAAACCTTCTTTAAGTTTTAGTTTTATTTTTTGTGGTAAGGCCCTAAATGTCGTTAGTTATTACTTTTTTTAGAGTTGTTAAAATTTCTGGATTGTTTTCAGTATGAAGTGGATAGTAAAATGAAAGAATTAGTAATTTCAGTGTCTGGAATAAACCCCAAGCTATCGCTCATTGACCCTGAAGGCAAAGTGCCTGTAACTGAGGATATTGTAAGGGCGAGTCGCGTTGCTGTAAGTATTAAATATTTCTTTAGAATAGGAAACTGTCAACATGTTTTCACGTTATAAATATTATTTAAAAAAAAAACATTTTGGTGGTAATATTTCGTTGTTTGCCATTACACTTTTTTGTGGAGAGTATCAAGCAAAAAACACCGCAGAAGAATAGGTATTCACTTTTTCGAGGGCGACTAGGTATAGGGGCAATTGGAACATGGGCAATTGCCATTGAGGGCAACTGCCATTAACCCACAATTTGGGTCAGGCACAACACGATTTCAAAATTTAACAATTTTAGTTTATGTCGTTCTAGCTCCTTCACAGGCTGTATTTAAACACAAATTTGAATCTCAATATTAGTAAATGAAACCAAAAATCGAAATGGAAGCGTATTGATTTAGAATATCAATAATATGGTAAAGAGCGAACTTTTTCATAAAAAAAAACATTTAATGCACCTTGTTTTTTAGATTGTCAAAGTGACGCAAGTAAAGTCGGGAACGTACACGGCCGAGGTCACCAGCTCCTCAGAGACGTCAGTGGTGGTCACAGCGGAAACCACCGTCCATTTCCAGCACGGGTTCTCCTTGAACCAACCCAAATCAACTAAAGACGCCGCTGTCACCAGACCTGTTCCTGGTAAGAATATAACGCTCACACTTGTAATCCCATACGGGGTAGGCAGAGTATCAGGGTTCAAAACCATTTGACGCCACGTTTGACATAAATTCTGAGAGTTATTAGATGAAACATGATGAATAGCTGTGTAAGGTTGTCATTTCACCCACAATACAGCAAAACCCTCGCGTCCCTGTTACTGACTTTTACAGTATTTCTGGGAAGTGTGGGAAGCTAGTACATTCTAAGATTTTCTTTCACTCCCAGTCTAGAGTGGAATTTATATGTATAACTCTTTTCATTTTTACCGCATTTTTAATGGACGCTACTGCAACTGAGAGCTTTTAAGTCAAAGTGCCAAATTATTTTGGATTTCAATTTTGTTTCAGACCAAAAATCTTACTTATCGATTACGTTAAATACCGAAGGACCGGGAGATATAAAACTTGATACAGTACAAATTTTGGACATGGAAAATAATATGATTTTTGAAAAACCTTTGAGAGTTGTCAGTAAGAAGGAACAATTTTACGTTACTGAAGCCTTTATTCCTCCGAATTCTTTGTTTAGGATTGCGGTAAGTTATTATTATTCAGGGGGAGGGAGCTATGGGGCTACCTTAGACCGTGAAGCCACTTTCGATGCGTTGACATCAATATTTTCAAGAATAGCTTCTGCAAAATGTGATTTCAACTGAAGTTCTGGGGCTTGGTTTTTGAAACAATAGAATTCCAATTCGCATACGAATTGACAAGATTTGTATGAGATTCTCATGCGAATCTTGTCAATCCGTATGCGAATTGGAATTCTATCGTTTCAAAAATCTGTCTCCTGAAGTAATGTAACGCTCGTAGCCCAGTGGCGCTCGTCGATTTGCATTGATCAGTGAGGTTAAGCAATGTTCACAGAGACAGGGGCACCTGATGGATGACCATTGTGGTCGTTGGTCTCGGCGGTTGTCGATGACTAGAGGTCATTTTGGCGGTTCCAAAACTCTGACACCAGGGTTGATAGAGTTTACCACATAATTAAGGATGTGAATCAGCCTACGAAACTGAACAACTTTCCCATAGGAACTAGGTCGAAATATGAAAAACAATTTCGCCTCCCATACAACTTATGTGATGAGGCAGACTTGCCTTTGTATGGGGAGTCAAAAATTTGTTTCGAGAATTTTATGTAGGTTCGCTTCGTTAAGTTTCATGAAGAGAATCAACCTTTACAGTTTCGGTAGTGTGGTATGCAGACCTTCACGGAGGATCGGGCATAACGCAACTTCTTTCTTTTCCGACCGAATTCATTTCGAAGAAGATAATTCGAATATCAATTTAAAAGGTTTGAAATGGTATTCGATGTCAAGATTCGAAATGATTGAAGATCTGGTCTTGCGCCATTCATTGATTATTGTGCATTCATTGTAGTGAGCTCGCGGAATAAGATGTAATAGTTATTAACGATACTAGTGTCGTAGGTAATGTGTAACGTGAGCCCATTTGAAACACGAGCGAAGCGAGTGTTTTATAGGGCTCCAGTTACACATTACCTAAGGCACGTATATTGTTCAACGTTTTACAATGCAGTTGCCGAGGAAACGAAACTAAAAAAATGTTGTCAAAAACTTACATCGTATAGGTATATCCAAAGTTTTTAAAAGATAGTATTTCCAACATTCACTGAAAACGTGTTACAATTGAACAATGTGCACTAATATTTAAAGATTAAACACAAAACATTAACGAATTAACATTTTTTTAACACAAAAATGATTTTGTTGAACAAATTATTTCAAATGGCGGGCAAAACAATGGCGAGCAAAATATTTTTCAACAATTATGAGGCAAAGGCTAAGTAAATAAAATGCCAATTGCGCCTACAGAAATTATTAAATAGTTCAATTATTTGTCAAAAATCAGATTTGTTTTATTGAAAAAGTAAAAGAAATAATTTACTTTTATATTTTATTTCACTGAAAACAGAAATAATTATTTTGTTACGCATAAAAACTCTTTGCTTTCATTCTATACAGCCACTATGAAGCTTTATGAAGCTCTCACTTGTCAAAATGGTCACTGAATTATCAAATCAGCTACTCTTTATTGCGTCATACATTTTTGTCAATATTTTATTCACTTTTTGTTTACTTTTTATGTATCATTTAAAAAAAAAAATAACTTTACTGGATTACAGAATAGCCACTGAAGTTGAATTTTGGTATATGAAAAATGGTTTATTTGCTTATTAGTTCAAATATTTTTTTTCTTTTCAAAATCTTCTTCTCATTTCAAATTACATAACATAACATGTGTTTTATGGGGTACGTAAACGTACACTCCGTGGCCATGTTACGGGGCCATTTCCGAGCAACTGCATTGTAAAATACGTTCGTAGGCGTGCAATAGCACTTAATAAGCGGTGTCTAACTCTATAGCTGTGGATGTGACGGAAAGTAAAATATTATTGTAACAGAAGTACAGTTTTTTGATTATAACCGTATACTGAAGAGGAATCAAGTTGTTTAATTAATCGCCCCCAAGAGATACCGTTGCAGTAGCTAATTGAAAGTCTCCATTTTTCGATGATTTCAAATCTGAAAAATTGTCCCTCGATTTTGCGATCAGATTCTCATGGTGGTCTTGGTGAAAGTTGTTCCGGTTTCATGAACAATTCCACGTCAGAATTTTTTTCTTAGGTAATAATTTTATGAGTAAAGTTATTATTTAGTCAACATTTTTACTACTTCTGTTTTGAAAATTCTATTGTTTATATTTGGCAGATTAAAGGACACGACCCGCGCACTGGCGAAGAAATGACAAGATTAAGTTTGACACCCATTGAACCTCAAGTAATAGGTAGGTTATACAAACGTATCAAAGATTCAATGAAAAGTGATTTCAATTCCGCAAAGTATGTATTTTTTTTAAATATATTTAATTTAAAAAATATATTTTTGTAAGTAAAAGTAAAAATTTATTTATTGTCACAATTTTTTTTTTTTAAAAGCAATAGTTTGTTCATGGGTCAAGGGTGTACGTGTTTGCCTTTGTGTATGTGCCAAGGGACTTATGATATAAGGGAAAACGGGGAAAACGTTAGTGTTGATTTTTGAGTGAAGCGTTATTTTTTTTAATCTTTGCTTCGCTAAAGCACGGATCCGCGTCGCATAATACTGGTATTTGCCTCTTTCCTTACTGACCGCCGCATCCGCCTAAACGACGTATGGCAAAGCTTTTTTATTTTGTCAAAACCAAAAAAACTAAGTTAAAAGTTATTTTTTCAACCGGGTATTCATTGCCTCCGAATAACCACATCTATCTAAAATACACTTATCTTCACCAATATTATAAAGAGGAAAGATTTGTATTTTTGTATGTAACGAATAAACTTAAAAACTACTGGACCGATTTCCAAAAATCTTTCACCATTAGGATGCTACATTATTTCTGAATAACATAGGCTACATAAATTTCTCGAATTCATACGGGAACAAAGTTCCGCGCGGAAAGCTAGTAATATCATAATGAGGAAAGTTTGTATTTTTGTATTGTAACGAATAAACTTAAAATTACTGGACCGATTTCAACAATTCTTTCACCATTAGGATGCTACATTATCCTTGAGTAACATAGGCTACATACATTTCCCAAATTCTCACGGGAACGAAGTCCCGAGCGGAATGCTAGTACCCAATATAAACAAAAAGTACCCTACTTTTGAAAAAAAACGTAAGAAAACGGACGGGGTATCTACGCTAGGTAGGTAAATAAATAGAAGTATTGTCCTTAGACTGCTAAAAATATACTTTATTTCAGATACTTCCACACCAACCAAAGCCCCAGTGATAGACATAGTTGGAGATAACCCACTTAAAGCCAAATACAATGAACGCAAGTCACTGAGTTGTAAAATAAGTGCATTTCCCAAACCAGACGTGGTTTGGGGGAGAGACGACGGCGCTATTTTTAAGCCTGAGGTAAGGTTTGATTCATCATCACCATCCGTGCGAAGTCACTGCTAGATATATAAGTCCCTTCTTCCTAACGCTTAGTCCCATTTCTCATTCGGGGTACGCTTGATCATGATTTAGGATTTGGCGGGTCAAGTCATTATAATGGAGCGACGGCCATATGACCTGCTTGACCCTGCTAACAGGGGAATTTGACCGGATTAGATCATTTTTACTTTCAGTCACCTAAATGTGAAGTCGTACATGATGAATTTATATCAGTTAGTTTACATAGTAGACTGCAATCAATTAAATTTCTTCTACTTTCAGTTATCTCTGTTGGAATTACCTTACGATTACATAAGTGTCCTAGAAATAGATCAAGTGACCGGTAACAACACATATACTTGCAGAGCAAATAATGATTACGGCACTGATAGCAAGGAAATTAAACTTCAGGCTGATATTTACTTCACAGTTTCGAAAAAACCAGAAGGTAAGATTAATGATAGTGAAAAACAAATTAGACTAAACGGAAACAGCTAGATTTGTGATACAGTAACTTACCTATTCAGGTATATTTTAATAACTTTGAAAGCTTTATGAAAATCCCTAAACCGATGAGCCCAAATCAGCCGAATATTTTTTTGAGGCTTACAAACGTAAATATTGAGCGCTCACCACTTACTCCAAGAATTTGTAACGGCCACTGCGGCCGACAACATTTTAATTAAAAAACATACATTTCAAAAATTTATTGTTGCTAATTTAAAGTTATTTAACGTAGCAAAAGACTTACCGAGAAACTCTAAGTAAGTATCGTCTTTATATCTCCTGAATTTTGATTTATAGGTGCAACGATAGATTTAGACCAAAAAGCAGTGTTCGAATGTAAAATAGATGCTCAACCACCGGCGGAAATTAAATGGTATAAAGATGGCAAAAAGATTAAAGAAGATAAAAATGTGCAGGTTTCTGATGACCACTCTTCACTTACCATTAATAAAATGCAGCCGGTAAACGCTGGAAAATACGCTTGTCTAGCTAAAAATTTATTAACTGCTAAGCTATTTAAGTTTTTTGTGCAGATAAATAAGACAGGTGAGAATAATAATTATATTAGCTAGCTTATCTATAAGTATTCATCCCATGTAAAAAGGGTTTCATTTCATGTTTTATTTAAAGGAGCATTAGCATTAACATTTATTAATTGTTAAGACAGGATATCAAAAGAGTGTTGATTACGATTACAGGAAAACCAGTCATAGAAAAAACAAACTCAACTATTTCAGTTCAAAGAGGTTCAGATGTTGAAATTCCCTGCATGTGAGTAGATTGGCGTGTTTGAGATAGCTTTAGTCGTTTGAAGATTACGGGTAAAAATCCAAATTTTCTATTTTTTGTGGCAATGATCGTGTAAAAATAAAAAGAGGTCATTGTGGTCGATTGAGAAATCGAATAATCTTTTTAGTTTCGTATGCATGCGAGTCTTTCGATTCACTCTCGCATTTCATAATATTCCTCATTTAAGGAATGAAGATTCTTACTAACTCGCATGTGTTATTTCAGACTGATCGAAGGAAACCCCAAGCCAATAATCCGTTGGTTCTTCAAACAAGAATCTGATGATGAGGAAGTTTCAGTCGATGATTATGTCGATGATGAAATCTTGCGTCTTGATGACGTCACTACCGATTTTTCTGGCATCTACCGTTGTGAAGCGAATAACGGTGTTGGAAGTGACTATCATAATGTGGAAGTGATTGTTGAATGTAAGTTCTGCCCGATAAACAAAAGCAGTCATACAGGGTGAAAAAAAACATCCTAGCTATATTCAAAATCCTGAACCAGTATCACTTACAGAACTCTTTTTTTTTTTCGATGCGATTTTTTTTTCCTAAACGTAGACACCACTCGGGTGCACATCGCCTGCCTGGTGTAGGAGTAATATCTACGTTTAGGCAAAAAATGAACTTTTCCCACTAAAAAATATTTAAAAAAAAATTTTTTTTCGTAAATATGTTCTTTGAGTGATAGTGGTTCAGGATTTTGAATATAGCTGGAGGTTTTTTATCACCGTGTATATTGGGTGACTTTAAATTATTAAGTAAAATTTCAGGATGTGAATCAGCTCACGAAACTGAACAACTTCCCTCAGGAGGTTGAATAATGAAAAAAAAATTCGCCTCTCCATTCAACTAGGTGCGTTTGCCTTTGTATGGGAAGCCGAATTTTTTTAAATAGATTTGTTGCAGAAAGTCAAAGCGAATCGGAAGGAAGGCTGAAGACTGGGAATCCGGAAGGCTGGGCAACAAAAAATATGTTTCGCCTTGGGAAAGACCTATGTCCAGCAGTAAACTGTTTTAGGTTGAGACGACGACGATGTCGTCTGGCATTCATTTAAAACTTTTTTCTTCCATTTCCAGTTCCCCCCAAATTTGTTGAGAACGCTACAATGCAGATTTTAGCTCGAGAAGGTGACAAAGTGAAATTGCCTTGTACGGTCACTGGGAAACCCGAACCAACTGTGAAATGGATGCTAAATGACAAGCAATTCGATATCTCATCTCGTTACATACGAGGGTATTATGGCGATGTTCATAGTATCAGGTGAATAACTACAAACTATTACTATTCTGCAGAATTAATGAAGTTCTCTATTGTGTTTGCGTGATATGCTAAATAGTGATAAATTTTGCACGTTCGCAAAATCATTACTTGACAAAATCTTTTATAAGGCTTCGTTAATTTGAATCAACACTCATCTGTGTCACTTTGTTTTCAGCTTTACAGCGACACTTAACGACACTGGCACATATACGTGTGTTGCAGAAAATAAACATGGTGTTGTTAACAAAACTATTCACTTTCGAGTTATAGGTAAGTTGATTGTGTTCAAGATACAATACAAACTGATGAAACTCAGGTCCAACATATTGTAAGCAATGATTTCCAATCTTCTGCTTCCTTCTTTTTAAGTATTATTTTAGATGTGGCATTTTGAGAGGAAGGGATATGTGAAGCAAGTGATTGCTTAACCTAAGTGAAGCAAAACCAGACAAAAAATGCTCTTTCTGGGATGTTACCCTCCAAACCAAAGAAAGGAGAAATATGTTTAACTGACACTTTTATAGACAGAAACATAATAAAAAGATCGCCAAAATCTTTTACCGAGTTAATTAATTAATTTTCCATTATTAAAGCCACACACTTGACTATACCTACACGATAAGAAAAAGAAGATGATTAAATAATGGTCTAATTTAACCTCTCCTCTATTATAAAGTTTACCTATATTTTTTTTTAATTTTTGCAGTTCCACCATATATCGAACCTCCAGAAAAAAGTTCTCAGGAAGTAATCGTTGGAAGTAACCTAGCTTTGGCTTGTCAAAGTCGCGGGTTTCCAGAGCCAAGAGTGGAATGGATCTTCCACAGTCTCGATGCTGAGAAACCGCCAGAATCTTTAAGGTGTGTTAAATCAGCTTTATCTATTGAAGGTTTGGTATCTATATGTATATAACCCTGGAAATACACTTTGACGTAGGTAGTTTTGTTATAAATGTCGTTCATAACAACAATTTTGTGTTGAATTGTTGATATTGTTGATATGCTATGGACAAGCAATTTACAAAATTGATGCTTTCTTGCAATGTGGTAGTTCTGGTACACAAAATAAGCAGCAGATAGATGCTAGCCATAGGGCTGGTGAATTTCTCGTAATTTTTTAGGGCATTCATAAGAAATCCACACATTTACTAAAGCGCGAAGTGTATCAAAGAATTCGTAAAGAATATAAAAACATAGAATTCACATGCTTTGATTGGTAGTTTTATACAAGTTTTAAATCAACAACCCTAAGTCCAGATACAATGACCCCAGGTTTAACGATCTAAATTCAAGGCACAGTGATATTACCTGGTACTACTTAAAAATCTCGTTTAGAAATCTCTAAAGCTAAAAAATAAAATTAACATAATTACGTGTATATCGTTAACGGCTATCCTGCAAATATACAAAACTCTAGTTTATTGATCTAGCTAGATTTAAAATAAAAATCGATTTATCTACCTGCCTCATGAAGTTCATGGAGTTCAAGATTGATTGTGAAAATAAATAATTTACAAGAGATGTAATTGATTTTATGTTCGCAACTAAAACATCAGTTGTTGACATGATATTATTCTTTTTGCCTAAAATTCAGAATGGAGTCTACTTTGATGCCTAAAAAAGGAAGAGCTTGCCTATTCCTTTTTCCTTTTGTTTCATAAACTAAAATAAGTTATTTTTTTATCTATTTCAATCCTGAAACCCTTGTTATCTCATTTAGGTTGCACTCAGGGCCCCGATTCTGTAACTTCAGTTGTGTGTCGATGGAATGGAGGTCATTTTATCTGTTCAGGTGGCGATATTGAGAACTATTTAATTTTCATACACTTGCTGACAACCACCTCGACCAGTAGCCAACTAAACGTAAAGGTGAGAGCTACCTAGCAACTGAAAATTCAGTTGGCGGTGGCGCCACCGGTCAAAGCAGCCATCATTAGATGTATGAAATTCGGATAGTTCTTAATTTCGCTACCTGAAATGCCTTCTATTTATCTTATGGGTAAAAAGAATATGCACTTTGCAGTTATTGTGATAAGTTTTACTCCATCTTCTTTTAAGTGCGGGCAAGACGTAGCTTTAATACTTGTGGTGGATGAAAAATATTTTTTTAGATTTAGCAAAATTATCTGTATGTTAGAAAAGTCTTGGAAATATGGAGTGCTTCTCGATTTCTAGAACGTTTTTAAATTTATTATTTTCGAAGTCTCCTATGAGGCTGACGTGAGCGTAACGCCACAAGCCTCGTCAAAGTTCTGATACAAAAAGTTTTTAAGTTAAATGGTTGAAAAGTTCCACCGTTTATCTTCTGACTTCATCATCATATCCTCGGACTTTATCGTAATCTTGGATTGTCATAGGACCGTAATGTGTGTTCAAAGTATTGTAAGATTCATATTAGAAAAATTTGGTGAAATAACTGTTGCAAAATTTGAAACCAACTGACAAATATATATATGAGGTTGGGCTTATTTAAAGGTAAACATTTCTTTTTTTTTCAGGTTCCACAAACCAGCAAACACACTGTTTCTACAGCACATCCAGCTAAATAAACAAGGATTCTACACATGCATAGCCACTAATGATGGTGGTTCTTCCAACATCACTTACGAAATTAAAGTTGTTTGTAAGTGTCGTCATTATTTCTGATTTTGCCTTAGAATAGATGTGACCCCGTAGAACCCGTAATATTGTAATTTGAATTAGTAAGATTATAAACTATCGGTACTGTGTGAACTGCCCCATTTTTTTCACATTGACCGACTTTTTTATAAAATAACCTAACCAACCCGAACCCAAAAAGCCTAATACATATAAATTAAATTATTTTAATTCCATGCAGCGGCCCGCCTGCAGTTAGGTTATGTTAAAGTTTCGTAACTTTATGATTTAACTAAGCAAATTGTAATATCGCGAGAGTTTATAATTTCACTTATAAAATTGTAATATTACGGTTTTCACAATTTTCTGGTGACAAAGATAATGATGGGCTCAACATGCTTGCGGGTAAATGCGTCTTTTTTTATTATTATTATAAGATGGGTTAACTCTTGACCTCAATCTTGACCATAAGGTCAAAGATGAGGTCGACGATGGAGCGAGTTAACCCAGAAAATGCCTATAAAGGCACTGGTACTCCCACGCACCGACGGAACACAGCAAGCTGTTTGGCGTCGGTCTTCGGTAGGAGGGTGGTCGCGAACCAGACGGCCCTTTACAGAGCCTACTACACCGCATGAGACCATAGGACGACACCTCAGATTCAGAAAAAAATGAAGTGTCGTTGCCTGGGATGGATAACTAGGAGGCAGGTCTCATTTGTGTTTCCTTAGTCGCCTCTTACGACACCCACGCACGGAATGAGATGAGGTGGTGGGGTGGGCGTCGCGATCAAATGTCAAAATGACAACGCTAGAGGGTAAGCAAGTTGTATGATGTGATTCATCTGAGTCGTGTCACGCGCGAGTTTATTGCTGGTCATACTAGGCTCGCTGATAAGCGCTAACAGAAGCTGTTTAGCTTCGATACGTAACCACTCATAAACTTTCAAAGTCTTCAAAAAAAAAGTATTCAAATATTTGTTTTATTTTGCAGCTCCGCCAATCATTGAAAATGTTTATCCAGAAAAGACTTTCAAGACTATGATAGGAGATCTAACGCTTAATGTACCTTGCAAGGCTAATGGTAATCCTAAACCGGAAATAACTTGGATAAAGGATGGCGTTAATAAAATACCTGCAGGTATTTAATCTATACTTAAAACTGGTGCATGATTTGATAGATTAGCAAGACCACGGAAAAATTCTAACAAAAAGTACGGTTGTAAGGGTGCCCTTCTATAATGTACGTCCTGTAAACTTCACTCGTTGTCAGACTTTACCTAAGCAATAAACACTGAAACCTTGGTTAAAATCGAAGACCGAGACAGGGCATCTATTCCACTAATCAATTTATTTATTTATTTATTGTACAAAACCAACAGCTTAATTACAAGACATGTAAAATTAGAAGCTAGCTTAGGTCTAATTGTAAAGCCAATTACAGGTTTTCTAGTTTAAACAGGAGGTGGAAAACATTTGCAAACCTAGTACAGTTACCAATGTGTATAAATACTAGCAAAATTAAATTACCGTATAAATTATTACTGTATAAAGTACGAGCAATGTCACTGGAGTGAGTTTCCTATCGGTATTTAGATTTTATATAGTAATGGTTTGAAAGAGGAAAAAAGAAGGATCACCCAATGTAACCGCTCGAGACTCAATATAACTTTTTTTTTTTAATTATAAGATGGGTTAACTCTTGACCTCAATCTTGACCAAGGTCATAGATGAGGTCGACGATGGAGCGAGTTAACCTAGAAAACGCCTATAAGGCACCGGTACTCCCACGCACCGACGGAACACAGCAAGCTGTTTGGCGTCGGACTTCGGTAGGAGGGTGGTCGCGAACCAGACGGCCCTTTACAGAGCCTACCACACCGCATGAGACCATAGGACAACACCTCAGATTCATAAAAAAATGAGGTGTTGTTGCCTGAGATGGATTAATAGGAGGCAGGTCTCATTTGTGTTTCCTAAGTCGCCTCTTACGACACCCACGGAAAGAAATGGGGTGGTGTTATTCTAAGCCGATCACCACACGGCACAAAACGAGTTAAAGAAACAAAACAAAAGGAAAAATGAAGCAAAAATGACCATATGAACCCTCTTATGTGAATATGTACGTGTGGTGCCTCAATGGCGGTTGAATGGCAATGGTGACCATTTTATCTATTCGGGTGGCAAAACTGAGAACTACTTATCGAAACCTCATACAGTGAGACATGGTCAGTGGTCACTGTTAGGGGGCGTCCATTAATTACGTGAGGCGTTTTTGGCGATTTTTCGACCCCCCAACCCCCCCTGGTGAGATGTCGTGAGATTTGGCTCGACACCCCCCCTCCCCCTTTTATTTCACGTGAGTTTTATGAAAATGATTAGTTTTAGTGTAAATACGTTAATTGGTAATTTATCTAAAAAACTTACATAATTTGCCTAATTATTTTTTAACTTTTAATAATCGAACAATAAAAAACAGCTATGATTTACCTATTTAAATTTGAAAAAAAAGATTATTCTAATTCAATCCACGGGAACTCAGAGTGGCTACTGGAAGAACATGGTTTAGTTGGGTTAACTTAGCTTTCCCACAATTTAACACTATTTCTTTTGGGGGAAAAAATTACGTGATATTTATAGAGACCCCCCCTCTCCCCCACGTGAGATTGAGTGAGATCCGGCCCGACCCCCTCCCCCCCCAAAACGCCTCACGTAATTAATGGACGCCCCCTTAGCGACTAGCTCAACTTTTTAATATACACACGGCAGCACATCGGGCTATACATGTTTATTTTGACGTCACCTTTATATCGCTCGTAATAGCGCCTGCTTTCGTAGTACAAATGGGTAACCTGACTTACTGCTGTCTGTACCTCTTACTTTGTTTAGATAAAAATCTTAGGGTACTTTAGTAAAAATTTTTATACTACCTGTTAATTTTTTTATACTTACCTGTTGTCATTGAACCTGAGATGCCATTTTTTTAGTAGAATAGCGGCCCTGTTTGTCACGACACTTGAGCTACTTTGATAACTTGAAACAAATGTATCACTATCAGAAATAAGTGCCCTGATATGTTGTTTGACATCCTACTACGGTGTGGTAGGCTCTGTAAAGGGCCGTCTGGTTCGCGACCACCCTCCTACCGAAGTCCGACGCCAAACAGCCTGCTGTGTTCCGTCGGTGCGTGGGAGTACCAGTGCCTTTATAGGCATTTTCTGGGTTAACTCGCTCCATCGTCGACCTCATCTTTGACCTTTTTGGTCAAGATTGAGGTCAAGAGTTAACCCATATTATAATAAAAAAAATAAAAAAATATTAAATTATTTATTTATTTTCTTTTCGTGAGACTTGTTTTACATTAAGTGTGCAATGAAAGTCGTCCGAGATTTGTTTTCACCTAGAGTGCTTCTACTTTTTTAACCTTTTCACTGCCAAAGTATGATATATTAGACGTTTAAGTTTCGTGCCCTCGCCGCCAAAGTCTGATGTATCAGACAAACTTTTTTTTTAAACTTTAATATTGTTCACCAAGCGTTCGCCATATGCCACGACATTAAATTTTTTTTTTAATTTTTTGATGTCGTGGCGTGTGGTGGGCGTTTTTGATGAAAACACTTAGCGCTAAAAGGGTTAATGTATCTCGCCAAACAGTCTCTATCTTATTCTTGTGATTTGAAAATCAAATAATTATTCAAAAAACTATAATAAAATAGAAGCGCTGTATACCTTGTAGTGACTAGTATAATAAAATCTGCAGCTCTAGCATGATGTGCGACAAACTCTCCACTCGGTTGACGGTGAAACTTTGATTGCGCGAGGGCCCTACGCAAAGGCTTGCTCGCCCTCTGGCGTTGTCAATGTTGACATTTTGACATTAATGTTCTTCTAGGAACCGAATGGTATGATATACAAGAAGATGGCACGCTGATCATCAAAAATATAGACAAGCTCTCTACAGGGACGTACTTGTGCCAAGCGACTAACCGGCTCGGGTTTGACGAAGAAACTTATGAAGTTGTTGTTGAAGGTATTGTCCTTTTTTTACATAACATAAACGGGGTAGGCAGAGCAACAGTGGTTCAGAATCATTTGGTACCAAGTTTGACATAAACTGTGAGGGTTATTAGATGAAACATTATACATCATGTTGAGGTGAGAGGTTTTCAGTTTTCCGCCCACAATACAGCGTCCCTATTACTGACTTTTACAGTATGCCCCCTGAAGAGTTGGCAGCTAGTACATTCAAAGTTTTTCTTTCACTCCCAGTCCAGCGTGAAAGTTGTGCTTTTTTCCTAATTCTATATGAAACTGCAGCAAAAAAACATGTATAATTTTTTCTTGTTTTCGTTTACATTTTCTGATTTTATGGGTTACTAGCTTTCCGCCCGGGACTTCGTTCCCGTGGCACTTTTTTAGTTTTTTCTTTCATAAGAACCTTCTCCTGACAATAAGGAACACAACAAAAAAAGAATCATCCAAATCGGTCCAGCCGTTCTCGAGTTTTGCGCTTACCAACAGATTTAGTGATTCATTTTTATATATAAGATTTTCACTAACAATTCTACCCATGGTTAATAATCAAACATAATATCATAAAAACAGACAAAAAAGACACCATAGTCAAATACTGGCTACCCGCTAACCGTGAGTTTCAATATTGGGAAACGTCTTTTGCCTCAATCACGCTACAATACAGCAACAAAAGATTTAAACAACAACCCTGTAAATCAAATACTAGACATTTTACATACATTTATATATACTGTGTTAACAAACGTAACAAAAACCCTAAAATCTTTGCAGTATTTTTTTTATTTCTCGGTTTTCAATTAAATTAATGCTCATTAATTCAAACAAACAAAAAATTCACTGCAATCACGTAAAATTCTCAATTTGCTTTGCTTACTTATTTGGAACTCAATAATTATCATATTGTATAAGCATATTTGATTACAGCATACCCTGAGTCTGGATCTCCATCCGAAACAATTTTGATTGAAGCCGGAAAGTCAAAAACTATTAAGTGTACTACGCCGCATAAAAGGACAGATTATATTCGATGGTTTAAGGTAAGTCGATGGTAAAGGTTATGCCGTGTGGTGATAGGTTGAGAATAACACCACCCCATCTCTTTTCGTGGGTGTCGTAAGAGGCGACTAAGGAAAGACAATGAGACCTGTCTCCTAGTAATCCATCGTTTGTCTGAATTTGAGGTGGCATCCTATGGTCTCATATGGTGTGGTAGGCTCTGTAAAGGGCCGATTGGTTCGCAACCACCCTCCTACCGAAGTCCGACGCCAAACAGCTTGCTGTGTTCCGTCGGCGCGTTGGAGTACCAGTGCCTTAATTGGCATTTTCTGGGTTAACTCGCTCCATCGTCGACCTCATCTATGACCTCGGTCAAGATTGGGGTCAAGAGTTAACCCATCTCATAATAATAAAAAAAGTCCTTTTATAATTAAATGTGCTTACTATCTGTTAAAGATATCTATTAATACTCACTTTAAAAGTCCATTCAGTACCGGCGAAAGGATTTTTGAAAGACGACTATTTTCGGAGATTACTTTATAAGAGAAACATCTAAAATTCCATACCTACTTATATTTATTAGTGCTATTTTATTCTTTAATTTGCTAAAAGATTAATTTGGTTAAAATATAAATAAATTAAATATGAAAAAACCGACCTCAAAAAGAAATTGTCTTTAATGAAATCGGGACCCAGGATTCTTTTTGAGCCTGAATGGGATGATATTTTCTCAAACGAAGATTTTTTACAGAATGGAATACAAATAGGTGTTGGAGGAGAGTTCACAGTAAGAGACGCGAAAATATCAGATGCTGGAATGTACACGTGTAGAGTAAGCGACTTTGCCAAATCCCGTTCCGGTCATACTAAAATTAAAATCGGATACAAACCGATCTTCCGTGGTTTGGAAGAGGAGATGATTGATTTGGAAGAAGGAGTTGCTGCGGTGATGGATTGTGAAGCTGTAGGAGAACCAAGACCTAAGGTACCGTAGACTGGGGATACTTGGAAATTAAGGGTAACTTTGATCAGCCCAGTATCACTATCTACAAATAGCACATTTCTGTTATATTGCCAGCACATGCTGTACTACATGAAGTACTTGCCGATTAGATGTATCATATGTATCTATATTTTCGATCAACAACACTCTTACAAAATCAAGATAAATGCTGTCCGCGTAAATAAATTTTAAAACAGTTTTTAGTTCAACCTAATTACAGCCATGGCATCTAGTTTTAAAGTCACAAATAAAGAAAGCAAAATAAGAGCTCGTCTCAAGTGAGCTGTAATTTACCAAGACTTTTTTTTGTAGCAACCCGATATCTAGGTGGTGTAGTGTTATTCGAAGGTATTTACATTTTTAATGCGAATTCCTAGCCATGATTTCAAAGTTATCCTTGATTTGAAAGTCACCCCTACCCACCAGTCGATCGTCATGAATTATGAAACCTTGTAGTGTCAATAGCTTTATTGAATAGATGACCGATTTGATCGAGTGGTAGTGATGCTAGCTATAGACGGGTCCTGGGTTCGATTCCCAGCAAATGTTTGTGAAAACAGCAGATGTTTGTTCTAGGGTCCCATAGGTCTTCATGTCTGTCTTTGTATATGTTCCAAGGGGCCTACGACACAAGCGAAAACTTTACTATTTATTTATTATTTTAAGCTATATCGAAACAAAGTAACATAATAATGTACTGTGAAAAAAACACCAAGCTTGTAAAAAAATCTATATTTAGCGGTGCTACAGGTTAGTTAGAACTTAGAACTCTCAGTTTTTTTTAATCAAAGTAAAACATCTTCCGAAAGGATCTTACTTTTAATCATCATTTCCTTTCAGATTTCTTGGTGGCATAATGGAAAGACTCTACCCAGTTCGGAGATGACCTTAGTGTTTGATATGACGGGAAATGACCTAGGTTACTACTTCTGTCTTGTAGAAAATGACTTTGGTCGTATTGTGCGTCGGTTCCAGATTGTATCGAAAGGTAAAGAAGATAAATGATATGTTGAACAGTCTCGGTTTCAGTAGAAAAGTTGAAAAAAAAAGCCTTGATCCGGGTAAAGTATTTATTTACCCGTCGCGTGCTTGTTTACACCACGTGCGATACAAATCTCGTACACCATGCGCACGCAAAGGTTTAAAGAGAAACTGTTAGAAATATCAGCTATTAATGAGTTAGAGTAAGACAGGAAGACAAGTTTATGTTAAAAAGTAATGAAGATCTATGTTTTTTTATTCTCTCCACAGAGTGTGTGGTGAACATGGAAACAGACATGCAAGGAAATCAACCTCTGATCACTACAACAAAAACATCGTGGCCTTTCTTTAGTTCTAGCAACGGTTATATGAAAATCTCTCCCAATGAATACATCAGCTTATTTTGTCCAAGTGGCTTCAAGAATTTCCCAAGAAACGAGATATACGCGGAATGTGATCGAGGATCTAACTTCACTGTTTATGGAAAGAAATACAGGTTCTCTGACCTACATTGTAAAGAAGAGTTGAAACCCATTGTGAAAAGAACTTCAAAGCGCTGTTTGACTGGTTCTGCTGAAACCATTAAAATTGGTTATGAAGTTCGAGATAAGTTTCTGGAAGTATACAACGTATGTTTTGACATGGAAAACAAAGTTCCCTTATTTGCACAGCAAAAATTGCCACATACCTTAGCAAATGCTGAACCTAAAAACACAAAATGGCATAAAAACGAAATGGTGCCTTTAGAGTTTGATAGCCTTTATAATTGTGATCATCAGATAAACTTCATATCTCGAAATTTAGGAAAGTGGTTCCATAAAGACGACAAATGCTGCTTCTCAAAAAGACAGTTGGTGAATCCTAAAGATGTTCTACCGGGTGTATCTCAAACAGCTACTTATAATCACTTAAACTTGGTTCCACAGTGGAGTACTTGCAACAGCCAGGTAACTATGATTTGTTTTGTCAGCCTATTCTGTCCCACTGCTTGGCTAAGGCCTCTCCTCGTTTTAACCACCGATTTCGGTCCAATGCATTTACCCTCCAGGCGTCATCAAAAGCGTGTATTATAAATAAGTTAAAAATAAATTACCGTTATCACCAACAACCCTTAAAGCCATAGAAGAGCGGTCTGGAATTTCAACTTTTAGTCCCCTTCATAGACAAGTGATCATAAAACCATAATACTTTTTTTCACTGGTATATAATTATCTGTTCACCTCAATCAAAAACCACTTTTATTCTATTTTATTTTCTTATCCTGTAATAATCTTAACTACTAACAAATGAAATAAAAATGTAATACTATTTTCAGAATTGGGACAGCGTAGAACGAAAGGTGAGATTGCTCTCAATAGCCAGCGGACAAGATTTAATTGTGTGGACAGGAACAGCCCGGAACCTGAAATTATTAGACAGAGACATGCAAATATACGACGCAAGAATGCAAACACAGCCAATTTCTCAATATATTTGGAAGGTAAGTTAAGGAAAGTTATAATTTTGAAAGTGAATAAAGAAACCCTGCGCTAGTAAAGATATTTTGTTTCTCTAGAATAAGTTCCGAAGAAGAAGTTCTTATTTTTTACATAATAGTGCAAACGCTGTTTCCAAAGCACAAGTAAATTTTTTTCTTTGCATGACGCCTAATGAATTCCTATCCTTATTCCTAGAAAATTAACAATTGTTCCCTTTTTTTTAGGTTGTGCTAGACCCAAACTCAAAGACATCTGTAGCAATAGTCCAGATCAACATTCCAGACTTAACTTTACCCGAAGCCTACAGCCACATTCCTTGCCAAGACATTTGCAATGAGATAACTTGGCTAAGGAGCAGGAATTGGCGAGATGTCAATAGAGGATACGTCTTCTGCTGCAGTATTAATGAGTTCCAAAGAGCTTTTGGATTCACGGGAGTGTTCCGTGGTGCTTCTGGAAAAGTCCTGCATGACGTTTCGGTTCTTCCCGATCATAGTTTGGCGTAGTATGTGGATGATTTTTAGTATCTCTTAGCTTAATTATGGTTTCTATTTTTAATTGACCTTTGGCTTTGTAAGAAAAACGATAGTAACAATAAACATGGACGCCTTTGGCGTGTGTCAACAAATAATTTCAATTTTTATTAATTCACGAATACTTATAGCATACTTCAGTACCAACTCACTATCCCTACTATTATTATAAACGCGAAAGTTTGTATTGATGTATAGATGTTTACTAGCTTTCCGCCCGCGGCTTCGCCCGCGTGAACTTCGGGAGCCGCGTGAAGTTTTTTCCCGCTAACTCCCGTTCCCGTGGGAATTTTGCAATATCCTATTGCAACTACGCTTTAAGTTTACTAAGGTACCTGCATGCCAAATTTCAAGCGTCTAACTTAAGCGGTTTAGATTTTTCACACAAAAGGATTTTCCCGCTAATTCCCGTTCCCGTGGGAATTTCGGGAATTCCTTTCTTAGTGCACCTCTACGGTACCTAAGCTACGTTCCTTCCAAATTTCAAGTGCCTACGTTTAGCCATTTAGGCTGTGCGTTGATATGTCAGTCAGTCAGTCAGTTTCTCCTTTTATATATTTAAGAAGATTACTATTTCACGCTGAACACCCTGGACTAACACATAGGCTACATAAATTTCCCAAATTCCCATAGGACAAAGTCCCGGGTAGAAAGCTATTTATTTTTATAGCCTCGATATTAATAAAGTTTTGATCCCTGAACGTGACCTAAATGGTATTCTTAGTGCAAAATACATGATTAGCTCAAATTACAGGTTACAATGCAAGTAAACAGCAACAATAGACTTGCCATAAACTGCCAAGGTTATGACCCTTATGGCCTTGACATTAGTGCTATCATCATTGTTAGACATAATGATATGAAGTCTATGTTTTTGTTCCCTTTCTATTGGTAAATCTATTTGTATCAAATTTTGCCATGACCTGTCTTTTATTTTCCAAAGCTGTCATGGAAAAACACTATTAAATATGCTTAAGAGACACTAGCAGTAATTTGGATTTAGGATTTCATTTTTCCGCCCGCAAAATAAAGCAACTTATTTCATATTACTAGATTTTTGTAAACAAATTAGCGACAGTAACCAATTATCTTAGAGTGAGGAAAAACATCTTGTTAACAAGGATCTGCGGGGCTAACATACATGCGTGAGATAATTCTGTAAAGGTCATTCTAAAAACTATACTGGACTGACGCAGCGATAGAACCTATTGTTCGGCCGGGCTAAGCTAACATGGACGAGTGACATAATTTTATCATATCGACGTCGTTCTGCCTATTCCATACTGACGCTATGAGATAGAGTGAAAGGGCGGAGCGAGATACTATATGAAAAAATAATGTCATGTACGTATATTAGCACAGGTCTTAAGATCATTGTCAAGCATTTCCCAAATGAGAGATAGTACATACAAAGTGGTAGGAGGAAGAAGAAGGATATCTATAATCTATGGATCGTCTTGTCCTCGTCAATCTAATATATTAAATTCGTTTCCAGAATGAGGTAATGGTGATCAATAAATGCCATTGTAATCACGAGTCAAGTTCACAATTTGTTGTCTAACATATTTATAGGCTTATCCGGATACTTCTAGTGCTGTGAAGTTATCGATACCTAGATTATCGATGTGATTTTGTTTGACGACAATGTATTTTATTTATTTGATCTATTTAAGAAAACTAAAAGCATTACATAATGATAAATGTTCTACAAAACACATCAAAAGATTTCTCATCAAAACATTTGCACTCAACATAAGGAATAATAAAAGAGTATACATATCATAAGTAAGAATACAATATTCTTTATTTGCGCAACATACAGATATAATAAACATAATTTCGCTAAAAAATTTCATAAGACAAACTTTTTGGATCATTAATCGATAATCGACAGTCATGCTCAACACCGCTTCTTCGGAATAACATTGATGGATTCTACGTTTTCCGATAAGAGAAGGATGTCTGTAAAATATGATGCTGAAGAAAAACATCTTCTACTTGTACTCTTTCATTCCATAAATCCTTTGCAAAGAGTGTGGTGTGTTTTATCGATATCCCCAAATCACATCACTAATCAAAGGGTCAAGGACAAACCAATGGATTTTAATTGATTTCACAATAGAGATGCCTTCGAGCAGATTGATATCAAGTTACGATAAACAGGTGGGTCAAATGGCACTAACGTTTAATAATATGGTTAAATGTTGACCTTGTCGTCTGAAGTATTGTGAGAAAACGTAGTGGTTATGTCCATTTTTAATTCCCGACAAAAAAGAGAGGTATTATAAGTTTGACGTGTGTATCTTTATGTCTGTTTACCTGTGTATCTCTCTGTAGCATCGTAGCTCCTTAACGAAAAGACCGATTTCGATGCGGTTTTTTTGTTTGAAAGCTGAGGTAATCGATATGGATTTTAGCTACGTTTGTTTATAATTGGTTCAGCCGTTTAAAAGTTACAAGAAATCGAATGTCGGGGATGATTTAAGAGTTATTACTCGTATGTCTGTTTATTCATATTCAGGGTGTTAAGTAATTCGATCTTATCCTCTTAGGTGGTGAATCAGCACATGAAACTGAACAACTTTCCCTAAGAACAAATGCCGAAATACGAAAAAAACAAATGCCCATACAAATTGCATCAGCTGATAAATCATTTTGTATGGGAAGTCAAATTTTTTTTCGTATTTCGGCATTTGTTCTTAGGGAAAGTTGTTCAGTTTCATGGGCTGATTCACCACCTGAGAGGATAAGATCGAATTACTTAACACCCTATATCTAAATATATAAAAGGAGAAACTGACTGACTGACTGACTGACTGACATATCAACGCACAGCCTAAACCGCTAAACGTAGGCACTTGAAATTTGGAAGAGACGTAGCTTAGGTACCGTAAAGATGCACTAAGAAAGGAATTCCCGAAATTCCCACGAGAACGGGAATTAGCAGGAAAATCCTTTTGTATGAAAAATCTAAACCGCTTAAGTTAGACGCTTGAAATTTGGCATGCAGGTACCTCAGTAAACTTAAAGCTTAGATGCAACAGGATATTGCAAAATTCCCACGGGAACGGGAGTTAGCGGGAAAAAACTTTTGTATGTAAAAATCTAAATTAACACGCAAACGAAGTTGCGGGCATCAGCTAGTTATGTATATTCTCCTTTTTCACAGAACCAACATGACTAGTGTAATGGGCCCGATTTAACCAAAAATAAGCTGTTTTTTTTTCATAAATGTGCATACTGCGTGAAATACATTCAGATTTTTTTTTTTACTTATTTTCATAGGTACCTATTTTATTCTCTTACACCATCGTCATTAGCCTGCCCAGTTCTCCTTTATCAGGGTATCTTTCTCGTCGTCTAAATTCACTTTAGGACAGTGTGTTTTTTTCAGTGTAGCAAAATGGCAGTTATGTGATCTTGGCTGTTTCTTACTGCCACAAGAGGACGATACAAAATTGGGTAATAAAAATAATGTTTTTATAACAAATTATGGTCGTGCCAATTTAATTGTGCTTAAAATTCAAATGCACGATGACGTCAAAGATGATGGAACTTGCCTGTCTCTTAGTACTCGGAACTAAAAGTTCAAGATTTTACTTATTTATTTATTTATTTTAACAGTTTATTGTACACAGGAAAAATCACAAATATTTCAGACAAATAGAAAAACGAACACAAAAGGCACAGCTTATTTCTTTAAGAAATTTCTTCCAGCAGACCTGGGACAGTGAGAGGCGTAAAATAAATAAAGACAGACGTGCACAATTAACCACTGAAATCTAAATACTAATATAAACTACATAAAAATACAACTACACATACATATAATATATAAATAATTTATATAAATACACAGACATATATTTTATACATACATAAACAATACATATAATATTATGATGATTATACTGAAGGGAAAGCAACAGATACATAATCTACTTCCACTATATATGTTATAAGTGTTTTATAGAGATCCCCAAATGTGGTTTTCTTTTATGTTTAGCCTAGTTTTTGTCTCCAATTACGCTTTTAACTTTAGCCCTACGATTACAAAATCTTAGCGATGTAGAGGCTCTCTACTCTACATCACATCCTTTCTTCCTTACTAATATTATAAATGCGAAAGTAACTCTGTCTGTCAGTCTTTCACGCCTAAACTACTGAACCGATTTTGATGAAATTTAGTACAGAGATAGAGAGCCTCGGAAAGGATATAGGCTACATTTTATCCCATAGTTAGGCACGATATAACCTGTAGTCCACGCGGGCGGAGCCGCGGGCGGAAAGCTAGTTGTAAAATAAATTGTGTTTAATGTCGTGTTAATTCGTTTATTCGGCGTTTGAAAGTATTAGTATATTTTAATACTAGCCGTTCCTCGCGATTTAATTCTTTTAGGTCCTTTTTCAGTGTGAAAATTATATAATAATGTTTATAATGTTTATAATAATAATGCATGTGTTATATAATAATGCATGTGATATACTGTCTCAAAAGATTTCCAGTAGTAAAAAAATTTCTAAATCAGTCTAGTACCTACTTTCGTAGTGTATTCATTATTAAAAATACAAACAAACAAAAAATTCTATATACCAGCAGTAACGCCTGGCCAAAAGTACACAGCAAAAACATAAACAGAAGCTTACGGACCTTTGCACAATAATTTATAAGAAAATTAATGATCTTTTCAAGTTTATTGGACATGGTGTTGATTTATTTTGACCTTGCATTGAAAAATTATTTAGGTGGTGAAGAATTTTAGTAATAGATTTAGTAAACAACTTACTCATAAGTCGTAGAAGGTTTTTTTATGATTAGGTTGAGGCTTTAGCATAAATAGCACAGACCGCAACACACTCGTGCATCGCGCCACTCAGATGACGGTGAAACTTCACTTTGATTGTGCGAGGGCACCGCGCAAAAGCTTGCTTGCCCTTTGGTGTTGTTATTAGACACTCTTTTTAAATTTGACCGCGTTGATCATCATAGATGTTTATGTCAGCCCCATTATAAGACAGACAGACATATACTTTATTGCACATCATATATGACACAAAAACATTACAATAACAGACAAGGACAGAAAACAGAAATGTACAAAAAGGCGGCCTTATTGCCCCATTAGAAGACTCATTGGGTCAAAGTATACGTTTCTATAATAAGATTCCCATATGTATTCAAAATTTACCTTTGGATAAATTTAAGACAGTAATTAAACAAAAACTTTGCAAAAAGGGCTATTACAAAATTTCTGATTACCTAACTGACAAGCAGCCATGGGAATGAACTGCTCAGCTCTAGAGTTTCAGAATTAGTTAAAATTAGAAAATAAGAAAATTTGTAATGCGATTAAAAAGAGCACCCTCAGAGTTTCTTGCCTGTTCTTCTCTGGGGAAGACTGCACCTTTGCGAATAGGCTTAGAGTCAGTAGGGTCAATAGAACGAATGCGTATGTATGTATTTAAATCCTTTAATGTTTGTTTGTATGTATTTCATGTTATCTTGACTTGTTTTAAGTGGCATCCTGAATGTCCTATAAAATAAAATAAAATTCTATTTTTCTATTTTCTATTAAAAAAGACGGAGAAACTCTTCAGCCCCATTAATCTGTCCTGCACTCATTATAAGAACACAAGACGAAATAGTTAAGCTGAAGAGCTTCGAAAGCCAGCGCATCGCTTAGCCGGAAATGCAGGATAGCTAATTTTAATTCTTTTTAGCAGAAACATTTATTAAAGTTAAAGCTTCTCTAAATGTGTGTCCTTATTTACGCCAACGAGGCGAAAAGGGACAGTGTGATATTTAAAGCAGCAATAACTTTGATGGATGTTTCTACATCAGCAGCTCTAGCATGATGCGCGATAAACTCGTGCGGCACGCCACTCGGCTGACGGTGAAACTTCACTTTGATTGCGCGAGGGCCCAGCGCAAAGGCTTGCGCGCCCTCTGGCATTGTCATTGACATTTTGACATAGGACCGCGGCGCATTACGCGCGCGAGCACATCGTACTCGAGCTGCTGGGTGTATAGGTTCCAAAAGTTAATGTAATTTTGAAATTTCCCATAAATATGTAATTAATTAATCATTGATGGTTCTAAAAATTTAGCAAATATGCAATCATTATAAGTTTAGTTATGTCCTCAAATTTGTTCCTTTGAATCATTTTTTCGAAATTTTATACAACGCGTAAGGTAAAATTTCACTTTTTGGTTGCTTCAAGAAAAAATAGACCTTAAAATAGAGATACTATTGTTCATAACTGCACGAATGTTCATATTACTCATAACTGCATGCATTGTTCATAACTACAAACACTTTAACGTTATAACCATCGATAAATGGACTAAATCTACAGGTGATAGGTATCAAGGCAAACAAAGGCTGCTTAGGCTAGACTCAGATGTAGTAAGAGGTATAAGGTTACCCGAACGCGTGATAATAAGTTTGATAGCCATCACGACTATGAACGAAAAATGGATGAGGAAATACTAAATGACAAAGGAATAGAAGTCTCACTTCAATATTGGGTGCTTTAAAACAGTCACAAATCATACTATGTATCTATATCTATTCTCTACATATTATAAAGAGGAAAGATTTGATTATTTGTTTGTTTGTTTGCATCGAATAGGCTCCGAAACTACTGGACCGATTTGAAAAATTCTTTCACCATTAGAATCCTACAGTATCCGGGATGGACATAGGGTACATGATTTTCCCGAATTCCCACGGGAACGAGGTCCCGCGCGGGAAGCTAGTCTATTATAAAACTTCTTCTACTCTTCAACCTATAGCCACCCAATGCTGAATGTAAGTCACCACCATTGCAGTCCATATGTTTTTGGTCTTTCCAGACCAGCAGCTCTAGCACGATAACGACAAACTCGCGCTCGGCTCACGCTGAAACTTCACTTTGATTGCACGAGGGTCCCGCGCAGAAGCTTGCTCGCCCTATGACGTTGTCAATGTTGACATTTTGACATAGACGGCGGTGTTGTCGCGGCGCTGACACTATCGTACTCGGCCTGCTGATGCGCAAGGTTCAAGAACTTGGCAAAAACTTCGGCCCATCTTATCGGTTGCCTTCCTTTGATGGACATTTGTTTGTCCATGGTACTTTCCTCCAATCTGGTACTTTCCTATCCCAATATGTGACCTGCCCTTTTCTATTTCATAAAATTTCACTTGACTTTCAAATTACGACATGCTCGATCTCATCACTTTTATTACTTCCTGTTACTTTTGTTTCTTTACGCCTTCTAGTAGTCTGAACCTTTTACTTCTATGAACATTCGACCTTTTGTCTCGATTTTTGTAATAACGTTTGGGATATAATGCTTTATAATATAATAACAGTTACAAAATAATACTATCAATACAAAGTCTTCTTTGTTAGATATTAAGATAAATTATGTCCAATGAAATTATAATTGATGTTATGGTACAAACTTGCAAAATAGATTTTGACTATTTGGATGACTTGCTTACAATGCACTGGGTGTTATAGTATGCAAAGTGTTTCATAAAAATTTAAATTCTCGCAATTTAAATTCTTTTAAATACTTCCGTGCTGTACTGGGTGTGAAAGAAAAACTTATAATGTGCCAGCTACCGCCCAAGTATACAGTCTTCTTCTTATCGTGTAGGTACAGTCAAGTGTGTGGCGAACTTGGCTAACCCTGGTATCAGAGTTTTCAAACCGCACAATAGCCTCTGACTTGGTTTTAACTACTGTAGTATATCGACAACAGCCGCGACCGACAATTTAACGTGCCCTCTGAAGCACGAAAATGCTGTTGATGAATTGTCACTTTAGTCACCCATCAGGTTCATTGCTTAACCTCACTACGAGCGCTACTACGTTTTTTTTTACAAAACCCTAAAATGAATCTTGAAGCACTTCAAAGTAGGTTTATGCAAAAGTCTGTAAGAGGAATGCGAGGGTTTTGCTGTATTATGGGCAAAGGCTGACCACCTTTCACGATTATGCAACTTGACACAATCTGATAACCCTCACAATTTGTGTTAAGCGTGGCATCTAGTTGTTCTAGAACCAGTGATACTCTGCCTACCCCGTTAGAGATTGTGGGCGTGAGCGTATGTATGGATGTGTAAGTTTTTAAAATGAAATTAAGACTCGATTTTAAACAATGACCATCAGAGACGGTTTTTTTATTGCATGAGTAGGTATGTACCTTTTTGTTCTATTGTCTAGTAGTATTCGTGATAGGCACCCAAATTAATACGGGTCAAAACTTTCATTGTTCAAGACGAGACGTAATTTCAAATTTGTAGCCCAGTGGCGCTTGCTGATCTCAACCAATCAGAGGCAGGGAACCTGATGGGTGACCAAAGTGGTAATTTATCACGAGCGTTTATCACGAGCCAGTGGTCTCGGCTGTTATCGACTGACTATAGTCGTTAAAACCAAGTCAGAGGCCACTGTGCGGTTTGAAAACTCTGACACCATGGTTATCCAAGTTCGCCACACACTTGACTATACCTACACGATGAGAAGAAGAACTGAAATTCATTAATGCTTTTGGCTGAAGCGGCGACCCAAAGCAGACCTTTTTAATTTCACAGCAGTTAAAAAATAAATTGTATTTCTATAAAACATTATTCTCTTCATCAGCCCATATACGTCCCCACTGCTGGGGCACGGGCCTCCCTCGATAACATGAGGGGTAAATGCCATACTCACCACGCTTGGCAGACGGGTTGGCGAGAGTTTTGATATAATTGCGGAGTTTTTCTTCTCTGTGTGCAGATGAACTTGCTTGCATATTTACCTTAGTCGCCTTGTACGCCACCTCGGCAAGAAAGAGGGTGGTCCTATTCTACTCTGCCGGGGACTCACACGGCTAAACATTATTATTCCTTCTAAACTAAAACTAAGCAACTACATGAGCTCATTCCGCCTGCCCCTTTTTTCCATCGGACGTCCAGACGCACTGCGGGGTACCACCCTTATCTTGTCGAGATCCCTCGGATACGTACTGAGCGCTATTCTTCATCTTTTATATTGCGCACTGCCAGGGAGTGGAATTCCCTGCCGGCGTCCCGAGTTCATAAAACCCAAATATCTTTAAAGTACGAGTGAATAGGCTTCTTCTGGGTGAGCTCGCTACATCCTCGACCACATCTTTGCCCTAAGCTAGATTGTGGTCAAGAGCGAACCCATTTTTAATAATAATAAAAAAAACTAAGTATGCTGTCACGGTGCTTATTAAATCATTAACCTTAACCTCGGCAGACGGAAGTACATTAAAATTATAAACAATGTTTATTAACATTCACGATTTGCGATGGACGCGTGTAACGTCCAGGCCATCTAAGACTTGAAATTAAAATATTATCAAAGGGAAATGATTTTAGTATCGGTTTTCTGCCCGTGACTTCGATCTCGTGGGAGTTTTCTCAGTGAATTTTTCAAAAACTTTTTTTCTTCTTCTTCTTCTTATCATGTAGGTATAGTCAAGTGTGTGGCGAACTTGGCAAACCCTGGTGTCAGAGTTTTCAAACCGCACAATGGCCTCTGATTTAGTTCTAACGACTATAATAAATCGACAACAGCCGGGGACCGACAGCTTAACGTGCCCTTCGAAGCACGGAAACGCTTGTGATAAATTGCCACTTTGGCCACCCATCAGGTGGCAATTAAAACAATGATAACCATTTTTTTTATTCAGGTGGCGAACCCGATTAAAAGGGCTAAAATCGCCACAATCGTCATTTCACCGCTATTACGCTCACATTCTTCTTCTTCTCTATAAAAACCAAGCGTGCCATTATTTTTCTACCGTTCTGTCACACGAGCGATTAAGTGATGAAACAGCGCTAAAGTAAGCAAATTTTGCTCCCTTTTAGCATAGTAAAAGGCCTTTTACTATGCTTTTAGACATGCGAAGTACATACACTTGCGTTGTCTAGTCGTGTATATGTCTGTGCAACTGATTCTTGTTATTTGTAGTTATTAGTTACGCAGTTTATCTTGATATAATACCAAATGAGCGACCAATTTGATCTTGATACTTGTGCAATATAAAAATAAGATGATATTTTATCGGTTCAACGCGTTTCATAATGCCCAAATGTTATTTTAGTATTCACGACTTCATGCTAACGGCATGAGAAATGTTTGATATTAAAATATTGCGTTTAAGAAGATATTTTTACATCGTATATTGCAATGGCTTATTTTTTTATTTAAAGCTACACACTGGAAGGCTCACGCTCAGGTTAATTACCTTTGTCTCGGTCACATAGAGAGACATCGAACACCCATGTCACGAGAACAAACATCGACACGACTAGGAATCAAACCCAGGACCCGCCCGTCATTGATGATGCAACACATTCAAATGCCTACACCAAGAGTGTCGTTTGATAGTGAGTCATCACCTCACGCCTGTGTCCCAGAGGGGTAGGTAGAGACCAAAGATAAGTTGAAAAATGAGTAAATGTCAGCTTTTTACACAAACTTGCCCCAACGACGAATCCTGCCACTAATTACATTAATTTCAAATTGTACGATTTTGATTGGTGCTCTACTGTATTTGGTTTGCATGATACCTTTGTACAGAGGCAATGTATGATGAATTTGACGTTGAATACGATACATAGTGATCGGCTTCAACATTCGTAGTAACTCCTGCATAGCTAGCACGGCCCGCGACAAACTCGCGCATCACGACACTTAGGTCAGTATTACAGAAGGAGACGCAAGTCTTAATCTATACTTAATTATTGTTTGTCTCTTTCTCTAATTATGACAAAGACGACAGCTACTTAAGTATAGATCAGAGTCTGAGTCGCGTTCTGTAATACAGACCTCAGATGTCGGTGAAACTTCACTTTGATTGCGCGAGGGCACCGCGCAAAGACTTGCTCGCCCTCTGGCGTTGTTATTTCAATACTTTTTTGACATTTGACCGCGTTGTGCTATAGTTGCTGGCTTGCAATTATAAAATTAATTAGATATTATCAAATTAATGAACTACGTAAACACCTAAAAAAAATGTTCAACGAACTAACATCATATCAGCCTATTGCAGTCCACTGCTGAACATAGGCCTCCCCTAAGGTGCGCCACTTTGCACGATCTTCCGCTTTTTGCATCCAGCCTCTACCCGCTATCTTTTTAGGTCATCTGACCATCTGGCTGGGGGGCTCCCTACACTACGTTTGCCAAGACGTGGTCTCCATTCGAGAACCTGTCTACTCCAACGCTCGTCAGTTCTGCGACAGACATGACCAGTCTGCCACTTCAGCTTTTGGATAATATCCAGGCCCTTCTTTCCCACTGGGCACTCTAGGTAAGTGCCCAGGGCCCCGCGATTAACGGGCCCCTTTTGTCCCCAGAAGATAATTATAATAACAGACTAGAATATTTTTTGCTTATTAGCTTTTGCAAGCATTAAGAGCGAAGCACTGGGTATGTATGCCTCTTGCAAAAAAATCAGACTTTTATTTATTTATTATAAGATGGGTTAACTCTTGACCACAATCGTGACCATAAGATCAAAGATGAGGTCGACGATGGAGCGATGGTGTTTGGCATCGGACTTCGGTAGGAGGGTGGTCGCGAACCAGACGGCCCTTTACAGAGCCTACCACACCGCATGAGACCATAGGACGACACCTCAGATTCAGAAAAAATTAAGTGTCGTTGCCTGGATGGATTAATAAGAGGCAGGACTCATTTGTGTTTCCTTAGTCGCCTCTTACGACACCCACGGAAAGAGATGGGGTGGTGTTATTCTCAACCGATCACCACACGATATACTTAAAGAACTCTTCACGGACTTAAAGATGAATCATCAGTGTTCTATTACAATTTTCTCTTAAAGACTCAGGGCCCCTTAAACCTATGTGCCCAGGGCCTCTTATAGGTAAAAGACGGCCCTGATGATATCCATCACTCCGAACTATAGGTACCTGTCAAATCATTATCCTTCACTCTTATAGTTTTATATTTCTCATAACAATAACAGTTTAACAGCTTGTGATGATAAATATTAGAGGCTTCTTCTTAACAAAGTTCCAGTTGCTGTAGTGATGTACTTTGATCTGATCTACAACTCTTCCCTAAAAATAAAAAAAGCTTAGAAATGTTTTATTTTTTTCATATATGCATTACTAGCTTTGCGCCCGCGACTCCGCCCGCGTGGACTACAGTTTATATCGTGCCCAACTGTGGGATAAAATGTAGCATATGTCCTTTCCCAGGCTCTAATCTATCTTTGTACCAAATTTCATCAAAATCGGTTCAGTAGTTTAGGCGTGAAAGACGAACAGACAGACAGAGTTACTTTCGCATTTATAATATTATTAGAATTTATTATTTTAATAGATAAAAAGTTTTTTATTATTGTTATTAAAATAATAAGGATAAAAAGATTGTTATTATTGTTATTGATTGTTATTGCTGCTTTTAATTACGTCTAACTACACAGCACAGGTTAAAAATAGATGCTGGTTTTCGTATTTAATTTTTTTTTTCACAAATTTTGCCCAACTTGTACACCATGTTGAATTACAGATTATAGAATTAATTACTGGATTATCACTTGTATTATTAGCTGACTAGATAATTTGACATATATGGTATTTAATTCTCACCGGTCAAATTTTTTCCGAATTTTGCCTATCTTGTTTGTTTCCCTTTGGCTACTAAAGGAAAAATTGTTTTACGCCGTTATAAAAAAAACCTATCACCACTTTACTCATCTTCCATCTAGTTACCTTCAGAATGAATGTTAAAAAAACATATCATAAGTAAAAAATTAGCTACAGCTCAAAAAAGTGTAACTAATAACGTAGTCAGGAGTATATCATTCAATTAAAATTGTAATTATAAACCTTTTACAGAATCATAAAAATAATGATTAATTAACCGACGCGGCAGCTACTGCAGATGTATCTTGACAAAAAACATCGATGTCGATGATTACACGGAATCACTAAACCGAAACGGATGCGTAAACACGGCCTTCACACTTGCCATTATAGATGCTATATGCCGATTGATTGACATGAGAAAAACGTCTTTTTAAAACAATAATCCTTAAATGATAATGTCAATGGTCTTTAAGTTACTTTTTGCATAAAAAGAAATATATTATTCGTTAAATAGTGTTTGTGACCTTATAAAGATATCTTCTGAATTCTATTTACTCGTAGATGCAGACAACGGCATACTCTACGAAAAACTACCACTGTTACTGTGGGGTGACTTCAAATTAGTTAGCAAAACCTTAGGGGGGTTCTCGCCATGAAACTATAATAATAATAAATAATAAACGCTACACACTCAAAGGCCCACACTAAGGTTTTCCCTTGTGTCGACGGTTCCTCGGAATACACATAAAGACAAACACAAACACCCATGATTAACAACAAACATCTGCTTTTTACACAAATATTTGCCCCGACTGGGAATCGAACCCAGGACCCGTTGATCAAGAGGCAGCGCCACTACCACTCAAACAAATCGGCCGTCAGCCAAAAAACTGAACAAATATTCTCCAAAAATCTGAACAACTATTCTCCGTTACCGGATGATGGTAACGATGCGATAGGCAGATTCATCAGAGAAGCAGAGGCGGCAGGCAGGAGAAAAGTGGTCAATTACAACCTCAAAATGGCGATCAAAAGTCGAGACACAGCTGTCATAGATGCCTTGAGGTCTGAATGCAACAGTGAAGAACCGTCACTCGTTTACATATATATATTATATACATTATGTATTCATATATTTATTATACTTATCTATAAATTGTAAACCTCTATTAAAAGTATTGTATTATAGTTAAAAAAAGCAAGTATTAACAAGAAAACTTAATTTAGACAAAGGCACGGACATAAAGTCTGTGTATGTTTAAAAAAATGTGATGTATGTTCGTTTGTCCTTTTTTCTACTCGAAATGGAGTAACGAATCGACGTGATTGTTTGCATAGGGTTGGTGGGACGGCTGGAGAGTGACATAGGCTAGCAAACGAAGTCACGCGCAAGAGATAGCTTTTAAATTAGAAAAGGGCGACTTCAAGGTAAACATGTGTATCTTAACGAGCTCACGCGTGTAAAATAAATAAATTAAAAAAAACTGTACACCTACAATCTCCATATAAAATATTAAAATCAAAGTATTACTGGTATCAATAATTATTATATAAAAAACTTTTGAAAGACCAAACAAAATGATAAAAAACTGTTGCTACCAAAATGAGAAAAAAGTTTGAGTTGTCAGTAAAGCACTCCTTTTTTTTTCTCGATACCTAGCTGGATCCGTCCGTCATTTTAAATGTTAGGTCAGACTTACATAATAATTAATAACAATATAATAACATTAGGTCATCAAACAGGATTCAGATATAGCTTATTTCTACGATAACATGACACAAAATGTTCAAGCAATACACAATATTTTTATCTTAATATTTATAAAATGTAGGGTCTTGACTCATTTATCAATGCCCAGTCCAAACCCTTAGACCTAGAAAATTTTGCACAAAGGTTTCCTTAAAAATAAGAATTTTCATGCTAACGAAGTCCCGAGCGTCTTCTAAATTTTATGAATGGTGAGAATTAGTGTCTGTTTGTTCTGCCTTCACGCCGAATAAAGGTAAAAAGGCTCTAAAGGCAAAAGTTTTTTAATAATCAGGCTATTTTTGTACGTGAACGAAGTGCGGGCGGAAAGCTAAGTAGGAGGGGTGATTTGAAACTACTTTAAAGAATTTATTTAAAGTCACCCCTTAAACTAATTAATCATGTTTGTTTGCAAAATCAATATTTCTTTGTTTGTTCGTACTTTATACGCAGCCATACCGTTTATTCGATTGCATCATCAAGTTAGCTTATACCCTAGGCACTGGAAGAGAACATAGGCTACTTTTTGTCCGAGGAAATTCGGTGTAGATGAAGTCGCGGGCAGAAAGCTAATAGTTATAATTAATATTTAAAACTCATCAGATAACGTTTCTAAGTGCCCCGTAATTAGTGTCAAATATTTAAAATTACATTAGACATAGGAAGACAAATACTGGGTCATAAGATGCTCCAAAACCGTCATCTTCATCTGCTGATCGATGGGCGAGGCGCTGACATACACTTGATATTAGGCGACTTCTTTTTATTTTTTATTTTTTTTATTATGAGATGGGTTTTTTGCCGTGTGGTGATCGGTTGAGAATAACACCACCCCATCTCTTTCCGTGGGTGTCGTAAGAGGCGACTAAGGAAACACAAATGAGACCTGCCTCCTAGTGATCCATCCCAGGCAACGACACTTCATTTTTTCTGAATCTGAGGTGTCGTCCTATGGTCTCATGCGGTGTGGTAGGCTCAGTAAAGGGCCGTCTGGTTCGCGACCACCCTCCTACCGAGGTCCGACGCCAAACAGCTTGCTGTGTTCCGTCGGTGCGTGGGAGTACCAGTGCCTTTATAGGCATTTTCTGGGTTAACTCGCTCCATCGTCGACCTCATCTTAGACCTTTATGATCAAGATTGAGGTCAAGAGTTAACCCATCTTATAATAAAAAATAAAAAAAAACTCTTAACTCCAATCTTGACCAAGGTCATAGATGAGGTCGACGGTTGAGCGAGTTAACCCAGAAAATGCCACTTAAGGCACTGGTACTCCAACGCACCGACGGAACACAGCAAGCTGTTTGGCGTTACCTGTAATAAAATCTTGCAAGTTTCCGAATGAGCTGTAATTTTGCATGCATTGTGTGACAATGCAATATTATGATGACATATAGCTGATCTAATGCTGGAGATGGAAGGTGGCATTAGCAACTCCACATAAAAAGACACAACCTTATCGAGTTTGGGCTCGTTTGATTCGTACTGACGAGTACTTTGATCCTATATAGTAAAAAGCTTGTTTTAAAATATAAAATTTTTTAATTTCAGAGTTATTCTGATTTCAAAAATTAGACATTAGCAAAATCACGAAAGCGTGGACGCCATTTTTAAAAGTATTGCATATTTTCAGCTTTAACTTTCAACTTAGTTTAATTAATAAAGTCTCTTTAGTATTTAATTAAATGACAAGTTTAGTATCAATTAATTTTATCATCTACGACTTTATTATATGAAAAAGGCGTGAACCATAATATTTCTTGTTATTATGATCCTTCTTGGGTAGTGTTCAGTATGTACAGACAGCAGTACGTCAGGTTACCCATTCGCACTACGAAACCCAACGCTATTACGAGCGAGATAAGGGCGACGTCAATGTAAACATGTATAGCCTGATATGTGTACTTTAATACACACAATGACGCTGTTATGGTCGGTCAAGCTTCATATACACGCAAGCTTATTGACCACATATAATATGAACTAAGCTATAATTTCAACTTATTATTTAATTACAATTAGAATCCGCTTATATCGCGCTCCTGAACAAACTTTTCAAAATTTTTAAGGATAAATTGTAGCCTATGACCGTTGTTGTCAATCATAACCTAGGTATATATATATATCAACTTTAAACTAGGTATATATATATCAACAGAAAATTATATTAACTTATTTACGGTTCTAGAAATTGTAGCCAGAAAGTTGAAATGAGGAACATTGTATTTACAAAAATAATCGCTGTGAGTAATCCCGTTTGTTTCACAGTCGGATAAAATAACACTTTTTTTTCTGCCCATATTTTGATGTCGATATTTTCTTTTCAAGCCGAACCCAGTTTATTAAGCACACATCGAAGACTGTCCCTAATGAGAACGACATTGATCCTAGTAAATGATAAATAAATAATTTAACCACAACATCAATATTTTTATTTTATTTTTATAAGGTGTGAATAACTACATACGCTTACATACACATATATACACACACACACACACTCACAAACACATAACACACACACACACACTGTCCTTACTTTTACATTACTCATCCAATCTATTTTGTTTTATTAATCATATATATCTATGCTACCCGTTAATCTAAATCTACAGTTTATAATATGTTTAACTTCTTAATTGGCTGTATACATTTTTAATATAAGGTCTATGTAATGTAACATGTATAAGCTGTGAAGTTTGCAATAAAGTCAATAAATAAATAAATATTACGTCCCCGAGGGGCAAGGGACCTCCTTTCGAAACACGAAGGGGATTTTTAGGCCGTAGTCCACCACGCTGGCCCAAAAGCTCCAAAAGGACCCACGTTACAAGGAAAAGCTTGGTTTATGTCTTTGAGTGTGTGGCGTTTATTTTATTTGTTGGCCCCCTTGAGTATAACAAAACGCCGTTATTATACCAAAACGGTTCTTATCGTAACAGAGTACAGTGGTAACCTGATATGCAAACTTATGTATACCAGTTGTCTTTTGTATTCGCCCCTCTATGCAAAAAAAAAACTAAAATTGACAAGACAGTCGTAGACAATAAGTTCTAAAACAATCCGCTAGATGGCGCTGTGCGGTCCGACTACATTTTTCTACATCGCGGTATTGAGATCGTCACACGATTTGTACTTAAGACTCCATACATTTCAAAATCGTCACTCTGGTTTCCCTTCAAAACGCATAAATCTTTCGCCTTTTACTAAAGATTTCCGTGGAGGGGAACACTCAAATGAGTCTAAACTCAATTTTTTGATGCTCTGCTTCGGTGGAGCTAATAATGCTATGTAAACCTCTTGATTGTCAAAGATCGGTAAGGATCAAATCAAGATTAATCAGTGATGAATTTAGTCGGTATTAAGGTGTTCCTTCTTTGTATTGTGGGTCCTTTGGAAATACAGACAGACTTCTACATACCTACAAACATCTGCTTTTTACACAAATATTTTCTGTTTGAGAAGCGTTCATAATCTTCACTTTTTTTGAAGGTCACCTTATGCTTATTATTACAGATAGTAACATTTTTTTTAACCAGCCCATATACGTCCCCACCGAGGGGCACGGGCCTCCCTTCGAGACACGAAGGGGATATATATTTTCCTTCACCGTTGAGCAAGTGATAATTAGAAATCCGTACATAAATCCGAAAAGACGAATTTAGTGACACAGGCCCGCACCAGGATTTGAACCCGCGACCTTCGGATTACAAGTCTGGCTCATTACCAACTGGACTATCACCGCTATGGTTATACTTACATTATATTGGGTGACTTTAATTTTAATGAATATTTATTGATTGATATTATTACTGTTATTAGCTACCGAAGGCTATACTTTTAACCACTTGGTCGCATTCGCAAAAGGCTGCAGTTCTTAGTAACAGTAGTCAATAAGTATTCACTTAGGCACTCTAGAATCTGCCTTTGTTCCACAAAAGGACATCAGATGTCTATCAAACGTAGGAATTCTATTTTTCTATAGTAACCAGTTCTAACCAATTGGAGCGAAAAGATTAGTTTTTTTTCGTTTAATAACGGAAATTAATCAATCGAATGTCATGTCTCATTCATGTCATGTCTCTGTTTATGTCATGTATCAGTCCATTGCGCTATTGTCAAGATGTTAGTCTTTCAAGACATGGGTCATAGCTTCGAGTACAGTCTATTTAATTTTTATAAAACCCCGACGAAAATGGAGGGGTGTTATAAGTTTGACATGTGTATCTGTGTGTCTGTATGTGGCATCGTAGCTCCTAACGAAATGAACCAATTTAGATTCGGTTTTTTTGTTCGAAAGCTTCAGTATCGAGATGCTTCTTAGCTTTATTTCATCAAAATTAGTTAACCCTTTTTAAAGTTCCTTATAAGCTGTGAATTTCGGGGGTGGTAATTTTTTTCTAATTTCAGAGTTATATCCGAACAATCAAATGCGTACATTAAGTTGCCTTTGTATTTTGGCTCCCTTTGGAACACAATACTTTTAGACTCAAACTATTTCGAACACTACCATAAAGCAAAAATCTACTTTTCACACAAACCCAAAAGTCGGCCGAGTACGATAGTGACAGCGCCGCGACAACACCGCGGTTCTATGTCAAAATGTCAACATTGATAACGCCATAGGGCGAGCAAGCCTTTGCGCGGGACCCTCACGTAATCAAAGTGAAGTTTCAGCGTGACCCGAGTGCGAGTTTGTCGTTATCGTGCTAGAGCTGCTGTTAATATGGATTCAGACTAACTACTCGACCTAATCAGATGTCTTTGGCAATTTTTCAAATTTGCAAGCTCTATTTAATTTTTTATCGCAAACACAATGTCGTCATTAATAATGATATGAACAAATTATTGACATAAATCATAAAAGTACACATGCAATAAATGTCTGGTCCATTGCAGGCTTAAAGCATATTTAACTTAAATGTCATGTTACCGCCCACTGCTTAAAGCCATCCTTCGCACATATTTCGTACATTTTTCTCATTCTTCTGTGTTTTTTACCTCTGACAAAAAAGAAGCGAGTTATAAGTTTGACGTGTGTATATGTGTGTCTGTCTGTGGCATCGTAGCTCCCAAACGAATGGACCGATTCCATGCGTTTTTTTGACGTAATCGTGATGATTCTAAGCTATATTGATCAAATTTAGTTCAGCCGTTTAAGAGTCATAGGCGATAAATGTCAAGAGGTAGTTTTTAATTTTAGAGTTATAGTCTAATATTTTATTGTTCCATATTTTGAAATAATGCTTTGTGTACGAAATAGATATAAAAAAGTAGTAATAATAGAATTACACCTAATTCAAAAGTTTCATAGTTTTACACATTTTTTCTTCGAATCAATGTCATTCGGAAAACACTCTTTTCTGCTTTTTCACACATAATTTTGACCCAAATTAAAACTACCGAAACTGCTTCATAGTTACTATCACAAAATTAACACACGCTCACGCATATCATCCTTTTTGGGGTAGGCAAAGCATCAGTGGTTCCAGAACCACTTGATGCCACATTTGAGACAAATCCCGAGGGTTCTTAGATGAAACATGATGTTTAATAGTGAGAGATTGTCAACCTTTTCCTCATAATACAGCAAATACCTCGCGTCCGACTTACTGAGTTTTACAGCATGTCTGGCAAGAGTTGGCAGCTGCTACATTCTAAGTTTTTCTTACACTCCCAGTCCAGCGTGGATTATTCAACATACTATAAGAATAATCGTTAATAACAGTCGTAATCGTTAAGAATAATCGATTATTATTAGTGTCAACTATATAACAATAGTATTGTAATGAGAAAAAAAAGTCACACCCACAAAAGTGTTTTTTTTTGCTAACATAATAATTTAACAAAAGGAATTAGGTATCAATAATATTTGTCATTGAATCTCTATACGCTAAATAGAAGGATAGGAATTCCAGACGTATTGACATTTTTATGTACGGACGGCCGCAACTCAGGTAACCCACGCGTGCACTCTATGCTGTTGTGATAAGAGCAGTTTTGCAATAAAAATGGAGTAACCTGATGCGCTGGCCTCTGTACCTATCCACCAAAACCTTCTTCGATCGGAAATGATTCGTCACTGAGGTATCTGGGACACCAAGACAGACAGACAGGCGCGGCGAACGGCCTCCATAGCCTCCAAGGTTGTATATGACTATTATAATGTATTATGAAATACTTTTGGAGAGCTTAAGGAAAACCCTATTTATTGCGAAGCTCAAGACGGCGAGACACCTGTTTAAATAACATGTAACTCTAAAATTAAAAATGTTGTATCATTCCTGACGTTTTTTTTATTATTATAAGATGGGTTAACTCTTGACCTCAATCTTGACCATGACGTCAAAGATGAGGTCGACGATGGAGCGAGTTAACCCAGAAAATGCCTATAAAGGCACTGGTACTCCTACGCACCGACGGAACACAGCAAGCTGTTTGGCGTCGGACTTCGGTAGGAGGGTGGTCGCGAACCAGACGGCCCTTTACAGAGCCTACCACACCGCATGAGACCATAGGACGACACCTCAGATCCAGAAAAAAATGAATTGTCGTTGCCTGGGATGGATTACTAGGAGGCAGGTCTCATTTGTGTTTCCTTAGTCGCCTCTTACGACACCCACGGAAAGAGATGGGGTGGTGTTATTCTCTACCGATCACTAGTGGTCTAGAGCGAACGCATTCTTAATAATAATAAGCCCCCAGGGCAGCTTTGTGGCGAGCTGAATGAGAAGTGACGACCCTTGGGTCCCATACCCCCGAGAGTCGGTCAGGCATCTCTCTCCGCTTGCCTTTATTGGTCGGTTAAGATAATACGTTCATTGTTTACTAGCTTTCCGCCCGCGGCTCCGCCCGCGTGGACTACAGGTTATATCGTGCCCAACTGTGGGATAAAATGTAGCCTATGTCCTTTCCCAGGCTCTAATCTATCTCTGTACCAAAATTCATCAAAATCGGTTCAGCGGTTTAGGCGTGAAAAGGTAACAGACAGACAGACAGACAGACAGAGTTACTTTCGCATTTATAATATTAGTAGGGATAAGTTTTTTATCCCGTCATTCGATTGCTTGTAACTTTTAAACGGCTGAACCAATTTTGATTGAATAAAGCTCAAAACTATTTCGATTTTTTAACCCCCGACAAAGAAGAGGGTTGTTATAAGTTTGACGTGTGTATCTGTTTGTCTGTGTTATCTGTGGTATCGTAGCTCCTAAACAGCTGAACCCATTTTGATTAAATACAGCTAAGAACCGCATCGAAATCGGTCCATTACACAGATACACACACAACACAGATACACACGTCAAACTTATAACACCCTTTTTTTGAGGGGGTTAAGAAGAGACCTATGACGCACACCAATCCAATCGGACCAAAAAATATTATTCCATGGTAAGCTTTGTTTTAACCTGAAACAATTTGGTGTGGAATTAACCCTTAAATGCCACTCACTTGTTAACACGTCATTCATATAGCACTTTACAACGTATATTGACGATCGATGCTCGCCCTTAAAAGTTTTAATGTCGCTATTTAAATTCTTACAGATACTTACAGTACAGACGTACAAAATATGTACGTAAAATAAGTTTAATTGTTTTTTGATTGTTATGATTATGACCAAAAACATAAAAACAATAACATTTACATTTTAAGATAAAACTACACGCACGACGCAATGTGCTTAGTAAGGGAATGAGAGATTTCGTCGCTTGACTTGAACTTGGGGTCGTGGGTTTAAATCCTTTTCGCGCTGAACAATTTGTAAGAACGTAAGAAGTTATATTATACCTTTATCTGTGAATAAAACATTAAACGTGCCATTCAAGTTTATGAAGTCATGGAAAATTGTATCTGAAGTTTCGTGCATAAAGAAATTTTTTTATTTTAGAACATTAAGAACAATAACAAGGACTTTGCAACTACTTAATTTTATCCGGCAGTTATAAAGGTCAAACGATGTAGAACAATGTAGAATCTATTTACGAAGTGCGCTCTTTAAACTGGTGCATTATAAAATTCATCTACTAGCCATAATAAACAGGGATGAGCTCACCTTAAATAAGTTATATACAAACTGTAAATCTGCAAGGTTGCCATATTCACAGGAGCAAATATACAGCTGATATAGAGTTGAAAACAATAATAATATAAAAACCTAAAATTTTGAAAATTTAATTTATTTTAATTTTTTTATCGACAACTCGCGTGCACATCATTAATTCATCGAAACCTTATGCACATCACTAAAATAACATGGCGCAGATGCGATAATTATGGGCTATTCCCAGTGCACTACATTTTTTATTTCAGCCTAGGTGGGTTATTCTCTAAAGCTCAAAACAAAGTCTTGTTTTTTTTTCGTTTATAGTTAAATGTTCCGTTTTCGGTATTATCGAATTAAGTTGGCACCATACCATACTATTCCATCATTGAATATGGCAACCTTGCAGATTTACACCCTGTATAAAAAAACAACGGGTTGCACTCCGGGAGTGCCGGCAGAAGTGAGAACTTGTACATTAACGTTGTGCATATGGTAATAAAACAAAATACACAAAAAGAGTCCATTATTCTCTCAGAATTCGGACCCTCGACCTGTTGCTTACAATCTGGCAACTTTTCCACTCAACTCAAACTCAAAAGTGTTTATTTCATTGAACATTTAAAATGATACTTGAACACGTCAATATGATGAATTACATTAGCACTTTTGACTTTGCGCCTATGCGCAAAGTCGACTTTGCGCCTATTCAATTCAGTCGACCAAACTGTCTACTTTCAATTCAGTAAAACAGTCTATCGGTATTTGCGCACTATGTGCAAATAATCGTTAACATCGTTGACATCTGTCACAGAGATAATTTTGGTAGCCCACCATCCGTCCGGGTTTCTCCCATATGTACTTCAAAGTGCACAACGCTGCTAAAGAAGTTTTCACTTCAAAAAAGGTGGCAACCCTATCCTACGCATTTTCGATCAGAGTCACGTGACATCTGACGCGAGTTCATCGCGAGTTTAACATTTTTTCCCATACTAAAAGTGCTCAACGCCGCCGCTAAAGAAGTTTTCACTTCAAAAATATACTGCTGATCTATATTTCGAATAATATAATACTAAGCTACTTAGTAAATACTATGTATGGCGGCAGCTTATTTGACTGGACATCCGTTTCAATGCTTATTTTCGCATTAACCTTTTTCAATTGAAACTTTCGGTAAACTAAGTTCGGTTTTAATCAGCTAAATGTTGTCTCAACCTTTCAACATTTTTTTTTTAAATTTAGATTTCACATCCCCGAAAAATATTCAAAAATGTTTGAACGAAACAATTTGTTTTCCAGAAATGTTGTATGGTTTACCATGCATGTTGTTTATAACACGGTGAGGGAAAACATCGTGACGAAACCTGCACATTCAGGGGACTGAATATGTAACCATGATCCAATCCGGTCAGGTACCCCTGTTAGCAGGGTCACGGAGGTCAGATGGCAGTCGCTCCACTGTAATGACTTGACCTGCCAAATCCTGGATCATGGTCAAGCGTACCCCGAATGAGAAACGGGACTAAGCGCTAGAAAGAAGATAGTTGTATGGTAAATAACAATTTCATAAGCAGGGAGACTTAATTTTTTTTTTCTTATGGGGCAGCAAAATTTTCAGACAATTAAAACTAAATAAGAACCTTAACCAGTTTTAAAGGTCCTTTTTATGAACTGGATCAGAATAAAATTTATACTTATCTACAAAAAATCAGACCCATAAAAAACAAAAAAAATGGTAGTCACGGGTAAACTCAATCCATTTTCCAAGATGATCTTTTAGATTTAGTTTGTTTAAGATATTACTTTAGAACCTGCGGGATTTGTGTATCTTTTTGTTTTTAATCACATTTTAAAACATATAGATAGATTCCTTATGGTGCTAAACTTTAATTGAGTATTAGTTAGCTTTCATTTTCTGCCCGCGACTACGTGGAAAATAGCCTTTGTCACTATTAATCTCTATGCAAATAACTCTAAAATTAAAAAAAATATTTCACCCCTTTTCTTCGATTGCTTATAACTTTTAAACAGCTGAACCAATTTTAACTAAATAAAGCTAAAAACCATCTCAATTACGTTAGCTTAAAAAAAAAACACATTGAAATCGGTTTATTCGTTTAAGAGCTACGTAGCCACAGACAAAGACAGATACAAAGATGAGATGATTTTTTATTTTATCATGATTCTCTTAAAGTTCTTCAAGTTTAATTTTTTACCGTATAATTTTTTGACAGACGCGTTTGCACTACATGTCAAAAAAATTTGAACATCTATAACAATAGTCACTAACCCATATTCAAAATTTCTTCCTAGTTGCAATATTTCGATCTGAGGAAATCACAACTTTGTTTAAAAACATACGTGGCACGTATTTTGTAACTCTACGACCAACGCACTACAGACACTTTTCACCTGTCGCTGTAATCTGTACAGTGCTAGAGAGAGATGGACTGTCAAGTATCTGTCGCATACTTACAGAATAGATGCTCAGTATTGAATACCGCATCAAATAATAGTTCAGTCTTGATGTAAATCCGTGCTTGCAAAAGGTCGGGTCATTCTGAATTTTTTATATGTTGTTAAGACCTAAACCAATATTAAAAAACCAGATTTGCAATTTCCAAAGTGCTGTGCGAGCGGCGGTGTGACCAAAAAACCATGAAATTTTCGGATTTTTTTCAGTTTTTGCTCAATATCTTAGTGAAGGAAGGGTCTGATCAGTATAGTCACCATAAATACCTTTAAAGTATAGTAAATTTGCTACAATTTGAGATCAAGGTGAGCTCTCTACAGCTACTGGTTCCCGAGTTACAGTTCTTCGAAAATATTACTTTTTGTGCAAAAAGTGATTTTTTTCGGAACGTGCACTATTTTGTGAAATATCTTATAAAATATGCATCCCACATCAAATGTTAAGTTGTAGTAAATTTAATTAGCTTTAATTTGAGATCAAATTAGTATCTGTATACCCAGCGGTTTTAAAACAACAACTACATAAAGTAACATAATCTGACAGTACCTCTAAGAAAAGTAATATAAATCATGTAGGTAATGTGTTTTGGTTGCCAAATTATGCCTTTCTTTTCATCTTTGATGACCCAGGTTTGGGTTCGTATGAAGATGGTTCCTCTTCGACAGTGATGGACGCTGGGAGAGGAGCCCAGTCTGTATTCGGGTCATCTTCATCATCCGAGCATTTCAGCTCCACTTCCGGGACGTTAGTGCGCAATTTGCCACCGCATGACTGGCAAAGGACTGAGTAGCGGAGCCCAGCCTTTCTGCACGAGCAGCTCCCAGAGCACCCTTTCTTGCATTTACAGGAATTTTTTCGCAGAAGGGCAGGAGGTGCGGGATCCATGGTGGTGGGGATGGGGATGAGTCCCTGAGAAGACATCTTCCACCCCCAATCAGTGGGATTCAAGTTGACTCCCCGCCACTTCTGCACTTGGAGGTAGCACCTTGCTGCATGGTGGCCTGAGGCATCTTCTGTCGGTGGCAAACGGCCTAGGTTTATGCTCACTGAAGTGACAAACGTCTTATACCTGAGGAAATTCAAAGTGTCCCTCGCGATGTCACCCCCAGATAGAGCCACAAAGCACTTGATGCCGGCTTCTTTCACGGCTTGTGGGGTGGAGTCTGGCCGAAGGAAGACCTCAACTTGCTCAGCAAGTGGTTCATTCTTACTCAGGAGTGTGGTGATTTTGGTCTTTCCTTGGCCAAACGGTGCTGAGGTGGTATCGCACCCGGTAAAGGCGTGGGTGAACAGTACCGTCCCGGTTTGTTTTTGAAGAACTGTATCTTGGGAACCAATAGCCGTAGAGAGCTCGCTTTGGTCTCAAATTGTAGCAAATTTAGTATACTTTAAATGTATTTATAGTGACTATACTGATCAGACCCTTCCTTCACTAAGATATTGAGCAAAAACTGAAAAAAATCCGAAAATTTCATGGTTTTTTGGTCACACCGCCGCTCGCACAGCACTTTGGAAATTGCAAATCTGGTTTTTTTATTTTGGTTTAGGTCTTAACAACATATAAAAAATTCAGAATGACCCGACCTTTTGCAAGCACGACCGCCTAATAATATTTAACTTGACTGAGCTATAAGTATGTGCCGTGAAACAGTGCGTTGTTGGGAAATTCTATATGTCATTCATTTGTTTTACAGTGAGCTTCGAATATGTGTTTCGACATCTTAGTTGACCAAAATATAAAGATTCTACAAGCAGTTAGTAAACATTGACGGCCGATGTCGTTTCTCAAGTTAACTGACCTGAAAGTTCCATTTTCATTTCTATTTGACATTTAAACTACGTTATCTGTTAAAGCAGTCTCAGAGGTGGGTTCTGTTAATGTTTATTACTGAATATTTTTCTGCAGCTTAAGCACAAAGTGAAAATAACGCTCTAAAATGTCAATAAAATGACGAAATGACAACGCCAGAGAGTAAAATTTTACCGCCATCAGAGTGGTAGAGTGACAGTCGAGTTTGTCGCGGGCCATACTAGCTATGCTGATGATGATCAGTCACAATTCAATTTATTTATTTACAAACCGCGTTTCAATCACCCAGCAGTGAAGTCTGTGGTGGATCATACTGCAAAACACTATATTCGTGTGCTGCAGTATAATCTACCACGGACTTCACTGCTGGGCGATTGAAACGCGGTGATTATCAGTCGTATTTTAGTTTTTTAAAATATTTTTTTATGAATAACAGCCGTCGTATTTTTCTTACAAAATACAAAAATCGCATTAATTACAAATTTTAAGCCATTTAAGGGGCAAATTAAGTTTCGTAAATCAGCAGGGTGCACCACCATTAGGATTAAAGTATTGTTTTTTAAACATTAAGATGTTTTCGATCGCCACACCCCAGTTTGAAATATTTTTAAGGAAATTAATTTGACTTTGTGTACAAATATAATAAAACTAAAAAATTAATATTTCTAATATTTTAATTTTTAAATATTTCTTTACGAAATGGACATGAATTTTAAAATGTCTGAACCGATGTCTTTTTTTGTCTTTCTAACTGTCAGGATAAAGGTTCGTATGATGACGGAAAATACTTGAAGAATCGACCGGGAAATTTTCTACGGAACGAAGTCGCAGGCGGAAGTTAATACTTGTTAAAAAGGCTGTTTAATCTAAATGATTCGTGGATGAGCGCTTTTCATTATCTTTCATGTGCACTGCTAGGGGATTGAATTCCCTGCCTGCGTCTGCATTTCTGGACTCATGTAAACCGAATTTCTTCAAAGTTTGAGTGAACTGGCTTCTTCTGGGTGAGCTATTTAAATCCTCGACCGCATATTTGCTCTTGTTCTAAATAGTGGTCGGGAGCGAACCTATTATTAATGAAAATATAAGATTTTTTAGTTAAAATTCACAAATGCTTAAAAAAGCCAAGACTTTTTTATCTATGAGTTTATAAGAACGAAATTACTTACCATACTGCTTAATAAAGCTGTATTGAACTCGATAGATCGTCTTCACTTGGCATTGTTTAGAAACAAACCGAGTTAGAGGTGTAGTGATAATTGAAAACGCATTGACTGTGCGAGATGTTATCTTTCCAAAAATGTTACTCAATAAAGAGATACACGCACATGTACTTTAAAAATACCTTTTAAGTTAGTAATATGAGGAAAATAATTATGTAGATAATATTATTGTGAAACTTCATTTTAATTTGAAAATTTAAGTAATTTCATATTTCGAACAAAGTAATATTAGAAATTCAAAATTTAAAATGTTTCGTTATTTAATTTCAAATCGCTCCAAGACATTTAGCTGGCACCAAAAGTCATGTAATCATGTCATTTACATTTTTTTTCAGCTCATATTACGTCCTCGCCAAGGGGCACTTTAGGCCATAGTCCATTACGATGGATGGCCCAATGCGGGTTGGTAGACGCCTTTCGAAAACGTATTTTCTTAGACATGCGGGTTTCATTATGATTTTTTCCTTCACAGCTAAGCAAGTAAAAATAAGTGAAAATTCCATTGATACATATAAATACGAAAGGACGAATTTAGTGATACAGGCCCACGCCAGTATTTAAACCTTGAACCCGCAACCCGCAAATACAATTTTAGACACTTTTATACCCACCTATAATAAGACTTCCAGCAACTTCAAAATCTCTTAAACACATGTGTACAAAGCCCCGTAAATCGCTTGATCTCTGCTTCGAACAATTTTATTGTTGAAAAAGCCATTAACATTCGGAAATAATCGGGTGTATTACAAATTGCTCCCAGATGAATAGACTGGCCGTTCGCACACATCTTTACAATGTTTTTACAATCTTACAAACGCGTTTTGAATCAGAACGTTAAGTTTATGTTTAATGTCATAATATTACGACGGCTGCCTCGATATGGCAAGGTTCTAGCGAATAGATAAATACTGGATTACTTTAAAGATGTTTATCGAATACTAGAGGAAGCCTGAAACTTCGTCCTCTTATTCCTTACCAGCGTTTTAAAAGAAACCCTTGTACCTTTAAGCTTTCCAATTCCAGATGTGTGGGCTGGGCGTTGATGAATCAGTGAGTTAGGACCTCCAATTTTATATATTACTAGCTTTACACCAGCGGCTCCGCCCACGCGGATTACAGGTTATATCGTGCCCGACTGTGGGATAAAATGTAGCCTATGTCCTTTCCCAGGCTCTAATCTATCTTTGTACTAAATTTCATTAAAATCGGTTCAGTCGTAGAGGCGCGAAAAACGGACAGAAAAAGAGACAGACAGAGTTACTTTCGCATTTATAATATTAGTATGGACTAGCTCCCGTCAGGTTCCCGTGGGAATTTCGGGTTCAATTATACACTTTCCTATCCTCTTCTTTAAACCTTCCTTTTGAATCACTCCGGCCATTAGTAAACACATTATGAAAATCTATTTAGTAGTTTTTTAATTTATCCTGGAGCGAAGGCTGACAACCTGTCATCATTATACTCACGATCCATCTCATAACCCTCTGAATGGATGTCAAATGTGGCGATAAGTGGTTCAAGAATTACATAACTTTATGTCTAGCCCGAATGGGGTTATAATATGATGGATCACTAAAACGGTCGCCAAAATCTACGCTTTTGACTTCGTTCCCGTGGAAATTCGGGAAAATCATGAAGCTTATGTTCATCACGGGTAATATAGGATTCTAATGGTGAAAGAATTTTTCTAACTGGTCCAGTAGTTTTGGAGCCTATTCAATGCAAACAAACAATCAAATCTTTCCTCTTTATAATATTAGTATAGATACAGATCAGATAACATTAAATAAAAGGAATTTTAAATAAATACTTACCTCTTCAAGTCTTCGTTACACGTGATTCATGTCACAATAATCTACATTTTAATAGCCTATATTAAGTGTTCATAGAAAAACATTAAAATTGTTTTCTTCATATAAAATTATAGTTAAATACGCATAAATTACCTTTAACTATTATCTCGATCTTAAAACGTTTATCATCTATGTTAATTTCTTTATATAAACCACATCCGTAAATATAAAATTGGAGGTCCTAATTCACTGACTCATCAACACACGGCCCGAACCCTCAAACCTAGAAGGTAATTTTACCTAAAGGGGTAAAATGGGGGTTCAAAGTTTGTATGGAGAAAACAATTTTTTTGGACATTTTGACTCGAAACTTTGTCAAGATATACCTAGAAGCAAATAAACGAATACGGGTTTCGCGATTTTTCGAAAACCAAGGGGTCAGGAATAAAATGGGTGACTAAAAGAGTTTTTTGCGCGAGCGAAGCCGCGGGAAAAAGCTATCCGTAAATAAACTTATCTACGGAGAAGACATAAGTACGCAAAATGTTAAACATACTTACTTATTTATAATTGTACAGTTAGCTTCAAAGTTAACTCACCCTCCTATGAAATTAGAATAAAGTCCTTCCTTCATTCCTTATCATTTATTTATTTTATAATAGGTCTTTACCTATGAAATTACCGTTTTTCATACAATATTTTTGGAAAACTGAATTTTCCATACCAAGGTTTTTGAATTTTTCTCGAAAATGCGAAATCCTAATTTAGCAAAATTTTGTGGGAAGGTTTACACAACATTAAGTTAATTTTTATCAAACTTACTTTATTGAAAGTTGTAACTGTAACAACGGTACAGCAAAAATAAGCAATGAAACGGGCAACGCATGAAACGAGCTATATTTGAGCTTCTTTTTCAGCAAATAGATCTAAAGTAAATATGTATTAATTTGACTCAGTATCTCCGTTATATGGCCAAGGTTTTAAATAAAAAACAATATTAGTAATAGCTGTTCAATCAAAAAATTATGAATAAAATAAAGCTTGAGAAAAAATTGGCAATTTCATAGGTAAAGACCTATTTTATTTAGGTGTAGTCCTTATCATGTTGGTGTACTCACAGTAGCTACCGGAGGGCTAGACGGGGCAGTGCCCCGGGGCCCCCAAGCTCAGGGGGCCCCTCGGACTCTGTCTTACAAACTATAAATTGAACTAGTGAAAATTTCCCACATTCGGAATATAAATAAACCAGACTTTAATAATGGCAACTTATATGAAAAAATACAAGGGAATTCCCAACAAGTCTCGAACGTCCTTGTGGATTACGACAAATCTGGAGTGCGTCGAATTCGGAACACAACGAATACGGAACAAACGACTTCAAAAGTTGGGGCCCTAGTTTTATTGCCCCTGGGCTTTTGGTTACCTAGCTACGCCACTGTGTACTCAACTGTGTGACAAACTAGACTAAGCCTGGTGTCAGAGTTTCTAAGCCGCCAAATGACCTGTGACTTTGTTTTTTGATAGTTGTGAATCGACAACAGCTGGGACCGCTTTACGTGCCTTCCAAAATACGAAAACGCTCGTGATAAGTAGCGACTTTTGTTACCCACCAAGTTCCCTGTCCGTGCACGTTGCTTAACGTCACTTCTTCTTTTTCTTATCGTGTAGGTATAGTCAAGTCAAGTGTGAGGTGAACTTAGCTAACCCTGGTGTCAGAGTTTTCAAACCGCACAATGGCCTCTATCTTGGTATTAACGACGGTAGTCAATCGACAACAGCCGGGACCGACAGCTTAACGTGCCCTCCGAGGCACAGATGCTCGTGATAAATTGCCACTTTGGTCACCCATCAGGTTCCCTGCCTCTGTGTTCGTTGCTTAACCTCACTGATTGGTTCAGATCAGCAAGCGCTACTGGACTACGAGCGCATCGTTATTTCACAATTTTTTTAGGTATTAAATCATTTATTGCTTACTAATAGAGTTTATAGTTACATTTAATCACATCTTTACATAACTTAGAAAACGAGACATTGGTATATGGCTGGTGATCGAACTCGGAACCTCTCGCTTACGAGTCCGACCCGCTAGCTGCTAGACCACTGACGCAGGTATTGATGAGAGCAACTTTTCATTTTATGAACAGACAAACATACGCACAAAGTATGATGCTCGAGGTGTCAAGTATAAAAAACAGGGCCTGACTTGAGATGGCCACTGGCGGATCTCAAACGTTATCGATCTATAACTTACAAAGCAAAGGAGTTGCTAGATGCGCGGTCTTAAGATATAATTATAGAGGTTTTCTGTTATTTCTTTGATAAAGGAGCACTTTTGTTCTTTCTTACCACAGAAATCCTAAAGAAAAAATAGTACGTTTTAATATTTTTTTTGTTGATTCTTAAATTTACAGCATAACCAAAAACATATATTAATAAAATAATTGCCAAATGTTAAGATTAATTAATCTTAACATTTGCCAATTACAGAGTTATAATTTGTTTATATGCAATTTAGGATTTAATGACATAACAAAGCTGAAATACAGCATATTTTAATTTGTTTTTTGTTTTATTGCTTGTTCAGCTAAACGTTGTTAAATTTTCCCACACCTGTTAATTATGAAATTCATATTATCAAAAACAATTTTTTTTAAATAAGTTTCCTAAAAATATTTAAAAAGAAATTTCATATTTGCAGAAAATGCACAGAAATTTTACCAAGGCATTCCCGCCTCCCGTCTTCTTGAAACAATTTTTTTTTTAGTCTCCGTACACTCAGTCTCACACCTATAAATAATCCCTATCGAGGTAGGCAGAACATATTCAAAGTCAAAGTTCTTTATAGTAACATCCCAAGTTACTTAAAATTAGGCGAAATTAAGTAGTGAAGTACATTAAAGGATATACATACATACATACAAACATTAGTTCTTTTACGCCTATTCGCCAAAGTTCAGTCTTTCCCCAGAGAAGAAAAGAAGAAGAGAAGAGTCCATTTGACGCCATCGTATCGGTCTATTCCATGGTCTATTTGTAGTAGTTCTTCTCCTTCTTGTTGTGCAGGTGTAGTCAAGTTTATGTCGAACTTGACTAATCCTAGTGTCAGAGTTTTCAATCCGCCAAATGGCTTCTGACTTGGTTTTAACGACTGTAATCAATCGACAACAGCCGGGACCACAGGCTGAACGTGCCATCCGAAGCACAGAAACGCGTGTGAAAAATTGCCACATTGGTCACCCATCTGGTTTCCTGCCGCTGTGTATGTTGCTTAACCTCACTGATCGGTTCAGATCAGCGCTTCAAACTGCAATTTGACTACGTAGATTACTTTGACACTTCCAGTGAACAAGGCGGTAACTACATAACGAGGGATTTCTGAATATCACGCACGAGCTACACGATCACCTCATCAAGAGTGTTCTATTCCGGAACCACTCGAGATGATACATTGATTGATGATAAACTTTTTACATCATTTACATCATTATTGCTCTTCCTCGTCCATTGTTCGAACTCATTTGGTCGGTATTCTTTCGATTGTTCGAAAATGTGACCTTATCATAATATTTTGGGTTCCTTTGTTGATCGCACTTTGATACGGAGATCGTTTTATGATTGGTGTTATCGAGATCGTAATTAATTGTATCCTCGCGTAGGTATATTATTATTTTATCTGGTATACCTATATACTAATTTTTTTCTCTTGACCTCAATCTTGACCATAAAGGTCAAAGATGAGGTCGACGATGGAGCGAGTTAACCCAGAAAATGCCTATAAAGGCACTGGTACACCCACGCACCGACGGAACAAAGCAAGCTGTTTGGCGTCGGACTTTGGTAGGAGGGTGGTCACGAACCAGACGACCCTTTACAGAGCCTACCACACCGCATGAGATCATAGGACGACACCTCAGATTCTGAAAAAAATGAAGTGTCGTTGCCTGGGATGGATTACTAGGAGGCAGGTCTCATTTGTGTTTCCTCAGTCGCCTCTTACGACACCCATACGGAAAGAGATGGGGTGGTGTTATTCTCAACCGATCAGCACCACATTTACATTAAAATTGTGTATTGTAACACACCTTACCAAAATAATATAGCTGTGATTAACACAACATTTGAAAAAAATCAATTTAAAAGAAAAAGGGTTATTCGATTGTATTAGTCTTCGTTCGTTAAATATGCCGCCATAATGTAGTCTGTCCCAGGGGAAGCACCGAATATATTTATCGCAACTGCACCTGGTAGATGCAGGTCTTGACCAATTAAATAGCTATATTGGGTTACTTTAAATTATTTAACGAAAATTAAGAATTTGAAAGAACCTTTCATTTGTTTTTTCTGCTTTACACAGGGCTTTAGGTATCTCTCTTTCAAACTCTCGGATGGTAAATCAGTCCATGAAAATGAACAATATCCGAAAAAAACAATTTGGGTTCCCATACAAACTTCATCAGCATATAGCGCATTTTGTATGGAAGATAAAAAATTTTTTTTTCGTATTTTGATTTATGTTCCCTGGGGAAATTGCTCAGTTTCATGGACTGATTAACCACCCGAGAGGTTGAAAGAGAGATACCTAAAGCCCTGTATAGGGTGATTTTAAATAAGTTAGCGAAATTTTAGAGGGTGATCCTACCCATGAAACTGAACAACTTTCCCCAAGGAACATAGGTAGAAATATGAAAAAAAAAAATTCGCCTCTCCATACTTCAGTGATCCGCTCATTTGCCTTTGTGTGGAAGCTGGAATTGTTTGTTAAAATTTCATATAGGTTCTTTGGGGAAAGTTGTTCAGTTTCATTGGTAGAATCACCCTTTAAAATTTCGCAAAAATCAGAAAACCAAATTAAAACGCCCTTTAGTCTCCTTCAGACACAAAAACCGCTAGAATTATGCCATGTCAAAAAAAAGTAGGAAAGTATAAAAAAATATATGTATAGTCGAATCAAGAACCTCCTAAAGTCGGTAGACAAAACAAAAGCAATTTTTTTATTCTATTTTCAGAAAAGTTTTTGAAAAAACCTGAAAAACAGATTATTTATGTACAAAATTGTTTAAAGCTAACCCACAGGTTCTACTGACTAACAAATTTAATCAAGCTTTTATTTAATAACATTTAAAAAAAAAACAAACACACAAGCCACACATTCACGTCTTGTAAAAAAAATTAACAAAATATAAATTTTACAAAATTAAATAAAAAATATAAGCAAAAGTAAATCATAGAAATATCATAAATACTAATTAATGAATACTAGTAACATGAAAAAAACGGAATTTTTAGACTTAAATTATCAAGCAAAGCTCGTATTTTCTATTTATTATGTTTTTTTATTTTTAAATGTAATATTTTTTATCCAAATAATTAAATATTATAGGGTAGCCACTTAATAGGATTGGCAATAAACCAATAAAACCTTAGGATCCACCGTATCACTGCATTAAAAATGACGTCACATTGCAAGATGCATCCCAGAGGCTATATAAGCACTTTCACTACGCGCATGCGCGAGTCGCGGGATGACACCGCGTTCGCGCACTCTGACCCCAACCGCCGCGCTAAACGGACATTCCAAGTTCGAATTTTGATTTTGCTTTTTAGAACTTATTTTTGTGAGTGTCAGTGACGTTGTTTTCTATTTCTTTTGTGCCAGGTATGTTACATTTTATTGTTTTTAATTGTTTATTTTATGGATTTTTTGTTTATTTTTAGATGGATTTTTAAAATATATTTTAAGTAATTACATATTTAAAAATATTGATGTATTTACAAATAAATTTTATAAACATTTTAATTACTAATTATAAATATGCAGAAAACCAAAATGAGGAATCGTACATTTCAAAATAACAAATGCATTTTCAAGTAATTATCAAAAATTATGTTACTATAAATTAAACCGGTCAAAAATATAATCTTATTTTTTAAATAATTTTTTAGCATAATGTCATTATTCAGAAGAAGAAAATTAACATTGTAGCACTATGCCGCACCCGCACACGGAAGATTTCAACGCGTGCGTACAACAAACTTTTTGAACGTTTCCTAAAATTATTAGAGATTTTTTGTTATGATAATTTTTTTTGTTTCATTTGTAAAAACGATTTAAAAATGGAATAACAAATTAGATAATATATAAAACGTAGATAAAAAAAGATAACTTACGTGGGTACCCAATTTAATTTAAATGACATGTGTAACGTAAAAAGAAACAATTTGTTTCAGTTTCTAACTTTCTAACTGCCATATATTTTTAAAATGCTAATTTTAAAAGTGAACATGAATTTTGAATTTAGAACATGCGCATCAAAAAGACATCAACACACAATCGGTGCATATCGTCATCTCTGCGCATCGCGCTAATTCTTTTACCGAGTTCACATAGTATATACAGACAGCAGCAAGTCAGGTCACCCATTTGTACTACGAAAACCGACGTTATTATGAGTGACATAAGGACGACGCCAAGGTCAATAAGTATAGCCTGACGTGCTGCCGTGTGTACTTGCTCAATGTGCATATAAACCAAAAATATATAGAAGTATCTGTATTATTTTCATCTTATTTATCAGCCAATATACGTCCCCGTCGAGGGGCACGGGCCTCCCTTTAAAACACGAAGGAGATTTAGGCCAGATTCTACCATTCCCGTAGATTTAAATTGATTCCCGAAAATCAAGGACAAGAATTTTTATTACTTCACCAATCTAATAAAAAATTCTGACGAGAAATGTTGCTCAGTTCTATATTGGATGATTTTCCCCCAATAGCATACCTACCTCGAAATATGAAAAAAAAACACCTCCTCATACAACTCGAACGATCAACTGATTTTCCGTAGTATGAGAAGTCGATATTTTTTTTCAGAATTTCATATAAGTTCCTTATTCAAAATTGTTTAGTTTTAGGGGGAGAATTACCCCTTTAAGTTTGACTAAGTAATTTAAATTGACATCATATAAAAAGTTCATAGTTAAGTAGTTAAATCTCGCTTTTAGCTGTTGCTAATAAAAAGGGTAAAGAAAAAATAAAATGGCAATAACCGGTTATTTTATCAATAAACTAGCAACACTGTAATTACTGACAAATTACGTTTCAGTCTAAATATTAATTAAGAACTGTAATGACACATTGAAAATTAACCTTGCGCGTTCATTGTTGAAATCTTTACGAGAATCGGCGTGAGAATCCATGCGCTCACGCAGTAGGTCAAGTCATGTCGATTGATATATTATGTAGCGTACGCTTCATTTGAACCATAATTACTGTAATAGTGATGTGACATTTTCCCGCGTCTTTGTGGAAGTATATGACGTCGAGTAAGACGTGGATAGAAAACCCAAACAATAATTTATATAAAAATTTGTGGGCCCATCCCAAGGTCCCCCTGGTCCCAAATTGAATGGAAGAAATAGATCTGGTTATTGTTGATCTAGATTTATTTTATTATAGAACCATACATAGCTTGTTTGAAGACATAACACACTCATTATGTTTTATTTTACACAAACATAATATGTTACATGTATAGTGCTATTGGATTTTAATCAATGATATACAACATACTTTTCCTCTATATGCAATAGCTTCCCGCGTGAGACTTCGTTCCCGTGGTAATTCGGGAAAATTATATAGCCTATGTTACTCAGGGATAATGTAGCATCCTAACGGTGAAATAATTTTGAAATCGGTCCAGTAGTTTTTAAGTTTATTCGTTACATACAAAAATACAAATCTTTCCTCTTTATAATATTAGTATACATAAATAAATAAAAAATAAAATTCATTTATTTCAGGCACAGGTCCCATATTTCACAAAGACTTTATTTATACCTGTGCCTGTGTATAGATAAAGTCTTTGAATGAAATATAAAGAAACATATAATAATATATACAAAAACACACATTTTGTATGATAATATTAACTATAAAATATTCTAAAAGGTTGAAATTTTGACATGCGACGTGCAACAGCATATAGCTTCTCTTATTGAAGATATCTAGTTGAACTTACATGTACCTACATAACCTTTGATTATCGTTGCATGCCTATTAAATTCATGAATATTAAACATGGACGCATATAGGTACGTTTACCGATAGAAGATTAAAAGAACTCAAACTAATTGGTAAATATTATATTCACTGCCAACCCCAAGGGACATAGGACATAGGATTGAGTATTTATCTTAATTTATAAATCGAGTTTGTTCGAACATTGATAACTCAATAACAGCTAAACTAATTTTGATAAAATTTGGTATTAAGTTAGCTGGCACGCTCTATTACACATAAATCACATAATGTTTCCAAATTTTTATGGAAATGAAGTCCCGGGCGGAAAGATGTGTATGTATAAATTTTGTCTGTTTAATAGCTATTTATGGACAAATTCAATATAAATTGTTACCAATTCAAATACTTGGTTTGACGCATATAAAGATAATGACATAAAAAAGTATAAATGATCGAAAATATGGAAAATTCCAAATACATAAAATGATTAAAAAGAAGAAGACATACAAAAAAGGTTGGCGTTGTTGACAACATACCTAAGTAATTAGCATAAAAGCTGCATATTTGAACAAAAAAAAATTGTCGTCACCGTTCCATTCGGCAGAATTCTATTAGTGAGATCTATGAAATGAATAGAGTTTTATAATATGTACGAATAAAAACGAAAGCTTTTAAGCTCCAATCTAACAGGCACATTATTTAATTATGAATGTTACACTCAGTCACAGTAGAGTCACCTTAAGTAAAAAAAGGTTCCTGCTGGATCAGATTTCATCTCTTTCTTACTTTTAAGGGAATGATTCACGAAATATTAGACCTCTGTACATATAATATGAAATAGTTAAGGCATAACTATTGTTGCTGATAGTAAGCTATTAAAACGAGCTCCTTTTACGACCAAACGGCCGCAGATTAATCTTAATTAGATGCTTGAAACATGTTTTAACTTTAAAAACAAATAAAATCGATTTATAAAGATTTATAGTGTTACATTTTTAATTTTCATTTTAAGGAAAGACACCCAAATTAGAAGGTATAAATTTCATGCCCTAAAATAAACCTAATCGCTCCCAAAAAGTTGTTTGTCCCAAAATTTTAACAAAAATGCGACCTGATTTCAATTTAAAAAGGTATTTTATTCCCCACCATTACAACCTTAATAAAATAATGACGACAACTTAAAGGATGTAGGTCTAATTTTAGGAAATAAAATCATGAGCTCATTTGCAAACCGTCGCTGCCACCGCGGCCGGCTTCCACGCCGCACCGGTCTTCTCATAAGTTTTATCGCCGATTTTATTTTTATTTTATTTTTTCTGTGCTTGAATTTAGAAGAGCTTATATTAGTTTTAGATTTGTGTGACAGTTCCTTACTTTTCAAAAACAGTTCCCATCCATATATCCATAAACTCACGCATGTAATCCCAGGGTAGGCAGAACGTCTTGTAGTTCTATAGCACCACTTGATGCCACATTTGATATTCATTCTGAGAGTTTTTAGATGGAACATGAGTATAGTGGTAATAGGTTGTCAGCAATTTCGCCCACGATACAGCAAAACCCTCGCGTCCCACTTACTGTCTTCTACAGTATGCCTGGGAAGAGTTGGCAGCTGGCACATTCTAAGTTTTTTTTCACTCCCAGTCCAGCGTAGAAGCGTCAAAAACAGTTAGGTATAATTAATTTACTAATTAGTTACTAGAATGTTGTCCTTCGAGCCGGAATTTTACTAATGACATGTACGTACGATTCACTTAAATAGAGTGCTTTTCCTTTCAAAATTTGTTCGAGAATCAGACAATTATTTTTGAAAAGGATTTTATTGCAAACCTTACATAGAGTGTCATGTAAAAACATAAGATGAAACTCGTAGGTCGCTAGAACCTCCTTCCTTGACCTCTAGTACCTTCGCTTGGAGCTCGAAAAGCCTGTTTGTATTGAATGTTTACAACCACTTTCAGTTTCTTAGAGAGGAGTCACTTGTGATGTACTGTGTGAATAAGCTTACTCATTTATATGGTTTTTGGTAAATTTTCCTTTAAACTTCTAACAACGTATTATTCTAAGTCACTCTTTTCTTATCTATCGAATCTTTTTTTTTTGGGAATGAACATATTTTTTTTTATGATTAATAAAAATTAAGCAGCCGGATTTGGTGGTCCTGCATCTTTCGAGCCAAATAGGGCAAAATCTCTAAATTTTTTAAAATGTTTGTGGATCCACTGAAACTATGATCTTGTATAGAATAATATCATGATTGGAGAGGTAAAAGTATATAGTATTATATACTTTACCTCTCCAATCTTATAAAGCAAGAATTAACAAGAAAATTTAATCAAGATAGGGTTCAAACATTAAGTCTGTGAATGATAATAATAACCCAAATAAATAAATAAAAAAGCTATTGATTTTCGCTAATAAACTTTTATAGAAGCGCCAGTTAAGCTACGTTAGATAAAACGGTATAATGACTTAATCAGAAAAGCTTGATCATTTCCAGGCACGAAAGAACATGTGAAGATTGCTTACTTCTTGTGTATATAACTTTTAACTTTCATTCGATAACATTTGTGTAAATACAAAATTATGCAACATTAATCCATGGAGAGGTTAAAAAACTCTTAGCTACTAAGTAGGGTCTCTTTATTTAGGCAGATAAAAGAGGCACTGGGTTACGAAATAAATCTATTGTGTCCAAATCTTCGGTTGGTGATACCCAAATTTGGTTCTGATGGCCTGATTGATTGCAAATTGCTTGGTTGCGATAAGTACTGGTCTCTATATGGTATGATATGGAACCTATTATTTGTCATTTATACTTCTTAAGCCAACTTGCACCATTTTGGGTCAATTTTCACCCGGAATTAGTTTTAAAACTAGCCAGAGATTTGACAATGTCAATTTAATCAATTTTTAAACATCGATATCCAAGTTTATCGATATCCAAGGTATCTTTTTTATGTAAAATAGAAGTCCTACTTTAGTGATATTGTAAAGACGAACTATTAGTAAAAATAAAAGTAAATAAAAATCATTTATTTCGGAAAACAGGTTCCATATAAGTACAAACATGTCAAATACTCTCTTTAAATTTTTTAAATTAAATTAATTTTTTTAAAAGAATTTGCTTCGGTTAATTGAAGAGCTAATTGAAGTATGTATTTTTTGTTATTATTAATAATGCATATAAACACTTTTTTGCAAACTTTTATAGACTAATACAAAAAATAAAGCTATTTGCAAAAGTGGACTTATCCCTGAGGAAACTTCTTCCGCTCTACCTTAGAGATGGTAAGAGAGAAACAGATGTGGTGCGGGCTACAACGTTAAAATGCAATTATAATTTGTTTCCAAAGGTCAGCGTTGAACTTTTATGTACGAGACATAATACGATAAACCCACACGTATGATTATATACCCTTTTAATGTAGGTAAAGCTGTCAGTTCAGATAATCTGCAGTTTCTTGACACCACAGATGAAAAAGTCATATTAAATGAAAAATAAATCATTTTTACGCTCATTCGAGTCCTCAATTTAAAATATCAGTACACTATAGTCTATTATTGAAATAATCACATAAAACAATCTAAACAATAGATAAACCGGACATCAAATCGGCATAATTTAATCCACTCTCGCGCTTTACCATTGAAATCAGGAACGTAATCCAACCCAAGTTAAACTGAATCAAAAGCTTTCAAAGCTCGTGCAACAATAGATCATTTCCCGAGCCCCAAATTGACATTATAGCCGTCTTCCTGTCATCACGGCGATACTTTACAGCTCTCTTACTGCACTGTACCAGCAATCATCTTGCAGTAACGTCAATACTGAGTTACAGCCTGGGGGTAAGCGTGCGCGATGAACGTGTAGACTTAAACTGTATTTTATTGCTTGACTTGAAGTTGACTGCTTCAATGTTATTGTTGAAGATTTACTAATTTGACATAACTTATGAGTTAAGCTTAGGGTTAAGTTAACTCTTAAAAGTTTATGAGTGATCTTTTAGAGTTATCCTAACTGAGTGCCAATCTTAACAAGTGTAAATATTGATTATTATAGGACGAAGCGTTTTCGTGCTTAAGCGGTTGTTGTCAGATGCCATTTGACGGTTTGTAAACTCTGAGATACAAAAAAGAACGTCGAAAATTAATAAAAATTTAGACTAACACGCAGCTCTTTTTCTAATCTTTTTCAAGTAAGTATGTCATGTTAGTTTAATGAAACTTTGAGTTTGGAAGATGTCAAACCGTGTAACTGATTACTAGAGTTGCAACTATTTCACTTTTAATTTTACCTTTTATTTTTATATGTTAATTTTGAAATACGTTGTACCCTGTCATATATTCTTAAAAAACGTTACTCTAAAAGAGTAGACTTCAAAGAAACATTTAACGATTTAGGTATCACCCAAGAATACAAAAGATAACCATCTCCGTATATGAAAATGACAAGTACCCACCTGTTTACTTGGACAAACAATGTGCTCCTCACAAAGGTGTAGCAATTATACGAATAAATCGTATATTGAACATGGCTGACCTGGATTTTATGACCACCTCGTTAACTCAAGAAGCGACCTATACGAGCAGCTAGAGTGACCATTATTTTTAACAATATGCGGTGCAACAACATTTTATTTTATATAGGATATATTGATCACTTATTCAAACGTTTAGAAAAAAAATTTTAAGTTGTTTAATCTATAAATAAAAGACCTCCTCCAACGCGCCACATCGAGGCAACGTGCTACCTTTTTATTCGAAATTATTTGATCGTACAAAATTGTTTTGCTCTTTGAAAAACATTTTTTTTTTAATTCTACTCTCTTCCTAAATTATTAAAGTTATGATATTCAGCGCAGTTGATAAATTCCTTCCATAGCCTTCTTATTCAATAAAAAAATTAAACGTGGCTTTGCTTAAAAGAAATCCAAAAAAATAATTATAAAAAATATATCGTATTTAAATCCGACCCAATACAAAATCCATAGTACCCCTACAATAGGATGTTGGAGATGTATGATAGGGCAGTAGCGATGTAACAAATAACAATGGCGAGTTGTACGGTAGCACGTCTCACTGACTGATAGATTGCCTGTACTGGGCTCTTTAGCATGCTTTGGTACAGTCAAGAACACGTTAAACCTGACAAAACGGACCTTACTCTAATTTAAAAAGGATTAGTGTATTTTTTCTGTAATTGCGGGCTATGATTATGACCGGTTAAAACCGAGCGTAGTATGAATATACTCAAAGGCTGTCATTTAGTTATTCCCTTGTGTTGTGGGTCCCTTGGAACAACACAAAGACAGACACGGACACACATGACCCTAGCACATACATCTGCTTTTTACACAAATATTTGCCCCGAATGGGAATCGAACCCAGGACCCGTCAATCAAGAGGCAGTGTCACTACCACTCGACCAAACCGACCGTATATATTTGAATTATGTAGCATTTCTTATGGGTTCTTTGGGCAAAGTTTCTTAGTTTCGTGGGAGGAGTCACTCCCTCAAGTTTTGGTTACTAATTTAAAGTGAAAAAAAATTTAAAAAATTTAAAAAAAAAACAGAACTTCTTTTTAAAATTTTGTTGACTGTGTAATGTCATGTCACGACGACCAGTGACTCACTAGCTATGCGTTTATTATAAACATGAGGAAAAAATATACCCAGGTATTTATGTCGTCAATGTATGTAATGTAAGTAAGGCCTGGATTGACTAGAATCTAGGAATATTTAAAAAACTAGTCTTACTCTGAATATACTGCCTATTGTTTAACTTCGGCGTCAATCGCACATTAACATGCTTAACCGTTACAATTACAAACTATTGCCAAATGACCTCATAAACTTACCATAAAGTGGTATTAGCATACTATATTATCAAACAAAGTAACTTTCCGTCTGTCTGTCTGAACGCGATAAACTCAAAAATTACTGAACAGATTTTGAAGTTTGCACTAATGGGCAGAGTGATACAAAAGGAAGGTTAAAGTTTTTTATTATTTTTTATTATGAGATGGGTTAACTCTTGACCCCAATCTTGACCAAGGTCAATGATGGAGCGAGTTAACCCAGAAAATGTCAATTAAGGCACTAGTACAAGCTGTTTGGCTTCGGACTTCGGTAACGTGTGTAATTCATTCCCGAAATTCCCACAGGAACGACGTTCCGGGCAGGGAGTAAGTCACAAATAATTAACAGAAACTCAAAGGTTCCCAAACTGAAAGGTTTTGAGGGTGGGTCAACCTTTTTGATTTTTTACACAAATATTTCCCTCTAACGGAAGCCGATTTTTTTTTCTTAAATGTACGATCAAGTTTGTATAGAAGAAATGTTTTTTTTTAGTAGGTAGGTTTCTTCAAAAAACATGTTCAAATTCATGCAGAAAACTTCACTCTAACATAATACAAAGGGTAATTTTGGATATAAAGTTGAAAGTAAGAGTCGTTTCAAACTTTCTTATTCAGATCACTTCAATATTACCACAAAATGGTAGCAAATCAAATGATCAACTACCACTTATTGACCATATTAGCATTCGCATTTACAAAAATTATCTAATAACCTTTGCATAGAAAAATCGTAACCAAAACCCCATTTCTATCAGTCCCGTAATAAATAACATTCTCTAAGTAAAGGTGCCGACCAGAGTCTCGCTCGAAAAGGTCAGAGGTCGATGCGAAAGCGAAGATGTTACGAATGATGTTGTAATACATGTCACGATGCACAGTTGGGTCACTGGGTAACGCACTGTGTGATATGGTCAACAATAGGAGTTAATTGTTAGTTTTTTCTCTAATAATGCGTGAGAAACGTTTTGTTTTTATGGTGTAGCTACTGTGTTTAAAAGGACAACATTGTATACTTTATAGTTAGTTTATTTACACTTCGTTGTTTGTAAGTGAAACGAAAACTTAGAATGTGACAGCTGCCAACTCTTTTTAAAAATGCTGTAGAAATCAGTAAATAAGACGTGAGGGTGTAGCTGTATTGAGGGCGAAAGGCAGACAATGTATCATCACTATACACAGGGTGTTTGGTGCATCGTGTGCCAAATTGAATGGGGTGATTGGAGGGGTCTTTGGCTACCTCTTCAGCCCCCATAAAAAAATCTTGGTCCAACTGAATTTTTTATGCGGATTTTAATTTTTTTTGGGTGAAAATTTGTAAATGGGCTATGTCGTACATAGCCCATTGTGCACGTCTGTCTTTATTTATTTTACGCCTCTCACTGTCCCAGGTCTGCTGGAAGAAATTTCTTAAAGAAATAAGCTGTGCCTTTTGTGTTCATTTTTCTATTCGTCTGTAACATTTGTGATTTTTCCTGTGTACAATAAACTGTTAAATAATAATAATAATAATAAAGTCCACATTCAAATTTCAATAAAAAAAACTGTGAAGTCTAGCTTTAACTTTTTTAAATCTTCAATTTGTAACGTTGTACGCTTCTATAGAAACCAAAATTAACATCATCAACATCTAGTTTTTTTTGAAGAGATAGATAGATAGCCAAAGAACACCAAACATCCTGTAAACTCATATTCCGTCTAGTTACCCACAGAAGGAATGTCAAATGTGACGTCAAGTGGTTCCAGAACCGCGTACTACGGTAATTAGTAGTATGAAAAGGCAAATTTGTTTTTTCAAATTCCAACATATGTTTCTTTGGGAATGTTGTTAAGCTTAGTGAGCTGATTCGCACCCTTACTTTTTGCTTACTAATTTAAAGTCACCCTATTTATAGAAGATGAATAGGTAATTAGTAAACGAATAGGAAACGAATGTTGCAATTTGATTAACGATGTCTTGTCTACACATACAGATAGTCCAACTCATTTCACTACTTCAACCAACTACTGTTCCGAACGACGGAACTGGGTAACTGTGCCGAATCATCTTCCGTGAGAAAAAGAGATTCACCCACACAATGACTTGTAAAGTTTACTTCTCTATGTTTCTATTCTAAGACAGTTTCAGACTAGTAAATAAATAAAATTATGTTACGATGTTTTGTTATTTAGAATAACATTGCAGGTATGACCGCATTTCGGTGTTGCGTTGCCGAAGAAACACAACCTGTTTTTTTTTAATCTATGGAGACTTAATTTTCAATCTAAGCAAAATCAACACAGCGAGTATTTGCTACACTCAATTCGATTCTTTGAAAATGGCGTCCACATCGTGATTTTGCCAATGTCTGATTATTTTAATCAAAATTATAATATAGGATGGCAAAGTTGCCAATATGAAGTAAGGAAACCCTTTACGGGTTGTAGTACGTCAGAGCTTCGTCCGTTGATCAGCAGGGTGCACCGCTAGCAGGTGCGGATGAAGATTTTGGAGCACTGGGATGTTATGGTCGCCCCTTTGCTATACTCGGTGATATGTCTTACAATTTTCCATTTAAATTATTACAATCACACTAATTTCTTCATTTCAGCAAATAATCAACACTAGTAATTATAATAATTAATATTAGAAAGGGGAAAGATTTTTATTTTTTTATGTGTGTAACGAATAAACTCTAAAACTACTGGACTAATTGTAGAAAATCTTTTACCATTACAATGCTACTTTATCCCTGAGTGACACAGGCCACATAATTTTCCCGAACTCCCGGGCAGAAAGCTAGGGAACTATCAAGAACTAAAAAAGAAACAATTTCGCAGCACGAGTTAAATTATATTTAAAATATCGCTGTCAACATGAACAAATAGACGATATTAGCGTTTTGACATTCAACTGACAGCTTAAGTAATGTACACGCCCATTATCGTCTCATTAACGTCAATTTTTGATTTGATCTTTTCGATGAAACGTTAACACTTTTTCTTACAGTCGTACCAAGAACTTAATTTTATTAAGAGAAGTTACTAGTGTTTTACAAAACTAGTATTTAAATATATTGTTTGAAAATATGAAATTAATTTATTATAGAGAAGCACTTCAGATTTAGGAAAGTAAAATATTTAAGCATATAAATTTATATAAATTTTCTTCTATTCAGAAAACCACCGCCATCTTTTTTATTTTTTATACGTTGCTTAAACTTTAGAGGGTGATCCTCCCAGTGGAACTAAATAACTTCACCCAGAGAACCTATATAAAATTCTGAAAAAATACTACTTATCATGGGGAGTCATCTTGAAGTTTCACTAACTAATTTATAGTGACTCCAACTATTGTTGAGTATACATATATTATTGACCCTACATACAATAAATAACACAAAAAAATCAGCATTGACATTTCAACTAGAGAACAAAGTGATCTATCATATAGAATACGCAATGGAGGTTATTTTTCACTAAAACAGCATGGGGCAACCATCATTATTAACGAATTAGTACGAAATCCCACGCTTGGCATACTTCGCCAGTATTAGCTACTTTTGTAAAGCGAAATTATACAATTACAAGCTTTATGTGGCATTTAAGCATTACAAGCGAGAGTGGGCGGCAAAAAACAAAAATTATCTCCGATTTATTTTAGTTCGGTCCGCGTTTGATTCCCATTCCGAGCAAACATTTGTACGTTCTGCATTTGTGAAGATTTATAATTAGCAAAGTTAAAACCTCACACTGGATTGTCAAGTTTGTCAGTTTATTTTCCATGAAATTATCCCTACTAATATTATAAATGCGAAAGTAACTCTGTCTGTCTGTCTGTCTGTCTGTTACCTTTTCACGCCTAAACCGCTGAACCGATTTTGATGAATTTTGGTACAGAGATAGATTAGAGCCTGGGAAAGGACATAGGCTACATTTTATCCCACAGTTGGGCACGATATAACCTGTAGTCCACGCGGGCGGAGCCGCGGGCGGAAAGCTAGTTAAAAAATAAATAATTAAACGTAGTCACCGCGTGGTTCAGTGTGAGTGCAAGTTTTCTTAAGATAAACAATTTTTGATCCCCAACAAAAAGAGAGGTTTTATAAGATTGATATGTGTATCTGTATGTCTATGTATTTGTATATCTGTCTGTGGCATCGTAGCTCCTAAACGAATAGACCAATGCTGTTATTTTTTTGTTTGAAAGGTGAGGTAATTTAGCTGTTTCTTAGCTATATTTGTTCAAAATTCGTTCAGCTGTTTAAAGAGTTATAAGCGATGAATGTCAGGGGTTACACATTTTTTTTTAATTTTAGAGTTATTCTAAGGAAAAAAAACCACTTAATAAATAAAGTCGATACCCAGTTCTATGTCAAGGGAATTAAATTATGAAACTCGCTAATTTGTCTTACATTATAATCCAACGATCACCTAATAACATTTATAGAAACATTTATAAATTTCAAAAGTCGTCATTTCGATCGATAAACACCATAATTACGATTTAATCGTAGCAATGAATCTTCGATCATCGTGCTATTTGCTAAACGGATGATTTCGTAATATAGACTCAATTAAAGCAAAATTTGCTATTATAAGAAAAGAGGGAGTTTCGGTCACTTTGGATTAACAAACCTTGACATTTTAAATTTTGGCTCACCTGAAAGCACTTGAGTTTGCAATCTTGCAAGCAAAGATCTTGATTTGTTGTCAGATCTTACTTTCATCGTGGGATAGTGGAATTAAAACTAGTGAAAAGAGGCCGTAAAACTAGTGAAAAAAAGTCTTTAAACTAGTGAAAAAATCTTAATTTTATCCCACTATGCTGGGAAAACTACTCCCTTTCAGTATCTTGAACCCTTTCCATTCGTGTCTAGTCTTATACAAATTTTTGTGTAACGTCTTCGCTTCCAGAAAAAGATCGGGTTGATGTTATAGTAGACAATATTTCTCGTTGTTACAATGTTGGGCAATAGCATGTATCCGTATCTACTCAGCACATCTACAGTTGTAATTATTGTCTACCTGACGACAGCTATTCTTCACTTTCCCTTTTGTCTGTCCGTTTTAATTACGATATCAACAGAGTAAATAAGTATCATTTTAATTATGTATGTTACCTATATTATTTGTACACTCGTAATATGGCAAATACGAATGCCGTATGACTATGAAGTTATTGCAGCAATGACAGTGTCAGAAATACATAATTATTGATTTAGAGATAAACCTACGCTGTCCTTACGCTGAACTGAAAGTGAAAGAAAAACTTAAACCTTGCCAGCTACCAAATCTTCCTAGACAAACTGTAGAAGCCAGTAAATAGGACGTGAGGATATTTCTATATCGTGGGCGAAAGGCTGAAAATAGCTTTTCGCTATACCTATTCCATCTTTTAACTCCAGAAATAATGTGAATTGTGGCGTCAAGTAGTTCTAAAGCCACATTAAGTTCTGTCTGCCCTGACAGGGATTAAAGGTGTGTATGTATGTATGTATGTATGTATGTATTTATTCTTTATTGTACAATGATAATACAGAGGATAACAAGTTTACAGTAATAGGAAGTTTACAAAGGCAGACTTATCCCACGAGGGGATTTCTTCCAGTCAACCTAGTAAGAGTATTTAAGAGAAAATACTACTCGGCGTAATGACAAATTAATTATTTTTGTACACAAGAAAAAAAAAGAAAAAAAACATATCAGTCAGTAAGTAGGTAGGTACTTATTTAAAATTATATTATATTTATTAAAACGAATATTATATTATGTATAAGTTTATACTATAATAAAAATATACTACAAATACATATAAATAACATATATGCTACATATATAATTATAAATGTGTGTGCAGGGATAGATGGAGATGTAATCAATGTTGTCAAGTGATCATTTACTTTAATTATTTTGTTCTTTGCAATACCTCGGCTGCAAGAATGATCTGGAAAACACGATTTGTAACCAATCCTATGTTTTGGAATCATGGATATAAATATAATTTTCGGTCAGCAAGCTTGAAGCTCAATTATTTATGAATTAAGCAAAACCAAGATATGTATTTCTAACATTTAAATAGCAATTTTATTATTAAATTTGAAATAGATGTGGTTGTGAATCAGAAACTCCATGTTAGAAAGACTAATTCGTGGACACTAAGATGTTTTTACGTGATATTTTTTTACTGTTCATTCAACTACAAAACTACTGATCAGTTTTAATAGTAAAGTTACAGAATAATCATTCTAAAAACAAAACTCCACACACGGTTTACACATAAAAGTTACATCAAAACAAACTTACTAGACTTCTGTAAGAGCGAAAGTAAGCGCGTAATAGTCGTTCACCCCGATAGATGCGCGTACGCCGCTTTTGGTGCCAATTTGTAGACGTTACAAGTCACTTAGGTGCTAAACACAGAAACAGAAGGCATGAATTAAAAGAAACAGAAATCGTTGCTCAAACAATAAGGACAATAAATACTAAAGAAAAACGATACTTTTGTTTTTTAAATCAAACTTTATTTATCGAAGGTCTTATGAAATGATAGCCAGACTTTAACTTTGATTCGATCTATAACTTTATCATAATTTTATTAATTTCAACCAAAATTTTAAAGAAAGAAAATAACAAACATAAGAAAATAAAAGAGAAGGATGGACTGTAAAGCTTTGCCTTTTTTCACGTCAACGATTAGATTTTTAGTTGACGACTATAATGCTAAATCAACGCAATGATTTCTGGATTTGACTCCCAGTGGAGACATAGTTATAAAGCAGATTTATTTTATTTATTTGTTTTCACTAAAAGTGGATATTGGATATCGGAATTAGGATATTTGTGTCTTTCTTTTGTTGTGCGTGTACCAAGAATTTATTGTTGTTTGGACCCATGACACAAGGGGAACCTTAGATTGGAGTGTAGTGTTTATTTAACAGAAAGCCACATAGTGGCTGTCGAACAAAGCACATGTTGCATATACGAGAGTTTACTGTTTATGTTACCAACCACAATAGATATTGTTGGCTAAGATTGTTAATAACAATAAAATCTGAAGATTGCATAATAGTTGTAACATAGTGTTCCTAGAAATAAACGTGTGGTTAACGGGTTAATGGTTTTCACTTCGCTTATCCAACTTGTATGGATCCATTGACTCCTTTGGTGGATCCATAAAAATGTAATTTATGGATGGATTTAAGAATATTTTTGAAGTGAAAACTTTTTTAACAGAGTTGTGCACTTTTTGGATGGGGAAAAACTGTTAAACTCGCGTCAGGGTCACGTGATGCTGATCGAAAATTCGTAAGGTGGAGGGTGAAGTGAAAAGTTCTTAGACCGCAAGGAAGTAAAGACGGGGGGTGAAGTGAAAACTTATTAGACTGCAAGGAAGTGGCGTATGTTCAAGTTTTCACTTCTGCCGGCACTCCGGGAGTGCGACCCGTTCTTTTTTTCTTCCACTTGGATCCGATGTTGAATAGATTGAAAAGGTTCAGTACAATACAATACTCGTTATTGCACACAAAAAAAAATAACATTAAAACAAAAACAAATGTTCATCATGTAGTGTACAATGCGGCGGCCTATATTCAATTTTCTTATTTATTTCATCGTTGTTTTTACAGTGGCTCATATTCAAGAGAAAAGTTCGAGTAATTATATTGCGAAGTATCCCAAAATAAGACAAGTTATTTCTAATTTTGGATACCAGTTGTACTAATATTTACATACATGTATCACACTGCACTAGTACACTCAGGACACTACTGAATATACAATGGCTTCTGATTAACACTAACCTTTCATCCTGCTAGCTACTTAGCCTATTGTTGCCCACTGATTTACACAGACCTCCTCCATTGATATAAGGAGTAAACTGTTATACTTATTTCACTTAGTTATCGGATTGTGTGAGTGCTTTTCATTTTGTATCAGGACCCCACATTACAAAGTCACAGTTTTTATGCGCAAACAAATCGACAAATTAAGCCTATCGGGAACTACAATATTTCATTTTCGAACTGTTTCATCTTCATTTTTATAGTTTTGGATATTCTTCTTTTTCTAACCTTTTCCCATTATCTGGGGTCGGCTCTCCTCGACTGCCTTCTCCAATTCTCCATCTTTCGCGGTTTTGAGCAGTATATTGTCCTTGGAGTCCTTCTTGGATGGGGTCGCTGACTAAATAAATCTTTGTAGAATTTTTAGAATTCTCTGTTTCAATACGTTACGCCACATGGTTAAAAATAATGATAAGATGAGTTATGTTCTACACTACCGAAAACCGCACAGTTCGGCCTGCCATTTACAGTCAGAAATATCAAAATGTCAGAAATGCAATGATTCATTGATTGGTTCGTCGTCCTCGGTAGTTATTTGCAGTTTATGTTTAGGCTCCCATCATATAGCAATTTTGTAAGAGTTTCAAGTGCCACTTACAAAATGGCCATTGCCGTGTTAAACAAATTAATCTGTGCAAACATTTTGCACAAGTTCGTTCAAAGCAAAGGTGGCAATGAAATTCTCAAGACTTAGAGTTTTTCTTTTTTTTTACTCCAACAACTTTAAATCTGAGACATATTATTTCACATTTTATTTCACACTGATAAATAATCAACAAGACACCAGTAGTCAGACACCTAGAATAGACGGGAATTTTAATGCGTTGTTGCTACTTGAGACCAACTTCACATATTTTTTTCTTTTCTATGATTAACGTGGTACTATTTTAACCATGTACCACAGTACACGTTAATTGGTAATCAATAACTACTTTGATTGTATTGTAATTTCTTTGTTGTCAGTGTTTTTTTAAACAATGATTCTCATCCATGTTTTTGTAGTTCTACAGGCTCTATAACTATACGTCTATCTATTGGGTGATTTTAAATTAGTGAGCAGAAATTAAGGGTCTGACTCAACCCACGAAACTGAAAATTTTTCCCAAGAATCAAAAATTAAAAAAAAAGAAATATGAAAAAAAGTCTTCTCTCCATACAATTTGATTTACCTTTATATGGGAAGTCGACAATTTTTTTAAATAATTTCATAAAGGTTCCTTGGGGAGAGCTGTTCAGGTTCATGGAGAGAGTGAAATCCTAAAGTTTCTTTAACTAATTAAAATTGGTTGCTACATCCTCGACCATGTCTTCGCCCCTGGGCTAGATTGTGGTTAAGAGCGACCCCATTCGTTATAAAAAAAAGTGAATTTAAAAAAAAACAATAAGTGTATAGTATACTCTTTTGGGTAGTATAAGATGATGAAATTGCTTACTTACTGTAATCACAAACTTCCCATCCTATTACATAAAATTAATAATTACATACCTCTTGTGGTAAACCATAATCTCATTGCAATTTTAATAAAAATAACTAAAGCTATCATACAAAGATAATTGATACCAATTTAGAAAAATAGACGAATTGTTCAGAAGACGACCACAAAAAGTGATTTGATTCGATTAAAATTCAGAAAGTTGTTTGCCCTTGACTTTGAACATATTTATTTTAATCAGTGTCATTTATAAACATAACTTCTACGTTTTCATGGTCAAAAAATATTATGTAACATAGGTATTAGATCAGATGACGAGTTTCTAGGTGTGTCAATGTAGACCAGATGGGAGGTTTGGCCTCTCAAATCTAGATATACCTATTTTACAAAAAAAATAAGTCAGGTAATCTCCTTCTTAATATACAGGGTATAAAAGACAGCTTAGCAAAAACTGAAACCCTGTACTCAGACAATCATTCTGAATAATTTTCCAGTATAATTTTTCTCCGGAAAATTTTTCTCTTTTTTTTTCTTATTTATATTTTCTGTTTATATTTTTTATTATTTAATCGAATACACTCCATTTTGCAATAGATAACAAACACAACAATGTAAAACACGAAACCAGCAATGTACAAAGGGGCGCGGTTTCGCGATACATTGCCTAGCGCCAAAGTAAGTAAATAATGAAAACTCCTTAACATGACGTTTCCGTGAAAAATAATAACTTATAGCTGACGATCGTTTCAGGTAGATTCCACCATTTAAGTATTTGCTAAGCTGTCCTTTACACCCTGGATAAATAAAACAAACTCGGGTTTGTTCGAATACTTATAACTCGAGAACAGCTGGACCTATTTTCATAGTATTTGATTTGTTGTATTTGTCTCCGTCCCGAATAGCAGAATAACTATTAAAAACATTGGAAAATTGATGAAATAATTCCTACGGGTACAAAGTCCCCGGCGAAAAGCTAGTCAGTCATAAATTATTAGTGAATAGTTTGTCTCCCACTTGAGACTATACTTACCTACATGATAGGAAAGAAGAATACAAAATATTTACTTCAGCATTTCTGGTTCTTTGAACCAGGCTAAGCGACTAAGGCACATTATACGTGCTAATTCCTGGTCTCTTATTCCCTGTTTCTATTCAAAGCGACGGAACGTGGCGACAAGGCTGTAAAATGAATCTTAATTGCTACAGAGCAAAGGTTTATTCTAAACAAAACGATTGACAAACGTGGTGACAAAATTAAAACCATATCATCTCTTCCCATGAGTATCGTATAACATCGGGGTAGGAGCAATTCGGTTTTCTAATTTTTGTCATAAACCAATTTTCGGCGGACTGTCCTAAACATATTTAAGACCTAAGAAATATTAAATACTTTTCCCAAAATTTCAAATTATAACTTTCTAACCTACACTTCTTATCGAATAGATAAATCGTTATAAAAAAAGTTGGATTTGACGTCATTCAACATACTTATGCCAAATATTTCAAAGCTCAATGAATGTAAAGAAATAACTTATCTAAGAAGTACAGTCACCGGTTGAATCATCATCGTAAGATTCATAAGTCATAAGTCACAAGCCATGGTTAAGTTAAACACACGTACACTTTCCAGCTATTCCTCTATTCTACTAAATTAATCTTGGACTTGGAAAATTCAAAATTCTCGGCTGCAAAGCCTACGTTGGCGTTTGTACATTACATTACATTCGCTCACGCCTAGAACCACTACATGCCACATTTGACACAAATTGTGAGTGTTATCAGATAGAACAAATTGTATATTGTTGAGAGGTAGTCAGTCTTTCGCCCATTATACAGCCAAACCCTCGCATCCCACTTACGTTCACATTATACAGAAAAGCATTAATAAAATAGCACTAAAATATGTTTTAACATGAAAATTCAAAATTCTCGACTGTAAAGCCGAGTATCTATTTCCTTGGTGAAACAATTAAAAAAATTAGATGTCGACCCTGGGCTAAAAGGAGCAAGTGGGTGCAAGATGCACTTACAATGCATTGTGACTTTATCGTGAAAATCTATAAATCAATTTTTTTGGTGATCCACCAATTTTATAATGCTTAGAATTTCGTAAGTCAACTGTGTATATTGATGGAAACTATACGGGCATTAATCAAACGACCCCATAGTTGTTTGTCTAAAAGATTTCAACGATACCATCTTTTGATACTGTATTTACCTATTTTCTATCTTATTCTGTATGTTATAAAGTCTAATATCTAAAATAATCTATAATTCAATGTTTATATAAAAATAGTAAATTGGATTGATTAAAATTACTTGAATTGATAAAAATCATCTTACTCACAAAACATTTACATATACATAAATACATAATACAAACACACACACTCGCACTCATACACAAACTCACACGCACAAACATTCGCATTTGCACACACGCACCACATATGTTCCCATTTTTTCATTTTCATTTTTATTTTATTTTAATTTTTATTGTTAAGTAAATTTTACTCAAAAATTTACTTGTTAAGTAATTTTAAATTTTACACAACACAGGGAATCCTAGTGTGGGTACCAACCAGCACAGACTGTTTTTTTGTAAAATCCTGTTTATGAAAATAAAACTTTTTGAATTTTGAAAAAAAAAATAAGCTCACGCCTTTGTTTCATTGGTGTAGGTGAATCTTTGGAGAATTGGAGATTGCCACTTGCTACGATCCAAAACACAACACATTTTTACGAAAACACGCACAAAATAATACATAAGTATTTAGCAGAATACCTCCCAAGCGCACACGCAACGCACAGTTTACCAGTAAAAGTATTACGTTATGCTAATACAAGCAATTTTGTGCGATTCACCGACAAAAATACTTTTGGACGGACGCACCAGATTTTAATTTCAAATTGGGAGTCGTTTTAAATAATTGCTGTTGACGTTACATAAAATTTATTTCATAGAGATTTGATGTGCTTGCTTTGTTCAGTTGGAAAAAATTCTAACAAATGGATCAAAAAACTGAACGGTCATCAAACGGACCAAACACTCTAGGTAAAAGCTCGCAACTTTATCAATAGTTATTCTTATTTCTTTAAATTAACTATGTAGTATAATATACTTTCTTTTTAGGATCAAATTAGTTAGCAAAACCTTAAGTGTATGAAGAGGTTTTATTATTCAATTTCATGAGTTGTGTCACCCCCAAGAAACTGAAAACTTTTCCCAAGAATCCTATATGAAATTCTTAAACAATAAATCGACCTCCTAGACTAGTTGTATGAAGAGGCGACATTTTTTTATTAAATTGTTCTCTAAGAGTTCTCCAGGGCCCCGATTTTGTAAATGAAATTTGGATAGTTCTCAATTTCGCCACCTGAACGGATAAAATGGCGACCATTCCATCGACACACCACTGAAGTGGGCCCAGTAATCGGGGCCCAGTAGCTGTGACGGACGACAATAGACCTCGCAAAATTAAATTAAATTAAATTATATCCCCTTAAAATTAGATTATATTTTCATCAAGTAAAATCCATTATTGGTGTGTTGTGACTCTCTGTGCCGACAGATGCAACAAAGCGTGAGATACACAAAAAGTTTTGTAAAAAATATTAAAATATAAATGTCAGATCAAATAGAAAACTACAACCTATCTTCACCGTGAGTTGTATTCATGATATCTGCGAATTCTACTGATATTATGTCATATTATTAAATGTATTTGCCTAAAAAGGACTAGACGCGAAAACAGTCGTGTTTTGCATGTTTTATTTTATTCATCCACGCCTAATTTATATTTTACTTTTATTTTTAATTTAAGCTCACAACTATGTCACCGATTGTCTCTCATTTCAGTGTTTTTTTTTTTGTGAGCACGTCATTTTTGCCACTTGCCATTTTATGTATATGACTACTACATTTTTTTCTAGTTAATAGTGACCATGACAATAATAACTATTTTATAGTTTTTTTATTAGTTCCTATTGGGTGTAGGCGAACTTAGTCCATAGACGTCTAGTCCGCATTGGACCAACAACGTGGTGAGCTATGGCTTAAACACAACTATATTATTTTTTTCCACTTACGGTCAAGAGTCACTCCTTAAAAATTTGCAAGTTCTGTACCCTCTTTGCTTTAATGACCTTTTCTCGAAATAGGTACATACTCAAATATGACAAACAATTTGTCAAACAATTTCAGATAAGGTCGATTTTTAAACAAAACATTCTTGTTAATTTAAGTGTTCGACTCAAAGCTTACCTTGTACAAATGTTAAGCATCCAGATTATCCATTGAAAAGTGCTAAGAGGGTATTTATTATTGTAGTGCGTGTTATTTCTATTGAAAAAATAACAAGGTCAAAATCAAGTTTCTGTCAAGGTCAAAACAAGTTTTGTTTTATTATAAACGTGTGTGTTAAGAATGCATTTTGCATAAACACGTAATTCTAATAATCCTAGTTTTTTTAAGCATCCGGATTTGTCACGCCAATCGACCTCGACCTTTCTAAAAATCTTTTTTTTTTATTTGTTTGTTTGTTTATTTGATTTGGTAAAAAGGCAATTGAACTTGTAACTAAGTGTGAAAAATAATTAAGGTAAATATTTTAATTTTAATTACTTTACTTGTTAAACTACTTAAAAAGATAATGCAAATGTACTCTAAACTACCAATTGCACCTATTCCCATTGATTGAAAATTTGAGATTAAATGTAGCACACGTCCATCTTAAAGGAACATTTATAACATTGGTAAAAGCCAGGAAAAAATGTGTTTTCAAAGTGTGAAAGATTTTTTCAAAACGGTTTTAAGTAGTTTTGTTTCAGAGTGACCCTACACGTAACTTTCCTTTTTCCTTATTTTTCGTGACTTTAAATTCGTTTCGCTCGCTCGCTTGCTCGTGTTTCAAGTGGGCTCACGTTACACATTACTTACGACACTTACATCGTTAAAAACTATAACGAAACTTTGGGGGCGACCCTACCAATGAAACTGAACTTTTCTTATTCAAAATCTACTTCTCATACTAAGACAATGAGCTGGTCGATGTAGTTGTATAGAGAGGCGAACATACTTTTTTTCATATTACGACCTACTCTTCTTCTTATCGTATATATTATCGGTATAGTCAAGTGTGTGGTGAACTTGACTAATCCTGGTGTCAGAGTTTCGACCTATGTTCCCTGGGGAAAGTTGTTCGGTTTAGTTGGATGATTCATGGTCCCTAATTTTCACTAACGAATTTAAATACTTAACCAATACCAGTGACTTTCAAATGAAGTCTGATTTTTATTTTTATTACGAACTAGCTTTCCGCCCGGGACTTCGTTCCCGTGGAATATCGGGAAAATCATGTACCCTATGTTCATCACGGATAATGTAGGATTCTAATAGTGAAAGATTTTTTTAAATCGGTCGAGTAGTTTAGGAGCCTTGTCAATGCAAACAATCAAACAAACAAACAAAAATCTTTCCTCTTTATAATATTAGAGGTAGTATACGTATAGTTAGGTTACTTTGATCACACTATTTGCATTCATAGTGTAATTTTTCTTCCAATCAGAAAATCCTTTAATTAATTGGTAAAGCAACATTACATTTACAATTAATTACAAATGTGATTGCATTACTTAAATTAAGTTTAATTTGAAAGTTGTAAAAACCCTTTAGTTGTAAAAAAAAATTTTTCGAGATTTACTAACTAAGCACTTGTAGCCCAGTGGCGCTGTTTGATCCGATCCGATCAGTTAGGTTAAGTAATGTCATACGAGGAACCTGATAGGTGACCAAAGTGGCAATTTATAAAATCGTTTCCATGCTTTGCATTGGAGGGATAGTTAACCCGTCGGTCCCGGCTGTTTTGGGAAGGTTAAGCCGTCGATTGACTACAGTCGTTAAACCAAGTCAAAGGTCATTTGGCGGCTTGAAAACTCTAACACCAAGGTTAGTTAAATTCGCTATATACTTGATTATACCTACACCATTAGTAAAGACCAACGATTATCTATTCTTCTTCTTCTTTCGAGTCTTCTTCTTCTTATCGTGTAGCTATAGTCAAGTGTGTGGCGAGCTTTGCTAAACCTGGTGTCAGAGTTTTCAAACCGCCAAATGGCCTCTGACTTGGTTTTAACGACTGTAGTCAACGAACAACAGCCGGGACCGACAGCTTAACGTGCCCTCCGAAGTACGGAAACGCTCGTGATAAATTGCCATTTTGGTCACCCATTAGGTTCCCTGCCTCTGAGATCAGGAGTGCCACTGGGCTACGGGCTCTTGTTCATCATGACTAAATTTTGCTGGCCCAGTAGGTACCTGGCCACAGCGTTAGCACTGTCCGTGGCGTTCATTAATCCTCCTTAATGAACGCCACGCTGCGTTAAGCAGCACGGCGCGGGCCAGCTGATCTATGAGATTACAAGGAAACAGCACGCCGCGCGGGCCCCTGCGCCGTGCACCCGCTTAACGCAGCGGACACTCTAAGTAAAACTACCTATGAAATACTACAACAACCAAAACAAAGTTAAACAATCGTAATTTGTTATTTCTTTAAATCTATCAGCCTTGACACAAACGTGTTGTCTTTTAAAAGCTCATAAAAATCTATCGTCATTTATTGATATGAATATCGCTATTTTGACATTTGACCCTTCTAGAGTATTAAAGTTGGTAGGTTAACTAATACCTGTTGCGGTATTGCTTTAGGAGCCATAAATCTTTAACATTCGGCAAGATTAGATGTTATTTGAAATAAACTTCAACAGTTTAGTTCAATGTTTGATAATGTTCAGCTTTCTGAACAAGACTTTTAGTTGAAGAGGAGTGTTACCAAATTTCCTAGTTGATTACAGTCGTTAAAGCAAGTTAAAGGCATTTTACACCAGGGTTAATCAAATTTGCCACACACTTGATTGTACCTACACTTGAATAGAAGGTATATATTTTTTTATCTTTAACTAACGACTATTTGATATTATGATCATGTAAGTACAGATCAATTTGAAAAATAATATACTTAGTCGTGTTCACACTTTTACAGACGCTATTCAATAGCATTTTAATGGCAGGGTAACGACGATGGTGATCATTTTATTCGTTCAGGTTGCGTAATTGGGAACTGATGAAACATACATTTGACTATGACGTTAAGTTGCTTAGTAGTTTAATTTACGGAATAGCCCAGGTTTTTATAAAAGGTATACCAAAAACTTGCATCAAACACAAAATTTGAAGCCATTATTACCTCCTAGAAGCCGGTTAAAAACCCAAGTCTAGCAACCTATAAACGTAGTTGAAAATGAAAGTTAAATAGATACCTAATTGCGTTCGCTGTCTCACTGGGTTCGCTATTGAACCTAATCTGTAGATCACGAGACAAGAGAAAGTCTAGCTCATCGTGTCAAAGGACGTTGGGCCACCCACTATTAGGTCCTCTGAGCTTCAGGTCAAATCGAGTTTTATTTAAACAATCTAAGTAATGTTGATTTGTTTTTTTACATACATATAAACATACGCTCGCACCTATAATCCCTATCGGGGTAGGCAGGTTCTAGAACCACTAGAACAACCAAATGATGTCATCTAATGCCAATCCCTCTTATCTCATTGTTTTCTCAATCGTAATTTTCCCGCACTGATCATATCTAAAAATACACAAAAAAATAAACCAATGCACATATTTTTCAAATTAAAAATACATACGACCAATAACACTATCAAATTGCATTATTATGCAAAAAACGACAAGCTTTTTGAATCAAATTAAAAACGCGTTGTCACAGCATATATCGTAAAATTCATAAAGCACAATAGATATATTCTTAGGTGTGATTATATCATATACAATGCTGTGATATTGCATAAGGTTTATTGATGAATGAACAGTGGTATTGAGTGTACAATATAAGTATGGTCCCACGACTTTATCTGTATTCTAGCTTTCCAATTTGACATTTATGCCCACGCCATTAAATATTGGAAGTCATATATTTGCTTTAAATACCATATTAGATGAAGGTTAATCAATAAGACAATTGTTTACTTTTTTAATTAGGTAATATCTGCTACGTATACTATTCTGCTAATCAAAAGAATAATCCGTTCAGATGGTGACACGAAACTTTCGCTGAGTAATTTGTATATTCATACTTAAAATAACACATTTTCAAGGTAAAGTCAAGTAACTATGCTGTCTTTATGCTGTCATGTTTACTTGTTGTTGAATAAATTCAGATGTAATATATCACAAGTTTACTATAGAACCTATATAGAACTTTCAAACGAGGTTCATAGAAAGCAAACAAGAGATATGACTGCCCCAACTACAATTACCTACATCTATTCAAATGACAAATTGTATCTTTTTCTTGCAGTCGCAAACATTTCAAGCTTTACAAGACACTTTATTGGCATTGGAATAAATGTCATTTCAGTTTGCAAATGCAAATTCTATTTGCTGATTGCGCGTGACATCAATATGTCTCGGGACACAAAAGGCTAAGATTAGATAATCTATAAATGATTCTTTGACGGTCATAGGCTATTTCAAACAATAGGGTCCAAAATAAGACACATAAATGACGTAAGAAGCTGGAACACAGACTATACCATAGCCGGAAGGCTCAACTAGAAGAAACTCGCCTGCCAACCATCACTCCATCCATTTCACTCGCATGAAGTTGAGTGGGGCCCTTTCATAATTCGAAAACGGCAAGGCAAAATTGTATTAGCATTGGGCCTTTTTATTATTCGAAAACGGCACGGCAAAATTTTATTACCATTGCCTCCTATGTACTAGTGATCTAGAAGCTGGGAACATAGGGAGCAATGGTAATACAAATTCTGTTGTGCGGTGCCGTGCCGTTTGAATTATAAGAAGGTCCTTTGCCTCCTACGTACTAGTGATATTAGAAGCTAGGAACGGAGGGGGTAATAGTAATACAAAATTTTCCATGCCGTGCCGTGCTGACTACTTTTAATATGAACTACGGGATAATTTATTCTCGCATTATAAATATTGGATGGGTGACTTTAAATTCTTCTTACCAGCCCATATACGTCCCCACCGAGGGGCACGGACCTCCCTTCGAAAACACGAAGGGTATTTAGGCCATAGTCCACCACGCTGGACCAATGCGGGTTTGCGAAAATGAATTTTCTTGGACGGGCAGGTTTTTCTTGGACATCTGAAGGGAATCATCACTTACAGTCTCGCTAACTAATTTAAAATCCCCCCCACCCCACACTTTTTAATATAACTAGCTTTCCGCCCGGGATTTCGTTCTCGTGGGAATTCGGAAAATCATGTACTCTATGTTCATCACGGATAATGTAAAAGGTGAAAGAATTTTTCAAATTGGTCCATTAGTTTCGGAGCCAATTCAATACAAACAAACAAACAAACAAATCTTTCCTCTTTATAATATTAGTATAGATAAAACTGAATATTTAGTAACAAAACTGAACGTTGATTTTGTAACGACATTAACGTGGCTGCTGATTAAGCGTGTCGGGTGTGACACAAGTTGTCATACTTTGTAAATCTCATCACAAAGATGTGACACATGTAACACACTAAATGGACTTATAGAGAGTTTCTTATTGTGACGATAATCATATAGCTTATTGAGAATTCCTATGACATAAGAGCTGGTGCACCGAGGTCTTACTGAGGTGCAACATTCTATGTACAGCATATAAATGTTTCTTTTTGCTAAAATACGATCGTTATTCTAAACAATCTTCTCAAAGAAATATGGGACTTAAAATAAGTTAGCGACATTTTTTTTAACCAACTTTAAAAAAAGGAGGTTCTCTGTTTGACCTGTATGTATGTAGTATGTTTGTCCGTCATTATCTCTCGTTTGGCTGAACCGATTTTGATGCGGTTTTCAGAAAAGTATTTGTTACATTTAGGAGAAGGTCTTAGTATTTTAACCGACTTCAAAAAAAGGGGGGTTCTCAGTTTAAACTGTATGCACGTAAAATAAAAATCTAAAAATCACTTATATTTTTCAAAGCTAACACTTCGTTTTATTAACCGACTTCGAAAAATGAAGAGGTTATAATTTGCACTAAAATGGAAAAATAAAAACTTTAAAAAAAATAGAACCAACTTCAAAAAAGCGAAAAATAAATACAATATCATTCGATGTGCTATGTAGTACCTACCTACTGAGCTGTTTGAAGTCGGTGCCAAGAAAATTAAGTTTGATAGGTCACCTTCGCACCGACTTCAAACAGCTCAGTAGGTAGGTACTATATAGCACATCAAATTATATTTTATTTTATTTTCGCTTTTTTGAAGTTGGTTCTATTTTTTTTAAGTTTTTTTCATATTTCGAAACATAGTTCTTGGAGAAAATAATTCAGTTTAATGGGCTGATTCCCATCTTTAATTTTCACTGACTAATTTAAGATCATTATAATATGAAATATTGAAAAAAAAACATCCAATAAAAAAGTCAGAATTTTAAAATGCTATCTTAAAAAACGCTTAGACAATGTATTTACAACTTGCTCAATAGAGTTTATTGCTAATGAAATTTTGTTTTTTTTTGCAGGTAAGAATTTAAATACTGAAGAAGACCTCTCGCAATAATTATTAGTAAGTGGATAATTGATTTTTAAAAAAACTTTTATTTTGGGTGCTTCTGTCTCTATTTACCATCAATTGAGGCGATTATAATGGTTGTTCAACATTGTTTTTTTTTGTATATATTGTAGATCAAGGACAGTTGTTAATGTAACTATTTATATTAGTGACTAGCTTTCCGCCCGCGGCTCCGCCCGCGTCCTAACTTTTTTTTTTAAAGTATCCTATAAACCTCACGGAGCCCGAGACCTTTCCAACGAATGCAAAACCGTGGAAATCGGTTCGTGCGTTCTGGAGTTATAGCGTCAGGAAGGAAAACCCGACTTATTTTTATTTAGTAGAAGATTGGTACCTAATATTTTCTTCGGCCTTTCTTTTATTATTAAAACAATCATATCTATATATATAAAAGAAAGTCGTGTTTGTTACAACACTTATAACTCGAGAACGGCTGGACCGATTGCCATGGTTTTTGATTTGTTGTATTTCTCTCCGTCTCGAATAGCAGAATAACTATTAAAAACATTGGAAAATTGACGGGAAAATTCCCACGGGAACGAAGTCCCGGGCGAAAAGCTAGTTTCCAATAAACTTATGTATTTGATGTAGGTCAAGATAGTCATTATACTATTATCACAGTATGTGCTATTACTTAGGTGAATTCTTTTTTTTTGCCCAATTTTTTTGTTAAACCAATCACTTTTATATTTTTATTTTTCAAAAGCGGTGCCATTCATATAAGTCAAGGTCAGTTATTACTATTATGTACATCTTAAGGGATGATTACTTTTTTGGCTTTTATGTGTTATTTTATTACATTTATTATAATAGTCACTTTTTCATTAAAAGACTTTTTCTTATTTTTGTACCATACACATGTGTCCTCCTTTTTGATATAGGTGAAGGTCACCTAAACTATTATGCAACCCAATGAATTAACTTTTGTTTGTTTTTATTAGAGTAGTCACTATTTTTTTTATCGGTGCCCCACCCTCCTATTTGATAGGTCAAGGACAGACATAATTATTATGTAACTTAGTGGGCTACAGGTTTTGTTTCTTATTCTTAACATATTAGGGATTGGTCAATTTTCTATTCAATATTTTAGGTCAAGGACATTTATTATTATTTATTATTTAAAAAGTATTAGTTTTATAACATTTTCTTTTCGAAATATTTTTATTTATTTTTTTGCTTTTTTTTATATAGGTACTTAGGTCAAGATCAGGTTTATTATTATATAACAGGGCAATAATTTGTATTGACTTGTATGAAACACTTTTCCATTTTAATATGGAATTGGGCACTTACCTACTTGTTTAGGCAACAAATGTGTTTTAGTTTTTTGCATTTTATATGTAGTCCCATTTTATATATAACTTACAGTTGTGGCCATCTTTGTCCAGTAGTGGAAATACAAAAATGTTTTTATGTATTTTGTAGGCTTATAAAATTGTAGTTTAACTTTTTGACTTGTAGCTGCAATAAAAACCAACGAATGCTTTGTCGAAACATTTATATCTATGCAATTGACTTATTGCATATTTTGACCTATTCCCACCATACACATACATGCATTTTACAATACAATCGTTGCAGGTGGTCGTAAATCGATTATACACTATAAATATGCAGAATCGTTTTCAAATTATTTTGAATGATGCACATTCTTTCTATTTAATAAACTGAGTTTTATACCTTAACATATTGATATTGAACGCTAGAACCAAATAATAAATCTGAAACGTTTGTCTTTTAAAAATAAGATAAAAATTACGTGTAGAAATTGCACTAGATAATCTTAAGTCTGTTCATGAAATCATTAATCATAATAATCATAGGCATATAATTTATTTGCAAGAATATTCTTCATTTAATTAAAAACGTAAGAGAGGGTTGGTGCGGCGGCCAGGTTGTTCCTCTCTTGGGCTATATGACTGTTGAATGACAATGGATTTTTATCTGTTCAGGTGGCGAAATTGAAAACTATTTAATTTTCATATACTTGCTAACAGCCACCGCGACCAGCAGCGCCACCGCCAACCGAACGTAAAGTTGCAAACTACCTAGCACCTGAACATTCAGTTGGCGGTGGCGCCACCAGTCAAAGCAGCCGTCATCAGATGTAAAAAATTTGGCTAGTTCTCAATTTCGCCATCTGAACGGATAAAATGGCGACCATTGTTATTCGACCGGTGAACAACTGTCACTTTTAGAATTACTTAGTTGACAATATTTTTCTTAATTGTAATCGTGTACGATGTGATACCTTCACAGGTTGTACACTTAATATTCTTGGTTGTCCGAAAAAAAACAGTAAGTAATTGAGAAACCATTGAATGGCCATCCAGGGGTCACGTGTAGGGTTGTAACAGGAAGCTGCTACGAACGTGATGCAATATGTGTTCTCTATGGAGGACACTTGCCATAGGTACGAAAAATAAAATTATCTCATTAACATCAATCCCAAGTGTAATAAGAGAATTCTTAAAATGCACTTTGTCTGCTTAAATTCACTTTGGTTCAAGAAAAGAGAAAGTATAAAGACTATTGTTTAAAGTGAATATGAAAACTAAGTATTGTTTAAAATGTATGGTAATTACATTAAACATTCCAGAATGTAGAAAAGTTTTGAAATTACATATGAAGAAAATATGCAATTGCTTAAACAAAATCCTTTACTTATTACTACTAAATCCTATGGAAAAACGCACTTTTTTGGAGATTATATGCAAGTTCTTAATTTATGAAAGGTATTTAATTTCATGGGTAGAATTTCCCGATAAACTACTCAGTACCATGAATTAAAAATTCCATTTAACAAAACTATTTTGTAAAACATTCTTATGAATAAACATGATTGGTAGAATATTCACCTGATTTTATCTTATTTAGCCCGACGTGTCCTATAGCTGGGCAAAGGATAAAGCAGAATATTTATAAAGCTTACAATTGTATTCCACAATTCCATGGTTTAAAATGATAACATATACAACCGAAACCTACAATTATGTTAATCATAATCTTCGCTTGCGAAAACTACCTTAGGAAAATCGAATACGTTTAACCATATTTTTCTCTTTTCTATGCATTTAGCACAATAGTTTTACTGGTGACTTAAGCTAAAGGGTCAGAGTTCGTATCGGTTTAAGAAACTTTATTTGCATATTGCCTTTTGATAAACTTTTTTTTATAAATAAGCTTTCTAACCAAGCTTTTGGGGTTCTGTATTGTATAAGTATATATGTATTTGTTATTTGTTAATTATCTTCCCGCCCGGAACTTCGTTCTCGTGGGATTTTTGGGAATGAATTATACACATAAACCTTCCTCTTGAATTGCTCCATCTATTAGTGAAAACCGTATGAAAATCCGTTTAGTATTTTTTTTACAGACAAACAGACTCGGCGGGTTACTTTGTTTTATAATAAATAGTAGCAACATAAAGGGTGTATTTTGTGTATCTCTGGTTACACACACTCATACACATGCTCACGGCTTTGTCCCATTGGGGTAGACAGATACCACGGATTGCCACCTGGTACGATCTAAACACACCTCTTTCGCTTAATTTAATGTTATTAGAATATATTCTACCTATGTAACAAATCTTCCGCGAGCAAAATATCTTTAAAACAGCATTAAAATCTGTTAGATTTTGTAGGAAGAGTAAAGCGACTTTGATTTTGTACTATGTATTGTATAGATATACAAGCAAAAATTACATTTAATATTTTATTTTTTTATTTATACTTGTTAATTCCATTCATAATTTCTTAACCATTTATCAATTATCGTTTAGAAGAAGAATGTCAAGAAGTTGCACTTAGGTATGTGTATAAGAAATACTCAAAATACCACAAGGAAATGAAATGACGTGATAAATATCAGAAGTAAAATTTTTTGTTACACACTGATGTCAAATTCATCATTCAATCAGAAGGTAGGCAACTGGCTTAAAACCGTGAAGAGCATCCGTTAATTTGTGCATCATTTTTTTTTTGCTTTTTGTTTTTATGGCAATTATATATAGGTGATCGCTTCCGGCAAATGATGAATACTTAATTAGCCTTGAACTTTACTTTAAAAACTAATTTCCTGTAATATTTTATGCTGAAGCAACAAGTCCAGTCAAATTGGTGCTAAAGAAAATGTCTCAGCAGCTTCTCTAACCAGGTTTTTGCAGTAAAACAGGATAAGATTCAAGGTTCTCTAGGGTTATGTTACACTGTGGACAAAAAGCTAACAAAATATGTACTGCATATTGATGATATTTGATTCAATAGTAGTTCTTTACTAAGGTTGGTATAGTCGCCCAGGGTGACAAAAATCTTGCTTTTCTTTATAATATGAAACTTAAACCCATAGCAATAAGGTACATTTTCGACTGCTTCTCCGACAGCCTCTATTGAAGCCGAAAGGGACACCGATAAGCGAGGTGGATTGTCTCTTTCTTTTTTCTTGCCAATTTAAAAAAACTTCATTAATCAAAAAAGTCTGGCTTTGACAATGAAGTTAATAACGAAGAAATACGTTGCATTTGAAATGAATCTCAGTTCAAATTGATGTAAATTAATTGTAATCATAATAACTTCGTCATCTTTTCCTAAATTACCAAAAGAAAACGTAAATTTTTTTCAAACCATTTATTTCTACTGGCATCCCGTAAAGTGTCATCGTAATGTCATGGTGGTATGCTTTAAATCGTTTAAAAATAAAATTGATGAAGGTGATTTAGACCATATTTTTTTCAACTGTCCCAACATCTCGGCCTCCTTATTTGATATTTTGCCTGCTCACATTCCCCGCCTTACTAGCATGAAAATTATTTAGCTCAGTTTTTCTCGTCTAAAGTAATTTATGCTATATCAAAATTTATTTGTGATAATAGGATTAAGTTATAAGTTTAGTTTAGTAGTGGTTGCTAATTTGTTTATTTCCTTTATATATTTTTATTTTTACGTTTGAAATGTGTGTATTCATGTATTTTTATTATGTTTGACTTTTGGTTTTTCGTAATTAAGTATATTAATATATTTTAAATTACTGCAATATTTACCTACCTTCTGTATTTTTTGGCTATTTGAATTTTTTGTGTTACCGTACATGAAATCCCCGTCGTGTATTTTCTGCGCTACGTGATATTGGCGGAATTGTGGCAACACATATGGGGCCATATTTAAGAATCTATCTATCTTCGTAACGGTCAGGATTATAGCAGTTTTTAAAATTAAAATACTGACAAAATGGTAAAAAGATGTTGTGTTCACACTTGTTCAAGTGAATCGTATGGTGGCTGTAACATATCTTTTCACAAGTAAGCTTAAATAATTTCTTATAAATCTATTACTATGTTGTCCATGATTTCTTGTGTTTGGCACAGAAAGGTTCTCAACAATGCTGTGCTATTTTATTGCAGAGTGCCTAAAGATTCAGAACAAAGACAAAAATGGCTCAACAGCGTTGAAATTAGACAAAAGATAACAAAAAATTCCGTTGTGTGCAGCCGGCACTTTGTGCCAACTTGCTTTTATGCTGGAAATTACCGCCAGTTACTCAAAGTGAACGCAATTCCTACTATTCCTCCAACGGTAAAAACTATTTACTATTGCGAAATTGTATTTTTTTGTATTCGCACACCAACACACCATAAATACACGTTACAGGTCTACAAAGATCTTTTGGCCCGCGGTTTCCATGGTGACGCCTTTATTTACAATACAAGTTCTTCTAGCTACAACTGTCACCCGTCAGCCACAAGATCTTTGTAGACCTATAAAATACTACTTAACAGTTATAGTTTTAAATGCAAAGTCCCCACCGAGTGGCACGAGCCTCCCTCGAACAGTGAAGGGGGATTCAGGCCATAGTCCACCACACTGGCCTAAAATGAAGGTTGGTGGACCATGCGTCTTTCGGAAATAACTCACGATGTTTCCCTTCACTGCTGAGCAAGTGATAACTATTAAATACGAATTAAAAGACGAATGTATAGTGATACAGGCCTCAATCTGGCATCGAACCCACGACCCTCCGCTCACAGGTCCCACTCACTATCCAGGGTTAATTTATTCCACTCACATTCCAAACCGCCCCCGTCCAAATACAGTTAGCATCATCATCCTATTCAAACTTGGAGTTTTTGAAATGAAACTTCTTTGGGCGCGTTGAGAGTGTTTCAAAGTTGCGTCACGGTATTCAAAATTTACCTTTAGAGAAATTTAAGACAGTAATTAAACAAAAACTTTACAAAAAGGGTTATTACAAAATTTCTGATTACCTAACTGACATGGAGCCATGGGAATGACTGCTCAGCTCTAGAGTTATTTCAGAATTAGTTAAATTTAGAAAATAAGAAAATTTTTAATGAGATTTAAAAAGAGCACCCTCGGAGTTTCTTACCTGTTTTTCTCTGGGGAAGACAGCACCTTTGCGAATAGGCGTAGAGTCAGTAGGGTTAATAGAACGAATGCGTATGTATGTATTTAAATCCTTTAATGTTTGTTTGTATGTATTTTATGTAATCTTGACTTGTTTTAAGTGTCATCCTGTATGTCCTTTAAAATAAAGATTTTTCTATTCTATTCTATTCTACCACACCGCATGAGACCATAGGACGCCACCTCAAATTCAGAACAAATTGTGGTGTCGTTGCCTAGGATGGATTGATAGGAGGCAGGTCTCATTAATTTGTGTTTCCTTAGTCATCTTATTTTAAGTAACATTTAATCTTCAATGAAGTTAAAATAAAAAATACGAGACAGAACACTCAAAAAACGATATTAACAAACATTCCAATCTTTACCGAACCCTTTTCAACAGAAATTTTTAAACAAAGATAAACATTGATAACATATCAACGCTGCGCCGGATATATATTTCACAGAAGGCATTGTCAGCGCTCAAACGTTTTGTTTTATTAAAAACAATTACTAAGAAGTGATAACTTACAATGTAGAACTAGACTAAACAGTATCAAATGACAACCAACGGTTAGATTAAAATACCTTAGCTATTTGCACGTAGTAAATGTTATAGGAAACTTTTTTTGAGTCTGAGTGACGCATTAAGAGTCCATACAACCTACGATATACTCACGCCTATAACCCCTTTCGGGGTAGGCAGAGCATGATGTGGTTTTTTAACTACTTTATGCTACATTGGACATAAATTCGCCGTTTTCTCGTGGTCCCAGGATTTTGTCCCATTAATGGGACCACGAGGGAGAACTGTTTCTCGTAGTCCCAGTGCTATGTTCGGTAATGTATTTATCCTCCTGTGTATATTCTTCCAGTATAGATACATAAAAAAAAAATAACCTGCATAGATAAACTTTTTAGTGTGTGTCTTTCTAAATAGATAGATTTAAAAAATAATAATAAAAAATATAAATTAAAATATCAACTTTATATTATTTGGGTATATTTATTTATATTTATATCACAGTGGAACGTTTACGGTGAAAGGCACCGCACCAATAACGTTGTGGAATGTTAGCATTCGCTATTAAATAGAGACATGAAGAAATGCCATCCCAAATCTATATTACGCCTATGAAACATTCTGGTTGATAGATCTATATTCTATTCTGTGAAAGGGGGAATTGACAAAATTTATTATTTAATTATTAATTACAAAAAATTACAAAATTCTTTATTTTTGAAATACACGTACATGAACAATGTTGATTGGAGTCTTCTTTTAAGCGTGTACGCCTGTGTCAGAAGACTCCGCTCTTCCATAAAAAACACGTCAGATACAATATTAGTAAAACAAAAAAGCAAAAAGTAAAAATAGAAAGTAAAAAAAACATAAATTCTTGTGTATGTGAGTGTCTATGCGTGTGTGTGTATGTGAATGTGTGTGTGTAGGAGTGAGTATGTGTGTGTGTGAGTTACGAACATTTTGTATATAATGTTTTATGTTATTATTACTAGAAAAGCCTCTGTTTCTTCATAGTTATTAGTTTTAAGCCATTCAGTTATAATTACTTTAGATTCATAGTATAATTTATCATAAATATTTAGTTCCTTATTAATTCTATTATATAACATTGAGGATCTCACATAATATTGTCTTTGTGCAAAGGAGGTTTTAGTTTTAGGGACAATTGCAACGATGTCTTTCCTTCTACGGGAGTTAGATATACGGTTATATTCTATAGATTTGTGGTTTTTCAAGACGGAAGTTAAAATGTATAGTTGCCGTATTGAAAGAAGATTGCATTCTTTATAAAGAGATGCAGTTGAGAACATCTTATTTTTGATTTAATAATCTTATATTCTTATATATATATATCTATATATATAAAAGAAAGTCGTGTTTGTTACAACACTTATAACTCAAGATCGGCTGGACTGATTTTGATCAAATTTGGTATGGAGGTAGCTGATACCCTGGATTAACACATAGGCTACATAATTTTCCGAAATTCCCACGGGGACGAAGTCCCGGGCGTAAAGCTAGTTTCTAATAAAAATTAACATAAGATCAAAATTAACTTATAGATACGGATACCCTATGGAACTAAACGGGCTCTCCCTAAGGTCCGTTAGATAAAATAGGAAAAAACAAATTCTAAGCAAAAAACTCCAATTTTACAAAAATCCAATATGGATTGCTTGGGGAAAATTTTTTCATGGGAAAAGTTTTGAAATTAAGTTAAAAGCATGTTTTAATGATTTGATTATAAGATGAGACGAACGGTGAGTTTTTGTTTTATTTTTTCGCAACCTAACTACACATTCCCGATGTCCAGTCCACTACTGTCCACTGTATATTATCATATAATTTGGTGTTTCATAACAAAAATGTAGTAACGTAAATGTTGCTGATGGTTTGTTATATAAAAAAAAAATTACAGGAAAACTTCTATCCTTAAAATTAGGGTCGATCCCTGTTCCATATTTTCATTAGAGATAAGAATAGTAGATTGTTACACAAGGGACGTAAGAAAGCTATTACAGAACAAGATCCAATTTGGTGCCCGTGCGAGCGCAGCTCGCAAGCAAGGGCGAATATAGTTCGAGGGTGTAATAGCTTCTTGCCACCCAGGTAAGCATTCTACTTTAGCCTCTTTTATATTGCGCACTGCCAGGGAGTGAAATTCCCTGCCGGCGTCTGTATTTCCGAGTTCATACAACCCAAATATCTTTAAAGTACGAGTGAATGGGCTTCTTCTGGGTGAACTCGCTGCATCCTCGACCACATCTTTGCCCTAAGGTAGATTGTGGTCAAGAGCGAAACCATTAAAAAAAAAAAAAAAAAAAACAAATACAGCAAATAAAACATTTATTTAAGAATAGTGAGCTAATTGCCATGATATTGGTAGCATCGTGAATTGTCGAAAAAGAATCTGTATTTCCTTGCATTTTCAACGATTCGAAATGCTACCAATAACTAGGCAAAGCTCACTATTCTTTGAAACGCACTCTAGTTTTTTTCAGTAAAGAGTTTTTGACGTTTTATAAGAAAAGAGATGGTTTCACCAAGGGGTTTTGCTAAGCTTGATTTGTAAAATACTATGAAAATCCATAACAAGCTTAGTGGGTCGTAAGTAATTTTGAAAATGGAACATGGAACGTTTTCTATAACCAATGCATTTTAAATTGCAAATGCCATCTTTCAGAGCCTCTTTGCACAGCCGAAAATCTTAGTTGCTGAGCATGATGATGTAAAATAATGTGAATGTGATGTCGAGAAGTGTTTTTTTAAATACTTGATAATCTAGATGCTAATATATCTGTCACATTATATATATGCTAATTTATGAGTTTATTCCTATTTCGGTGTCTAACTCTAAATTGCACGTGTTCAGGTTTAGATCAACAACCCCAACTAAAATTAATTAGTTTAACGAACCTAAATTATTTCCATAAAAATTTATAAAATCTGGAATGCTTTCTCATTTTATTCGTTATAAAATAAAATATCAAGTTACATGAGACCGGAGACATAATTTAGTATTTTTTTAATTATTTATATCTTCAAAATTATTATAAAAAACATAATTTGCATCAAATCTTCCAAGCACTAATTTTAAATCCTTTGTAGGGTTCCTTAGTCAACTACGAACTCTTGTTGCAGTTTCGCCATGTCCGTCTGTCCGCGGTTTAACTAGACTCTGTACAACAAAAATGTAATTTGGCATATAGGTATTGACCACATCGTGAATTCAATTGTGAACTTAAATACTTGCTAATTTTTTTACTCGCCAATTTCATTTTGAGGTATATCCATGTATGTCGTCGGATGGCTTTTTAAAAAATAGTAAGGGTTTATAAAGACCTTTTACCATTCAGGGGTCTGTTCACTTTACGCCTTCCTTCTCCCCTCTACCAGCTAAACCGTTATTTATAAAAAATTAAATTGTTGAAAACGGGGAAGCATTAATAAGGAACTTAATTAAAAGGAAAACTGTTATAGCTAAGTTGGCTTTTTAAGTAATGGTCGATCAAGTGAGAAAAGTGTAATGGTACTACGAAACCCTACTCTGCCCGTGGCCCGACACGCTCTTAGCCGGTTTTTATAAATAAAAGTAAAGCGAAACGCTTTCTTTTTTTTTTCGTTGTTCCCGTGTCTTTGAAACCTTAATGATCTTTGGTGGGAAAACCAAAAAAACAAAAATGAGTATGTTTTAAATGTCAAGGTCAAAAAAACTGTTTTAGAACAAGTTTACCTAATTAAGGGGATAAAATTCAGTCTTTTGATGTTATATTCCACTACATACCTAAAATTTATTTCGGTAATAAATTTTATTACATCGAGATTGTGTCAAAAGTTACTCCTACGCTTATACATACAGGTTTTTGTTTGTGCTTAGTTTTGTATCTAACTCCAATACTTTAACAAGGGTTATTATCTATACTAATATTATAAAGAGGAAAGATTTGATTGTTTGTTTCTTTGCATTGAATAGGCTTCGAAACAACTGGACCGATTTGAAAAATTCTTTCACTATTAGAAACCTACATTATCCGTGATCGACATAGGGTACATCATTTTCCTGAATTCCCACAGGAACGAAGTCCCTGGTGGAATGCTAGTTAACTAATAAGAAGTGACATCACATCACTTACTTCTCCTTACTTAGAAAGCTTTCCCTACTTTTCGATTACTTATTTAGTACTATTAAAATACTAATGACCTGCCCCGGCTCCACAGAGATAATTAAAATGTGCTAAAAATAATCTACTTGATAGAAAAAACCATTTTCACTACTCATGCTCGGAAAGTGCTTGTTTGTGCAGCTTATAGGCTGCATAAAATCGATTTTTGTGTTCTAGAGCACAAAACGATCTACTATAGGCTGCACAAAATCGCATTTTGTGCTCTAGTGCACAAAGTAATCTACTCATAAATGGGTCTATATAGTAAGGCATAGAAAACTCCATACAGCCGAAATAATCAGAAGTTTAAAGATAAAATTTGTTATTATATGTTATTTTATTATTTCCTCGCAATCGAAGTGAAAAGCAGAGTTTATAACTCGTCCACTAAACCATTTTTATCCGAGACTTATAGCAGCCCGAGCCGAAGGCGTGCACTTGCGTGCACTCGTTTTGTGCACTTGTTGTAAAATCTACTATTTCATGGTTTAGAAGCGCGATTCTTTTTTTATGTTATGTATATGGGTGGCATGTCTTTCGGGAAGATCAATGTTATTGTTATACATCTTTCACTATAGATAGATATAGTCCTTAACTGTTAAGGCGACTACAGCACCTAAATTACGATTTTATGATGCATAGATAAGCATGACGCACTACATTTAATCAAAGAAAAAACATACTACAGTAATATTCAGGACATAAACTAGATAAGTAGTTTGCTGAAAACATGATTCAGCACTTTTGATTCGATAGAAAAAGCTCACAAAGTCACCTCTAAATATCTTTTAAGCTGTAATAACGATAGTAAAATGCACACAGGAACTTGAATTTGCTATCAAAATGTTCGTGATTGAACACTCTCGATAAGTAGTTAACGTATTTTGCGATTTAAGCTGTTACCTTTCCATAAATCTCATTTTCCTAACTTTCGAACATTTTTTTACGCACGCACGCTTTCATGTCCGTAAACTTCGTGTATTGACACTGTTCGCACTGCCGGCCCAGGCCTGTTGAGAGACGGAGATGGCACTATTCCTATGTGTGCTGCCTTTATCGGGTACTGTAGTCGGGTGCTGTAGTCGACTCTCCTGCCCTAAGCACGGAAATCCATACAAAAAAAATGCTTCTTTATTTCTATGCAGAAATTCATACAATAAATTGACATTAGGTATGTGACTTGATCACCCACAAAGGTGCAATACCCACTGAGCTTTTTTTTAATTTATCTTTTATTTTATAAGGCACCAAGACCCACAAAAATACATATCATACTTATACTTTAGTATGATATCAGCATGTACTTTTTTAGTAACGATTAATTCATATTTTACCTTATTATAACTTCTTCATCTTCTTCTCTGCGTTCCTTTTCACTACTGAAGGTTCGCAGTCAGCTCAGCATATGTCGGTCTTCTTTCACCAAACGGAACAGTTTCAAAAATGTGGCGACGCCTGTCCAACTTCTTCAATCATATGATCTTTAATTCAAAATACCTAACCACCAGAGGTCAACGACCCCATATAAAACTTACGCCAGTACGTTTTAGAATAATATGATAATAATTTTATCATAAAGAGATCCAACTAAGAGGGGTCAGACATAAAAGAGGCACAAATAGACGTGGTTGAATAATTTTGAAGAGGTTTTAAGATGTTTATTCTAATTCATTTATTCAGAAAAGTACAGACATCACATATCCATTTGTACTACAAAAACTGTCTATATTTATGGTCTGAAATTATGTTTACATACACACATGTATGTTTATTAGGGTAGGCAGAGACCACAGTTTACCACTTCATCCCTCTCTCGCTTCATCTACATTCATGACTCGAGTATACTAAGGTCCGTAGTACAGAACGCGACTCAGACTCTGATCCTTACTCGAGTCGTCTTTGTCATTTTGATAGTGAGAGAAAGAGACAATCAATACTTAACTATTGATCAAGACCTGAGTCTCCTGTAATACGGGCCCATAATTGCCGGATTTGGGTAGGTACTTCGAATGCGACCAATTTTTTCTGTTTGTTGCGCATTAATTTTTATAACGAACTAGCTTTCCGCCCGCGGCTCCGCCCGCGTCCTAATTTTTTTTAAAATAAAAAGTATCCTATAAACCTCACGGAGCCCGAGACCTTTCCAACGAATGCAAAACCGTGGAAATCGGTTCGTGCGTTCTGGAGTTATAGCGTCAGGAAGGAAAACCCGTGAAGAGCCTTATTTTTATATAGTAGATGAACAACAAACACACTAAAACATCCATACCATATCACGGTTCTTTTGGGATACACAGACACCATTGTGTTACATCCATTACCAATTACTTAGTTGCAATCTAATTTTGCAATTTCATTTCAAATAAAACGCAATTATTAGCGACCCTATAATTTAATGATTCACCTTTAAAGTTAATACAGCAATTGATACTTTGGAAACAATTTTGTTCCTTTTATAGTTTGTTGACATTTAAAGCTCTATTTAATCGCCATAGTGATGTTTAGTCAGTATTGGTTCCCATAATATTTTATGAACTAGAATATAATTGTAATTTCGTCCTAGAACTCTTACGAAAAGCTTAAAACTTTTTTTTAAAACTATTTGTTGTATTTTAGTATTAATATGTAGATTAATAAGCAGATTTGTATTAAGCTCGCTTTTAATAAATTTTTGTCTGCTTCCCCATAGAGTTATTTTTACAGAGGTAAAGGCATCAGGTTACCCCATTTCCATTACAGAACCGTTCTAACGGTAAGAATGTGTTCTTATTGTAACATTATTGTAACACATGTGGTAACCTGATGCGGCCCTCTGTACCTACTTCTGAACGATTTCGCATTTATTTATCTTCGTAAAAAGAAAATTAGAACAAATTAAACAAAAACGCGACCGTGCGCACCGGAAAGCACAGCGTAGGAAGGCCTCAACAGGGTAGACTGACGATCTGGTAAAGATTGTGGGAAGCCGCTGGCTGCTGGTAGCGCAGGACCGATAGATATACATGATGATGATGACCAAAAGAAATATAGAGCTCGTTGCTCCAAACTATTTTAGTACATCTTTAACAACAACAACATAAGCTCACGTACAATATGCGTCTTCAAATGCTAATGAAATTAATGTTTAGGATCAATTAGGGTTAATTGTTTATTAGTGTTTAAGTAACCCTCCTGAGCGGCTATTCCGCGTATCAATGGCAGTGGGATGACGATGGTGGCCATTTTACCCATTCAGGTGGCGAAATTGAGAACTAACAAAATTTAATACATTTGATCACTGCCTTGTCTAGCAGCGCCACAGCCAACGGAATATTAAGTTGCTAGTTAGTTTACCAGCAAATTAACATTCACGGATAACAAAGATAAAATGGTCGTTATTTAGCTGTCGTTGTTATTAACCTCTGGATTGGGCCGTTGTGCGTGATGTGTTTGGGCTGGTTATTCCAACCATCTAATGTCCTCCCAAAAGTACGTTCTTGCATGCCTCTGGCAGGAATCCGGGCTACGCAGGATCTGTGCCCGTTGTGCTTCCACGCTGTGGCATTCTATTGTAACATGCGCTGAGTTTATATTGTCTCCATGCAACCGTGACATAAGGGACTGTATATTATACCTATGTTAAAATTTAATATTTAGCGGTATTTTTTTTTATTAATAGTGAAATAGCTGCCATAGCTATACATGTGAAAAGTTCTCAAAATGTGGGTTTTTAACCAATGCCATCGCAGGAAAATTGAAGGGCATATTATTGCATTAGTCTACCAAAAGATGTAAATCTCTATCGATAATAACCAACTTTTGTAACATTTGTCTTAATTCGCCGTATTACTTATCGGTGGGAGCAGACTTGAAATATAGTTCACGGGTGAACAATACAACGGCTATATGTATCAAACACGCAAAATTACAAATTATACAGCTCTATCAAGGTTAGGTTAGGTTACAATATTTTTTTATTGCTGTACGACGTAGTTTATTGATCAAAGTTTCATATGAATCATAGTTTATCAATTAAAGTATATTATTGCCAAACCTTTGTAATGTCATTGAAATCAGCCCGTGAAATTGTTAGAATATGATAAGAAATAAAGAGAAAAACGCAACGACGCAAGTTTAAAATAAAATTGCGAGTACGTATTTAGTCAAAAGGAAAAAAAAGTGTATAAATAGTAAAAAGTAAAAGGGCCCTCTAAAGAGCGACAATGCACTCCCACCAACACATCAGGCTTTACATTTTGACACACCTTTAATATGTCACCTTTAATATGTCATCTATACTATCTATACTAATATTATAACGAGGAAAGATTTGTATTTTTGTATGTAACGAATAGACTCCGAAACTACTGGACCGATTCCAAAAATTATTTCACCATTAGGATGTGTCTTTCACCATTAGGATGGAGCGACAGTGTACTCCCACCAACACATCAGGCTTTACATTTTGACATTAATGTCACCTTTACTATGTCATCTATACTATCTGTACTAATATTATAAAGAGGAAAGATTTGTATTTTCGTATGTAACGAATAGGCTCCGAAACTACTAGATTGATTTCAAAAATTCTTTCACCATTTGCTACATTATTCCTGAGTTGTTAGGCTACATAATTTTCCCGAATTCCCACAGGAACGAAGTCTCGAGCGGGATGCTATTTTGTCGGTTTTCTCAGAGAAACTGTATAACGCTAAATCTGTTGGCTGTACAATAAAGAAAAAAACAATCGTTATCTCTAAATAAATTAACCCAAAGCACGTTTTAAATAGAGTTGTTTATCAAATAGCTAGAGAAAAACAGAGATCATTTGTCCATTAGAGTGTTGCAATGAGGCGCGGGTATGCGTTGCTTTTTAGCAGTTCTGTGAGAAAACAGAATTCTGGTGCTATTGTCCAAGGCGATTTTATGAAATGACACCACGTTACCCAACTAACTTACCTATTGTCTTTACATCACATGGTAATAATTCAAACTGACACGCCCTTGGGTCTCTAACATGATAATTAAAAGCTTAAAGTAATGATATTTCAATAGGTTATGCTGTGAATTCTGATAAAAATAGTAGGACTTAGCATTTACAAACTAAACTAAATTTAACTGAGCTGCCATTTGAAAGTTATTCCTGTGGTACTTTCTCTATTAAAACCAATCTTACCAGCGTATTCCTAAACGTTATTTTAAGTAAAGCGACTGATGACAACCTCGCGGGTGCGTTTAAAAATATTTCTTATTTCGTTATTGATAAGACATGTTTTTACACGCTGCTGCGGGGCTCTTCAGTGGTATTTATCTTTTAACTAGCTTTCCGCCCGGGACTTCGTTCCTGTGGGAATTTTGGAAAATTATGTAGTCTATGTTCATCGAGGATAATGTAGAATTCGAATGATGAAAGAATTTTTCAAATAGGTCCAGTAGTTTCGGAGCCTATTCAATGCAAACAAACAATCAAATCTTTTCTCTTTATAATATTAAGGTATAGATTACGTATATGATAAAAAGGTGGTATTCGCATGTAAAGTAATTATGCAAGTTTCACTCTTCAACTTATTCTGTGCCTCCAGATTCTGTGCTATTAACCTTTGTTCACTTTTGCTGTCTACTCTGCTAGGTGTATATACCGATGACTCATTAACTACTATATCGATAACGTCAAATTATCTCCTTTTGTATGAAATCGCTCAAAATCCGCGTATGGCAACTTATGATTTGGCCTTTAAAAGGCAACTTTGCAAAAACGCATCCAAGCATCCATCATTTTCGCAACAAATAAGTACCTCCGTGAACATACATTGCTCGTTCACAAAGGGCAATTGGACGCGTGAAATGCAGCTAAAATTGCAATAATAAAGTTAACAGTTGGTCAAAGATTGATAATATAAATATATGATGCGAATGAAGGAGGAAGGGCCGAAAGTCATAGACCGCAAGTACTTAGACCAAATTGGTAATTGGTTGTGAATACGCAAACCTAATGAACACTTAACTTTCTGATGGGGGAGCCAAAGAGGTCAGTCGTTTCAAAGAAAACTATTTGCCATCAAGCCAGACTAACTTATCTGTTGATCTTGTTGTAAAAGTCAAATTCAAAGTTTTAACCGTGTGGTGATCGGTTGAGAATAACACCACCCCATCTCTTTCCGTGGGTGTCGTAAGAGGCGACTAAGGAAACACAAATGAGACCTGCTTACTAGTAATCCATCCCAGGCAACGACACTTCATTTTTTTCTGAATCTGAGGTGTCGTCCTATGGTCTTATGCGGTGTGGTAGGCTCTGTAAAGGGCCGTCTGGTTCGCGACCACCCTCCTACCGAATTCCGACGCCAAACAGCTTGCTGTGTTCCGTCGGTGCGTGGGAGTGCCAGTGCCTTTATGGGCATTTTCTGGGTTAACTCGCTCCATCGTCGACCTCATCTTTGACCTTTATGGTCAAGGTTGAGGTCAAGAGTTAACCCATCTTATAATAAAAAAAAGTCCAAAGTGCTATCGGGAAACATACGAGTAATTCCTTTCATTGAGCTATAAGAAGTTTTTTATATCCAAAACCATCTAGCAACTTCGATTTGTGTGTAATTTCCTTAGAGTGAACTTAGAGTGAAGAGGATCATCTCCGTATGTGGGCCGCAAGACACCCACTGCTGGACATAGGCGCAAGGATCTCTACATCGATGCCAAAGATATTAACAACATGTAAAATTTTGGTACCTTAAAATTGTATATTTAGAAAAGGATCACAAATTCTGAACCGAAATCTATGGATATTTCAACGACCAATGTAGTTAACCTCGAACTTAATGTCAGTAATGAAGAAGATGAGCAAAAATACTGAACAACATATAACATTGGCTAATGAGAGGGCGTGGGAAATAAGGAATTGAGTAACAAGTTTGTAAGGTGTTTACGTGGATCAAAGAGAACCAACCATCAAGTATGAACACATGTACCGTATGAGATTGCGATAAGAGTCATTTTGCTTTATAATTTTGCCACAGGTGGTGGTATTTTATAGTTTACTAGCGTATAAAGTGAGTTAAGTGTTTTGCGGGTTGGTTGCACTAATAGCTTCTTATAATCATGAGATTTTAAAAGGCTTCCTTATAAAGCAGCGGGCGAAAGTATTCAAATTGAAAAGTACAAAAATCACCATAAATTTTCGGAGAGCATAAACTATGAAAAATTATAAAAATTTAGTCATGTATCATAGAGAATAGGAAGACATATAAAAAAAATATTTTCGAATAAGCATAAGATGCTAATTGGTAAATACATCATGCGATGTGATGTTATGGAACAAATCGATGCTGAAAATTCCGTAAACAGATTTCTTTTCATTTTATATGCCACAAAAGAAACAGAGAAAACTCTTCGCGTTGTTTAAATTTTAGCACAAGCCAACATGATGTAAGAATTACTTACATCAATCACCAAGACTACAATTTACAGAATAAATAAGACATTCAATGGGACATTTAAAAACCATTTTACATCCCTTGCGTAAGATTTTCTTGGACCTATCTTTGTATCGCTCGAAAAGATTTCATTACATTATAAATAAAACATCATGAGCAGTCCTTAAGAGAACGTATGGGCCAATTTATGGTATGATCTTTAGGTGCTAGTGACTGGTTTCTCGTCTGACCTGTATGAATCTCAACAAAGTTACAGATTTACCATTATAAGCTGGTCCTTGCGTCCCTGTCAAATATTCATACCCTGAGACAGTTTTATACTGGTTAACCGTAGTGGCCTAAAGGTTGCATCTGTGCAGGCCATTCTAAATGCTGATGACAAACAATTTGCACGCGTTGGACTGGACTGCATTAGGTTACCGTGAGAGAAAATGAGCTTCCATAATGTTAGAGATTGTCAGATTGATAGGTTGTTGGGGAGATTGTGAAACTGGACTAAATGCGGAAGGTATGGTTTTGATTGGCATGGACTGAACAACTGTATTATGCTTTTACAGTATTTCTTGTGGACTTGCACAAAGGCTTTAATAAAATACGCTCCTTCCACGCTAGACTGGAAATAAAAGAAAAACTTAAAAGAATTTATCACCTCCATCATAAAAAAAAATGTCATTATAAAAAACTGGATAGAAAATCGAAAAATAAATTGAATGCCATCAGTTCTTTTAATTTGCTATGGAATCTTAGCAAAGGAAACTTCTCACTGCCTGACTCATTGACTCATCAGCCTAACTAAGAAAGCTGACATTTAAGCTGATATAAAGGGCCATCTTAGAGCCTAATGCGGAAACGGGAGCCCTTAACAACAATCAAGTAGACAAGGACAAAAGTTCGGAAATCTTAAAGTTCCAGGTCCCCAGTGACCTATCAATAATGGAAGTCAAACCAAATCAACTTTCATATAAGATTTTTTTTAAATCTTTTTAGTACATACTTCCAAGGATAACAAGAGTTATAAACATGCCTTAATGATGTCACTCAGCATTCTCAAGTTTTTAAGACTCATCTTCCAAAGTATACGCCACTAAAGTACTTGATTGACGATTAACTTACTTGTCACTTACTCGTAAAAACCTCAAGAAGCCTTAAAATATTGGTCAAGTACAATGTTTTTATTAATTTGCTTAAAACACTTTTTTAAACTTAGGTTGACAGGTTTTTAAAATTTGGCTAGATATTTTCGTTAAGGGTTATGTATAATATGAATACGTCACTGTACCATTGTCAAACCCGTAATATTGTAAGATTATAAACTCTAGATACTTTGTGAACTGCCTCAATTTTTTTTACACTGACGGACTTTTTTTATAAAATTAATAATAATATATGTATTTATGAAAGCTGCAAGGGCTCGTTATGTGTTAATGAAACTTATCCTATGTTAGTATTTTACAAAATGACAATATTTTTTTTAATGAAATCAACACCTCATGCAACCAACACTCTAGTGAGGTGGGGCTTGATAGGTGAGTCATACCTCGCCGCTATGGTACTCAGGATAGAATTGGAGCTGGCCCGTACCCTGCAGAGTAATCTGTTTACGGAATTTTTAACATCGATTTGTTCTATATCTATAACATCACATCGCATGATGTACCGACCAATCAGTTTCTTGCGCTTATTCAAAGTTTTCTAATCCTATCATCGTTTTGCAGATCCTATTAAAAGCAGTTAACACAATTGTATAAAAAAACTTACATTTGATGGTCAATCATCGATGTTACGAATTTCTAAAGTTTTCTTTATCATTTGATCCCCTTACAAGTCCTTCTACTTCAAAGTCGGAAGATAGGGATAGAATTTTTTGTGAAATTATCGTCCATCATAGAATTTCAAATCGCTAGCCTAACATCCTGGGTGTAAGTTTTTTACCATTTAACTGTATGAAATTCACAAATACTGCGGAAATACTTGATGTTAGTATTTACTATTTCTTGTTTAGCTATTAGGTTCGCATGTAAGACTAAACATAAATAAATAAATAAATCTTGCAAGTTTTTCGTTACGCACTTGGCCTTCTATCTATTTTTCACATTTATGTTTTTGAGGGGATCATCCTTTCACAAGTATTTTTGTTGTTCAGAGGCACGTAAAACATAATCAATCCTTACTTTGTCAATTCAGAAAGATAGAAATAAAATGCGTTTATTTTTCCTATTCTGTAGGACAGTACACAATATAGAGCTTAGCTAAGGAAATTCACTACATTCGTTAAACCAAGTCAGAGTCCATTTCACTGTACGAAAATTGATACCAGGTAATTTTTTTGTGTTATTATTAACATCCCCATATTTTATGTCCGTGCCCTTGTCTGGATTAAGTTTTCTTGTCAATACTTGCTTTTTTAACTATAATACTATACTTTCCATAGTAGTTAAAAATTTTGCCGAAAGTCGAAATTTTTTTTGAGAATTTCATAGGTTCCTTGGAAAAAAAACAGTTTAATCGGGAAAATCTATTGTATGTACACTCAATACCAATAAAAAACAAGCGCGAGCTTATGAAGGAACTTTTTTTGTAAATTATGTGTGGGAGTTTGATAAAATTTTATAGTCCATGTGTTATTCTCACGTCTTAGCTATACTACTGCGAAGTTCCATCGAAATCGGACCAGTAGTTTTTGAGTGAAGTAGTAACAAACACCCATACATCGATCCATCCTTACAATCTTTTGCATTTATAATATCAATAGCATATTGCTACGATGATACAATTTATGACATTAATGGTGCATTTAAAAGAATATCAAACACCATACTTACATATTACTCTGTAATTTAAGTTCGTGTTTATATTGCCGGATCGTGACTATTTCGTCCCCTTATATTACCTTGTGGACTAAGCTAAGTGAGGCACCAATAGTACCTTGAAAACTTCAATTCATTTACATACATGCGTAACGGGGTCTCAAATAAAATAACTATTAATAGTTATTTGTTCAACAAGAGAGCAAAGTTAGTTTTTACTAAAAGAGTGCAATCTTTAAATCACTCGCTAGGCTCAGTAGTCTACAGTTGAATCAAGAGCGTAGCGAGTGATTCTAAAGTAGACTACTGAGCCTAGCGAGTGATTTAAAGGCACGAGATCAAAAAAACTTGCTCTCGTGTTAAACACATCACTTTTCACCTCGCCGCTGTTTTCATTTTTTTTACAAATAACTGTGTGTTTTGTTCTTTTTTAAAAGTGGCTAGGATTATAGTTTGCGTTCAGAAATTGCACTTCGTAACATTTTTACAAAGTTAAAAATATTTTTTTGGAAAACTACATTGTTTATTAGAATTTTTATTAAATAACCTTTTATTTCCTTAAACGATCAATATTTAACACATTTTTACAATTTTGATTTCAATAAATAATCTGAAATTTCGTGATTTGATAGGCCTAAATTAGTTTCAGAACAAATAACTGCGCTAAGTCATTTCAGGAATTGTTGGCGGGAACTCGGCGTGAGGGGTTGTTGTGCCGATTGAATTTTTGTTTATTACATTAAAGAGTGGTTTAATGTGTAATATTGATAGTGTATTGTGCAGTAAACTAACTTTAAACAATGTGGTGATAAAGGAATTCAAGTGATACAGTGTATCTGCTCCGTTTGGTTCCGACAAAGATCCCGCGGCAGTGCTTCTTGCCGCCATAGTTTTTCGTAAAAAACACTATCGGTTTACGAAAGACCTGAGAAGCCTACTTCATGTTTTATTGACCTGACCTGAGAATACTTCATGTGTTATTGTTGCTTTTAAGCTGATGGTCTCGTTACCAATGCTTTGTGAAATTTTAAAAAAAAAACTAAGTCATTTCAAACTTAATGTTCCAAATTAAAATCACTTTTTCTCCCACTCAAAAAATGCTAGCAGCAAACAACGATTTTGCTCTCTGATTTTGACTAGCAAAAGCTCTCTTTTTGAGCTGAAGCGAGCTGTGCGACTTCGCACGTCTTACAAAGGAACAGATGAATGTACACAATTGGTCTTAACTTAAAAGTTGTCATCTAATAATTATTTTCCAACAATGCCTATTAACAGATAACCACAAATAAAAAATATCATCTCAACATAACATGTATAGGTTTTTATTTTATTTTATTTTTTTAAAGCGTAGAATCAATTTGTGTTATTGTATATAGAACTTTTGCTCTCTCGAACAAAAAATAATTAAGAAAATCGGCTGACAATTGACGGAGTTATCGCGTAACAAATACACAAAAAAGTATATAAAAATAAAACATACAGTCGAATTGAGAACCTCCTCCTTTTTTGAAGTCGGTTAAAAAAAGGATCTGCGGTGCATGAGTGGTCTACCAAGATATTAATTCCGATTCCTCTATTGAGCAGACCCTTAAAAAAACTCCAAAATAACTGCTTTTCTGCTGGCCGCGAGAATATGTCGATATCGCAGTATATTGAATAAACAAACATACAAAAACACTGCTTATAGCAAATACTACCTAATCGCCTCTAAAACATCAACTAGAATAAATCAAATAATATTATTCGAAGACTAGGTATTGTTGATAGCACCAATAACTCACAATGACCAAGTTAAAAAATCTATCAAAAAAATTTGTCCGACCGTCCATCAACCTCTACAAAATCCGTAATGAAACTCATATGCAAAGTACGAGTAGGTACAATCGTAAAAATAAAAATTCATGTTCTGACAATTATCTTTATTTTTGTTGCAGGTAATTTCATTGAGCGTCCGACAAGCACAACCTTCGCTTGTCACGATTCACCAAAGTAGCGGTATCAAGTGTACATTCATAACTACTTTAAAACAAAAACATTTAAATTCCGTTCCTTATGTAATTCTACAAGTTACAATCAGTTACTTTCTAACGTGTCATGAACTGGGGAGCTACCGTGAATCTTGAAACCTATGCATGTCGAGGCATCGAGCAAGATCGATACTAGTTTCATACATTGCTTCAGAACAATGCGGTTTAAACTGAAGATGTATACCAGAAGCTGTAATATACTTTATTGTGCAGTTAAAATCGTTCATCATCACCAGTGTTTTATTTAAGCAATTAGTTTCTTATAATACAACAAATTAGTTTTCTTTAACAAATTAACTAAATGGTACACATAAACTACTGAAAGTAACAATTTATATTGAGGCTTAATTGATTTCGACTTTCTATTGTAATGATGGTGACTTTTCTGAAATCAAAGATAAGAGGAACTAAATGTTCTTCTTCTTCTACCTATCGCTTTCCCAGCTTTCCAGACCATTCTCGTTCACTTTGCATGATCTTCGGCATCCTCCTTTGATAAGTTATTCTCCCTCAGATGGGCTTGATTTTTTTTACAACGAACGGGTTCGCTCTTGACAAAAATCTAGCTCAGGGGCGAAGATGTGGTCGAGGATGTAGTAAACTCACCCAGAAGATTCCTATTCACTCAAACTTTAAAGAAAATCGGGTTATATGAGCCCAGAAACATAGACGCAGACAGAAGATTCTAATTCCTTAGCTTTCTGGGCCTACTATGAGATATTGGGCTTTCTACGATGAAATAGAGGTATCTGTATCCGACTTACTCAAGTGTTTGTAGCTTACGTGGTCAAATCACCGGGGAACAAAATAATAGAAATATTGAACAAGCACTCATGCAGAGAATTTAAACAAATAGACAACCTTGCTGTAGGTGTAAAGTCTAAAAGGAGAAGGGCCTAGAACACTACCCTAAGGAAACTTCATAGTTCAAGTTTTTTGTGAGGTATTTATTTATTCTTTACAGATAATCAATTCTTCCATCAAACTCATCAAATACAAATAAATGATAGTCCTAACAGCTTAATCGTTTCATAAAATGAAAGATTACCTATCATTATTAATTTATTGACTGTTGATTTGATATAAAGCTATGATTGATTAATGCCATTCATGTAGACGCAAATTGTAGGTCAGCTACTTGGTTTCTTTTGTGTTACGAAAGAGATTGGCTCATCAAATCTTGTTTGTGGTTTGTACTATATGGAATTATTTATAATTTGAGGCTTATATATTATAGTCATTTATGGTCAATAACAATAATCGAGTTGTTTTTGGTATTTTGCAGCAAAAGTTTAATTTACCAAATGTTTAAGTCTGATTTGAAAATGATTCGGATAAACTTCAAGTTTTCCTATAATCATTTTTTACGTCGGCTCTTTTATATAAGGTTATTTCCAAATTAAGTAAATCTAGTTACCATTGCTAAATATGTATTTGATTTATCTATTTTTGTATTTACATTTGGGTATAAAGAAGTTTTTTTTTTAAACACGTGGTTTATTTCTATTACAGTTCAATTAAATCTCGTATTTCCTTTTTAATCTAGTACAATCGATTTCAACATCGTGGGAAACCTTTATCGTCGCATCTTTTGTACGTTTATTGGACAATGTCATATTAGCCATATATGCGTTACTACGAGACCATAATAGAGATGCAGGAATCCAATTACGAATGCAAGATGAGCCGACAAGAAGTCTCGCGGATGTAGTAAATGGCCTTATGTTCATAGCTGACATCAGGTACTTAACATATTAGAGTCAATTACCGGTAATGATACCATCTATGTAATAGAGATTGATCGCTTTGATACAGTGACACTATTTTCATGCTGAACAACTCTATCGGTCAAATTGTTTTCATGCTTGAAACTACCTAGATCTTTGCCTGTGAAAGTTAGGAAATGTTACATCACCTAAACTGAATTGAAATGTTAACGTGTAAGTAATTTGAATTTCCGCAAAAATCAATTGCAAAATAGCCACTAATCGGCATTTTACAAAATTATAGATTTTTTTTGCAAAAACAAATAGATCGAAAATAAAAAAATCGGCGACACCGTTTATAAATCTTTCAAAATTAACCAGTACAGTCGATTAATGATCATAATAAAGCTATTTTATTCCGGCACGTCGCGTTTGTGAATGATGTTACATAAGAAAGTAATGCGGGAGTAAGTATGTTTTATTAAGCTCAATCAACACATCACTAGAAACAAGTTATGCATGACTATCAGAATCGTTGTATAAGCTCAGGTCAAACGTCAAACTCTTTTAGACCAATGTTACAGACTCATCATACTCGTTTCTAAACAGCCTTTCCCGTTGCTTTGCTAACGTAATTTTGCTATATTAAGCAATGTTGTTGAACAGTAAAAACCAATACGGTGTATCAACCATCAACAATGTTGCCATATTAAAGAAACTCGTAAGATTTCATCAAAATCTCTAATCATTCAAAAATAAACAATAAAATAGGATGACAATTATGGTACATACAGCAGCAAATCAGGTTATCCATTTGCACTACGAAAACCGACGCTATTGCGAGCGAGATAAGGGTGACATCAAGGTCAACATGTATCGCCTGATGTGCTGCCGTATGTACAATACAATATACTTTATTGCACAATTTGAAAAATAAAAACTGGACTAAGGAAGACCTTATTGTGTAGGTGAACGAAGCGTATAGTCAAAAGTGTGGCGAATTTAATCAACCCTGTTGTCAGAGTTTTCAAACCGCCAAATGGCCTCTGACTTACAATTATGGTATAAGTAAGGAAGGTCTCTAGTTTCCTTAGTTCAGATGAAAGCGTGTGCATATTAATTCAGTTCCACGATTCAGTTCTACGCATACTCTGCTCGCGCAATCTACATTATGCAATTAATGTTTGATTCGCATGAATATTGAAAAGTGACGGTGCGTGAAGATAGCTTGTGACCGGCTAACCCCTTAAGTAAGGTTCAAAACAACGATCATACGTGTAGATAGGCGGGTGTGTAGCGTTCTACTACATATCAAATCTATACTCTCTATTTTTTTTGTAGTGAAAAACACTAAAGATATCTTGATGACGCTATAAGTAAAAGGATTTAAAATAATTTTAACAGACAAATCTCCTTTGTGTCCTTTTTAAATCTTAACCAATATGCAAATATGCTTCTTATAATTTCGATAAAATCCCGACTGCAGACAATTAGTACTATTTCAAAAACTTACAAGGAATGTTTTTAACTGACGTTTTTTTTACATAATTGTGCTTGCCCTTGGGCTTGCACTGAACATAAGTAACAAACGAATGTTTTCAGTAAAAGTCAGACTGATTCAAAGGAAAATTTTGTAAGTATAATATTAAAAAATATGAGTTAACAGTTTGACCATAACAATGCATCCAAAGATATGATTTCTTGTTAAGCCAACATTATCTTGGACCCATCATTGCCCTTAGAAGGGCTTGTGCAACTGAGCTTGCAAACTGCGAATTAAGGGGCAGAACCATCTGACAGTAATTAAGGGACCTATATCCAAGATTCATGACCTGACAGGCAAGTTTGCGCAATAATGATCTTTTGATAAGTCGAAAGAAAGAGCACATCATACATCGTACTTTTTCCATATTGGTGTAGATTGTGATACTGACGCTCAGCTACAAAAACTCTAATTAAAGTTAAAGCTTCTTTAAAAGTAATGCCGTACTTTTTAATATATTATTTATAAGTTAATTAAGTACAATTTTTTTTTATTAAGTAATTTATTGCACGAACACAGCAAGAAACAGTTTACATAAAAATAGTGTACAAAAGCGAGCTTATCTCTAGAATAGAAAACACCAATATAAAAAGATAAAAAGTATGATTTTATGATTTTTTACGTCAACAAGATAAAAAGTGACAGAATGATATTTAAAGTAGCTTTATCTTCAATGGACGCTTCTTCTATTGAGCGTAAGCCTTAGATTGCACTTAATGTTATACTTTTTGCAACATCGCAATTACGATTAGCTAAATGAGGAACGTTCTTTGATGTCAGTGACTAACTAGTTGATTACCTATTATGGCTACATATTCGTTTTTATTTTGTGTCCAATGAAGTTGCCTTAAATGACATAATTGGCTGAAATCGACGATTACTGTAAGATGGATAAATACTCTAAAACTGCTAAAGTTTTGGTGACAAAATGTGAGTTTTAACGAACTTAACGAACTTTTAAATTAATTAAGGTCAAGTTTGATTCTTGTGAAACCATCAAATAATAATGTTTTACGATAGTTCCTTATTACATTGTTTGATTAATTTTGTTATGATCAATGGAAGGACAGATAATTTCCATAATAATGACGTCAATTTTACTCATAAATTCAATGAAATAAATAAATGAATAACACGATGACACAGCTGTGCAATGCAAACAAATTACTTTTCAACTAGAAATTTCGTATCATCCATGAATTTAAAAGCTCTTTATCTCAGAAGCCATCTTAGTTTGTTTAGAAATTTTAAAACCTTACTTATTCATCTTCAAGGGGTTGTAAAACACAGTTAATTAATAGACCGGTCTCTTGAAACATACACTAAGACAGACACGAACAGTACGAAATCATATCACCCGGGAACAAACTATTGTTTTTAGGGTTCCGTACCCAAAGGGTAAAAACAAGACCCTATTACTAAGGCTCCACTGTCCGTCCGTCCGTCCGTCCGTCTGTCACCAGGCTCAATCTCATGAACCGTGATGGTTAAACAGTTGAAATGTTCACAGTTTATGTATTTCTATTGGCCTTATTACAACAAATACTAAAAACCAGAATAAAATAAATATTTAAGGGGGCTCCCATACAAAAACGTGATTTTTTGCTCTGTTTTTATAGATAAGTCTATCCGAGGCTGTATCTCATGAATCGTGATAGTTAGACAGTTAAAATTTTTACAGATGATGTATTTCTATTGGTCCTATAACAACAAATACTAAAAACCAGATTAAAATAAATATATAAGGGGGCTCCCATTCAACAAACGTAATTTTTTTGCCGTTTTTATAGAGATAATGGTAAGGAACCCTTCGTGCGAGAGTCCGACTCGCACTTGGCCGGTTTTTTATTTACACAATTATTTTCCCCTACTGAGAATTAAACCCAGAACCCGTCGACCAAGAGGCAGCGTCACTACCGGCCATCAGGAATTTATGTAAAATAAATTTCTAAGTTAATATAGAAAATCCCAAAATCCTATGTATGTGGACGATTACTATTTTTATGCAACATCTTCCAATCGTTTGTAGCTTTGATTCGCTATATGCATGTCGTTTTGCTATGCAATAACCTTGACAAATCCCATCGTTTGTAAACTTCCAACAAAATTAATTGCAACTTGATACTTCGTTTGTCTCAGAATTTCGGAACAACCACGTATTGTTACGAAAAACTTAGCAAGACTTGGAAGTAACATTTGAACTTTTCGAGGCAATAAGCAAAGTAATATGCTTAGCTGCCATTACTCATTTGATATGGGTAAATAACCTTTTGTGTCTATAAAATATTCACAGGTGTAGCTAGCTTCTTTATGATATATACTATTACACTGAAGTGCCAGTGGGAACGTTGATTTCTGAAAAGCTTGCAAAATTGCTGTCTAGAAATTGCTCAAATGTTCATTCACACTTGTTGTACCGTGATGTTCACATTTTTTTTATCCACGTTAATGTATACTTTATCACGTTGTGACTCTTCAAATTTTCCAAAATAACCATCTCCTAAGTAGCATGCAATCATGTATGTTATTAATATCACCACAAATTGCTTCACTAGCAACTTACATCTTTCAATGTTGTAAAAGTCTTCAACATAATGAACCAGATGACCAGAAAGATAGCATTTTGTCAATAAAATCTTTAATTTTCAGTCAAGCCTTCAGCGTTAACCCCAAATTCTTTTAGACTAAAACGTTGCATTTATCTTAATTTTAGTTACGAACTCTTCGATTTCTAGGGTGTTTTAGTTAGATTTTTGTAAAGAGGACCGCATATGAGTTTACCACATCTGTACACTCTGAAAAAATAAAAAAATAAAAAAATAAACGATACACACTCAAAGGCCCACACTAAGGTTTTCCCTTGTGTCATGGGACCCCTGGAACATACATAAAGACAAACACAAACACCCAAGACTCGAGAACAAACATCTGCTTTTTACACAAATGTTTGCCCCGACTGGGGATCGAACCCAGGACCCGCCGATCAAGAGGCAGCGTCACTACCACCCGACCAAACCGGCCGTCAACCGAGCTAATACTATATAAATGGTTTTGCACGCAACGAAAATGGGTTAATCTGATGCGGTGGCTTCTGTACTTCGTTGTTATTATCATAATTTTTTTTTTCAGATTTAAATATCTTTAAAATTCACATCCTTAAAATCTCAATAGTAATTACAGTGAAATCAGATGATACAGTGAAATCACTGAGTCTTAACAATCCACACATTAATTTCTTCTGACTCGGCAAGTGTCATATAAACTTGGCTTGAGTCAAGACACACAATTACAATGTCACGAGATCGATTAAGAATGGCGTGATAACCTGAGTCTTTAACAAATTCGCGAGTTATGTAATGTAGGATGGGTTCTTGTCAGACCGGTCTGCGTAAGGGTTTACGATCTGATGTCGCAGTGACCATGACACCAATTGTGAACGTACAATAAGATCGACCTGGGCAGCTTTTCTACTAACCAATGGCGGTGGTGGAATGAATTGTCATTCCACCATTGGGTGATCACTTCATCCGTTCAGGTAGCGAAATTTAGAACTATTTAAGCCTCATACATTTTATGACTGGGTGACCCCCATGGCTGATGCTAACTGAATGTTAAGTGTTTTGGTAGTTAGCAACTTAAGGTACAGTTTGCGGTGGCGCTACTGATATAAATAAATCAAAGGCCCATACTCAGGTTTTCCCTTGTGTCGTGGGTCCCTTGGAACATACACAAGGACAGACACAAACACCCATGACCTGAGAACAAACATCTGCTTTTTACATAAATATTTGCCCCGACTCGGAATCGAACCTGTCGATCAAGATAATATTTCGATACTTCTGAATTTTGCCACCTGAACGGATAAAATGGTCATCATTGTCATTCAATCGCCATTGAGACGCCATTGGTTAATGGAATAGCAGCCCTGTACGAGTATGAGCAATGATTTTTGTGTGATCCGGGTCTTGATTTTTGATCCTTGAATGTGAATGGACAATGTTTACTTCTCTTTTGACTCAACCTGTTGAGAAAGCGTTTATTATAAGTTGCGAGACCTTGCATACTATAGTCCTAGACAGGCAAGTAAACTCTTCGTGTGAAGGTGATAATTTTGTTTTAGCTTAGTCACTTCAGTCTCTTGCCTCATTGGTGTCGCGCTGTTGTGTAGTCCAATCGATATTGATGCTGTCTTGTCTTAGTATGATAACATACTTACATTTATTTTTACTTGCGATGGCTGTAATGATCTATTTTCGTTTTGTCAGGGGCATAGCGCTACTTTTCTTATTTGCTTTCTCTAGATCCTACCTCTAGTTTTAAATATATTTTAACGGGTTCTTACCACGATTAACTGCCTCGAAGGTTGATCAGCTTACGATTGTTTTCCGGCGACATATACATACGACATAAATACTACACAGTAACGTGCACTCGCGCGCAGAGAGCGCCTCCGTCCACTTAGGTCCAGCAGCTCTAGCACGATAACGACAAACTCGCGCTCGGCTCACGCTGAAACTTCACTTTGATTGCGCAAGGGTCCCGCGCAAAGGCTTGCTCGCCCTATGACATTGTCAATGTTGACATTTTGACATAGGACCGCAGTGTTGTCGCGGCGCTGTCACTATCGTACTCGGCCTGCTGGCAGAATAACAGCGTTGTGGTTTCTTACCACAACAAATGCTGAGCCAGCGCCATTTTCACTGAAACGATACACGCAACACCAACTACTCACGGACACACATGCACTCACACACACACACACTCACTTTTCGTTTTAAATGAGTATCCGATATTTCGGCGCTACACCATGATCAAGGATGAACTCAACTTAATGAACTCATGTTTAAAACTAGTGACAATAACCGCGAGAATCTTTAACAATAGATAAAGATTCTCTCTAATCTTATATTACCCATAAGATTGCTTTTCAAAACGAACACAAATACTGTGATATATCACAAAATATAGCATAGAATCGATTTTCATCATGTTTTATCAATAATTGTGAATATAAATTACAAACTGATTATAGTTCTTTTTCCAAAAATAGATAAAATAGATGAAAAACGACCAAGAAAGTCTTGTTCTGTTCAGTTTCGACCGTGAATTCCCTCGTGACGTCATCAGATATCAGGTTCATTACAGCAATAATAAAACAGGTATCTTAATTCACAATGCAATTATGATAGAAAAATCCTTGATCTTTAACGGAATTCACGTGTTAATTACTAATTAAGACTTTAAACTAAACGAGCATTAACCTTCCAGCGCTTTGATTAAATTTTTGGATCTCGTAATCATTAATTTATTTAATAACTTGTAACATTTCTCAGAGTTGTAACTCAATTAGTGTTTTAAACTAATCAGCGAGGTTAAGCTACACACTTGACTAGAAGAAGCTGCATTGGATATAGACATTGATCGGTGACTATAATCAGACCAGTTCAAAACCGTTTTCATGCATCTATCATGAGTTCAAACACACATACGCTCACGCCTAAAATCCCTATTAGGGTAGGCAGAGCATCAGCGGTTTTAAAACCGCATACAGCGTTATTCTGGATAAAGTCGACAAACGAAAAGGGCTGAAACTAGACTCAATTTTATCGACGGAAAAAATAATAATAAAAAAATCCGAGAAAATTTACAATTTCATAAAAAATGAAACAACATTTTCCGTTTTTTCTTCAAAAATATTCAATTTTTATTTTAGTTTAGTTTATTATCGTTTATTTATTTTTTATTGTTTGGCCCAGCATTTGCGACCATAAATGTTTTTGTTTCAACACGATAGACCATCAAAATTAAAAGTTATAACATTTTCTTTACAAAGAGTCCACAGTACGTAGTTAAAAAAAAGAAAAGCCCATAAAACCAAACAAAAAAACTCAGATTTTTTTAATTATTTTTTCCGTCGATAAAATTGAGTCTAGTTTCAGCCCTTTTCGTTTGTCGACTTTATCCAGAATAACGCTGTATATTCAGAGGGTTATTAGATAAAACATTATGTATAGTGGTGAGAGACCTTCGCGTCCCACTTACTGACTTTTACAGTATACCTGGGAACTCGGCAGCTGGCACATTCTATGTTTTTTTTTACTCCCAATCTGGCATGGAAGATCATGAGTTCTTTTCTACATAAGCATAAAAAGGGTTGGAGTTTGGAGTCGAAACAAGTTGCTTCGACTCCAAACTCCGACCCTTTCTTCGTCATTGCTTTCTTCAATGACGTACTCGCATGCAGTAATTCAGTATCAAGTTCTTTGTCTGCTTTTAATAAGGCTCAACAATTTTAAATTTTTCTTCTCTCGAATTTCGCGACAAAATTTTGAGGGCTGAAAATCAGTGTTGCCAGTCTACAAATCAGGTTGGCAAAAAACCGATGAGCCCAGGCCTTTTTTCCTAATTATTTTATAGCGTCAAAATAATTACTCATTAGTATGTTTTACAGTGTGTACAATATTAAAGCTGATGAAGAGCGTAGATCAGCAAAGGTTCAGTCAATTACATTCTATCTATCCTAAGTAAAGCGTCATTTCTTTCGCGTGTCGCGGAGAAAGGGGAAATATCTTAAATGAGTCGGGGGAATAGTTTTCGCTTCCCGAATATTGGATGACTTTAAATAAGCTAGCGTAACTAAAAGATATAAATCAGCCCACCAAACTTTAAGAAAAAAAAAATTTCGACCGTCCATACAACTTGTGCGATCAGTTGATTTGCCTTTGTATGAAAAAAAGGAAGAATCATCCCCTTAAGTTTCACTAACTAATTTATAGACCCCATACACAACGTGTTTCTTGAAATAGTCCCAACTCAAGTAAAATTTGCACGGTTTGGCGTTTTCAAAATGAAAGTTTAATATAATTACCGTGACATGCTTGGCAAAGTTGAAATAGAGCTGCGCATTATTAATTTTTTTAAATAATTTTGAGTTTCTTTTTTATTAGGTGAATATGAAACACGCGTCAAAGAACACTTGTAACATTCTTTGACGCAGACGACCTAAAAACTTACGATACAACTTATTATCTAATACGAAAAAGAAAAAAGAAGTGTTTCCCATTGATGTTTTAGTCGGCCCTGATATTTAAAATTAAAAACGACTAAGTATGTGGTTAACATTTACCAATGTGCAATATGTTTTGTTTTTTGTCTGGTGTGTTCTCAAGGTCGAAAGGTGTTAGGTCATTACACAAGCATATTGTGCACCTGTTATTATTTCTGCTAACCTTTACATTTGTTTTATACCTAATTGTAGGTATCACTGAATAAATACATATAAATATAATGGAATCAAGTTGGCTACTCATTGTGTTTAAACGCGAAGGAAAATAATGAACTTTTCAACTGATGAGATTACAAACATGAAAGTTAAGTGAGCATGAGTGAATTATGACTTTTTTTTACTATTTCACAATAAAACTACTATACGGATATTAATGAAACTTTACAAGTAAAACGGTTTATAAACAACAAACAATACTAAATTAGGGTTTAAATTTTACTAAGTAATATTCGTTTTGAAAAAAATCAGTAGCGGAAAAGTAACTTAGCAAAAAAATAGCTTTTTAAAACAGCCACATTAACTGCACAAAACTACAAAAATATTGCATTATATATTGCATGCAAAATGTTACAAAAATATTGCAAAACTACAAAAATATTCCAGTACACTTTGTACTTACAATATGTCACAGCCTTAATTGTATAAAGAAAATTAATGATATTTTAGTGGAGACAATGTTCCCCACGTTTTTGCGACAAACTCATTCGTTTATAGTTGCTGCGCGAGCGCACCTATTTTGTATTGTTCAAGCGTCAATGATACATTGATAGCCAATTAAAAGTATTGTCCTTCAGTCAACAGCTTAAAGTACATTGGAATACAAAGTACTTACATTCGAGTAGGAAGTCTCTTTATGGAGATAATAGTACTTTGCTAAGTACCTACTTGCATATTGTTTTTATTGATATTTCCCTTACACACCGCACCTCACCATCACACACTAGACATCACACATAACCAACCATAACACGCACAACACAACACAACAGCCTTATTATTTCTACACCCCGCGTTCCACTCACAGGCGAGGGCTGAAAATCAGTGTTGCCAGTCTGAAATACAGACTGACAAAAAATCGCTGAGCCCAGGCCTTTTTACTCACTGCAGCATCCATACGCAAATTAATCTGTTTATATATTGTATGTATTTTTGTTTATTTTAAATGTGTGTTTTTTATGTCATTTGTGATCGTCTAAATGTTTGTATCTGTGTGCTGCATAGTGAAATAAACGTTTTATTATTATTATTGTATTTCTTTGCATTGGTTCTGTAAATCTATGACCGATAACATCGGACATTCAGAGCATCAAACGTCAGTTGATCTCAATTCAATCGTGGTTTTGCCAGTTTGTTTCATTAAAAACCCTTGTTTCACCCCTAATATTCATAGCTCATAACTTTTAAACGGCTGTACCAATTTTGATGAAATAGCTTAGAACCATCTCGATAACGTCAGCTTTCAAGTAAAACATAAACATGTGTATCTGTGTAACCGCAGCTCTAGCACGATAAAGACAAACTCGCGCACGGCTCACGCTGAAACTTCACTTTGATTGCGCAAGGGTCCCGAGCAAAGGCTTGCCCGCCCTATAGCGTTGTCAATGTTGACATTTTGACATAGGACCGCAGTGTTGTCGCGGCGCTGTCACTATCGTACTCGGCCTGCTGTCTGTGGTATCTCTCAGATACACACGTCAAATGATTTTTTCATATTTATTACACGTAGATACAAATTATTTCGCCTGCAATGTCATCTACCACATGTGTCGAAACATTCCACTTTGCACATCTCGACAAAACTGTTAAATAGTTTGTCGCAATATTTTCTTCACATTGTGGTATTCGATTCGAAGAAAGGCTACCCGGGTCTTGAGATATTGTGACATTATAAAATAACCTTCTGATTGCCAGTGCAGCGCTCAGTCGTACAAAGAGACATCATGTCGCCGTGTAAAGTTGTAGAGCTTTTTTTATTTATTATGAGATGGGTTAACTCTTGACCCCAATCTCGACCAAGGTCATAGATGAGGTCGACGAATGGAGCGAGTTAACCCAGAAAATGCCAATTAAGGCACTGGTACTCCCACTCACCGACGGAACACAGCAAGCTGTTCGACGTCGGACTTCGGTAGGAGGGTGGTCGCGAACCAGACGGCCCTTTACAGAGCCTACCACACCGCATGGGACCATAGGACGCCACCTCAGATTGAAAACAAACTAAGGTGTCGTTGCCTGAGATGAATTACTAGGAGGCAGGTCTCATTTTTGTTTCCTTAGTCGCCTCTTACGACAGCCACGGAAAGAAATGGGGTGGTGTTATTCTCAACCGATCACCACATGGCGGAATTTTTTATTTGAAACTCGAAAAAAGTAGATTAAATACAGCTCAAGATCGAGAGATGTGGAAAAAGAAGAGAGAGACCTTTGCCTAAGGGATGAATAAATAAATACATTAAACGCTAAAAACTCAAAGGCTCACACTAAGGTTTCCCTTGTGTCGTGGGTCCCTCGGAACATACATAAAGACAGACAGAAACACCCATAACCCGAGAACAAACATACACCGTTTGAGCGTGAAGAAGTAACAAACATGCAAACATGACGGTCGGTTTGGAGAAGTGGTAGTGGCGCTGCCTCTTGATCGACGGGTCCTGGGTTCGAATCCCAGTCGGGGCAAATATTTGTGTAAAAAGCAGATGTTTGTTCTCGGGTCATGGGTGTTTGTGATTGTTATGTATGTTCCAAGGGACCCACGACACAAGGGAAAACCTTAGTGTGGGCCTTTGAGTGTGTACCTTTTTTAAAAATAAAAATAAACACACATACCCACTCACAAACTTTCGCCTTTATAATAATAGTGCGATCGACCGGTAAGCAAACATGCTCAAAATAATCAAAAAAACTCAAATTAAAATTACCATTTGCCAACCCTAACCACATAACCTCTTCATCAACCATGACGCGTGATAAACACAAAATAATTGATAATAATTTATGATAATAAAAAATGTGTAAATATGTTTAAATGGCAGGTCACGATAGGACGATAATGGTGAGGTTGCATCGGATTCGTGAGGTCAAATGAGGTGAACCCGGGTTACGGAGCTAGTGTTTCCGCGTCGCCTTTCGAAATAAGTCCAATTAAAAGGCCCTGGCTGGTTTCCACATAGTTTTAGCATCTTCTGTGTTATTTGTTTTATCAAAAGGGCACGTGTAATGTACAGAGGCCAGCGTATCAGGTTACCCCATTTTCATTGCAAAACCGTTCTTATTGTAACAGCACAGAGTGCACGCTTGTGATAACCTGATGTGTGGTCCTCTGTACAACAATGTTCCCTTTTCTGGCATTGGAAGGAAGACTAGGTTTCTTAAATTCTTCTTACCGTGATCTAAAATTAGGGAAACGGTAATTACAGTCAGTAAATTAATTAATTAATTAACTTCTACGGGGTAACTTTATATTAGTTAGGGAAACTATAGGGGTAATTCTGCCTATAAAACTGAACTTTTCCTAAGAAAACCCTGTAAAATTCCCAAAAAAAGGTCGACTTCCCTTACTTTAATTTTTTGTCTTTGTCCGCCCGCGACTTCGTTCCCGGTGGATTTTTTTTGTGAATCTAAACCAGTCTCGAACCTACTTGAACACACATAAAAAATTTCATTAAAGTCGGTCCAGCAGTTTAGGAGGAGTTCAGTGACATACACACACAGAAGAAAATAATATATATTAAGATAACGCTGTACTTGATTACGTTAACAAGATGGAAAGTGACAGTATGATATTTAAAGTAGCATTAATTTTAGTGGACGTTTCAGCAACGGGCGTAAGACTATCACAGCTGATAGCACAAGTTGTAGAGAATGGATTTTTTATCCTGTTTCTAAGAGAAAGTTATCAATTGGGCCGACTAACATCCTTAATTTTGCGCAAGAAAGAGATGGATTTGCACTCGAAACTCTAAAGTATTGGTCGTAAGCTTACATAATAGATATCTTATCTGGGGCCACAATGAAATTAAAGTAAGCTTACTTCAATGTTACTTGTAGAGCGTTTTCCCTTTTCCATATAGCTTTGCCTCTGTTTTCCTAAAGTAAGGTAACGTTTATATTGTTTTAAGACACTGTTGGAGTGGTAGCCCCCCTCATATTTGGATAATAGTATCCAGACTAATGTGCAAATCAAACTCAGGACCTCTCACTTCTGTTTCCAATGCATAACCAGTCGCTAATTAATGTTGAAATAATTCTACTTCATAGTTTATTTTTACTTTTTTCACCAGCTCATATATACACCTCCCCATCGAGAGGCCTCCCTTCGAAACTCCCTTTAGACTATGGCCTAAATCCCCTTTTTAATAAACATTGAAAATCCGATATTTGTCCACTTGCCACCTATTAAATTACAAATAATTTTATCACAGTATCGCGACATCGAATCGATGTTGTGTAAGAGTGCATTGAATTTTCGAACAAAGGATGAACATTTCACGACATAACGTATCAGTTTGATTGATGAACTTTGACCGAATAGGCTGAGATTGACGTAATGATATAATTAAAGGTGAAACAATCAATATTATTTTGCAAGTTGGGTAATTAATAGGCAAGTCAAGTATGCGTGGTATCAAAAGTTTAATTAAACAGACTTTATTTGTGAAATACGTAACTTTTCTGTATGTGCTAATGCCACACCGAGCAAACACCTTAGTACTTAGCAACCCATTACTAGTAGATAACAAACACTGTTATAAGCGAGGCTTTTGATATTTTTTATTCATGTCTACAGCATTATCAAAACTTATAATACTAATGTATTTATCTAAACATTTGCCGATTACAGTTGCTACCTTTACATACAAAAATTTTAGTGAGTACATTTTTGAAACACTAGCTGACCCTACAGACGTCGTCCTGTCTTAATTTTTTTAAATGTGTCGCTCAACTTTCTTATTTTGTTCTTTCATAAGAACCTTCTCCTGACAATAAGGAACACAACAAAAAAAGAGCATCCAAATCGGTCCAGCCGTTCACTCGTGATGCCGTGACCAAGGGAAATAGAGATTCATTTTTATACAATGTGTTTCAAAAAAAAGAAATTCAAAAAATTTTAAAAGTGAAATAGTCGCAACTCTCAAATCAGTTGCACGGTTTGGCATCTTTCAAAATGAAAGTTTCATATAATTAATATGACATACTTGTCGTATTTGTAATAGAGCTGCGCAATAAGCTAAATTTTAATTAATTTGGAATTATCTTTTTTTTTGGGTTTTTTTTAAACACCTTGTAAATAAGAAAATTGTGAAATTAAATAAAAATGTTTTTTCTAGAAACATGATCATATCTTCCTCCGATAATACTAAAGTACTCCTTAATACTAAAGTACATTTAAATACATAATTATATTGGGTGACTTTAAAATTAGTTTGAAAAAGTTCAGGATGTGAATCCGCCTACTAAACTTTCCTCCGAAGAACATTAGGTCGAAATATGAAATAGTTTATGATATAAGTGCGGTAAATTGAAAATTACAGCCGAGGCGATATTGCTAGCCCGAGCCGTAGGCGTCATACGACGTTTTATAACATATTTGCGAGGAAATAAATAAAACTCGGACATTCTTAAACGAATAGATCTTTAATCACTTGTTAAAGCGAAACAATACCGCGAAAAGAAAAAGCGCGCGGAATAATTTTTACTTGTTCACAAATTAGCGACGCGCGCGCATCAGCGCTTTTTATTTAGGCAAAGGCACAAAAAACAGCCCGTATTACTAACAAAGTAAATTAATATTTTTGTGTTTTTGTCACAGATAAATGGTTGTAGTTTATTGTCAAAATTAACTAAATTAAAGAATCAAATGTTTATTTGTATATTTTATCTCCCAAAGTTAATTTTATTATAAAATGTTGACCACTTTTCTGAGATAACATTTTTTTGCTAAGATTTTAAAAAAGTACCGTTCGTTTTTAGACGGAGCTTTATAAACCGTGCGTTTTACTTTATAAAAAAAATTCTTGCGTTTTACATTACAATAACGCACAAGTGCGTAATGAGATACAATACGATATTAAAATTGGTGGAATAAGAGACACTTTATTACGCGCAAATCCTTACTAATATTATAAATGTGAAAGTAACTCTGTCTGTCCGTCTTTCACGCCTAAACTACTGAACCGATTTTTATGAAATTTGGTACAGGGATATATTAGAGCCTGGGAAAGGACATAGGCTACATTTTATCCCACAGTTGGGCACGATATAACCTGCAGTCCACGCGGGCGGAGCCGCGGGTGGAAAGCTAGTGTGTTATAAAATTATTTTACTTCTCTATACAACTTGAGCCACTACCTTATTATGGAAAGTCGTTTTTTTTTGAGGATTGCGTATGGGTGCCATGAGGAAAGTTGTTAAGTTTCATCGTCAATTTATTTAAAGAACCTTTGATAAGATTATAATGTGAACCCTTGATAAGATTCAAATTATACAGAACATGAGTATTTATAGCAGTAGAACCGTCAAAACTTTAGAAATAACTTTTTTTTCTAGTTTTTAACCAACTTCTTCAAAACAAAGGTTATCGATTCGACGCATCTGTATATAACATTATCGTTGTTTGATTATAATATCTGTTTCTTTGTTTCAGGGCCCCATGAAGCGGCTGTCATGCGCATAGCGGCACTGATTGCACTCGTGCAGGTATTTTGTTAAAATTAATATATTTTATCAACTTAGATACACAGTAAATCTACAGAATCACTACCTACCTGTCGCTGTCATCTGTGATTCGATGAGAATAACACGACCCCATCTCTTTCCGTGGGTGTCGTAAGAGGCGACTAAGGAAACACAAATGAGACCTGCCTCCTAGTAATCCATCCCAGGCAACAACACTTCATTTTTTTCTGAATCTGAGTTGTCGTCCTATGGTCTCCTGTAGTGTGGTAGGTTTTGTAAAGGGCCGTCTGGTTCGCGACCACCCTGCTACCGAAGTCCGACGCCAAACAGCTTGCTGTGTTCCGTCGGTGCGGTGGAGTACCAGTGCCTTTATAGGCATTTTCTGGGTTAACTCGCTCCATCGTCGACCTCATCTTTGACCTCATGGTCAAGATTGAGGTCAAGAGTTAACCCATCTTATAATAATAATAAAAAAATCAGCTGCCCTAGCATAAGCATTAAGCTTTACTCTCATGACAGTTGATTGCCAAGGAAAACATAATTTTAAAAATATGAGTAGAAGGTTGCATTTCTTTAGCATTTAATTAACGTTGACGCATAATTTTAAATTGCCAAGGACGTATGTCCAAATCAAAACGCAAGAGAAATTAAAACTTATCAATATCTGTTTAGGGTATTTTTTCCTTCTGTTGATTCGGAAGTCTCACACATGGGAGAGAAGTCTCATTCATATGCTGGGCAGCTGATACGAAAGTATCAGTAGAAATCTTACAGAATAGATGCCCCGATTGGTCATTAAATAATTTTATTTTGTCAAACCAAAGTCATTTACATATCAATGTTTCACATTCTACTACACCGTCCAGACAAAAATACATCAAGCACAGAAAAGTTAAAATATATCTTTATGAGTAGCGCGATGTATTTTTGTTTGTTTATGAGTCATGACTGCATCAGCAAGTAACGTGAGAAATGAGCAATAAAATAAGACAACATAGTATACGAAAAACAATTTCAAAATATCCAAGCAATTAAATGATCCATCATTCATTTCATCACACGAATACTTTAACTAAATAATTAATATGCTTGAATGTCAGGAAGCTACTTAATTATTAATGTCAAGATAGACTACGATTTAAATAATAAGAGAGGTATATAACACTTCATTCATAAATATAAATTGTATTCAGATTTTACATTCAATTAAAAACTCGTGAAATTCTTAATGGCTGTAAAATTCACAGCCGAACAATCTATAATATTATAATCATCTGATTTGTTTAGCATAAAACCGAATGCCCAATAAAACCTTTTAATATTCGAAAAGCTGACTTACGTCATATTATCTACACTACTCGAGGTCATAGGTCACGATTTGAGTACATTCGAAGATAAATAAATAATTTTGTAATTTCTCAAACACACGAAACCGAATTACCCAATTATGTAGAATGAAGGTCATTGGTATCATCATCTCTGTAAAGGTATTAAAATTAAAGACAATAATAGTTAAATTAATTGTTATTGTAGTCGAATTATTACTGCAACTGGTAAGTTCAAGGTTGAGAAATATCTTTTTGGGAAAGTTTTTTTTTATGCCCGTTATGGGAATAGAAAGTATGGCGAATCACTAAAATGTGCATAAAATATTTGTATTGAATACAGTTAATTGTTAATCATAGCAACATAGCGGTAAGTGTGGAAATTGTACACACGGCAGCACATCAGGCTGAACACGTTGACCTTGACGTCGCCCTTATCTCGCTCGTGATAGCAACGACTTTCGTAGTACAAATGGGTAACTTGAATTGCTGCTATCTGTACGTATTTAATTTTGTCGGACATTTCTACTTCCTCATAGAGACTTTACTTATCTTATATAATTTCTCTAGAGGAGGCGTTTCTCCCTTTTCCATAAGATTTCACACAAACTTAATAACAAGTTTAAAACCTTGAAACCTTAAAATCTAGACCCAAAATGCGCCAAACACCAGTAAAACGTAGACCTGCAATTTTTCTCAACACTTCGATGGCCGTCGAAATATTACGTGAGACTGGAAAAAATGTGTATTGTGTGCCGGAACAATAACGTTAATAGATGAGATGATAAACCAAGCGCTACATTCATAATTATTGTATGAAGTTTGTTACGTTGCAACGGGAATTGATCGATCGCGAAATGTGTTGTAAGTTGTAAAAATGCTCAAAAGAGTGATGCTTAGCAAAATTATTTAATTTGTGAATCGGTTCATGAAACCTAATAACTTTCTCTAAATAACCTACGAGTGTCAACAATGTTAAAAAAAGTTAGTCTGGCAGTTAAAATTCAAAATAGTTTATTGGGTAACCTCACTCTTTTTTTTACCAGCCCATATACGTCCTCACCGAGGGGCACGGGCCTCCCTTCGAAATACGAAGGGGATTTAGGCCATATAGTCACGCTGGCCCAATGCGGGTTGGTGGACCACTCGTCTTTCGAAAATTTTCTTTGACGGGTGGGTTTCATCACGATGTTTTCCTTCACCGTTGAGCAAGTGATAACTATAAATTATAAATCCGTACATAAATCCGAAAAGACGAATTTAGTGGTACAGGCTCGCACCAGGATTTGAACCCACGACCTTCGGATTTCAAGTCTAGCTCATTACCAACTGGGCTATCACACCTCACTCTAACAATAAACAGTGGTAAAAAGACTTCTTTTAAGCAAAGAAGATGCTTGTGCTAGGAGAATCCGCTACTTCTAGTAACATGTAACTTTACAATTACTTGTTGTCGATTTGCTAAGAAGAAGAAAAGTAACGATTAAAAATAAATAGAAAATTTATAAAATAGAATTTATTTTTTATAATTTTTATTCGAAAATTTCTTGTCATTAAATTTTCGTCTAAAAATGATTAAAGTTGAAAAAAATCGTATTTCTGATAATGGTAGTCAGCTGTTAGGATAGGCCAATTGTTCTTCAGGAAAAGCTGTTCAGTTAATGGTCTGATTCACATCATTTTTCAGTAACTTATACAAAATCTTATCTGTTCCAGCTGTCGCTCGCTACAGCTGCTTCTGATGACGCGATCGAGACACTCACAGCGGCGGAGCTGAACCTTCAGCTGGTGGGAGACAATGCCCTGTCTCCATTCTACGATGTCACCAGCTCTGAAGAGACTGGGGTCAACTTCGTCAGAGGCGCCCGAGCTGCCGACTCTCCCATCTCTCCCGATATTAATGTCGAATGTTCTGGAGATTATATCCAAGTAACGGTTGACTTTCCAGACATATATGATGGGATTATCTACAGCAAAGGGTTCTTAAATGATCCTAAGTGCAAGTGAGTAAATACTGAATGTTTTTACCAATAAATAATTGAAATGACTTTAACTTGATTCAAAAATGAAGTCTTGTGGAGGTTTATGCAGTTATGTGGGCGAAAAACTGATAGCCTCGAAGGAAATGCGTCTCTAACGTACACATTTCCTTTCTTTCTCGTAACGATTTGTATTCTTTACATTTGGAGTAAACTTGGTGATCTAGAATTTGTCAGATACCCACTATGTTTTAATCTAATGAATGACGCTCAATTTTCTCAAATGTAGGTTATATGGATCATCTTGCTACTATCAGTGTCGATGACTTTTTATTTATTAAGAAAGGATTCGCTCTTGACCAAAATCTAGCTCAGCGCAAAGATGTGGTCGAGGATATGGCTACCTCACTCAATAGAAACTTTAAAGACTCTTTAGCAAAATGATCCGAAAAAAATAACGACGAAGCACTGAAAACCTTGACAAGAAAGAAGGGAAATCCTTTTCTCAGCAGTAGGCTACCTCACAGGCTGCTTCAAAATATTTCAGAACTTACCAGTCTAAGGAACTCTATACGTACCAGTTGTTAATCTACCTTTGTGTTCTTCCAGATATGTGAGTCTGGGCGGCAGCAGCTCACAGTATTCCTTCCAGGTTCCTCTCAAGGGTTGTGGCTCCAGACCGCTATGCAACGCTTGTGGCACCGTCGACAATGTCCTCGTCTTCCAGGCTGATGACTTCGTGCAGGGGCCTTTTGACTTCGCTAGAAAGGTAATTATTGTTAGATAAGCATTCTGTCCGTGACTTTTTTCGCCTGGAAAAGAATCCTATATCATTCTTCTACCCTCAAACCATCACACAGCATAATAAAACATCCAAAATTATTTATTGTAAATTTTTAATTCAAATTCCAGGTGTCATGCGCTCGCACGGAGCTGGAACTAACAGCTGGAGGCCGTAGAGAAGAGACGCATACGTTGAAGCTGAAGCCCTTCATGGTGGATATGCTGGATGTGGTGGCGGTCCAGGGCCCGGCAGGCGGAGTAGAGTGCTGGATGGATATTCAGAAAGGAGTCTTCCCTAATGTTTGTTATACTATTTTTCTTAATTATGTTACTGGCGGAATACGATTTTCCGTTGCGAGGGCTCTTATATTCTCGATTTATTTTTTCAAGTAAAACCCTTAAATTTTCTACACAGGGCAGCTATTATGCTTATTGATGGCCACCGCCAACTGGATTTTAAGTTGCTAGGTAGTTTGCATTAAAGCGTTTGGTTTCCTTGCGGTAGCGTTGCTGGTCAGGCGGTGACAGCCATCAAATATATAATGTTTTGTTGGTTTTCTTATGAAATGGTCACCATTGCCATTGCTCGGCCAACGAGGCGACATGGACTAGCGAAATAGGCGCTTTGCTCATTTGTCCAAAGTCAAAAGTAATTTGTATCTTTGGTGGGTTCGTAATAACTGACTAAAATATACTAGCTATAAAGACCAAATCTAGCTACGAATTCGTCTTTCAGTGTTTTGTATAAAAAATATAAAATGTTGTAAACAGCGGTTCCTTGTACTGTGTACAAAACATTATTCTTCTTACTTTTACTTTTTTATTACAGACATCTCCTTTGAGCGAATCAATCAAGATTGGCGAGTATTTGACGATACTTGTGTACTTGAAAGACGTCAGGAACCAATTCAACCTCAAGATTCACGATTGCTGGGCTTACGACAGCGACAGCTATGATAATCCTCAGACGAACAAAATCCAACTCACAGATAAAGACGGTTGCCCTAAGTATGTACATTTGTAAAATTAGGCCACCAGTGATACATTTTTTAGTTATTTGATTGATGAGTTGTTTCAAAGGAATAACTACATGCTACAATAAGTTCGGGATGTTCACAGGAGCGCATGTGGATGTTTCAGGTCTTTATGAGAAATAGTCTCTTGAAGATATTTGCAGATCGTTAGAACTGTCCAGTACCGCTTAATTTTGGGTGTAGCTCGACATAAAACGTCTCTCTAGTCACGATAGTTCCAAAATTTTACCTAATTGTTAAAATTGACATTTCAGAAAGAGGAAACTAATTGACTTATTCCAAAAGTCAACAAACACGGGGAAAAGTGGAGCCACTTTGATTGCTTACACCAAAGTCAGCGCTTTCAGATTCCCTGAGACTGATCAAGTTTATCTCACGTGTAACGTTGAGGTTAGTAGTTTTTGTATTAATACAATTTTGAAAAGGATACAGATAAAGTCAATAATTATCGACAGCCGGTTTGGTCGAGTGTTAGTGGCGCTGCCTCTTGACCGACGAGTCCTGGGTTCGATTCCCAGTCGGGGCAAATATCTGTTTAAAAATCAGATGTTTGTGCTCAGGTCATGAGTGTTTGTGTCTGCCTTCATGAATGTTCCAAGGGATCCACGAGACAAGGGAAAACCTTGGTTTGGGCCTTTAAGTGTGTGCATTTGTTTAAAAAAAAACTAACAGATATAATCAGAGTTACATTTTCTATCGCGAATTGTTGAGTGTACTCAACGTAATTAGTAAAGTGTTAACTTTATTTACTACTAGCATTCCGCTCGGGACTTCGTTCCCGTGGGAATTCGGGAAAATTATGTAGCCTATGTTACTCAAGAATAATGTAGCATCCTAACTCCTTCCGACATGGTTTTCATGGAACAGTTTTTATCATAATATTATATGTGATTTCTGATAAGTAAATAAATAAATTTAAAAATTTAAAAAAATGGTGAAAGAATTTTTGAAATCGGTCCAATAGTTTTTAAGTTTATTCGTTACATACGAAAATACAAATCTTTCCACTTTATTATATTAGTGTAGATTAAAATCTTCTATTTCTATGCCTCTAGATTTCTTTACTAAGTTAAATTAAGCAATTTTGCAACTTTGATTTATTTATTTATTAGCATAAATTAAAGTTAAATTGCATTAATTAGGTTCCTGCGTCAAACTTTTAAAATAATTTGTTCTAGTTATGTACAAACAACTGTGACGCGAGCTGCACTGGTGTAACTACAGAAGTTTCAACAAGTGTAAGGCCACAACAATGCTACCCTGGATCTCCAGACCCCAGGTGTCAAACAGTTACTGCTCCACCGCAAGTAAAATGTTATCCTGGTTCCAATGACCCGAGATGCCGAAGCCCTACACCTCAACCAAACTGTTACCCTGGTTCAAATGATCCACGTTGTCCAAGACCTTCATCACCCACGCCTGCTTGCTATCCAGGATCTCGAGATCCCTATTGTCAGCAGCAAGAACAGACCACAAAGACTCCACCGACGTATTTACCTCCGACAAGCACTGGTCCTAATTGCTACCCAGGTAGCACAGATCCCCGGTGCCCTAGGCCATCTACTCCATCAGCACCTAATTGCTACCCAGGTAGCACAGATCCCCGGTGCCCTAGGCCATCTACTCCATCAGCACCTAATTGCTACCCAGGTAGCACAGATCCCCGGTGCCCTAGGCCATCTACTCCATCAGCACCTAATTGCTACCCAGGTAGCACAGATCCCCGGTGCCCTAGGCCATCTACTCCATCAGCACCTAATTGCTATCCTGGAAGCACGGATCCCAGATGTCCAAAGCCAACCACTCCGTCTGCGCCCAATTGCTACCCAGGCAGTACCGATCCGAGATGCCCCAGACCTACAACTCCTCAACCAACTACACCTGCTCCTCCTCGTTGCTATCCAGGATCTACTGATACACGGTGTCCTATACCCACTACACAAGCCCCGCTTAATTGTTACCCAGGTAGCACAGACCCACGCTGCCCAAGACCAACAACACCTTCAGCGCCTAACTGCTATCCTGGTAGTACTGATCCAAGGTGCCCTAGGCCTATTACTTCAACTGCTCCTAGTTGTTACCCTGGAAGCACAGACCCTCGCTGCCCAAGGCCAACCACACAAGCGCCTAAACCAGCATGCTATCCAGGTTCACCAGATCCGAACTGCCCGCAACCTTCTCGTCCAACAACTGCTTCACCTCCAACGTATTTGCCACCATCAACAACTCAAGAGGCCAAGTGTTATCCGGGTTCAACCGCTCCTGGTTGTGCAAGACCTACCACGCCTGCAGCTCCAAATTGCTACCCTGGATCTAACGACCCAAGATGTCCGAGACCAACTACTCCATCAGCGCCTAACTGCTACCCAGGTAGCACAGATCCGAGATGCCCTCGACCAACAAGTCCACAGCCAACTACTCCAGCCCCACCTAGATGTTTCCCGGGATCTACTGACCCTAGATGCCCCAGACCTTCAACACCCGCACCGCCTAATTGCTACCCAGGTAGCACAGATCCGAGATGCCCTCAACCAACAAGTACACAGCCAACCACTCCGGCGCCACCTAGATGTTTCCCGGGATCTACTGACCCTAGATGCCCCAGACCAACAACACCCGCACCACCGAATTGCTACCCTGGCAGCACAGATCCACGTTGTCCAAGGCCAACATCACCTCAACCTACAACGCCTTCAGCTCCGCGTTGCTACCCGGGATCCAATGACCCTAGATGCCCTCAGCCTAGTCGACCATCGACCCTAAGTCCACCAACTTACTTGCCTCCATCAACTCAAGGTTCTACAACGCCAGCTCCACCGAGGTGTTACCCGGGTAGTACAGACCCGAGATGTCCAAAGCCAACTACTCCATCTGCACCTAATTGCTATCCAGGTAGTACAGATACGAGATGCCCGAAACCTACAACTCCTGCGGCTCCGAATTGTTACCCAGGAAGTACAGACCCACGTTGTCCTAAACCCACAACACCCGCTCCACCTCGATGTTTCCCTGGAAGTTCTGACCCACGTTGTCCGCAGCCGACAACACCGTCAGCTCCTAACTGCTATCCTGGTAGTCAAGATCCAAGATGCCCAAGACCGACATCTCCACAACCTACCACGCCTCCACCACCGCGTTGCTTCCCAGGCTCCAATGATCCTAGATGTCCAAAACCTACGACACCAGCGCCTCCAAAATGTTACCCTGGAAGCACGGACCCGAGGTGTCCCAGACCAACGACGCCACAGCCAACAACACCACGTTGCTACCCTGGTTCCACCGATCCTAGATGTCCCCAGCCTACTACACCACCAAAACCAGTTTGCTATCCTGGATCTCCCGACCCAAGTTGCCCACAGCCATCAAGACCTACGACCCTTAGCCCTCCTACGTATTTACCTCCTTCGAATCAACCAAAACCGACGACATCGGAACCTAGGTGCTATCCAGGTAGCACTGATCCTAGATGCCCGAAACCGACGACACCCGCACCTCCACGTTGTTTCCCCGGAAGCACTGATCCACGGTGTCCACAATCTACAACACCTCGACCCACAACACCGGAAGCTCCCAGGTGTTTCCCTGGATCGAACGACCCGAGATGCCCTAGGCCTACAACACCGTCACCTCCTCGTTGTTTCCCTGGAAGCACAGATCCAAGATGCCCAAGGCCAACAACTCCTCAACCAACAACTCCCGCTCCACCTCGTTGTTTCCCAGGATCTAATGATCCTAGATGCCCTAAACCACAACCAACCTCTCCAGAGCCACCAAGATGTTACCCAGGATCAAACGACCCTCGTTGCCCGAAACCAACTACATCACGACCTACAACCCCCGCTCCACCTCGTTGCTTCCCTGGTTCCACTGATCCACGATGCCCAGCCACCACACCTCAGCCCACTACACCGAGGTGTTTCCCTGGATCGACTGATCCTAGATGTCCACAGCCTACAACACCTCCTAGACCAGTTTGTTATCCTGGGTCCCCTGATCCTAACTGTCCACAGCCTTCTCGACCTACAACTCTGAACCCACCCACTTACTTGCCGCCATCCACTCCACAGCGCCCAACAACACCTGCTGCGCCTAGGTGTTATCCTGGCAGTACTGATCCTAGATGCCCGAAACCAACCACACCGGCTGCTCCTAACTGTTATCCGGGAAGCACTGACCCTCGTTGTCCGAAACCAACATCACCTCAACCGACGACTCCAGAGGCGCCTCGTTGTTTCCCTGGTTCAGACGATCCGAGATGCCCAAGGCCAACTACACCTGCAGCTCCTAACTGCTACCCAGGTAGCACAGATCCGAGATGTCCTAGGCCAACAAGTCCACAACCTACAACACAGGCCCCGCCACGTTGTTTCCCGGGGTCAAATGATCCCAGATGTCCAAAACCTCAACCAACCACACCGGCTCCGCCTCGTTGTTTCCCAGGTTCAACTGATCCACGATGCCCTAAACCTACTACTCCTGAACAACTTAGATGTTATCCAGGATCTACCGATCCTAGATGCCCTAGACCAACTACTCCTCAACCAACCACAACTTCCCAGCCACGTTGCTACCCCGGCTCTAATGACCCAAGGTGTCCAAGACCTACGTCTCCTCAACCGCCTCGATGTTATCCAGGATCCACTGACCCCAGATGCCCACAGCCAACGACTCCTTCACGACCTGTTTGTTACCCTGGGTCACCAGATCCTAATTGCCCCCAACCTTCTCGACCATCAACATTGAGTCCACCTACTTACTTGCCACCTACAAACCAAGTTTCCACGACCACTGCTGCCCCGAAATGTTTCCCGAGTAGCACTGATCCGAGATGCCCGAAGCCAACCACTCCTGCTGCTCCTAATTGTTACCCTGGTAGCAATGATCCTCGTTGCCAAAGACCAACGACTCCCGCACCTCCACGTTGTTTCCCTGGAAGCACTGATCCACGGTGTCCACAACCTACACCACCTCGACCCACGACACCGGATGCTCCCAGGTGTTTCCCTGGATCGAACGATCCGAGATGCCCAAGACCTACAACGCCAGCAGCTCCGAACTGCTACCCAGGTAGCACAGACCCCAGATGCCCAAGACCAACAACTCCTCAACCCACGACGCCGGCTCCTCCGCTTTGCTACCCGGGATCTACTGATCCGCGTTGTCCTAAACCCACTACTCCTGCTGGTCCCAACTGCTATCCTGGAAGCATTGATCCACGTTGTCCACAACCTACAACATCTCGACCCACGACACCGGAAGCTCCCAGGTGTTTCCCTGGATCGAACGACCCGAGATGCCCAAGGCCTACAACGCCAACAGCTCCGAACTGCTACCCAGGTAGCACAGACCCAAGATGCCCAAGACCGACAACTCCTCGACCAACGACGCCGTCTCCTCCACGTTGCTACCCCGGATCTACTGACCCGAGATGTCCTAAACCAACTACACAGGCCAGGCCTGTCTGTTATCCAGGTTCACCCGATCCAAACTGCCCTCAACCACCTCGGCCTACAACACAAAATCCTCCCACTTACCTTCCTCCTTCTACCACACCTGCTGCACCGAGATGTTTCCCAGGAAGCACTGATCCAAGGTGTCCAAAGCCTACGACACCGGCACCACCCAACTGTTATCCTGGTAGCAGTGATCCCCGTTGTCCTAAACCAACAACTCCTTCTCAACCAAACTGCTACCCAGGAAGCAATGATCCTAGATGTCCTAAACCGACACCTACAACTCCAGCACCACCAAGGTGCTATCCTGGTAGTACAGATCCACGCTGCCCTAAGCCTACAACTCCTGCTGTACCTAACTGTTACCCTGGTAGCTCTGATCCACGTTGTCCAAGACCAACAACTCAAGCACCACCACGTTGTTATCCAGGTTCAAATGACCCCAGATGTCCGGCGACAACACCTCAACCAACTACTCCAAGGTGTTTCCCTGGCTCAACTGATCCAAGATGTCCCCGACCTACTTCACCCGCAAAACCTGTATGCTATCCTGGATCCCCTGATCCAAATTGTCCACAGCCATCTCGGCCAACAACACTAAGTCCTCCTACTTATTTACCACCTTTGAATCAAGTAACTACTCCTGCTCAGCCAAGGTGCTTCCCTGGCAGCAGTGATCCAAGGTGTCCAAAACCGACCACTCCAGCAGTCCCTAACTGTTACCCAGGTAACAATGACCCACGTTGTCCTAAACCAACCACACCAACACCTCCAAGATGTTTCCCTGGAAGCAATGACCCACGCTGCCCGCAACCAACGACAACATCACAGCCAGATTGTTACCCAGGTAGCAATGATCCCCGTTGCCCGAAACCTACAACACCTTCACCTCCACGTTGCTTCCCTGGAAGTACTGATCCCAGGTGTCCTAAACCAACTATACCTCAGCCCACAACGCCAACTCCACCACGTTGTTACCCCGGTTCAACTGATCCAAGATGTCCAAAACCAACAACTACTCCACAGCCTAGATGCTATCCAGGCTCAAATGACCCACGATGTCCCCAGCCCACTACTTCCAAACCTGTTTGCTATCCTGGATCTCCTGACCCTAACTGCCCTCAGCCACCTCGTCCTACAACTTTGAGTCCTCCTACTTACTTGCCTCCATCAACTGCCAGACCTAATTGTTATCCCGGTTCTACGGACCCACGTTGTCCGAAACCAACTACACCAGCACAACCTAACTGTTACCCAGGCTCTACAGATTCTAGGTGTCCAAGGCCAACCACACCACAACCACCACCACCTACTATAGCTCCACCTCGCTGCTTCCCAGGATCACCTGATTCTCGTTGTCCTAAACCTACTACACCAGCCCCACCTAACTGTTACCCAGGCAGCAATGATCCACGGTGCCCAAGACCTACAACTCCTGCTGCACCAAACTGTTACCCAGGAAGCAATGACCCTCGATGTCCTAAACCAACTTCACCTCGTCCAACAACTCCAGAAGCTTCCAGATGTTACCCTGGTTCGACTGATCCAAGATGCCCTAGACCTACTACACCTCAACCTACCACTCCCACCCCACCACGCTGTTTCCCAGGATCCAGTGATCCTCGTTGCCCACCACCTCCTCCTACCGTTAGTCCACCACGATGCTACCCAGGCTCAACAGACCCTAGGTGTCCTAAACTAACTACACCTGCCAAACCCGTATGTTATCCTGGTTCTCGTGATCCAAGTTGTCCGCAACCGTCAAGACCAACGACACTCAATCCCCCAACGTATTTACCCCCATCTACAACGTCTTCTGCACCTAGGTGTTACCCAGGTTCGAACGATCCACGTTGTCCCAAACCTACAACCCAAGACCAATCCAGATGCTTCCCTGGTTCAACAGATCCTAGGTGCCCGAAACCTACCACACCTGAACAGCCCAGGTGTTACCCAGGGTCCAACGACCCAAGATGCACACAGCCAACAACGCCCGCACCACCAAGGTGTTTCCCTGGTTCTACCGATCCGAGATGTCCAAAATCTACAACACCTGAACAACCCAGATGTTATCCAGGATCGTCAGATCCTAGATGCCCCAGACCTACTACCCCTGTTCCACCACCAACTACGGCTTCTCAACCGCGTTGCTATCCGGGCTCTTCAGATCCCAGATGTCCAAAACCTACAACAACTGAACAACCCAGATGTTTCCCAGGCTCTACCGATCCTAGATGCCCAAGGCCAACCACTCCTGTGCCACCAAGATGTTATCCAGGATCAACCGATCCTAGGTGTCCAAAGCCAACACAACCTCCTAAGCCAGTTTGTTATCCGGGTTCCTCTGACCCTAACTGTCCTCAGCCATCTCGGCCAACAACGTTAACCCCTCCAACTTATCTACCACCTTCTTCAATCTCCCCTAGTTGCTTCCCTGGGAGCTCGGATCCTCGATGCCCCAAACCTACTACTTCTAGACCAACTTCTCCACCTCGACCTAATTGCTATCCTGGAAGTAATGATCCTCGTTGCCCAAGACCTAATACGACAACACAACCACCCAGATGCTATCCCGGATCCACTGATCCTAGGTGCCCTAAAATTACGACCCCGGCTCCACCAAATTGCTTCCCAGGATCAACTGATTCTCGTTGTCCTAAACCTACTACACCAGCCCCACCTAACTGTTACCCAGGCAGCAATGATCCACGGTGTCCAAGACCTACAACTTCTACTGCACCAAACTGCTACCCAGGAAGCAATGATCCTCGATGCCCTAAACCTACGACATCGAGACCTACTACTCAAGCACCACCTAGGTGTTATCCAGGTTCCACTGATCCACGATGCCCACAACCGACCACAACAAGAAAACCTGTATGTTACCCAGGATCGCCCGACCCTAACTGCCCACAGCCACCTCGACCAACTACACTCAATCCACCAACTTATTTACCACCAGTTACCCAACAACCTAGATGCTACCCGGGATCTACTGATCCTAGTTGCCCAAGGCCAACTACCCCTGCCCCACAACCAACTACTACATCTCAACCCCGCTGTTATCCTGGTTCCACTGATCCGAGATGCCCCAGACCTACAACGCAAGATCAACCTAGGTGTTACCCGGGATCCACTGATCCTCGTTGCCCAAGACCAACTACTCCTGCCCCACAACCAACTACTACCTCTCAACCCCGCTGTTATCCTGGATCCACTGATCCTAGATGTCCTAGACCTTCAACGCAAGATCAACCTAGGTGTTACCCGGGATCCACTGATCCTCGTTGCCCAAGACCAACTACTCCTGCCCCACAACCAACTACTACCTCTCAACCCCGCTGTTATCCTGGATCCACTGATCCTAGATGTCCTAGACCTACAACGCAAGATCAACCTAGGTGTTACCCGGGATCCACTGATCCTCGTTGCCCAAGGCCAACTACTCCTGCTCCACAACCAACTACTACCTCTCAACCCCGCTGTTATCCTGGATCCACTGATCCAAGATGCCCCAGACCTACAACGCAAGATCAACCTAGGTGTTACCCGGGATCCACTGATCCTCGTTGCCCAAGGCCAACTACTCCTGCCCCACAACCAACTACTACCTCTCAACCCCGCTGTTATCCTGGATCCACTGATCCGAGATGCCCTAGACCTACAACGCAAGATCAACCTAGGTGTTACCCGGGATCTACTGATCCTCGTTGCCCAAGACCAACTACTCCTGCTCCGGCACCAACCACAACTTCTCAGCCCCGCTGCTATCCTGGATCCACAGATCCAAGATGCCCGCAACCAACTTCACCTCCTAAACCCGTTTGCTACCCTGGATCACCAGATCCTAACTGCCCTCAGCCATCTAGACCAACAACTCTTAACCCGCCTACTTATCTACCACCATCCACAACTGGACCAAAATGCTACCCTGGTTCAACAGATCCTAGATGCCCAAGACCAAGTACACCTGATCAGCCCAGGTGTTACCCAGGATCAACGGACCCAAGATGCCCAAAACCCACTACTCCTGCTCCTCCTAACTGCTTCCCAGGCAGCAACGACCCACGCTGCCCGAAACCAATAACCCCCGAACAACCCAGGTGTTACCCAGGATCCACTGATCCCAGATGCCCAAAACCCACTACTCCTGCTCCTCCTAACTGTTTCCCAGGCAGCAACGACCCACGATGCCCGAAACCAACAACCCCCGAACAACCCAGGTGTTACCCAGGTTCCACTGACCCCAGATGTCCTAAACCTACCACTCCTGCACCGCCCAGATGTTTCCCAGGCAGCAACGACCCACGATGCCCGAAACCAACAACCCCCGAACAACCCAGGTGTTACCCAGGATCCACTGACCCCAGATGCCCAAAACCCACCACTCCTGCTCCGCCTAACTGCTTCCCAGGTAGCAACGACCCCCGATGCCCGAAACCAACAACCCCCGAACAACCTAGGTGTTACCCAGGATCTACTGATCCCAGGTGCCCAAAACCCACTACTCCTGCTCCTCCTAACTGTTTCCCAGGCAGCAACGACCCACGATGCCCGAAACCAACAACCCCCGAACAACCCAGGTGTTACCCAGGTTCCACTGACCCCAGATGTCCTAAACCTACCACTCCTGCACCGCCCAGATGTTTCCCAGGCAGCAACGACCCACGATGCCCGAAACCAACAACCCCCGAACAACCAAGGTGTTACCCAGGATCCACTGACCCCAGATGCCCACAACCTTCAACGCCTAGTTCGTGTTACCCAGGATCGAAGGATCCAAAATGCCCTCAACCATTCGCTCCAAGCAGTACCAACCCTCCATCAACATATTTGCCACCTTTCCCGTCAGAAAATGAAATTAAACCATCGAGGACTGGAAGATTGGCATCGAAGAATGTTGACTATTACGACGAATCGCAATCTGAAATCGGTAAGTTGTTATTTTGAATTTTAAAAGTGACATTAAAACCTGCATACGACGATATCTTAACATTTTTCAAATGCTGCAATTGCTAATCCTTTCTTTAGTAATATAATATTATTAATGCGAAGGTAACTCTGTCTGTCTGTCTGTCCGTCTTTCACGCCTAAACTACTAAACCGATTTTGATGAAATTGGTACGTAGATAGATTGGAGCCTGGGAAAGGACATAGGCTACATTTTATCCCACAGTTGGGCACGATGTAACCTGTAGTCCACGCGGGCGGACCCGCGGACGGAAAGCTAGTATTCAGTATAATGTCGTCCATTTATCGACAAACAAATGTTTAACTTTGTGATGGTTTATTTTTGAACTCATTAGTTCAATTTTTAAAAAATCTGTGTTCCTTATTTTCCCAATTTAAATGTTATTATTATTATTATTATTTTTTAGACACTTTATTGTTGAATTTGGTCGTAATATTTTCAATTTTTCTGCCGTTAATATTTTTGTTAATTGTAAGCCGCTGCCGCTGTACTATTTTTCTTATTTAATTATGCCAAAAACAATCACTTACAATTATTTCTTTTTTCAGACGCATTCGACTTCTCTAGAACCAAGCCTAGATCAAGAACCGCTCGTGATGTCAGCCATATGAGCAAAATGGTAGCCCAGGCCAGCAACGCTTCGGCAGTCATTTACATCGCTGTGGCCTCAGCAGCATTCATAATCGTTTGTGCTACCCTTAGCGTATATTTCTACAAAAAGAATAGAACTATTAAGAACAAAATCATTGAAGTCAGACCCAGTGTCGCACAAAGTATTTGCTAAACTTCTACTTATTATACTTTATACCTCTTTGTGATTGTTTTTTGCATTGACATTTCTCGCCTAGGAATTTTATTTAAAATCTTTTGAAACAATAATAAAATAATCTGACAAACAGAGTGGACGCTCTACTGATTGATCTAAACAGTAAGATTGTTTTAATATATAAAAATTGTGGTAAGCCCTCTATAATTGCATAATATGATTCCTTAGGAGAACTGTCTTTGAAACATCGTAATAGGGTTAGGCTATTTTATACGTATTATTTTGTCAATGCAACCTTATTAAATGAGCTTCGGTCGGAGTTATTAGAGTTTTTTAATAGATTTATTCATAAAAATATTATCACCGAATGTAATTTATTTAATAGAATAAATTATAATAACTACACATACGAGTATATGTCAGTGATGATAAAAAAGGAATTTGAATCGATAAATATATGTTTCACTATTAAATTCATCGGCTTCCCTAAAAACTCTACTTACTCCAAAGCTTAGAGGCCTTATTAAATAGTATTGTGCTTACTAAAGCTTCTTGTAAAAATGGTAAATAACGAATGCTTATAGCCTTTGTGATATTTGAACGATTGTTACCATTTTAGTTTTATATAATAATGATTTATATATTTTTAAAAATGGCTGCGTAAGAGATTAATTAATATCACTGCCGTTTTAGCTTTATACTTCTAGGTGTATCTTTAAGATGCCTATTTTATTATACTATAAAATAGTGCCATAATACTCGTAGCTCCATTTTCGTCCACGCAGTCTTGTAATACTGTATACATTTATATATATTTAAGTACATTATGCCCCTAGTCATAATTATTCATATAAAATATGTATATTTCTCATTTTTATACTATCTATATGTATTATGTACTTTTTGGTACTATTTTCAAGTACATTACTTAGAAGTGTTGTGATAAATATATTTGTAAATATCTACCAGTGGATTATAATGTGGCCATTTCAAGTTAGAAATATCGATTTTATATTGTTCTTTTTTAATATAAATTGTAGGTATACATTCTACGTTGTACTTTTTACAATTTTTTATTTTACTCGTAAACAGTAATATTTACTATTTACCTACAACGCAGAATGTATCGTATAAAAATGAAACTTGAATTATGATAGTAGGATTGATTTTTAAGCCAATCAAATAAAAAAACATTCTATGAATGTCGAATAAATCATTTTGTTTTCTTTGACTTCCTTTATTGTACACTTAGATAGTGCCATCCACGAAGACGCGCCCAACTATTCATACAATCTTAATAATAAATACATACCTGGCTTTAAATACAACATGCTGACATTTCTCGACATTAAAAAAAAATACTAAGTAGGTAGAGAAACTTTCCTGATGAGTCTAAAAATCGGTGGATGGCGCTATCTATACTCAATGGAGCCTTGTTTCCTTTAGAGCTCACGCAAGGAACTCTTAGGAATGGCTGGGTGGCCGTTGTCGGTCATGACACGGAGGACTATAGCTATATCTTATTACATAGATCAGCAAAGCTAGCAAGGCCTGCGACAAACTCACTCCGTCAGCGTGACGCGCAAGTTTGTCTCGGTAAACTTTAACTTGATTGCGCGAGGGCTTACACTCGCCCTCGGCGATGTTATTTCGACGGTTTTTTAACACTTGACCGCTTAGTTTCCTCGTTCTGCTGGAGTCCACTAAACATCATTTGAAGATCTAACTAGAGATTGGTCGATATCTTCACATTCGAGTGATGTGGGGAAGATTTGTGAATATTGGCATAAGAAATGATAATGATAACACTACAATATACTCAGAGATAAGACAATTGAGAATATTTCAGACGCTACTTGTAGGTAGAATTTGAAATAACATCATATCGTGTAGGTCCAGTAAAGTACGTGGCAAACTATAATCACAGTGAGAGGCTAGGTAAATATGGCATATCTATATTTCTTTTCTCAAGTTCTACACCTACCTACTTCTTCCTAGCGCTTATAGTCCCGTTTCTCATTCAGGGTACGCTTGACCATGATCCTGGATTTGTCAGGTCAAGTCATTACAGTGAAGCGACTGCCATCTGACCTCCGTGACCCTGTTGCACATACAGTCTTGGTTGCACATACAGTCTCCTGAATGTGCAGTTTTAGTTCTAAACCTTAAATAAATAATACAAAGGAATAGGTAATAAAAACGAAATAAAATGAAAACTCACTTCCTCATTAATTTTTAATATTTTTACACTTAAATTAGGTATACATATATTTAATATTTTACTTTTGAATTATAATAACTTCATAATTTTTCGTAGTTTATGAAATCTCATTAAATACTGAACTAAATTTACTTATTTATTTAAGTTGAGGAGGAACACTTACTCGTAGCGATCACAATATTACATAAGCCAATCAGGTCCTCACAAAATAAATACCAAAATTGTATTCGTCTGTATGAGCACAGAGTATTTAATAATTAGGAAGAGTCTAATAATTACTAACGTCGTGCTAAGTATTCTAAATTATTACATCGTAGGGTATTTATTTGTGATAGATAATAGATGCGAGACACACTCGTATCAGGGCATCTACTCTATAAGCCTACGACCAAAATGAAGCGCCGGTGTCAGTGTATGCGACCGATCCGGCTCGAAGGACCATTAACATGTACAACGCAGTATATTGTGAGATTAAATAAAGACTGTATTTCCACTTTTCTAAAAAGGTTCAGTTTAATACACGGTGGGACGGTTAGAACTCTAAACCGGTCGCGTTGGTGGTTTGTGGAGAACTGACAGTTACTGATGTGTCGTTTCAAAAGTCACGCTCAAAATTGATGTATGTATCGGTCGCATACAGTCAGTACATCCACAATCGTGATTTTGCGAATGTCCAAGTTTTTCAATAAAAATTAAAATATAGAATGGCGAAGTCGCCAATATCAAGTAGAGAAACCCTTTACGGGTTGGAATACGCCAGAGCGTCGTCCGTTGATCAGCAGGGTGCACCGCTAGCAGGTGACGATAACGATTTTGGAGCACTAAAATGTTATAACCCTACACACCCCACATTACATCTCTATTTTGCGCTATACAGACGACAGTGACAGATAGTAACAATTGGCGGTCGTACATCAGTCGTAGAGTTATAGAGTAGATGCCCTGATACAGTACCAGCCTATAATAAATAAAATACTCCATTACAAGCACAATAAACATTTGTATATATTTTATAGGTCTAAGACTTCAGCTATAAGCGCATCCGATGCTCCAAAATATTAGTCGTAAACCTAAGTTAAAAGTTTTTTTTTAAGACAGAAATGTCACTTTAATGAGAACAACGAGGCCTATTTATATTTTATGCGCTCGCCGCTCAAATTTTGAGTTCCCATAGAAACTTCATCAGCATATAGCGCATTTTGTATGGGAGACCAAAATTTTTTTTTCGTATTTTGACCTGTGTTCCTTGAGGAAGTTGTTCAGTTTCACGGACTGATTAACCACCCGAGAGGTTGAAAGAGAGATACCTAAAGCCCTGCATAATAATAATAACTAACAACAACACAGTTTCAGTAGTCACGACGCTACACTAATATATACATAATATATACTAATATATACATAATATACGAAATATGAATTTCGGATACGGCCGACGAAGATTAGTTGACAAAAATTGTTGTGCCCTCAATAACAGCAACATGTTGTACAATTTGTCGAATATCGAAGTCAAATCAACGGATTATACAGTTTGGTAAATACTCGTATATCGACACTGGCGATATGCCATTAATTTTTTAATATTACTCTTATTTGATATATGCGGAACCGAAGATTGCCATCTATTAAAAGAGGACATAGAGACGGGTTTCATCGTTCAATGAGTTTTATGCGAATAGGTCCATTTGGAGTGTACATAGGATGCACGTGGTAGTCTAAAGGGTCGTGATGATACTCCATCTTGAAGGCTTGCACCATCTGCAACAAAGATGTTTTATATTTTATGGTAGGTGAACTGTAAAACATTATTTGAGACCTGGTACCGTACTCTTATCAATAAGATTTAACACCGACAAAAGACTCAGTTTATTTCAGTACAGTCTAATCAGTTGCCAACACGAGAAAAATGTTCGGCGCGAATGGGACTTGAACCCACGACCCCAGGATTAGATTATTAACAAATATCCCTCACGCGGGTAAACGTTTAAAAAATACCAAATTGAGAACTTTTAATATAATGGCAGATTATAATAGAAAACTTTATGAGCTGTATCTAATATTTTTGCTTTTATAGCTTCTCGAACAGGCCTCTTTTGTATGAAAAATCGTGCAATATCCCTAGATTGTGTTGATGTGTGTATTTTCGCATCCGGTTTTGGATATATCACACAGTAGATGCTCTCTCTGTAAGAGCATTATATTTTTAGCAAGGTATAAAAAGCTCCTCAGACAATTTTTAATTACTTTCGTATGAGTGAATTCACATTTAAACCTTCGCGCGATTCTTGTACACCGTGAGTGCAAAATTTGTATCGCACGCGCCGTAAACAAGCGTGACGGGTTAAATGGCTCTGGGGCCTAAAGAAATGGGATTGTCTCCTTCAAAGCAATATGGGGACACTAAACTCACCTTAGCTATCACAGTATGAATCTCCAGCTCAGCAAATCTCCTGCCGAGGCACATTCGCTTGCCGAATCCAAAAGGAAGTGACGCAAACGCATGGTGCTTCTGCACCGAAGACCTGTTGATCCATCTCTCTGGTTTAAATTCCGATGCCTTCGAGAAAAATTCCTCGCTGTTACCCATCACGTAGTGTTGGAAGATTACTTGAGTCTGAAAACGAGGAAATAATGAGAGTTCCAATCGAGAAAATCGATTGACGACACAAGTGGTACAACTCTACCAGTCCACGCGGCGTGGAACAGCTCTAAGCGGTTCCTATTGACAGACCGTTTTCACGCTTAGATTAGAGATATGTGTTTTTGCATTGTAATTATTAATTTTTAATTTAACAGTAGAAAATAGAAAAAATCGTAACTTGAAAACTCTACCAAAAGTTGCACCCTTTTAGCACTTTTTTAATCAATTACTGCTGTAAACCAAAAAAAGGAGCAAAATATAATGTAGATTTCATAGAACATCTTCTTCTTCTTATCGTGTAGTAATGGTCAAGCATGTGGCGAACTTGGCTAACCCTGGTGTCAGAGTTTTCAAACCGCACAATGGCCTCTGACTTGGTTTTAACGACTGTAGTCAATCGGAAAACAGCCGGGACCGACAGCTTAACGTGCCCTCCGAAGAACGGAAACGCTCGTGATAGCTTGCCACTTTGGTCAGCCATCAGGTTCCCTGCCTCTGCGTACGTTGCAGAACATCCTTCTCTAGGCCAATCTATGGGCTTCCAAAGCCGACAACGCATAAATTTTTATTGAGTGACTTTAAATTAGTTAGCGAAAATGAAGGATGTGAATCAGCTCACGAAACTGAACAACTTTTTCCTATTAACATAAGTCAAAATGTTGTCAATTGACTACAGTCTTTAAAACCAAATCAGAGGCCATTGTGCGGTTTGAAAACTCTGAAACCAGGGTTAGCCAAGTTCGCCACACACTTGACTATACCTACCTACACGATAAGAAGGTCAAAATGTGAAAAAAATACGCTTCTTAGAACAGGCAACTCTAAGATGAGTTGTAGGCAACTCGACCGATCAAAAGCCTTATGGGAAGTCGTTTTTTACAAAAAGTACCATGAGATACTTACACCCTTAGGAATGTTGTAGTTGCATATAACTGTATCTTTGGTAAGTTGTCGACCGTTCCCTATTACTACAGGATACATTCTGAAAATAGATAAACAAAAATTAAGTTTTGATCGCGTGAAATTAACTATCCATGTTGGACTGGGTTTGAAAAGAATAAAAGAAATAAGCTTTTAATTTTAAAAAGCTTATACCTTTTAAACGACTGAACCAATTTTGATCAGATATAACTAAAAACGTCAGCTTTAAAAAAAAACGCATCGAAACCAGTCCTTTCGTTTAGGAGTTACGACGCCACTGACAGACACACAAACACCTCACAATAAAAGCGGGATGTTATAAGTTTGACGTGTGCCATCTATACATATGTCTGTGTATCTGTGTCTCTGACATCGTACTCGTAGCTCCTAAAGGAATGAACCGATTTCGATGCGTTTTTTTTTGTTTGAAAGCTGACGTGATCAAGATGGTTCTTAGTTTTATTTGTTTAAAATCCGTTTATTTAATAGTTATGCGTAATAAATGTCGGGGTTTGTAAAACATTTTTAACTTTAGAGTTATAAAGTTTAAAAATAAAAACTTAAAAAAAAATTCTTGGCACCGACTTCAAACAGCTACATAATACACTAAATGGTTCTAATTTTTTTTTAAGTTTTTATTTTTCGTTTTTTAGTGGAAATTATAACCTCTTAATTTTTTGTTTGAAGTCGGTTAATAAAACGAAGTGTTAGCTTTGAAAAAAATTAAGCGAATCATTATAATATGTATATATTTTTGATTTTTATTTTACATACATACAGTTTAAACTGAGAACCCCCCCCCCCCCTTTTTTTGAAGTAGGTTAAAATACTAAAACCTTTTCCTAAATGTAACAAATACTTTTCTGAAAACTGCATCAAAATCGGTTCAGCCAAACGCGAGATAATCGCGGACAAACATACATACAGGTCAAACTGAGAACCTCCTTTTTTTTGAAGTCGGTTAAAAAGTTCGTAGCAAGTTTACCTTAAAACCTCTTTGACACAAGCCTTTAAATAAGGCATCTGGTTGACATCTCCGGGTTTCATGGATCTGCCTTGTAACACTCCAGTGATTTCTTCATGCAGCCTCTCCTGAACGTCTGGTCGGAGAGATAGTTGATACAAGATTGACGCTACGGCGTTTGACGTCTGGAAAAATGTACCATACAATTATTATTATCGAAGTGAAAACTTCTTTAGAGTACGGGGAAAAAATGTTAAACTCGCGATGAACTCGCGTCAGATCGTCAGATGTCACGTGACCCTGATCGAAAATGCGTAGGATAGGGTTGCCACCTTTTTTGAAGTGAAAACTTCTTTAGCAACGTTGTGTACTTTGAAGTATGGGTGGAAACCCAGACGGATTGCAGCCCTATGGTAAAATTAACGATGTCAACGATTATTAGCGCATAGTGCGCAAATACCGATAGACTATTTTACTGAATTGAAAGTAGACAGTTTGGTCGAGTGGAAGAGTTGCCAAATTGTAAGCAACAGGTCGGGGGTTCGAATCCTGAGAGAATACAAACTCTTTTTGTGTGTATTTTGTTATATTTCCATATTAATGCACAACGTTAATGTTCAAGTTTTCACTTCTGCCGGCACTCCCGGAGTGTAACCCGTTGTTTTTTTTTTACTAGTTTGGGGTACCTACTATTTGCTAGGAGATAAAGATTCCTATGGTTCTATGTGATTTCTTTAAATAATTATCCTTATACTAGCTTTCCGCCCAGGACTTCGTTCCCGTTGGAATTTGGGAAAACCATGTAGCCTATATGTTAATACAGGGTGTCAGCTACCTACACCCATACCCAATTTTATCAAAATCGTCCAGCCGTTCTGGAGTTATAAGTGTTCGAACAAACCCGACTTTGTTTTATTAAGAAGAAGATGAAGAAACCGATTTCACAAATTTCACTAGACAGGGTTCGAGAGTTAATATTTCAATCTGTCTAATCGCTGACATAAAATTGTCAGGCACTTCGAAGAAAAATACAGTGTTTACTGTGTGTAACTTTGTTGACTTTAATTAGGGGCGTGACTTTATTTCGTAACCAACGAGCGTTAGCAACACAAAACCATCCTTGAGGAAAGAATGGGTAAATAGATAGATAAAACATTTATTGACATTTGTGTCAAACATTTAATGATACACAGTACACGAGCAATCAACATAAAGAAATACAACACAAAATAAACCGGCCAAGTGCGAGTCGGACTCGCGCACGAAAGGTTCCGTACCATTACCTACAAAACCGGCCAAGTGCGAGTCGGACTCTATAATACTCATCATCTCTATAAAAGCGGCAAAAAAATTACGCTTGTTGTATAGGAGCCCCCTAATATTTAATTTATTCTTCTTTTTATTAGTATTTGTTATTATAGCAGAAACCGAAATACATCATCTGTGAAAATTTCAACTGTCTAACTATCATGGTTCATGAGATACAGCCTCGGACAGACTTATCTATAAAAACGAGCAAAAAAATCACGTTTTTTGAATGGGAGCCCCATTAAATATTGTTCTTATTTTAGTTTTTAGTATTTGTTGTTATAGGACCAATAGAAATAAATCATCTATGAAAATTTCAACTGTCTAACTATCACGGTTCATGAGATACAGCCTCGGCGGACTTTCTATAAAAATGAGCCATAAAATCACGTTTTTTGTATGGGAGCCCCCTTAAATATTTATTTTATTCTGGTTTTTAGTATTTGTTGTTATAGGGCTAATAGAAAAACATCATCTGCGAAAATTTCAACTTTCTATCACGGTTCATGAGATGCAGCCTGGTGACAGACGGACGGACGGACGGACAGCGGAGCCTTAGTAATAGGGTCCCGTTTTTCCCTTTGGGTACTGAACCCTAAAAAACGAAATCGAACAAGGAACCCAACAAAAACAAGTACAGAAGGCCGCACATAAGGTCACCACATGGCACTCTGTGTGCTGTTACGATAAGGATATTTTTGCATTGAAAATGGAATTACCTGTTGCGGAAGCCTCAGTACAATGTATTGTATAACAGGCAGGTTAGAGAAAGAGAGAGTAGTGTACTGTGACAGTGAATGGACTTTGACTCAGCTTAATGTTACAGCAGAGCTGCAACGCTGATAATTCTGCCAATACCCAGTAGCATTCGAAACGCGACTTACCAAAATAAATGAATGTGTATTATATACCATTATACAGTGTATGGGAATGCTTTACTAATAAATAAATTATGTAGTGTAAAATATACTTCCATGCCTATTCTTCCTACGATAAAAGTCTGTAAGAGGAATGCGAAGGTTTATTAAACACAGTTAATTAAACACTGCTTCATGGTACCCACACTAGGATTCCCTGTGTCGTGGGTTACCAGGCTCATTCCCTCAGTTCAACGTCATTATAGAAAAAATTAGAACATGTATTAAAAAAGAAAATTAGTTTCACCATCTGTATGCGTGTGTTTGTGTGTGTGTGTGTGTGTGTGTGTGTGTGTGTGTGTGTGTGTGTGTGTGTGTATGTGTTTGTGTGTGTGTATGTATGTGTTTGTGTGTGTGTGTATGGGAGTGTGTGTGTGCTTGTGTGTGTGAGTGAGTGTTTGTGTGCATGAGTGTGAGACTGTTTCTTTAGGGTTCACTGAAGAATTTCAAGCTGCTTTTCAGTTCCAAGATAGTCTAAGGTAAGAAGCGAAAGGCTCTATCACCTTAAGCAACTTGTTCCACCTGACAACTCTCACAATTTGTGTCAAACGTGGCATTGTTTAGGGTTTATGGGCCTGAGTGTATATATGTAAAATAAATAGTATCAACATATTAAATAACCATCTTACCGTGTCAATGCCCACTAGGAACATATCGAGCGCGGCCACGGCGGCGACCCGGGGCCCTGCGGCCGCCACCAGGTCCTGCAGGAGGGACCGGCTGCCTCCGTTGGCTTGAGACTCCTCTAATGCCCTCTCTACATGGCTTAGAGTTACACTGGAACATTATGAAATACTGATTACAATGGAAATTTTGGACTGGGAGTGAAAGGAAAACTTAGAATGTACCAGCCACCTACTCTTTCCCGGTATACAGTAAAGGCTGTAAATGGCATGCGAGGGATTTGCTCTATAGTGGGCGAAAGGTTGACTACCTCTCACCAAGAAACAACTTGTTCCATCTGATAACCCTCACAATTTGTGTCAAACGTGGCATCAAGTAGTTCGCTAGATCCACTGAGGGCCGGCCTACCCTGTTAACCGTTTCGGTCCGGCATGGGGGTACAGTGCCAGGACTGCAAATGAAAAATTAATGATTTGCTAGATAATCTTTTTCAAACGACTGAATATGCCATCAGGTAGTTAGTGGCTACATTTTTTTTCGGGCTGAAAATAAACATTTTTCAGCATGGGACTACATATAGTCCCAAAACTTCAAAATGCAAAACTCCAAAATTGTTGCAAAGTCCAAAACTCCAGTAGTTGCAAAACTCCAAAATTTCTTGAAAAATGTATGGCAATGCTATGGAAATTTCATTAGTCACAAGACTGATGGGATATGTCCCATAGCACATATGGGATATGTGCTATGGAAATTTCATTAGTCACAAGACAGTCTTTTTGACTAATGAAATTTCCATGGCATTGCCATACATTTTTCAAGAAATTTTGGAGTTTTGCAAAATAAAAAAATAAAGGGTTACCAAATTATTTATTTATTTATTATTATTAAAAAGTGGCTGTGCCGCAACATTTTCATTAAATCTAAAAAAATAACCATTGTCAAAATGAAGTTAAATAAGTGCTTGACTGTTTGGGACACGCAATCCCATTTAAAAGGCAAAAATGAAGCATGAGTCCTGTCCGAACTTTTCATGGGATTTTATGTCCTATCAGACCTCAGAAGGATGTAACATATAGATACCAACCGGACCGAAAGGGTTAAGGGACTACAAGCGTGAGCGTATGTATTTATGTTACTACACCAGACTTTGCTCACCTTTATGAAAAATCATTACTACTTATGAATGTTAGTGTTTTGATTGTTCGTTCTTCCTTCAGGTCGTGATGGAACTATGGATTGACGTCATTTTTTGCAGAGGTATAGTTGGAGGGCAATGACTTATGCTAGTATTCACTAAATTAAATCAGCATAATGTCCATTATGATTCAGGAAACCATAGAACAGAGAGCCTTATTTCGGAATCCTATATCTCGTTTACATCAAAGATTGTCAATGTAATATGAACTGAATAAGCTGTAAAATTATGTAATTTGGAGAAAAAAAGTATGTACTATTTGTCGGTAAGCCCTATACCCTATGTATCGAACCAAAAATAATCCACAAATTCTCCGGACCACAATTCTGTAACTTCAGCTGTGTCTCGATAGAATGGAGGTCATTTTATCTGTTCAGCTGGCGAAATTGAGAACTATTTAATTTTCAATACTTGCTGATAACCATCCCGACAAGCAGCGCCACCGCCAAGAAAATTCAGTTGGCGGTGACGCTATCAGTTAAAGCAGCCGTAATTAGATGTATAAAATTCTCAATTTCGCCACCTGAATGGATAAAATGGCGAATATTCCATTGACACACAACTGAAGATATAGAATCGAGGCCCTGATTAGAACCGCGAGGACTCGAAGTTCGCTTTCGGCTTTTTGCGAACATCTTATCCACAAGCTTCTCCTGTAAAAATATTGAAAGATTGACAAAGATTTTTACATACCTGAGGATGGTATCAAGAGCGGACACGTATCTCTTAAACATAGCGGTGGGGTAAATCCTCCACCAGGGGGCGCGGAGTTCCAGCTCCCCCACACATAAGAAGAAGGTGTTTACTGCGTCTATGAGGCGCTGGCTTTCAGAGCCTTCACTAGCTTCAAAACAACCGAGACGGGTGTCGAGAGCTATCAGGCCGAGAGCTGAAAATTAAGAATTAATTTTTACGCTACTCGGTGTGGTAGGCTCTATAAAGGGCCGTCTGGTTCGCGACCACCCTCCTACCGAAGTCCGACGCCAAACAGCTTGCTGTGTTCCGTCGGTGCGTGGGAGTACCAGTGCCTTTATAGGCATTTTCTGGGTTAACTCGCTCCATCGTCGACCGCATCTTTGACCTTTATGGTCAAGATTGAGGTCAAGAGTTAACCCATCTTATAATAAAAAAATAGAAAAAACTGACCATCAGAGGAAGACCGTCCTTTTTTGAACTGACTATTCCCTTAATTTCTTATTCACTGATGATAATCAAAGTTCAAATTAGAATTCATTTGGATAACGATTTGTACGGAACGGCCCGCATATTATTCGCATATTTTCCAAATGGAATGGTACAGAGAAAAAAGCCTAAAATCATTTCATTACCAATACATTACAAATGCTTACATTCCAAAGACCATTTGTGCACTTCGTTTAAGAAGTCGGGCGGAGTCTCCAAATCTGCGTTTCTAATTTCACGTATCCTGAAATGACATGAAATTTTATGTTTACATACAATAGAATACAATCGTTGCCGTTTCGTTTTCGTTTATAACTTAATCATCTAATTAAATTTAAATAATTCAGTTAGATAATTTGAATGAAAGGTTAGTTGACTGAAATAAAAGGTAGAGGAGACCGAGAAGAGTAGACATAGACATAGTCGATTTTTCGAAACCTATAACTGCTAGCGAGTTCATAACAGCGCGCGTTTGTGTATAGCAACAGCTAACTGCACAAGTTGTATGATGGAGAGGCAATAACATTTCATCATTCATATTTCAACCATGTTTCTTGAAACAAAATAAGTTTTATTGGGTTTTAATTAAATAATCTCCTTCACTTTAGCTAGCAAAAAAGTTATTCAGTAAAAATACCTGTTAACAAAGCAGTCTGCTACCTCTGAAACCGGCACTGTGTATTGTGCTGCAGCGCTGGTACTCAACGCGACTTTTGACACCTTGGTTCTAAATGCGGCCCAGGAATCGCCATGACTAAAAAATGTTAAAAATAACCTCTTGTAATTTAAAACGACATTCAAAATAAATGAATGAATACAATTTACAGATAGGGGTCTATCACCTCGAAAAGACATGTACGTGACTGTACAGCTCATAATAGATCCATAGTGTCAACCGGAGCCACGATTTTTTTTACCTACTGTAGCACGAAGTATATACCTATAAACTAATGACAGCAACCTTTCGACGCGACCGCGAATTCATTATTTACAATTTACAGAAAATAAATAAAAAGTAACTTACACAGCAATAACTCCAGCGCAGTTTTCTTCAGCCCCGAAGAAATCTTTTCTTAAAACGTGTTTGTAGTAGTTTAACGACGGCATTGATGGCCTGAAAATTGTATAATAAACTGAGCACTCTTTTAGATTTATTAATTAATTTAATTCCTAAAGTTTGAGGGCATGGATGGATGTTTGTTACTCCTTCAGGCAAAAATTACTAGATGGATTTCGATGAAACTTTGAAGTATTATAGCTTCGCCATCAGAATAACACATAAACTAAATAATTTTTCCAAGTCATGAGCGGAAAGCTAGTATTTCATATCCAAAACTCACTAGCGTCTAAAATGCAAAAACAATAAGGTTTTACAATAAATTACATTTAAAAATCAATCAGAGCCCATTTATGCAATACAAAAACGGAAGTTTAAACCCGAATTTAAAAAAAAATTGTAAAGAAAATGCTTGAGTGTTACAAAAAATACGTAAAAAAAAATTGTATTAGGCAATGTTTCAGGTCATATAAAAGCCTTACGCTCTTATAATTAGGTACTTACAGTAATTAACAAAAAATATATTTTAATTGGCTTTCTTTTATTTTTGTTTTTTATTTTATTAACTTTGCAACGTTTTAACTCCACTTACTTGCTATTTTCCATCTGTATTGATGGCCAGAAATATGGGATGACTTTCAATTATTTTACGAAAGTTTAAAAGGTGATTCTCCTGATGAAACTCAACAAAACCTCTACAAAATTCTAAAAAAATCAACTTCCTACACAAAGGCAAATCAGCTGATCGGAACAACTACTGAGAGGCGAAATTTTATATTAAGATACTCTACAAGGTCTCTTGATATCCATGTTTCTCTAAGCCAGTATTCCTAAACAAGGTCTGCCTAAGGGTCAATCTGTAATCGTTTTGGTAAGTTCGGCTACTTGCCTTAAAGATATCTGCAACACCTTTTTGGCATTCGTTTTGCTATTTGGGCAGGACCGTAAGTAAGTCGTCGATTTCGATACAGATGGCACGTTTTACACAAAATAAAAATACAAAGCTTACCTATGAGGCGCGGAGTCTTCGCCTCTAAAAACCCTTTCGACCTCCCCAGCGTCGAAAACAAACAGCATATCAGGGCGGCCGAGCAGACCTGCCATTTTGACGCAGTTGCCGAATTGTTCCCGAAGAGATAAGCATACTTTGTCTACGTGTTCTACTGAGTAGCCTCCTGAAAATAATTAAATAAAATTAATTCATCATCGTTACATCATATCCTTAATTAATAATCTGCTAGCATCATCTGTCAAGATGTAGAGGCCTTTGATCATAGAGCAGGGATTCCCAACCTTTTACCCTAAGCGCCTCACTTAATTTAATGCAAAAATACTACGCCCCCCTTGTCCCGACAACGATGAAAATATATACAAAAGATGGAAATATATGGGTGTATTTATTTCAATGAAAAGTATCTAAGTAATTAACAAATAAAAATGAGAAAACTGTGGCTGATAGATGGACCGCCTATTCCACAACGCAAACTGTACATAGGGCTGCACATCAAGACGGCTATTCCGCAAATCAATGGCGTCTCAATGGCGGTGGAATGACGTTGGTGACCATTTTATCCATTCAGGTGGCGAAACCAAGAATCAAGAATCGGAGTGGCAGTCATCTATAGTAAGCAATCTCATACTAGCAAAGCCACCAAAAACCGCATGTCACGTTGCAAATGGAACCACTATTTTTTAAAACGGTAACCATTTTCATTCTACTGCCGTTGAGACGATAATATTGAGGTGAGCAAGTGACCATTGATTTTCCGAATGGACATGAACACAAATTTCTAGGAGGGACCTTTTTATATTTCCAGGCCCCATTGCCCCTTATATTTTCAGCTTCTAGTATCACTAGTACATAGAAGGCAATGGTAATACAATTTTGCCGTGCCGTTTTTGAATTATAAAAAGGCCCATTGTCACCTACAACAATGAGGGATTTTCTTTTTATTTATTTTTTTATTTTTCCCCAGTCGCAGGATAGATGGCGCTAAACTATGTACGTTACTGCAAGGAACGGAACGTTAAATTATTTTTGATTAACTCACTTGAACGTAATTTTGAGATCATAAAACGAAACGTTATAGTCATATCACATCAATATCACGTCTACCATACGTAGTTAGGCGATTTTACGAAAACAACGAAAAAACAAAACTGAATTATAACAAAGCGCGAGAAAACTAGGATGATTGGAAAGCCAAAACAAACTCAGAATATTTGATGCAATGTTTTTCTCCAAACCTTTTGGCTTTGGCACCTAGTAACGGAGTCAGTTCAGCGCCATCTAGAGAGCTCTGGGGAACTACTTTTTTTTTATACCCAAAAAGAAAACCTCCCATTGAAACTCAGAACTACATACTTTATTATTGTTTTTGTTAAAATTTGGAAAACACGAAGTTTGTCGAGAAACTATAGGTACGAAAACAAAAAAACGTCTAATCGTCCACATTGACGCTACGAAGTTGGTGCCTATTACATTACAATGCGCCTCACCCAACATCGTGAGTCTGAAGTGCTGTCGGAATTTGCCTGCCTTATAATAGAATAGGTAGTTAAGTACGTGCTAAGCTATGACAACTCTCACTGAGAAGATTGCGGCTAATCGTGATCGTGACCGACAGAGAAAACACTGAGCTCGCAGTTTCCATACGACATGCTGTCTCTCGCAAAGTCTGTTTAATCATAAAACATAACATAAATACAGTCATACAAACATTCAATGCTACGAAGGTGAGGCTTGTAGCTTATTAAAGTTAACGTCAGCATTCAAAACGAGACTTCAAATAGAATTCATTTTGAATTTATAGTATTTTGATCAAAAGTCAAAAGTCAAAAGTCAAAAGTGTTTATTTCATTGAACATATAAAATGATACTTGAACACGTCAATATTATGAATTACATTAGCACTTTTGGCTTTGCGCCTATTCGCAAAGGTGCAGTCTTCCTCAGGAGAAGAATAGGCAAGAAACTCCGAGGGTCGCTCTTTTTAAGTCAATCATATAAATTTTCTTACTTTTAATTTTAATTGACTTAATATCTGAATAACTCTGGAGCTGAGCAATTTATTCCCATGGTTGCTTGTCTAACAGATAATCCGAAATTCTATAATAGCCCTTTTTACAAAGTTTTTGTTTAATTATCGTCTTAAATTTTTCTAAAGGTAGGTTTTGAATACACATGGGAATCTTATTGTAGAAGCGTATACATTGACCCATAAAAGAGTTTGTTACTTTGTAGAGACGGCTGTCTAGTATATCCAAGTTATGTTTGCTTCTAGTGTTTACATTATGCCTATCACAGTTTTTCTTAAACAATTGTTCATTTTTCTTTACATACAAAAGATTATTAAATATATACTGGGACGCAAATGTCAAAATATCTATTTCCTTAAATATATTTCTAAGAGACATTCTAGGTCTCAATTGATAAATCGCGCGAACAGCCCTTTTCTGCAGGACAAATATCTTATTAATGTCGGCAGCATTACCCCACAGCAAAATGCCATATGACATTAGGCTGTGGAAGTAACTGAAATATACGGTTCTCGCGGTTTCTACGTCCGATAATTGACGGATTTTTTTAACCGCGTAAGCTGCTGAACTGAGTCTGTTCGCTAACTTATCAATATGAGGACCCCATTGAAGCTTTGCGTCAATAGTGATACCTAAGAATACAGTAGATTCTACAACTTCCAGTTTTTCATTTTTAACCTGTACATTGGTATTAAACTGTTTAACGTTAGGCAAGGTAAATTTAACACATTTGGTTTTTTTCTCGTTCAAGAGTAGGTTATTTGCAGTGAACCATTCAACTACCTTTGAGATCGCAATATTCACGTCGTCATAATTAGTGTCATATCTTTTCACTTTAAATAAAAGTGATGTGTCATCTGCAAATAATACGATCTCATGGGCCTCTTTAACAAGAAAAGGCAAATCATTAATGTACAGGAGAAACAAGAATGGTCCTAAAATTGAACCCTGCGGGACGCCCATACAGACTGTGGACCCAGGTGATCTAGTGCCGTTAACCTCAACCTTCTGGATCCTATTACACAAATAAGATTCCAGAAGCCTAAGTGCATTTCCTCTTATGCCATAGTGATGTAATTTTCTGATTAGAGTCTCATAGTGAACACAGTCAAAAGCCTTGGACAAATCACAGAAGACTCCAAGAGCATCATGTGAATCCTCCCAGGCCTCAAAAATGTGACGAATAAGTTCAATACCGGCATCGGTTGTTGAACGACCCCGTGTGAATCCAAATTGATTAATATTCATAAGTTTATTAGCATAGAAGTGAGTAGTTATTTGACTAAGGATAATTTTTTCAAAAATTTTGCTAAGTACTGGTAGTATTGAAATAGGTCTAAAGTTGGTGGGGTCAGATGTACTACCAGCTTTAAACAGAGGAATTACTTTACTATGTTTCATCAAATCAGGAAACACACCACCATCGACACAACTATTGAAAATAAACACTAAATGTGGAGCAATACAATCTATTATACAATTTATTACTTTTACTGAAAGACCATCAAGGTCCGCAGTCTTTTTCATGTTTAACATTTTAAAAGTTTTAAGAATGTCAACAATTCTTATGTGTGAAAAACTGAAATGAACCTTACTTTCGTCTACATTTTGCTTGAGTAGCGATTCAGCGAGAGCGGGAGATGAGCCAAGTGATTGAGTAGTGGAGACTGGAATGTCAGTGAAAAACCTTTCAAACTCTGTAGCAATAGCTACATCGGAAGTTAGGATTTTGTCATTAATATTGAGCTTAAAATCAAACTTGCGAGCCTTAACCCTTCCCGTCTCACTATTAATAATTTTCCAAGAAGTCTTAACGATATTACTACTATTTTTAATTTTGTTTCTAACAAACATAGCCTTCGCCGCTTTACATACACGTTTAAATGTTTTGGAATAAGCTCTAACATACGCAACAAAAGTTTCAGAATGGTTATATGCTTTCTCACCATAGAGATCATATAGCCTTTCCCTGCTTTTGTGAATTCCCACTGTCGCCCAATCACTAAACTTCAAGGAGTCATTAATTTTTAGCGTCTTGGATTTAAACACAATGTCATATTCTTGCTTAGATAAACTGAGTACAGAGTTATAAAGTTTGTTAGGATCATCACTCTCAAATCTTAGATCTGGTAGTTTGGTGATCATATTACTTCTGTAATTCTCAAGCCTTATGTCACTAATAGGCACATATTTGATACCTCTTTTTACAGCCTTTCCACGAAGCGCATCAAAGGAAACTAGTTGGCCCGAGTGATCCGATGGTAACTTGTGGATAACAGATTTTCCCGAGGGATCAAAATTTGTATATATGTTATCAAGACACGTTTTAGAAGTTGCGGTAATTCGTGTAGGCTCTAGAAATAGATTGCGCAAATTATAACACTTAAACAAGGATATGATTCTTTTACTAAGAGAACTATTTTCCAATAAGTCGACGTTAAAGTCTCCACAAACTACAATGTTTTTATTATTATTACTAATTTTGAATAGTGCTTCCTCCATGATGCCAACTTTAAATTAATAAATCCATTTATTAGAAAGAACAAAGTATGATGATCTTATAGCTAAGTACGATGGTGATAGCGCACGTAATGCGCCGCGGTCCTATGACAAAATGTCAACATTGACAACGCCATAGGGCGAGCAAGCCTTTGCGCGGGGCCCTCGCGCAATCAAAGTGAAGTTTTAGCGTCAGCCGAGTGGCGCGCTACGCGAGTTTGTCGCGATCATGCTCGAGCTGCTGGGCGCTCAACCGGCAACCTGACCTAACCTAACCCAACTTCAAAATAAAAAGTCAATTTACAACATTATACAAATTCCATGAACAGCACGTGACGTTCGTCAGACACAGGCGTATATCAAGTCTAATATTTTGAAACTATTTCACCCAACGACCTACAGTAGCGCATGGGTTTACCTATAGGAGCACGCATTTACTTAAATCTATTAATCACTTTAAAAGTAGAGCAGAATTGATCAGAACAGAATGAAAGAATACTTTACAAAAAAAAAAGGATATTATTACACAAATTGCAAAAGGCGACCTTACAGAACAAAGTAGAAGAGCTTTGGATTTATATTTAAACTGAATTACGTACATAAATATGAATTCATGATCATAAAATAATTAATTGCACGCCATAGTAATTTGAAATCGGTTTTCCGTCAGGTCATATATACATATATAAGGACCTGTATGCAGCGTTTAATATCCTTGACAAAACAGAATCAAGAACACAAATAAATGAGAGAATCAACAAACAAGAACTAAGAAACCATCATCTTAGACTTTGATGCAGACCTAAAAAAACCCTTACAGAAGGCTTTGGCTTAGGTAAAACTTTGGCAAAGCCGACGGCAAATTGTGCTTTGCCGCTGACTTTAACTACGGCTAATCTCTTCTGCGACCAACTCGCTTGAAGAAACAATTAAAAAGGAAAACATGTATTAAACTACATGTTACATAGTCTCAATAATAAATTCTTCAAGTTTGTTATTCCCCAGAAAAAAATGGCTCCATATCTTATCAGCAACCTTGGGGTGTAAATTAACTGTTAAGACAAGGCGTTTAGTCGTCCCAGCACAATGCGAGAGCTACGCCAATCAGATGGTGGTGAAACTTCAAAAGTGACGGCGGTCTAACGTGCATCGCTGCATAGGCGTATATAGGGGGGGCCGGGTGGGCCGTGCCCACCCCAGTATGGTCTAAGGCCCACCCCAGAATATTGGGCTACCAATTCGAAATTCCATAATCGATGCCAAAATACTGATAACTTCACACAAAAATTATAAATCTACATACTTATTACTACATACTATAATACAGTATTAGTTACTTTTCAATGCACAGCGTATTAAGCATTTAATTTAAATGTACTCTACATTTCATTTTCGCCAGGCCCGCGGCCCCCCCTAGAAAATAACCCTAGATACGCCAATGCATCGCTGTCAATGGAACGTGAAGTTCACCGCCGCCGTCTTATCTTGAGTGGCGCGACTTGCGGGTTGTGCTTGGAGTGCAGTTAGTGCAAGCGTATCAATATTAGTTCATGGATTACAATGTAAAACTGCAACAGAGATGGTAATATTCAAAGTAATAATGATAAGTGGTTCTAGTTTAACAATCGGTCCGTTTTTTCTAGATAAGGGTTTTTTGAAGAAAGGCAAATTCCCCTGCAGTTTTATTTTTTTAGTAACCCGTCGCGCAATTGTTTACGCCGCTTGCGATAGTTATCTCATGCACCAGGTGTTCATTTGGCGCGCGAAGGTTTAATAATGGGTTTGCTCTTGACCACAATCCAGCCCAAGGGCGAAGATGCAGTCGAGGATGTAGCAAATTTACCCAGAAGATGCCTTTAAAATCGAATTTTAAAGAGATTTGGTAATTAATTCAAAGACACCTTATTTATTATGGCCTCCAATGCACCTACTTCTGTGTTGTTATGCAGGTGTGCAGGACACACTGCTAAATTGCATAAATACATGTTTGATGAGTTTCATGACAGAACAAGATTCCACCCTGTACGAGACTTATTACAGAGAAACTAACTGGCTCTCAAATACCAAACTGTATGAAATTATTGGTAACTACTGTAATATTGCTACAACTTTATCATAGTTAATTCATTTTAAAAACAAAGGAACCCTCCAATAGACATTCAAATGTGGAATTTGATAACAGTTTATCTGAAGTTTGCATTTATTATTGCATTATAAAACTACTAATTTACATAATCCATTTCTTTCGTCGTTTTAATTATGTTTATTAGCATAATAACATTTATTTAGAACGATATTATTATATCATTGTAATTACCTTTTAATAAGATTGAAGTTGTTTCTTTGAATAGTCTAAAATTTCATCTGCAGTTGAAAACTCTAAAAATACAAATAAAATATTTGTACTAAATAAAAAATATACTAAAGCTAAAACAGTAATACCGTTGCCGCAACCATGTTGACGATTAACCCAGGACATTTAAGTCTGGAGGACCTCAGGAAAGTTTACAAAAAACACATCAAAGTTGAATTGGACGAATCTGCCTATGCATGTATGGATACCAGTGTGAAATACGTCAAATCAATAGTAAAGAAAAATCAACCAGTTTACGGGATAAACACAGGCATAGGCTTATTTGCAAATACCAGAATATCTATTAAAGATGTGGAAAAACTGCAGCGCTTCATAGTTATATCCCACGCAGTCGGCGTGGGTCCAGACGCAGATGATGGCCTTGTAAGACTCATAGTAGTGCTCAAAATCAACAGTCTTGCTTTGGGACATTCAGGGATACGCCCAAAAGTTCTCGAAGCACTAATGAAGTTAATCAATGAAGGAGTCTACCCGCGTATACCTGTAAAAGGTTCCGTTGGAGCATCAGGTGATTTAGCACCACTATCTCATTTAGTATTAGTGCTATTGGGTGAAGGAGAAGCTAAATATAAGGGAAAATTGCTTCCAGCGTCTGAAGCATTGGCTCAGGTTGGTTTAAAACCTTTACAACTGGGGCCAAGAGAAGGAGTGTCATTGATCAATGGCACGCAGGTGTCTACAGCTTTTGCTCTTAAAGGTTTGTTTGAAACTGAAGACTTGTTCGCTTCTGCTATTGTTTGTGGTTCAATTACCCTAGAGGCTGCTTTAGGATCTAGAAAACCCTTTGATGAGAAAGTTCACAAACTTAAGCCACATGACGGACAAGTAAAAATAGCTGCTGCTTACCGGTACTTACTAGGTGATCGTAGTGGAATATCTGATTCCCATAAAGAATGCAATAAGGTTCAGGATCCTTATTCCCTCCGCTGTCAACCGCAAGTAATGGGAGCTTGTTACACTCAAATACAAAATGCAGCTGAAATTTTACTGATTGAAGCCAACTCTTCATCTGATAACCCTGTGATCTTTACAACAGAAGATGAAATTATTTCTGCAGGAAATTTTCATGCAGAGCCAGTGGCTTTCGCAGCGGACAACTTAGCTTTGGCTTTGGCTGAAATAGGATCTTTATCCGAAAGACGAACAGCTCTTCTTATGGACAAACATTTTTCAAATCTACCAGCGTTTTTGGTTCATGATGGTGGAGTCAATACAGGTTTTATGACTGCTCAAGTGACATCATCTGCCTTGGTTAGTGAAAATAAGATGCTGGCTACTCCGGCAAGTGTGGATACTATTCCTACTTCAGCAAATCAAGAAGATCACGTTTCTATGGCACCAGCAGCTGGTAAACGCCTTTGGGAAATGGCTGAGAATGTCAGAAATGTTCTTGCTATAGAATATCTTTCAGGCGTTCAGGGATTGGACTTGCGTAATGGTCTTCGTACGTCAGCCTCGTTGGAGATAGCTCGTAAAGCACTTAGAGAGAAGGTACCTTTCCTGGATGAGGATCGATTCATGGCTCCAGATATCGAGGCTGCCAGTGAAGTTATTAAGAATGGAGTCTTAAATCATTTAGTGCCTAAAAGTATACTTTCATATAGATTTTAGTAAGGGGAGTACCTGTTACTAAGTAAGACTTTCAACTTTATGTGCGTTCTACGCTGTGCACTGTTTCCTGAACAGACAGATATGCTCTTGCTCTATTATGTGCCCTTCTAACCGACTTAGCAGATTTTTTTTACAGAGCATATTCCGTGTGTTCGCAAAATAGAAATTAAACGAGGTAAAAAGTTTAAATATTAGATAAGTATATTTTGTGTTTTTAACCGACTTCAAAAAAAGGAGGAGGTTCTCAATTTGGGTGTTTTTTTATGTTTGTTAGCTCAAAACTCCGTCATTTGTAGACCGATTTCAAAATTTTTTTATTAGTTCGGTAGCATCTACTTCCAGATTGGTCCCATACAATTTTTATCAAAATCGCTTCAGTAGTTTAGGTCAAAAATAAAAAAAAAACTGAAATTTACGGTCATATATGTGGATGATAATAGGTCATCAATGTAAACGAAGCAAAAGCGAAGTTGTTCCCTCAGACTTTTAAGTTATTTTTAGGGCTCCTTTGTGTCCTGGGGCTACTTACTCTACCGGTCAACGTTTAGTAACCGGTAGAGTATATTACCACCACACATCTTTCCTGCCGTCTGGTGATCGGTTGATAATATCACCCCATATCTTTCATGCCATCTGGCGATCGGTTAGAGAATTGTGCTACCCCGTATCTTTCTTGCCATCTTGCGACTGGTTATGAATATTACCACCTCATATCTTTCCGTGGAGTGAAAGTAATTGATCACTATATCGCTCTTTAATCTCGAGTGATTTATAATAAATCTACGAGGGAGTTATATGAATGACTAGCATCCCGCTCGGGACTTCGTTCCCGTGGGAATTCGTGAAAATTATGTAGCCTATGTTACTCAGGGATAATGTAGCATCCTATTAATGGTGAAATAATTTTTCAAATCGGTCCAATAGTTTCGGAGCCTATTCGTTACATACAAAAATACAAATCTTTCCTCTTTATAACATTAATATAGATAAATGATAACCTTTAAAAAGAATAAAATAAAATATTTTTAACAAAAAATTTACCCGCCTTCAAAAAGGGTAAAACAGCAAATAGGTGAATTCATAGCGGAATATGGTAAATAGAGAGGAATGTTATTTTTGACGTCGGCGCCGATTTGAACAGGACCAAGTTTAATGAAATAAGTATTCACACAAGCTTATTTTGACAGTATAAATACTAAGATAATTATGCCATGCGAGTAATTGTTCGGCGCCGACGTCAAAAAAAACATTCCTCTCTATTTACCATATTCCGATATGAATTCACCTATTTGCTGTTTTACTCGTAACCACTACTTACTCGTGAGCATAGCTTTAAAAAATTATTTCACCCTTTTTGAAGGCGGGTCAATTTTTTGTTAAAAATATTTTATCCTACAAAAATTTATAACTTATCCTGCGGAGTCCAGAAGTACATTACGACCTTTAAAACATTGTATTATTCTTCAAAGATCGCTGTATCTTATCATTATTTAATGTTCTCATTTTTATGTTCACACGCATTCATATATTATCATTATCTTAATGGTAGGCACGTAAAACATCAAGAACGATATCACAATAAATTGTATATTACAATGTTCATTTGCATTTTAGTGATTGTTTGCGTTCCCAAGCATGATCGTGGCTACTCACTTCGCGCTAATCTAAGAAAATTCTATAAGGGTCTTCGATCAACTATAAAAAACATAAGGGTTTAGAATTTTGTTGAAAAGAATCTTTAAATTACTTTAATTTGTACCCTCACGTTGCTGTTGTTGTCACTGGAAGTAAGACGATTCGGATATACTATGTCTCTTCACCAAAAAAATACGCAAAAGGCTCATATTGAATAATACGAGTATTCATACTGTGATGGCAATAATCGACGGATCTTGGTTTCGATTTCCGGTCGTTGCAAAAATTTGTGTTGATAGCTAAAGTTTATTCTTGGTTGTGCGTGTTTATTCCCAAGAGACCCACGGCCACGATACAGGGAAAAACCGTAGTGTGGGCCTTTTGACATCCGTAACTGTAATGTGGTCCTGTATTTCTGAACTCATGTAACCTTTAAAGTTCGAATGAACAGGTTTTTTCGGGGTGAGGTCGCTACATCCTCGACCGTATTTTTGTCCTGATCTAAGATTGTGGTTAAGAGCGAACCCATTCTTAATTTATAAATTAAAAGTGCCATTTATTATCATGTATTTGTGTAAAATACAGAGGTTTGTTCTCGGGTCGTGAGAGTTTGTGTCTGTCTTTACGTATGTTCCAAGGGATCCACGACACAAGGGAAAACCTTGAGTGGGTAACGTTTATTATAGTCTTTTTCCAAGGATTTCATCACTGATCGGTCCTTCCTTCCTTAAATGTAGGTATAATCTACACGATTATACTTGCAAGTGCTTGGCAAACTTAACCTGGAATGTGTCACCCGCTCCATTAACTTCGCGCGACTTTTGTCACATAGTCTGTGCACCTTCTCGCCTTCCTACTGCATCTACCGGTGAAGTATAATATCAATTTTCTTATATCATGCTCAAGGAAATGTCATGCCGTTTCTTTCCGCAGTTAAGGGAAAACTGCCGGTGCGTTACTTGGAGCGCATTGTAGTATGACCATACTTTCAATCATATTAAAGACTAGCTGTCCACCCGGGACTTCGTTCCCGTGAGAATTTGGGAAAATGATGTAGCCTATGTTCATTAGGGATAATGTAGGATTCTAACGGTGAAAGATTTTTTTAAATCGGTCCAGTAGTTTCGGAGCCTATTCAATGCAAACAAACAAACAAGCATATACAAACAATCAAATCTTTCCTCTTTATAATATTAGTGTATATAAACCAATAAATTGATACATAATGTCAATAGATGTTCAGAATGTTTTTGTTTCTTATGTATTACTGATATTCATTTATCTAGCAAAACTTTAAGGGGTGGGTCACCATTGAACTGAACAACTGTCCAACAAAGAACCCATTTTTACTCCTCATACTAAGGCATCAGAAATTATAATCGCTCGAATTTTACGGAGATGCGATTTTTAAAAAATATATTTCAACCTATATACTCTTTGGGTAAAGTTTTTCAGTTTCACGAGAAGAATCACCCCCTAAGGCCCTAAGTAATTAAAAGTCACCCAGCTATATTCTATTTTGTAATTTTCCTAGTGAACTCCATTCTAAAAGTCTTTACAACAGGACTTTGAAGAAGCAGACCTAATCGTACAAGAACGCTTGACTAGCGCTTAATGTATGAAATAATTTACAACGCATTTGGGGCAGTATTTAGTGCAATTCAATGTATTAAAAGTTAGCATGACCTATGTTATTATGTCGATCTGTAAAACATCGGAGATACTAACTATATGCGAATGGCACAGGAATCTCTACACGAGTGGAATGCTAACGTTCAGTTGCAGAAACTTAATTAAAATTTAAGCTACTTTAAATGTAATGCCTACCTTGTTTACGCCCATAAGGCGGAAACTGAAGGCTTTATATTTAAAGTAGCAATTAGTTTAATAGACATTTCTGCAACTGGTTGTAATATTTGCTTGGTAGTTTGCAACTTAACCTTCAGATGACGGTGGCGCTGCCAGTCAAGGCAGCTGTCATCAAATATACAAAATTTCATTAATACTCAATTTCGCCAAATGTACACCATTGTCATTCTAAGGTCCAATTTCACCATACTCTGTTAGTTAGTTAATCCACGATTAAGAAGTTAATCAGACAAAACGTCAAACAAAAAGTATGAAAATGACGTTGTCAAATCTCGGGTTAGCCGCTAATCGTCTGTTAAATAACTAGGTGAAATTGGGTCTAATGCCATTGACTAGCAGAATTACTGTCCTTAAAATCTTCAGGCCGATATGATGATGATTTATTATTGTTTTTAAAAAAAACAATACTGAATATTATTGTTTTTAAATAAATCTTCTTGTTGCCACCCTAATAAACGAGTTTAATACTCGTACATGATATGCCAACGAAATGCAATGCTACATTCACAAACAGGTTTCCAGTTTTACTTCATATATATGTATATATATACTTCAGTATTATATGAAATGTTAGTATAGTATTTTAGACATATGATATGAGTGTAATCTTATCTACTAGTCAAGTGTGTGGCGAACTTGACTAACCCATGGTGTCAGAGTATTCAAACTGCCTCTGACTTGGTTTAAACGACTGTAGTCAATCAACAACAGCCGGAACCGCTGGAACCGCCGGCTTAACGTGCCCTCCGAAGCACGGAAACACTTGTGATAAAAAAATCCACTTTGGTCACCCATCAAGTTCTCTGTCCCTCACTAAGAGCCACTGAGCTACGAGCGGTTCCATTTACTTGTACAAATCTATAAATTAACGACCTAAACTTACAGTTATACAGCTGCTAACTCTTACACCATAGTAGCTCCCATAGAGCTATCAAATTATTTAACTACCCACTCCAAAACAAAAGGTTGTCTCATACGACCATCGCATACATAATTTGATGACATCAAAGTTGATGAGTATTGTGACAGTAAGTTATGAAAGGTCGTGATTTTGTCGCCATCGTGTCGTAAACTTAGCCTTGATTACGACGATTACAATAAAATTACAATTGTAATAGCAGACGAGTGTGTTTTGACTATGCTACAGTCGTTTATGACTCTTAATTTGATGGCCATTTTCTTAAATTGCGTATGACAGAGTAGCCAAGGTTTTTAATTGTTAAGTAGCCAAGGTTGTCGTTACACTTAGTGATGAACTCACATAACAAAGAAAAAATGTTGATACTTAACTGAAATTTTACCTGAACAGCATCTACGTGAATATTTGTTTTATCTATATACCTAAAGTAATTATGTAGTTTAATATGTAATTAAGGTATTCAGTTGACAAACTAACTGCTTCATTTGAGGAAACAAAATAGACTAGTACCTAATATATATTATAGTAAAACACTATAAAGAGGTCAAATTCGTAAGTTTATTTGTAGAAGTAATATCTAAAACTACCTACTAAGCCGATTTTAAAAATTCTTTCATTAATAGAAAGCTCTCTTAAATAATTTTCCCAAATTCTCACGGAAACAAAGTCCCGCGGTGAGCTCATAGTCTTTACTGATTTTATTCACTAATTTAATTTATTGTTTGTTTTGCGTGTCGTACGGTGCAAAGGATCAAAGTATTTTTTTTACAAATATGTATCATATAAAACGTTTTGAACAAAAAATACTTCCACAAAAATATTGTTTCTTGCGTTAGAGCATTATTTTAAACGAAAATGAAACTCATTCTACCAACATTTTCTCAGATGAATCTATAAACGTAGATGTGACCGGTGTTTATAGGTTACATTCCGTCGAAAACCTAGGTTTAATATAATAAATTGCAAATTTATACCGTACAAACTAGCGAAACTACATATTTATGCAACTAGTTATTATAAGTCATTTTATTGTAGCTTGAAGCTGTAAGTAGTTTTTGAGACGACGAAACCGGAAGAGAAATTTTTGTCAAAATATAGAGTGAGTTTAATAGATTAATAAATGTCAAAAAAAGTAAGGACATGTACATTTTCTAACCACAACGGAATTTAAAAAATTATAGAGTTCCTTCTTCCAGTCTCGTTTATCTAACCACTTGGTCCATATTCTAGAACATGAAATCTCATGTATACAACCTGTTCATTTTGATATCCCATAACTCTAAGGTCATATTCTATGAATAAAAATAATTTAAAAAGTCCAAGGAACATATGTTGTTAAATGCGTATTTTCGGAGAAATCATCAATCAAAATTGAAATATTTCAAAATCTTTCTCCCATAAAACGAGTCCTAAGTTGGTGCACTTTCATTGATAATTAGTTTCAATTATTCTTATTTTAGAATACGATAATGCGATGTTGGTATTTCTTACGTAAAGGTGTTTTATAGGAAATTAGCTTTCCGCCCGCGTGGACTTCAGGTTACATGCCCAACTGTGGGATAAAATGTATCCTACGTCCTTTCTTGGGCTCTAATCTATCTCTTTACCAATTTTTTATCAAAATCGGTTCAGTAGTTTAGGCGTGAAAGACGGACAGACAGACAGACTTACTTTCGCATTTATAATATTAGTAATTAACAGCTTTGGTAAAAAAGCTTGAATCTATCTCAAAGGTAAAAAAGCTTGAATTTCGGTAGTAAAAATATTGTCTACTATTATACATAAATGTCTAATAATTTATACGGTTTTTAAACTGGTTTTAAGCCTAGAGTACAATGACACTGAAACAACATGAATGATTTAAACTTAAATAACATAATTGTTTTTAGACGCTTCTACGCCGTGGCTAAGTGGGACAAGGTCGCTATTTTAGATTCGTCTTACGTTATTTTTTCAATTTTGGCTTTATATATTTTTTTATATTAATAGGCAAAGGGTTCGCTCTTGACCACAATCTAGCTCAAGGGCAAAGATGCGGTCGAGGATGTAGCAAGCTCGCCCAGAAGAAGCCTATTCACTCGAACTTTAAAGAGATTCGGGTTATATGAACTCGGAAATTCCATTCCCTAGCAGTGTGCAATATGAAAGATGATGAAAAGCGCTCAGTGAGAATCCGTGGGATATCAACAAGATAGGAATGGTACCCCGCGGTGCGTCTGGACGTCTGATAGAAGAATGGGGCAGGCGGAATGAGCTCATGCAGCTCCAAACTCCCCGAAGTAGATCTTATAAAAAATACATAGCCAAGCTACTTTTTTCGTCTATGAGCTAGGCTTTGGAGCTTATCTTTTACTAGCTTCCTGTCACCGATGAGTCTCCTGGCTCTGCGGTCCACCGATTCCAGTGTGGCTAGTTGGTACTTGGACGAACCATCCCAAAGGTGGCTGCAATACTCCATGCACGATCGGACCTGTGCCTTATAAAGGGAAAGGAGTTGATCGGGCGTAAAGTAGCGCTTAACTCTGTTGAGGATGCCCAGCTTTTTGGCCGCTGTTTGTGCTTTGGACTCGATAGAGATGCCGAAGTTAAGGTTGACAGATAACTTCATGCCAAGGAGCTCAAGCTCATTGGTGATAGGTACAGACGCACCCCGGAAAGTAGGAGTCAGATCAAAGGTTTGCTACATAGAGAGCGCGGTGATTATTGACGTCACAGACGTTATTCTGCAAGTATTTTTTTAACAGCCCATATACGGCCTCCCTTGGGCACGGGCCTCCCTTCGAAACTCGAAGGGGATTTCGGCCATTAGTCCACCACGCCTGGCCAAATGCGGGTTGGTCGGACCGTGCGCCAAACGGAAACTATTTTTTTACACGTGCGAGTTTCATTACGATGCTTTCCTTCACCGTTTAGCAAGTGACTATTGATTAATGAAAAACCTATACATAAATCCGAAAAGACGAATTAAGTGGTACAGGATTGAACCCGTAAACTTCCGGTAACAAGTCTGGTTTATTCTAACTGGGTTTATCATCGCATCACAGTATCTTCAAATATACTGTAGTGAAAATGCTTTGAAGTCGTATACGTACGTATTATTCTTGAAACGAATTGTTAGTCATCTGTCATCAAAGGATAAGTATCAATACACAGCTCTATTAAGGTGACCTTATGTTATAGTTCCACCCAAAAAGACTTGGTTTATGGTCCATTATAATGGGCAATTGTATAGCGCAGTAACCATTATCCCATTAAAATTTATATCCATAAATTTAATGGATCTAAACATAACGATGCGCAAGCGAAAGAAACTTTACTTCGTACACAAATATTTGTCCCGACTAGGAATCGAACCCAGGACTCGGCGATCAATAGGCAGCACCGCACTACCACTCCATCAACAGCTTCCTTAAGGTTTAGTAGCAATCAGCTTCTTAAAGGTTTCAAGGAATAGCGTCGGGTCTGGTGTCTCCTCAACCGAATAAGAAAGGGTGTGGGCAACTCCGCATCGCTACGGTTTAAATGTAACTATAGTGAATAGTCAACGTGCCATAGGCCATAGGGAATACCCTGAGCGAACTGTTCATCACATAGTGTTCGAATGCCCACTGATGAAGTACAAGTCAGTGGAGGACTTGATGTCAATTTTAACAAGCGCAGAAGTGTTCTTAAAATCTAACAGCCTAAAGTTCTGACGTTGGGAACTAATGCTATATGATAAATAAATAACTAAATGAAATAGTACATATAAATGTAATTAGCCTTCATTTTTTGTCAACTGTAGCGCCACGACAGAGAACATATCATTAGTAATTTGCCTTAACGCCATTACTTTTATAGTTCCATTTAACCACAGCATCCACGAGTTTTTTTAACGACATTAACCCAAATCGAAATGAGCTAATCGTGAGCTTGGTTTTATGCTTTATTTTCTTTTATCCCATACAAAGCTTGAGGTCAATATGATGCACAAAATGTCTAAAACTAGCCTTGACATTCGAATTCTAAGCAAAACCGGTAACCTCATTGACTCTACGTAATATCTCTTTGAGTAGAAATTAATGTATCTTCTGTCTGACCTACAATTTGGCCAAAACCAGTCGCCTCGGCAACAGTCTTGAAATTATACGCAAGCTTTGCCAAAACAAACATATCCCTCAACCCTAAAGTTGAATGTTTCCATAACATATATTGGACCACTTTAAATTTGTTAGAGAAAATTTAGAAAGTAAATCAACCCACGAAACTGAACAACTTTTCAAACATAGGTCAGAATTTGAAAAAAAATTCGTCTCTCTTTAAAACTTGTGCGATCAGCTGATTTGCTTATGTATGGGAAATCAAAAATTTTGTTTGAGAATTTCATGTAGGTTCCATGGGGAAAGTTGTTCAGTTTCGTAATAATTTTAAAGTCAGTCATATAATCAATAAAAGTTACATATCACACAAAAAATAACCAGCTCGGAAAGGTCTAAATTTCTCACACACTTATCAATGCTATGATTTCAACGGGGCATAGTTTAAGATTTAATTATGATATCGACAAGAAATAAGGCTGGATTTCTTAAAGTTCCCACAGGCATCCCCTAAGACTTTCTCTACTACATTTATATACTTACCAACATAAGGAATGAATCGCCAAGTGTTTCCCAAAAACGGAAGGGGCTTAGGACCCGGGACCTCTTCCCAGGGCCGTACTCCAGAGACTGTGTCAAACACTGAGGGTTCCAGGGCCGCATGGGTCGACCGGGACCTCTGGCTCCTCACTGGACATGAGCGGGGGAGTTTGGTACCTGGTTACGGAAAAAATATGAGGATTAAGAAAGTAACTTTTCCTGGAGTGGTTCTAGATTAATCAGCGAAATTTTTAAACGTAAATATCCCCATTGAAATAAACACATTTCCCTAAGGAAACCTTATGAAATTCAGAAAAAAATTATCAAGTAAAATTTACTTTATGATTTAATTATTTTTTTCTTATTACGACATGTGTTCCTTCGGGAAAATTGTTTAGTTCAGTCGGCTAATTTGCAAGCTAAATTTTCACTAGCTTACTGAGCCACTCAAGAAAGTCTACATATTTAGTCTGAGTTCTGCTGTGTACATATTAAACAAAACTAGCTGGAACACGCATTAAATTGCATCCAGTAAACATCATATGCACTTTCAAGACCTTGCTACTTATCAGTTGTGGCTATCAGACCCACGTGGCTGCACTTCATAATGTGCATTTGCAAGGCTTTTTAAACATAATTTACAAGCCCACAACTCTACAAAAAAGTAGACATGACTTGATGTTCTTTAGTTTCTCTAATGTGTGTGTTTTGGGACACAAACACCTAGCCCAAAAAACAATAATCTGATTTTACACATTATATACACACATGCACCGACCGGAACCATGACGAACAACCGAGAATATTTCAGTTTGGTAGATTTTTAGGAAAATTGCCGAGTTTCTTAAACTCGGTTCTAAATCATGACGGAACTTTTTGAAATTCCCCACCCCATAAAGTACTTTGTGCCAGCTGTAAACTCTATTCGGACATACTGCAGAAACTAGTAACTGGTACGCGAGGGTTTCGCTGTATTGTGGGTGAAAAACTGGCAACCTATCACTTTTATATTCACATAACAACCCTCAGAATGAAAGTCAAATGTAGCGTCAAGTGGTTCTAGAATGTTCTAGAATGACGATGTTCTAGAATGACGATTTTTTGCCTACCCTGAAAGGCATTATATGCGTGAGTGTATGAATGGCAAAATACATAATTAACAACAATATTAGCTTCTTGAATTGTCTTGATGTAACCGCGGTCGCGATGCGACGCCTTTATCTGAACTTAAAGCTGGTAGTTTAAAATCACAGACTTCCAATATTATTACCAGTAGTTTAAAACTAAATACTATAGGCTTTAGTTTTAAACTACCATAATACGTTTTATAGGGCTCTGCAAAAATAATTTTCTGCCACACTGCACCGCAAGCACTGACTCCATAGCCTGTCATTAACCTACTTTTGGAGTGCAGAAAAACGAACTGCATTCTCTTTTACGCAACCTCGACTTCCAAATTTGGAAATGTTTCTCGAGCGTGCTGCAGTTATTGAAAGTGCATACGGTAAATGTGCATATTGTTTGCCTTTCAAAAGAAATCAGATACTTGAGAAGTTGAGACAGTACCTTGAATTTTTATTTTTTCAAAAAGACGCTGTTCAGCCTTTAGAGATGGTAACTTAATTTTTTTCAATGTATATGCGTAAGACTTTCCACCATGTCGATAGGTTTCTTTTTTAGACTTACAAAATAGAATCTGTAGTTTTTCTACTTGTGTTCGTCGATTGATTTAAATTTTATTTTGAGGTTTTATAAGGTTATTAGATTAAACATAAAGTATAGTTGTTAAAGGTCATATCTTCAATAAAATGTTTTGCTGTCACTCATGTACAGTACGCCTTTAAAAAGCCGGTAGCTAACGCATTCTGTGTTCTTAACCCCCGACAACACATGACCGCTGTGTGTTATAACACACACCACTATGTGGTCAAACTCTAAGTTTGACCTGTCTCTGTCTGTGGTATGGTAGCTCCTAAACGAATTTACTGATTTAGATGCGGTTTTTTCTTTGAAAGCTGATATATTCGAGATGATTCTTAGGTATATTTGATCACAATTGGTTCAGCCTTTTAAAAGTTATAAGAGAATGTCGAAAGTATTAATTTGTTTTAATTTTGAACTTCATTTTACTTACCTCTAACATCTACTTCCTAATTTCGCTGTGCTAAGTATGATAAATTGAGCGTACGCCAAAATGCATAAAATAGCGAATAAAAACGTAAACAAACATTATCTATTTAGCAAGACGATGATAACTTGCAAATATTCCTTGACATTGACTTCACTAAACTTGATTTGAATATTACATAAAAATTTCTAAGTTATGTCAAGCGTGAACTAATTCGCATAATGCGGCAAGTAAATATTGTAGACTGTAAATTATGGCACTTGTGTTAAATAAACAGTCGTGTTTAACAGATACAATTTGTACACTGTCTTTGCTTAATAGACACAAGACATACACATTAAGCTTTTTGCTGCGGCTTCGCTTGCGCAAAGATCTCTTTTAGTCACCTTGTTCTGGACCCGTTAGGGGAAGATTTTCGAAAAATCGCGAAACACGTGTCCGTTTATTTGCTTCAAGGTGAACGAAGTTTCGAGCCAAAATGTTTTCTCCATACAAACTTTCAACCCCCGTTTCACCCCCTTAGAGGGAGAGTTTCAAAAAAATATTTCTTAGTGCTCCCCTAGACCTCATAAGAAACTTACGTGCCAAATTTTAAATCTTCAGACCCAGCGGTTTGGGCTGTGCGTTAATATGTTAGTCAGTCACCAGTCAGTTTCTTCATTTATACAGGGCTTTAGGAAAATCTCTTTCAACCTCTCGGGTGCTAAATCAGTCCTTAAAACTGAACAACTTTCCCCAGGGGACATAGGTCAAAATACGAAAAAGAAAATTTGATCTCCCATACAAAATGTGCTTTATGCTGATGAAGTTTGTATGGGAACTCGATTTTTTTTATCGTATTTTGATCTATGTTCCTTGGGGAAGTTGTTCAGTTTCATGGAGAGGTTGAAAGAGATTTACCTAAAGTCCTCTATATTTAAGATAAATAATGACCTCTATATGCCTGCTATTCTAGTATAAGTAAGGAGATTTCTATCGCATGAGAGTACGGACTTCCGAATCAACATAAGAAAAATTGACCCTACTTATATTTAGTGAAGTTTTCATTTCTCTTGCGTCTGAATTTGGATATGCGTCCTTTTTGAAAATTCAAGGTCATTTGTCAATGTCAAATTTAAATTTTCACTTTCATATTTAAGTTTATGTTTTCTTTGGCAATTAATTTCCCTAAGAGAGTAGTCTCATTGCATATGCTAGGACAGCAGGGCGGCTATTTCACTAATAATGGAGAACTATCGTTTTCATACATTTGATGACACGTTGACAATAGCAGCGCCAACGGCAACTAAATGTTACTCGTAAGTTCCTAGTACAGAATACTTTTTATACATACATACATATAAACTGGTTGCTGGGTATTTAGGTTTGCTAAGTAGTTAGTTCCTAGGAAGAACTTGACGTTCAGTTGGTAGTGGCACAGCTAGTGAAGACAGATGTCATCAAATGTATGAAATTTCGACAATTCTCAATTTCGCCACCTGAACGGATATAAAAAAACATACAGTCGAATTGAGAACCTCCTCCTTTTTTTGAACGTTTAGACTTATAATGTTCTTATAATGTTATAATGTTATAATGAATTGAGAACGTTTAGACTTATAATGTTCTTTTATTAAAATGTCATTTTCGCAGTATGTCAGGTTTAAAAGGACACTATGAGCCAGAACTATAATAAATACAGACCAATGTCCAAATTCCCGTCAGCCTGCAGCCGCTGCGCTGAAGTGACAACTCTTCGAACTGGTACACTCTTCAGAGGCCATTTCACCACGGACAATCTATGCCGCATCCTTTATTACTAAGAACAAAGATTATACACCAGGATTAGTTAAGTTTGCCATTGACTATACCAACACGATAAAAAAAGGTCAAAAAATAGAAAAAACATCGCAGAACAAGTGTAAAACTCACAACCGTGTCCACGACATAGCCATGTCCCTACCATGGTGTTTATTGCTTAAAAAACAATAATAAACACCATCTAAAGCCTATTTATAACTAACGAGCATTCCGCTTGGGACTTCGTTCCCATGGAATTTCGGGAAAATTATGTAGCCTATGTAACTCAGGGATAATGTAGCATCCTAATGGTGAAAGAGTTTTTGAAATCGGTCTAGTAGTTTTAAAGTTTATTCGTAACATACAAAAATACAAATCTTTCCTCTTTATAATGGGTTTTCTAGCTTTGGGGCAAAGATACGGTCGATGATTTGGATGCGAGTGCGGATTCTGTCAGCATACATTTGTTCTGCAATGTTTTATATATAATATTTTGTGATGCAAAAATTGTTATTTGCTACGGTTAATCTAGGTAACCTACGACATGAAAGGTCGCGGTAGGAAAAAGCTATTTCTCTTCATTTCATGACAAAAAAAATTAGTAACGTCTAAAATATAGATATTTGATTGTTTTATTTGTAAGTAGGACACGTTTTGAATAGTTATCTCGAAATTTGCATAAAATATTTAATAGAAAGCTAAGTCTCTTGTCCATTGTATTGTCGCATGTGATGTATGCTGTCCTTCTCCATTGACCTTTTAAGTTGATATTTTAATTTATTTGCATGATTCAATGCGCTCACGCCTACATTCTGTAGTAGGGTGGGCAGAGCATCAACTATTTACAAATAATAGGGGAGTAGCTACCAGCACACAGCTACCCTATTAATATGAAAAACGAAAATGTTTATGAAAAATGGATGGATGTTATAGTACCGTGCTAAATTGCTGAATGGATTTAGATGTAACTTTACGCTGTTAAACTGACTATTTTGAAACTCCTATGAAAATTTTATTTGACAGAAAACAAAGGGACAAATCTAGCTCTGAAAGATTGTCTTAAGTGGCTGGACAGATACAACAAAAACGAGATGGTCATCAGAGTGATCAACATAATTAAATGAAATATATCAGCGGTGATAGCCCAGTTGGTAATGAGCCAGACTTGTAATCCGAAGGTCGCGGGTTCAAATCCTGGTGCGGGCCTGTACCACTAAATTCGTGTTTTCGGATTTATGTACAGATTTCTAATTATCACTTGCTCAACGGTGAAGGAAAACATCATGATGAAACCCGTGATGAAATCCAAGAAAATTCATTTTCGAAAGATGAGCGGTCCACCAACCCGCATTGGGCCAGCGTGGTGGACTATGGCCTAAATCCCCTTAGTGTTTCGAGGGGAGGCCTGTGCCCCTCGGTGAGGACGTATATGGACTGGTAAGGTAAGATAATCAGAAAGATCTCAGTTCCTTTGGGCTCTCGATGGAATTACACTCCAGCAGCTCTAGCACGATAACGACAAACTCGCGCTCGGCTCCCGCTAAAACTTCACTTTGGTTGCGCGAGGGTCCCACGCAAAGGCTTGCTCGCCCTATGGCGTTGTCAATATTGACATTTTGACATAGGACCACGGTGTTGTCGCTGTCACTATCGTACTCGGCCTGCTGAGTGAAGTGGAAAAACATATAAAGTGACTTTAAATTAGGTAAGTGAAAATTGAGGAAGTGAATCAGCCCACTAAACTGAACAACTTTTGTTAACATAGAACATAACTTTAAAAAAAGAAACATCTCTCCTTACGACTTTAGCGATCGAGACCTCACATCGAAGTTTCTCCCCCTCAACTCTTGAAAACAATTTCCAGAATGCTTGAAACAATGTTAAAACATAATAAGTACATTATGATTGTACGGAATTTGATTCAACGTTATCGATTATAATTAATTAGACTAATAAAAATTTAATAGCTGTATTTCATCCTGCACCAAAGCCGGAGGTTCATAATAAAATTACTTTTTTAACAATGTAATGGATCGTACCTAAGCCCATAGTACTAAATGCAAAATTGCAGTCTTTTTTAAAATTCCTGGACCGGTTTTGCGATTTCCTCCTGTCACTTCGTCTTAAGTTTAAGGTCAGAGTCAGGTTTGTGGTTTGATTATTTTATTTTTTCTTTGTCCCTATAGAAAAGAATTTTTTTCTGGTTTATCCCGATCACCTTCAATTATCTTGCAGGCTGTAATAACCACTGCCGCAGCTGACAGATAAACAGTACCTTCACGGTTTTAAACATAACTTTTCAATAAATTGCATCTTTAATTGTGTAGACTATGTGAACAATAACTACCGGTACGGACATACGGATAATGTGTATATGCACATGAAATGGAATACTATGCTGCGCATGTGTCTTTAAGTCGATATCTTTACTCGAGATCTCAACAGATCAGTGAGGCTAAGCAACATACAAAGAGGCTGGGAACCTGATGGTTGACCATTGACAATTTATCACGAGTGTTTTCGTGTTTCGGAGGGCATGTTAAGCTGTTGGTCCCTGCTGTTGTCGATTGACTACAGTCGTTAAAACCAAGTCATAGGCCATTGTCGTTAAAAACAAGCCAAGTTCGCCACACACTTGACTATACTACACGATAAGAAGAAGAAGAAGATATCTTTACTGGGACTAGTTTATTAATAATTGGTGTAAATATTTAAAAATGAAAAGTCCTGACTTCTGATTTATCGATACTGAGCCCAAACTTAGAGATGGAAATCTGAAATACAGGTTGAAAAAAGTAGAAGAGAAGAACCATCATAAAATAGACAGATGACCATGGTATAATATAAACAAACAAACATTTATGTAAACTTCTGCATTCTGCAATCAGCCTGCCAAACGTGGCGTTTCCAGTGTTTCTTTATAATTCCAGCGGTGGGATCTTATTTTGTAGACTGATGACGATGATGGTAGTAACTTTGTCTAATAATATAATGAAACTGTCTAATTTCTCTTAATAACAGGCTTAAAGTTAAAAAAATAACAGTCATTTTTAGACGAACATATCCTATCTAATAATAACGATGTATTCTTAATATTTTACATGCAAAAACATAGAGCATGGTGACTTTAAAGTTTGAGGAAATTCATGATATGAATCAGCCTATTATAATGAACAAATTTCCCTAGGGAACACAAATGAAAATTTAAAAAAAATCACATTCGGACATAAGAAGTAAAAACACTTTTTGACAGTTTCATATTATGAGGAAAGTTGTTCAGATCCTTGGAGAGAGCCATCCCCAAAAATTTCTAATTTAAAGTCACGCCATATTTAAGAACATCTTCTGTGAGTCGTTTCCTCGAGCACGCTGTATTTACCTAAATACTAGTATTTAGGTAATTTAATAATTTAGTATTTAATTATTATTTTTTAAATGCTATGACGTTATTTCATTTGTCAAAACGTCGAAACAAATCATCTCGTCAAAAAAGTGTCTACATGCAGCAAAAAATTTCAAAAAAATCATGAAAATCTCGCCCTGTTATGAACATTGAATTTTTAAAATAAAATAAACAGTAAATAACAATGTTTATTTACTTCTTCTTATCTTTAGTTTAGTTACTTAACACTTTTGGCTACCTTTTTTTCTCCTTAGCTACAAATCCAATTACCGCACAAAAAACACAATTTCCACTATTAGCACTTTCACAATATAAACACGCTGTATGTATATTGTAGTGCAAAAAAACGCAAACGCACTATACATATACAGGATGGTCGGAGTTGTTACGTTAAAGCGCGTCGTGAGCCGACTGTGTCTTGACTTGGGAGTTAGTCGCTTCTGGCAGACTGTACGTTGTTTCCATTGGGCGTTTTTCCACTTGACGGTTTGCCGTCCAGTTTGCCGGCCGGCAGCAACTGAAAAGTTTGGTATCACGGCGCTGGCGATGGCACCGGTGAGAATCATCGCCGTTTCGGCGCCGGCATCGGTCAGTGAAAAAAATGCCATATAATTTCATACATTTTTGCTTCCCCGGTAGCCGGACCTTTACCCGCGCCGGTGCCGTGCCGTTGCCGTGCCGTCAAGTGGAAAAACGCCCATTTGGCCTTTTTACAATTCGAACGGCAATTCAAAATTTGAATTACAATGGTAATGGCCTCCTATGTTCTCAGCTTCTAGTATTACTATTACATATGAGGTAATGGTAATACAATTTTGCCGTGCCGTTTTCGAATTATAAAAAGGCCCATTGCCTGTATACGAAACAGGTTGCTGCGTTTGTTTTGGCGGGACCTTGGCTTTAACCTGGATTTAATTTTGCAAAGTAAAACATTAAAGAACATCATTTTCCCATATAGTTATCCCACTTTTTTATTCCCCTTTGAAATACAACCAATTGAAATCGAAGGACATTACATTCATAGTAAATTTTTTTGGTTAGCCCATAAACGTCCACGCTGGACTGGAAGTGAAAGAAAAAATTAGACAGTGCCAGCTACCTACTCTTCCCAGGTATACAGTAAAAGTCTGTGAGTGGGATGCAAGGGTTTTGCTGTAAAATAAGCGAAAAGCTGACCACCTCTCACCATTATACAACTTGTTCCATCCGATAACCATCACAATTTGTATCAAACGTGGCATCTAGTGGCCTACCCCGTTAGGGATTATGGGCGTGAGCGTACAATATGTAGCCCTCAACCACCACGGGCCTCACTTCCAAAGCAAAGCAAAGCGGGTGGTGGCTAGAACTAAATATTTTTTTGAAATATTATATAAAAAAAAATAAAAAAAAATAAGCATAGTTTCTACTTTTTCTAAGTATATGAATTTCGAATCTTTGCTTAGAACATAGTGGGTCGTACAATAAACTAACGTAATACAGTCTCTTTCAAGTCATATTATACGTTTGATACACAGACTTCCAATATTAGTTTGATAGCAAAATAAACTTAAAAAGTTAATTAAACCGTCTTCAAAAATAGAAAAGCGACATAAAGGCAATTGCCTGCAGTCGACTTAATTCACCTGATTTATATCACGGGTACGCTAAGTACGCTATTAGTATGTACCTAATGCACCGGTCATAGACATAGAAAAAAGCCTTTGATTGGTATTTGACAAAAATCCATGGACGTAATAGTATATTTTCTCTAGATCAGCCATATCAAAGAGAATATAAACGTCTAGCTCTTTGGCACATCTTTGGCAACATCAAAGTAACATATTTGTAACATATTGTCAGCAAATAAATTGACCAAAATTATATTCTAAAACCTTATGCGATGGATTGCCATTAAACTAAAGAAATCAAGTCAAGTGAAAAAACGTTTTGGTTCAAAATTTTCAGTAAAACTTTGCTATGTTGTTTACAGTCTGCTATCTACTGAATTATTTGTTCACAAAATATATATTTAAGGATGAAGACGGCACATCAAAAAAATCAGATCTTATTTTCACATACTATTAAATAATGTCTGATTTTTGTAAAACATTTAATTTTATTATTAATATGGGATATAGTCTGGAAGCGATGAATGCCGCTAAAGAGAAGAATTGGATTTATCCAAATAAAATTTGTTCTCATGAAACTGGCGTTCTATTGCTTACAACTATTGTTTCATAGAAACTGTTGATAATAATGTTTACTCACATACATGTTTAAACACTATAAAGTGACATTTTGCGATTGTTGATCAGCTAGAGAAAAAGATCAGTTACTTTTTTATTTAAGATTAAGTGGAATGGATCACTATTAAGAAACTAGTACTCAGAATAAAGTATGCCGTACTTTTGGCGTAATATTCAATAAACCAAAAATTGCAGACCATGGAACAGGTCTAAAAGGAACTAGCTGATCGTCTTGCAATTTATAAATAACAGGCTCCAGTGATGATGAATCAATCGCATCCTTACTTTATGGATTTGTGATTGAATTTCGGATAAAAAAATATAATTTCGCAAAAAAAATGTAACTAAGTAGACTAAAGAGAAAAAGATTGAGTACATTAACAACGAATGTCGGAAATGACCAAATGGAGTAATGGACGATATCTAAAAAAAAATGAATATCCAAGAAAGCGATTGGAAAAATATACACAAGCGTGGGATTTAGTATCTTATCGTTCAAGAGATTAGAAGCTAGAAAGGGGCTTTATGAGCCAAAAGCGGAAAAGCTTGTGATCTATTAAAAGTTGGTACTAAATCGATAACTGACGGATCGTCAATACAAAGAATTGTAAGAAATGGAGTGAGTTTAATGCAAAGTTTATTATATTTTGGTAATCTTATGAATAAATGTTGGCTTTCTTTATGGATTTATTATTTCGTGATTTATGTATGGTTTTATAACAATTTAATTTTTTTAATAGACCTTTTCATATACTTCTTGGGTTCTTAACACAAATACAAATTGTTATGTAATCTATATTTGGGCGCTGTTGTAATCAAAATAATGTTGGCCGGTCATTGGCCGATCACATACTCATTAAGACTAATATTCTTTGCTTGTAAGTAAGCTATAAGCGGCTAATTTAACCCTAGTTTTCAAACTGATATGATGTAAGCCAACATGGCCTAAACCCCCTTCGTATTTTAAAGGGAGATCCGTGCCCCTCGGTGGGGACGTATATGGGCTTATGAAAAAAAATGAATATGGCTTATGAAAGTGCCTTCAGAAGAACGGAAGCGATCGTGATAAATTAAGACTTAAAAATATTAAAGCCAGTAGTCGTAGACAATAACACGTCACAGTATTCGTAAAACTTCGTTAACCATAAATCGTTTAGCAGTTTTATTGTAAAACAGTCGTAAAACTGTAACAAACAAACCATCGTCATAAAACTTCACATTTCATACGGTAAGATCATTCGATTCACAATGGAAACGCACAGCCAGCGTTATCCAAACGAGATCGAAAGTATTCGTTAATGAAGACTAGAGAAATTCGTGTAACACAATCACTATGCTCTATTTTCTATGCGGTAACAGAATACAATGAAAGTTGCGTATACTTTGTCTTTGTAACTTTTTGACGTAGAAGCTTCGAGATCATTTCTTTGTGCCGGTTTAAAAAATTGAGCTGCTTTTTTTCCTGACATTAACTATCATAGTAGTCATCCATTTTTACAGTAACTTTTAACGAAAATTTATAATTAATGTCAACCCACAAAACAGAACAATATTCCCAAAGAAACATGATTTATATTTAACAATTTTTGAACCCATCATATTGTAATTTTACTTATTAAGATAGTAATCACTCGGTACTTTGTGAACTGCCTCAATTGTTTCTCACATTGACGTGCTTTATTATAATATTAATATGTAACCTTACCTAACCGAACCTTGGGAAAATTGTAATGTCGCGGGAGGTTTAATTGTCATTAGTGAAATTTTAATATTACGGTTTTTACGATTTTCCGGTGACATATAAACGCTACACACTCAAAGGCCCACACTAAGGTTTTCCCTTGTGTCGTGGGTCCCTTGGAAAACACATAAAGACAAACACAAACACCCATGACCCGAGAACAAACATCTGCTTTTTACACAAATGTTTGCCCCGACTGGGGATCGAACCCAGGACCCGCCGATCAAGAGGCAGCGTCACCTACCACTCGACCAAACCGGCCGTCAAACAAATTTTGTTCTTTCATATAACAATGATATGTAGCTACAAAAGAAAAACTGATTGACTGACCGATTGACTCACTGACTGACTGACTAACCGATCAACGCACAAAAGCGTTGCTTTAGTAATAAGCCGGAAGCGAGCACTAAGAAAACATTTCCCAAAATTCCTACTAGAAGCAAAAAAATCCATGAAAGAGAAACACGTACAATGTGTTCATCAATATATTATAGGCTACATTTTATCCCGTGAATCGATTCGTTCTGTATTTGCAGTGTTCCTAACTCGTCGTACCTATATTCCAGATTAGTTTTTTTGGGAGCGTGAAATAACTGAATCCTACGTGCACGAAACTGAGGGCAGGGAGGTAGTTAGAATTCAGGGTGTAAAAGACCGCTTAGAAAAAACTGTAAACCTTGAATTTATACCATCGTTCTGAATGATTTTCCATTAAAAACGTTTTTAGGAAAAAAAATACGTTTTTTAATATTTTGTTTTAAAATTAAATAATTCATTTTGCAATAAAAAAATATCGTAACAGTATAAAATCCTAAAACCAGCAATATACATCGCATTCTGACAGCGCCGCATTGCGGCGAAACCGCGGGCAAAGTAAATAAATAACGGAAACTATTTTTTCTATGTCTATGCTGAAACTCCTTAACTTGACGTTTCTAGGGGAAAATTACTTGTAACCGATGACAGGTGTGGGTAGATTAGACCATTTAAGTATTTGCTTAACTGTCCCTTACACCCGTTTAAACCGGTTAATGATAAATCTGCTTATTATAGTTACTCCAAGTACGATGCAGGTGCCTTGTAAGCTTTCACAATGGGAAAGCTTCACTCTTGCAAATAATTAGGAGAACCTGTATGCAACGTGTTTAGTGCTTACTTATACTATGCTATATATTGCGTTTTTAAACGAAAGATTAGCTTAGCTTTCATATTGAAGAAAAACATCAATTTTTTTAGCGTGTTATAGACTTTTTTTTTTAAATATATAACGAATGGGTTCATTTTTTGACCACATCTAGCTGAGGGGCAAAGATGCGGTCCAGGATGTAGCAAGCTGACCCAGAAGATCTCTTTTGATGATGTCATCATTTTCAGACAGTAAGTGCTATGGTAAAAGTTGAGTAAAAGACAACAGCCGAAGATAACATACAAAAAACAGGCGTACCCTTCTTAGAGTCACCAGACATTTTATAATTTATCTGTGTCAATTTATTAATTTATTCAATCCATCAATTCAGTAAGAATGTAAATTAAAATATGATTCAGATTCATCTTCGAAACTTGATCTACTGCTTTCAAAGAAAGTGAATTTAAAAATTAAATAGTTACTACTTATGTTCTGCTCATAGAGCTATCTGAATTTAAGAGATGGTTAAGTAACTCGTTTAGGAGTTACGATGCCACATATAGACACAGTATCTGTGTATCAATGCACTCATAGATACACAGATTCACACGTCAAACTTATAACATCCCTCTTTTTATGCCTGGTGTTAGAATTTTTTTTCTACAAAAGTATAAAAACCTTCTCTAGGGGGAAGTTTGTTCAGTCCGCGTCTTAATTTTTGCTAAGTTAAGCTGACTCTACGGCCAATGGCCAAAATAATGATGGTTTACCGCATAAGGAAACACATTTGATGCATGCATAATGCTGGCCAAAAAAATTAAACTGCATTCGTAATAACGGTGCGTGAATGCAATATGCAACTTTCGAGTTACCGTTCAAAAGTATGCCGCTTAATACAGGTTTGGAAACAGAACTGTTTGCAGCGTCGTATCGAAACACAAATGCATTTTGGGTGTCATTTTGACTGACTCCAAAAAGAGAGAGTTTCTGCCCAACTCCTTTTGACGATTTTTTGGGAAAATATTATCTGAAACGTGAAATAAGCGATACTTGTACAGATTTTAGGAAATCTGTACAAGTCAGCTGCCAAAATAAGGTATCCACCCAGCAGACCGAGTACGATAGTGATAGCGCCGCGACAATACCGCGGTCCTATGTCAAAATGTCAACATTGACAACACCATAGGGCGAGCAAGCCTTTGCGCGGGACCCTCGCGCAATCTAAGTGAAGTTTCAGCGTGAGCCGAGAGCGAGTTTGTCGTTATCGTGCTAGAGCTGCTGAGCTACAAACAAAACCCAAACATAAGAAGAAACATTTCAATGAAACCCAACCCTCCCCGTTCGTGACGTAGGATAAACAATGTGTACAATGCGTGCTGACTTCCCCATTGACAAACTGCATTATAAACCGTGTTTGCTATGTACACGATATTTCACATTCCGCACGCGATATACCGTGCGATATTCTGACGTGATTATAAAAACTCGATGTGTTAGCACCTACACTATCTTTAGAGTTCGGTGTTAAAATTATCTTATTTCCATATCAAATGAAAGAACAACAAGAATATGACTTTCCGAATTGTGTAATTTTTTAACATATAGCTCTATTTAGTGTCCAATAAGAATTCTGAAAAAGGAATAAATAAATAATTCTAATTAACCTTACATATTCGGATGATATCGTCAGAATCGCATCAGGCCGATAGACTGACACTGAAAGATAAGGGATCAGAGAGACTGGTGCTATACGGTAGAAACCTATGACTAGCAGTGAGCTGCGTAGCTAGCACGGCCCGCGACAAACTCGTGTGTCGCGCCATTCGGATGCGAGGGTACCGCGCAAAACCTTGCCATATCTGGCGTTGTCATTTCGACACTTTTTTGACACTCAGCTACGTTGTTTTAAGTTGTGCTTGAGCAGCCGAAATAAGCTGGTTTAAAAGATAAAATCAACAAAGAGCAGGTTTTGTGTTCTTTAGTAATTCGCTGCTGAAACCGCTGTGCTACGATAAATCTTCTCATTCGGTTTATTATTAAATAAATAAAAAATAAATAAAATCTTAAAGGTAACGCTAATAGATAGTACAAGTACAGAACCCATATCATAAAAATGCCCAACGCGCACTTAGCTGGCTTCCACGATCTCGCTTTCTAAATAATCATTGCGTTCATTTGGTTTAAATTGCTTGGCAAGAGTAATTTTATCTAAATGTGAGATTAAGATTGATGCCTTCCCATCAAAGAAAAACTGGTGATTTTACTAATTTTTACGTTTGTAAATATTAAGGTTTTCGATAGGTGAAGTTTTTTTTCTCATATGGCAGGCAAATTCATAATGTTTTTGTTTCGTAAAAAACATTGAATATACCTATTTTACTAGATTGCAACCTATTTCAAGTTTGAGATGAAAAATATTTGATTCTACATGTAATGAGTAGAGAAAATGACTCCAAATTATCATCACCTTTTATAAATTCTTGGCAGAATTCTAAAACCTCTAAATCTAAAGTAATTCGAAAGTAAAATCTCGCAAAACTTTTTTTCTAAAAAGAAAAAGATCTAGATTTATTTTCATTTTCATTTTAGAAAGAGATTCCTCTATTACAAAAACATGTATTAGAAGTTCAGGAGTCTAAGAAAAGTCGTCGTCATCGACATCATCATCATCTCGCATACGTCCCCATCGAGGTGCCTCTCGATGGGGACGTATGCGAGATGATGATTGTCCGGGTCCGGGTGCAACCCGGACTGCAATAAAAGTCCGGGTTTTCGATCAGATGCCGTTCCCATAATTTATGTAAAACCTACATACCTAAGAAGGTTAAAAAATAAAGCAAAATTACTCACTTGTCGTCACAAGAACGATTAAACACACTATTTCATGCAACAAAATTAAAGTTTTCTTCTGTCAAGTCCGGAGTAAAATATATTTTAATCAAGACGTAAGTGAATGAAAAAAGTATTGAAATGTCCGGGGTGAAAGCTCCAAAATCCGGGGAACTTACGCTTCCAGTCCTGGGGGGCAGGTTTTAGAGATGGCAGCCCTAACTATACCAAACCCTGCGCTGTAAGAATAACATCATAGGAAGTACCTAATCCCTCGTTATTTAGTTGAGAGTAGGTCATATTTTCGAGGAAGCAGGTAATGAAGGATATTTCGTAATTTCATGCAGTTAGATAGCTCAGTGGCGTGTATGCTACCATCAGTCACGCTAGAATTGCATCAGGATCTGACTTTTAAGCATACCTATTTATATGAATGATGATTATATAGAAACAATACTAAATCGTGACTAAATTTGCGATCCGGGAGACTGAATGTGCAACCATGATCGAATCTAGTCAGGGTTGGTTGGAAAGGTCACGAAGTTCTGATGCTAGTCTCTTCATTTTAATTACACTGATTAATCCTGTATGGGTATCATGATCAAGCGAATGAGAAGAGAGATATCCAAAGCATTAGGAGAGATAACAGGACCTTTTCTTAAGTGCAGGTTACATTCCCCTCCACTAAGACCATCTACCCCCTCATAAACTCATGTATTTAATCCCTTATGGGGTGGGCAGAATAGAGTATACTTACATGACAATGAGAGTAATGAATTTTAACGTGAAATGTTTTTATTTATTTAGTTACATTTCTGCCCGGGACTTCGTTCCCGTGGAAATTAGGGAAAGTTATGTAGTCACCCATTAATAAGGGATATTTCTATTGGTGAAATAATTTTTGGAATCGGTCCAGTAGTTTCTAAGTTTATTCGTTACAAATATAAAAAAATACAAATCTATTTATAATATTAGTATAGATTACCAGTTACAATATTCCCCAGATATTTAAATTTCAGGGACCTAAACACTCAGATTTTTAATTTACAATTTTTAAGACAGGGTAGCATGTATGTATGTAAACACTAAACTTTATTGCACATAATCAGAAGTAAAAAACAAAAGAGATAATTAAAAAGGAAACTAAATATAAAAGGTCCAGCCAGCTAACTCTTGAGAGAAATGAAGAAGTTTAATTGCAGGATCGGTGAACTCGCGCAAGAAGCCAATGTTAACTAATTTTCTACTTTTAGTGATGGAAGTTCAAATAAAGATTGATGTTTTGTGTAGAAGATGACTGTAGCAATGACGGGTATCTATCTTTCTATAGAAAGTAATGGACACCGAAATTTAGGGAGGCTGTTTAAATGAAGATGATGAATTTTTAAGTTAATTCATTCACTCCTATTATTAATTAATAGAAACCCCTGTTACTTAAATCTAGGTTTTTAATTATTGATACAAATCGATTGGCTTATGTACCATTCAATCTTGAACCAAGCACAAGAATAACACTCGAGTGTTTTGCGAACTGCATCAACATTGTACGTGTCCCACTACGTTACAAAGTAACAAATTCTGTGTCAACACAAATCGCGAGACCCCGATATGCAAATCAAAAGGGAAACCCATCCCAAATGTGGAAACGTAAGATCTGGTACTAAAACATAAACACGCCAAATATGGACTGAACACAATGTTTAGAAGACAAACGTTCTCTTGTAGAATTGCTATTTGCACTTTTGTTGGCACAGCAAATTATTCTTTGGTCTGTGGTCCTATGGCATAAGATTAGCGATTATTCTTTTCATTGAATGAAAGCGTAATGATCTATATATAAGGTGATAAAAACCTCCTAGCTATATTCAAAATACTGAACCAGTGTCACTCAAAGAACACATTTATGAAAAAAAAAATATTTTTTACAATGGGAAAAGTTCATTTTTTGCCTAAACGTAGACATTACTCCTACACCAGGCACACGAGGGTGCTTGTAGTGCTCGGGGGGTGCACCCCAGTGGTGACTACGTTTAGGAAAAAAAATTCCCACCGAAAAAAATTAAAAGTGTTCTGTATAAGTGATACTGGTTTAGGATTTTGAATATAGCTAGGAGGTTCTTTTCACCCTGTATATTAAAGGTCCTGACTCACTGTTTCATCAACGGCCAGTCCTTGGATCTAGAAAGTTGATATTTGGCTTCTTTTATAACGCAGGCAAGGAACAAGGAAGGTTTTTACGATTTTCCCATGGAGACGAAGTCCCAAGCATCCTCTAATACACTAATATTATGAAGGCGAAAGTTTGTGAGTGTGTGTTTCTAAGTTTGTTACTCCTTCGCGCAAAACTATTAGACGAATTTTGATGATGCAGTAACATAGCTTAGATATCAGAATAATACATAGGCTACATAATTTTCCCAAATTCTTAGGAGTACAATATCCCGGGCGGAAAGCTAGTTAACAATAACTGGAAACTTGCAAATGTTGGCAAATATTAAACACTTCGTTTAGTTTAAGACTTTAATTTAGCGAAACTTTGGCGGATGATTATGAATATTAGGTCTGTATTATAGAACGCGACTCAAACTCTGATCTATACTTGAGTAGCAGTCGTCTTTGTCGTTTTGATAGTGAGAGAAAGAGACAATAAATACTTAAGTATAGTTCAAGACTTGACTCTCCTTCTGTGACACGGGCCTTAATGTGACTGACGTCATGATTATCTTCGTATTTTTTTTCCAGCCCATATACGTCTCCACCAAGGGGCACGGGCCTCCCTTCGAAACACGAAGGGGATTTAGGCCATAGTCCACCACGCTGGCCCAATGCAGATTGGTGGGCCGCTCGTCTTTCGAAAATTTTCTTGGACGGGCGGGTTTCATCACGATGTTTTCCTTCACCGCTGAGCAAGTGATAATTGGAAATCCGTACATAAATCCGAAAAGACGAATTTAGTGGTACAGGCCCTCACCAGGATTTGAACCCACGACCTTCAGATTACAAGTCTAGCTCATTACCAACTGGGCCATCACCGCTTCGTATTAACCTGCTGCCTTTTACAACTTTGACTGAACCTCTTGTCAAGCACGAGTTTCATAATCGTCCGGAAAATATGTTTCCAAGTACTGTAACTAACTCAACTATTTGTCAACACACTTCACTTGAGTCTGTAAATAAGTTGATTTACATTTAAGCACAAGATTTCCCTTTTGAGTTTAACTAATTGTAAGTACTTATAGGTACTTACTGTGACAAGAGTTAGCCTGGAGGACAGAAAGAGGGATTGTCTTTTAAGTATTTTATTTAGAGGATACAGTACCATGTACTTTATTGCACTCCAATACAAATAAGGTACAGTTACATTTTAAACAAAAGTTATGTCAGGGTACAAAAGGCGGCCCCCATTGCTAAGAAACAACATCTTAACGGCAACCTTCTGGTGTAGAGAAATAGTATACAATACAACATTGTCCACTATTTTCATGTCTTTGTGGTTTTATCTGAGAGTTACAGGGAACAAATATAAAAATAAAAATTTCCTTTAAAATTTCTCATACAAAAGACATCAACGAGTCACTCATACATTTTCTTTTAACGAAACACTGTCTGATATTCTTAGTAACTACTAGCTTTCCGTCCGGGACTTCGTTCCTATGGAAATTTGGGGAAATTATTTAGCCTAAGTGTTAATCTAGGGTGTCAGCTACCTCCATACCAAATTTTATCAAAATTGGTCCAGCCGTTTGAGCGTGAACGAGTAACAAACATCCATCCATACATACATTCATACAAACTTTCGCGTATACTATAATGTTAGTGACTATTTGCTATTTTCTCACTTATGAAACGCTCACTCAATAGATATAAATCATTCATTCATTCATATACACTTGTGACTATCATGTATCCTTTTTGAGGTAGGCAGTGCTCATGTTTTTTTTTATTATAACATGGGTTAACTCTTGACTTCAATCTTGACCAAGGTCATAGATGAGGTAGACGATGGAGCAAGTTAACCCAGAAAATGCCTATTAAGGCACTGGTACTCTTACGCACCAACGGAACACAGCAAGCTGTTTGGCGTCGGACTTCGGTAGGAGGGTGATCGCGAACCAGACGGCTCTTTACAGAGCCTACCACACCGCATGATACCTTAGGACGACACCTCAGATTCAGAACAAATTGATGTGTCGTTGCGGGGGGTGGATTAATAGGAGAACACCCACAGAAAGAAACGGGGTGGTATTATTCTCAACCGATCACTACACGGCACCAATGTGGTTTTAAACCTACATTCACGCCACCACGTCATTCATTTCTTTCAGTGATTGATATAAATCCTGTAAAAGAGATCCCTACTTAATATTATAAATGCGAAAGTAACTCTGTCTGTCTGCCTGTTACTCTTTTCCAGCGGCATCTCTTGTTGATTTGCGTGGATACTATTCATTTTTTAAATTAATACAAACATACATAACAAGACAAAAGAGTAATTTTTGTAAGTACCTTCAGAACCTGGTAGCTGAAACTTGGCCGTCGGCCCAGGTTAACTGGTATTTATACGTTACTAGTACATGCTAGCACTACTATTTCCCACACATTTGGTTAATGAGAAAATAAGTAAGGTCTGGCGGCCCTGGGATCTCAGTCTACAAGTCAGAGGCCATTGTGCGGTTTGAAAACTCTGACACCAAGGTTAGCCAAGCTAGCCACACACTTGACTATACCTACACGATAAGAAGAAGAATTTTAAGTTTGTTTTTGTTACCGCCTCCCATACATAATGTCAAGCATTGCTATCATAAATGCATAGAAATTACGTAATACCTACTTTGTTTCGTACACTCTTGGCACACTCCCATAAATTCTTAAGGCTATGGCATCATCATCAAAATTTCCATTTTTGTCTCAATGTCACCTTAACGAAATGAGAATTATTATAACGATCGGGTTATGCGTCTCAAAACAAATATTAAAACCAAAATAATTACGAAATCATGTATATAGTTGCTAATGATGTCCAAGAATTTATATGGAAGTGTCACTTGTTTAACCTTCGGCTAAAACTTAAATAATAATAATATATTCTCAAGCAATGATGTAACTTTTCTCAAGCAATGATGCACACCATTGGCTTTTTTATGTTAAAATACAAGGCTTTAGGTATCTCTCTTTCAATCTCTCGGGTGGTTAATCAGTCCATTAAACTGAACAACTTCCCCAAGGAACATAGGTCAAAATACGAAAAAAAATATTTTGAGTTCCCAATTTCCCATACAAACTCCATCAGCATATAGCGCATTTTGTATGGGAGATCAAAATTTTTTATTCGTATTTTGACCTATGTTCCTTAGGAAAGTTGTTCAGTTTCATGGACTGATTAACCACCCGAGAGGTTGAAAGAGAGATACCTAAAGCCCTGTATAGTATTGCTATTTGTATTCCAGAAAAAACTAAAATCTTAATATACGAGTATGTATGTATAAAACAAAGTCGGGTTTGTTCGAACAACGACCTATGTGGTTCGAACACTTATAACTCGAGCACGTCTGGACCGATTTTCATGGTCTTTCGTTTTTTTGTATTTGTCTCAATCCCGAATAGTAGAATAACTGTTAAAAACATTGGAAAATTTACGAAAAAATTCCCACGAGGGCGAAGTTTAAGGCGAAAAGCTCTAGTAAAAAATAAAAATCAATACCGCTATGTTCCAATATACAGACTATAAGTAGTAAGACTTGATAATAAAATGCACCTCTAATTACAAACACACGCTCACGCCTGTAATCCCATAAGGGGTAGACAGAGCACCAGTGGTTCAGAACCACTTGATGCCACGTATGACATAAATTCTGAGGGTTATTAGATAAAACATGATGTATAGTGGTGGGAGGTTGTCAACCTTTCGCCCCCGATACAGCAAAACCTTCAAAAGCCACTTACTGACTTTTGCAGTATGCCTGGGAAGAGTTGGAAGCTGGTGTGTAACCTCTAGTTACACACGCCATTATTACTTCTTCTTGTCGTGTCGACCAGGCTTGTTTAGCTAGATTTTTGTGTACAAGTACTCGGCCACAAGTACTGCTATATCCGTGGCCTTACCTTATACACAATGGTCTTCGCCTTTCGGATTTTAACTGCCTTACAATCAAATTCATGTGGGCTGACTTTAAATAAGTTAGCGAAACTTCAGGAGGTGATTCTTCTCATGGCATTGAACAACTTTCCCCAAGGAGCCTATATGAAATTCTCCAAAAGAAATGTTTACAGGCAACTCGTTGATATTGCTTTTTTAGGGTTCCGTACCCGAAGGGAAAAAACGGGACCCTATTACTAAGGCTCCGCTGTCCGTCCGTCTGTCCGTCTGTCACAAGGCTGTATCTCATGAACCGTGATAGTTAGACAGTTGAAATTTTTGCAAATGATGTATTTCTATTGGCCCTATAACAACAAATACTAAAAACCAGAATAAAATAAATACTTAAGGGGGCTCCCATACAAAAAACGTGATTTGTTGCTGGTTTTATAGATAAGTCTGTCCGAGGCTGTATCTCATGAACCGTGATAGTTAGAAAGTTGAAATTTTCACAGATGATGTAAAAAAACAGAATAAAATAAATATTTAAGGGGGCTCTCATACAAAAAACGTAATTTTTTTGCCGTTTTTATAGAGAGCGAGTCCGACTCTCACTTGGCCGGTTTTTTATAACTCGGAATAATTTGATTTTTAAATGGAACAAATGGACATTCCATCTCTTAAAAAAAATATCTGTGTCAAGTCAAAAACGACAGCCGCAAGCGCGCATCTGCAATTTTGTAATATAATTGACCTTTACTAAGCTTGATGTGCCACTGTGTGTATTTCTTTCGGTATATAATAAAAGCGAAATCAGTAAAAAAATAACATTTATTCACATCCTATTTTTAATGTAAATGGTATAAATGTAAGCGCATTATTTACACGATACTTATTCTTTACTGAGACAAACAAGATTTATACATTAATCAAAGCTTTCTTAAAACTATCCTGAATATTAAAAAAATATTACTGTTCAAAAGTATGAAAAAAGACTTCATATTTCTGATTATTTCGGTTTTTTTAAATTTTTAACAAAATTATTATGCGCTAATATTGTTCGCTTACGGTGATTTAAAGGAAACCAAAATGACTTTAAAAAATCTAGTCTTTGGAAATAAAAATCTGTTAATGTAACAAGAGATACAACTGAATTATTGAACCACTGACTCATCCCAAATGCATAGTAAAGAAAAAAAGAGCTTGAAGTCGTACTATTTATACAGGCGTTTATAAAGTCAATACTGGCTACTTGCAATGGTTTTGTAGATCCGTTTTAGCGAATAGAAAATGACAGATTATACTTTACTATTCGTCAAGAGTACAAAATATTCCAAGTTAAACCGTTTTGGAAGTGATTTTAGGCATGATGCCTTAAACTTGGAGATTTTTAGTACAAGTAGATGTAAGAATTCAAGAAATAATCTTATGTGATGTCTTTTTCATTACAATATTAATAATTTGCGCAAGGATTTAAAAAGTATTGTGTTTTGTCAAAAATTATCCATTAATTATTTTGTTACGCAAAGAAACTCTAAAATTGATTTCTGATATTAATTCTACAAATACACAATGGATGTTTTTACAAATATTAATGGAACTATAAAGTAAGAAATCAACATGATAATAACATATAATATATGCTTCTTTAATTCTTTTAAATATCAATAAAAATAGGTAAAAAAACTTTTTAAGTTAAACGGTTTTATGTTAAACATACATTGCAATGTTTAAGATAAATGTACTAAAAACCAAAAAATAATAAAATAGATACAGTCGTGGGAATTATAAACATATGCATAGACTAGACTAAAATAAAACCGTGGGGCACATTAAGTCGATAATTTGTAGACAATTGACGTGCCCCACGGTTTTATTTTAGTCTAGTCTATGCATATGTTTATAATTCCCACGACTGTATCTATTTTATTATTTTTTGGTTTTTAGTACATTTATCTTAAACATTGCAATGTTTGTTTAACATAAAACCGTTTAACTTAAAAAGTTTTTTTACCTATTTTTATTTTCTAGTTTTTAGTTTTCATTAAAAACATACATTTGGTAGCGGCGGCCATCTTGTATTTCAATTTTTTATAGTATATTGTATTCTGCTCGTTGAGCTCTTTCATTTGATACCCATATTGATGGGATTGATAAAACCTACGTTATCCGCCATTTTGTAGCGGCCGCCATCTTGGATTTCAATTTTTTATAGTATATTGTATTCTGCTTGTTGAGCCCTTTCATTTGATACCCATATTGATGGGATTAATAAAACATAAATTATCCACCATTTTGTAGCGGCGGCCATCTTGAATTTATAATGATAATGAATAATGCTTGTTGAGCCCTTTCACTTGATACCCATATTGATGGGATTGATAAAACCTACGTTATCCGCCATTTTGTAGCGGCCGCCATCTTGGATTTCAATTTTTTATAGTATATTGTATTCTGCTTGTTGAGTCCTTTCATTTGATACCCATATTGATGGGATTAATAAAACATAAATTATCCGCCATTTTGTAGCGGCGGCCATCTTGAATTTATAATGATAATGAATAAACATAATTGTATTGTCACCAAAATCCAAAGTGTATACAAAATTTCAGATTAATCGGTTGACAGGAAGAGGGTGAAATTTGAATTACTAAATTTGACCCAAGAAATAATAAATAAAACAAACGGGGTGAGCTAAATAAAACCGTTTAAAAAGTTTGTCTACGCGTCCAACTCGCGACTTTAGGGGTAAATCTCTATCAATGATTTATCAAGTAAATGTTAATAGAAATGTATTTGTGTAGGAGACCCAATATGAGGGCAACCTCAGTTGGCCTTAGTGATGTAAGAAACGAGGCGGCTTCTTGTATGAGCTTATTTAATTATCTTGTAATGTGGGCTCTTGAGTATATACTGCTTAGTTTAGTTAATTATTGGTAGAATGAAGGACTATCGTTCAATCATGCGCAAGCGCAGCGGTCCATCCGGCGCGTACATGAACGTGACGGCGTATTCCAGAGGATCGTGGTGATATTCCAGCCGATATCTGCGCAGCAACTGACAAATAAAACAATATTTATTACTAATTGTAAAATGTGTTTTAAAAAATAAGTAGTTGCTCGTATGAATAAATTAGCACCTTATTTAGTTTGGCGTTAGATGGCGCTAAATGCATTGTCCAAGAATATTTATGTTTATTTATTATTATTCTATAGCAACCCCCTATAGCGTGTGGTATGAAAAATTGGGTCGTAAGGGAAAAGTGCCGGAAAAAAGGCCGACTTTAGGTTTCAGAATTTGTTTTGTATTCTGAGCCTAAGACCCAATTTCACCATACTCTGTTAGTTATTTAACAGACGATTAGCAGCTAACCCGAGATTTGACAACGTCATTTTCATATTTTTTGTTTGACGTTTTGTCTGATTAACTTCTTAATCGTGGATTAACTAACTAACAGAGTATGGTGAAATGGGACCTTAGGTATCGATACGGTACCTAATTACAGGATTTTTAATTTAAGATTTTTTTCAAAGGAATTTTGGCCTGGGTTTGGATGGAAAATGTTAGTCAACGGGGGTACAAACATGTTAAAAATGAAATTATTTACAAAGAATAAGTTGAACAGAAAGTAAGAAGTTTTAGAAGGAGAAAGTGAAATGAGAATGATATTAAATACAAAAGATTACAGAAGAGGGTCTGTGATTGGTGGGAATAACAGAAGGGGGACTCTGAGAACACAGTTTAGTATTCAACTCGTACTCGTACGTCAGTCCCTTAAGACTTTAACGCCTCTCACTGTCCCAGGTTTGTTGGAAGAAATTTCCTAATTTATCTTGTGTTCGTTTTACCTTATTTCCACAATGAACTGGGAATGAAAGAAAAACTTAGAATGTGTGCCAGCTGCCAACTCTTCTCAGGCATACTATAGGATCCAGTAAGTGACATGCGAGGGTTTTGCTGTATCGCGGGCGAAAGACTATCACAATCATCACAATTATACTCATCTATATCTATAATCTATAATAATATTATAAAGAGGAAAGCTGGGTATTTTTGTATGTTTGTATTTTTGTATGTAACGAATAGGCTCCGAAACTACTGGACCAATTTCAACAATTCTTTCACCATTAGGATGCTACATTATGCCTGAGCAACATAGGCTACATAATTTTCCCGAATTCCCACGGGAAAGAAGTCCCGATCGGGATGCTAGTGTTCCATAGAATAACCCTCAAAATGATTGTCAAATGTCGCGTAAAGTGGTTCTCGAACTACATGATGTTCTGCCTACCCCGAAAGGGATTATAGAAGTGTGTGTATGGATAATTACCTTAGCTAGAAGAACTTGAATCTCCAGATCAGCAAATCGTCGCCCAAGACAGATGCGTGCGCCGAAGCCGTAAGGGAGTGAAGCGAACGGGTGTAGTCTTCCATCCTGCTCCATCCACCTCTCTGGCCTGAACTCCTCAGGGTCTGACACGAACTGATCCATGTTGCCTGTCACTATCGTTGGGAATACCACTTGAACCTGGAAAAACAGTATTTTAATGTAGTATTGCTGGCTGATGGTCTACAGACATGTAGAATTTAAGCAACATTTTAATCGATGCCTAGCTTGGCACGTTCCTCTGACTCCCTGACTCATCAACGCCCAGCCCAAAACCTTGGACCTAGAAAGCTGAAATTAAGCACAAATGTTCCTTTTATAATGTAGAGAAAGTGTTATCGGCTGCTGTCGATTGACGATGTCATTAAACGATGTCAGAAGCCATTTGGCGGTTTTAAAACTCTGACACTAAGCTTAGTCAAAGTTCGCCTCATGCTTGATTAAACAAACAAACAACAACTTGACTTACCCCTTTAGGTATGTGATAGCCACAAATGACGTCATCTTCTTGTAAAGTTCGACCGTTGCCGATAACTGTAGAATACATCCTGAAAAGATAAGAAAAGCATGTTAGTTTTCGTTATCTTAATGAGACTTTCTTTCAATAGAAACAGTTACTCTAAAATTTTTGTATATCAGGTGATATTTAGTTATTTTTAGCAAAAGTTCATGATGTGAATCAGCCCACTAAAAGGGAACCACTCTCCTCTAGGTAGGTGATAAAAATTCTGTGAATTCGAGATGCTACCTCTACAACATGTTTTAAAAATTCCCAACACAAAACCAAAATCCAGTAAAATGTGTAGCTCTATTTTAAATACGTCAAGTATGACGTCATGTTAATTATATGAAACTTTTATTTTGTGACCATTTCACTTTTGAATTTAAGTTTGGATTTGGTTTTTTATTGGGTACTAGCTTTTTGCCCGCGGCTCCGCCCGCGTGGACTACAGGTTATATCGTGCCCTGCTGTGAGATAAAATGTAACCTATGTCCTTTCCTAAAGTTTCATCTATCTCTGTACCAAATTTCATCAAAATCGGTTCAGTAGTTTAGTCGATGGATCCAAGTGGACGGAGGGCGTGAAAGCGTAACAGACACACAGACAGAAATACTGTCGCATTTATAATATTAGTAAGGATTAGGATTATGAAACACGCTGTAAAGACATTAAAAAACTAACCTAAAGACTTCTCTAACGAAGGCTTTCGTGTAGTGCAGTTTGTCGAGGTCGCCGAAGGTTAGCGGTTTGCTGGGGTCTGGCAACACTCGTCTGATCTCCTCCGCCATCTTCTCCTGCTGCTTCAGCCTGGTCGCCGCTTGGTATAAGATGGAGCACACTGCCATGGAAATCTGGAAATGCGGTTTTATTATCATCATTTCTTTATTCCGAATTTATTGCTAGTGTGTTGGAAATTACATTGTTAAAATTAAATTATACCAGTATAATTAACAAAAATAGCACTTACTAAAAATACATTAATGTAAGTAATATTATAAAGGATGTTCAGTTAAAAAGAAAGTAAAAATTCAGTCAAAAAATTTTTTTATCATTCTCGTCAACATTATAAAAACATCTTTCCACTAGGAAGCGCCTCAGAATTTTTTTGTATAATTTTAAGACTCACTGGTAGACAGTTATACAATTTAATCGCTTGATAACGTGGGCCATGTTTTCGTTTAGGAGCAATATATATTCTTTCATCTTTAAGGTAGAGGTGTTCCTTAAAGAAAATGGGGAAAATGGAAGTTCTAGTGGAACTTAAAAGAGTGATGACGGCATGCAGCAAATTTTACGATGTGAACAACTCTGAAATTGAAAACCACTGCAGCTTTTTGTTATTTCCAATATCTTAACCTTAAGACAACTAAATTTTTGTCAAAATAGCGACAAAATTATATGACCTTATCACAAACCAAATTTATCAAGTTAACATCACAAAAAGAGTAATTACAAAAATCAGACTAACAAAAAAATTTTATGCAATTGTTTTCAAAATTGTTGAAGTTCAAAATGCCTTTCCGCGAATTTAGTTTCGAAAGAAATTGAAGATAAATTATTATTAACCCTTAAATCTTTGTGTTAAAAAGTCTTGGAAATTAGGAATGGTCCGTGACTTTCAGGAATTCTTTTAATTTTTTGAAATCTCATATCAGGCTGTCATGAGCGCAAAGCCCAATGCCTCGTGAAAATTAAGATTAAAAAAAAACGAGCTATCCTTACCGTATCAATTCCGACTAATATAAGATCAAGAGCCATGATGGTGGCTATCTTGGGGTCTCCCTCACTCCTCAACACTCTTTCAAGAAGGGAGAGGTCATCTTCTGAGGTCACCTTCTTGGTCTTCAGTCTTTCAAGAGCTTCATTGATGTAGCGTGTGCAGAGCCTGTAAGAAGACAATAAAATTACCTAAAAATCGATTTTAATATTACTCACTGTCACTGCTTTGGGAGTTTACAATTCTAAGGTCCGTATTACAGGAGACTTAAGTCTTGATGTATACTTACGTATTGATTGTCTCTTTCTCTCACTATCAAAATGACAAAGACGACTGCTTCTTAAGTATAGATCAGAATTTGAGTTGAGAAGACCCCGCACCCTCAGTCTACTTATTTAGATCAACAACTGTCAATCAACTTACTCAACAAAGAAATTCATGTTGTTAACATATTTGGTCCACAGCGGGGTAGGCACGTATCTCCAGTATGGCGCCTTTAGTTCCAAAACAGCAACGTTCCGAAGAGCGTATTTAGCGGCGTCAATGATCCGTTGAGGCTCTGAGTTTGCAGTCAAGTCTGAAGATAGGCAGCCAAGTCGCACATCCAGAGCTACGCGACCAATGCCTGAGGAAAAAAGCAATCCATGAAAGTCATTTTTTTTAAACTTCTAAGTGCAACTAAGGAAAGAAAAATAATCTTTTGTATATTAAACATGCCAATTTTTGTTAAAACTGCGTAAAGTATTTTTTTTTATAAAACACCATATAATAACACTATATAATTTGTATTTGTATATACTCAAAGGCCCACATTAAGGTTTTCCCTTGTGTCGTGGGTCCCTTGGAACACACATAAAGACAAACTCAAACACCCACAACCCGAGAACAAACATCTGCTTTTCACACAAATATTTGCCCCGACTGGGATTCGAACCCAGGACCCGTCGATCAAGAGGCAGCGCCACTACCACTCAACCAAACCGGCCGTGAAAATCTTTTATAATAACCTTATTTAATTTTAATCCTTTTTAATATTATAAAAATGAGTTTTGGTTTATTTTTATTTCTCTATGTTCTGAAAAAAAAATTAAAATAGCGAAGTCGTCAATATCAAGTAAAGAAACCCTTTACGGGTTGTAGTTGTAGTATGTCAGAGCCTCGTTCGTTGTTCAGCAGGGAGCACCGCTAGCAATAAGTTGAAAATATAAGCAAGCAGAGTTTTAAATCTACGACTAATAGCAACAAAATAGATTTGGACATTTGTTTTAATTCTTGACATTTTGTATTGACATAATTATTTTGACATTTATTTTTATTTATTTATTTAGTAAAATCATGCTGTAGAACCATTATACCTAGAACCCATGTAAATTATTATAGAACGTTTTGTTTGGGATTTAAAAAAAATTTGATGATGAAAAACATTTGCATGCTTATATATAAGCTGAAAACACTGCACCTAATATTATTTATGATCTATTTTATACTGTTTTCTTGCAAATAAATACTTCTTATTCTTAAAGAAGCACTTTATTTACGGACGTGTAATTGATATGTGTATTCAGTATTATATAAAACTACAAGCCAGACCCAACAGATGGCGCTACAAGTCTGAATTTAGGTGCGCGCGCGCCACTATTCGTAAAATTCATACTTCGTGGTAATTCCGTCAGATGGCACCACTATAGCGTTCGGTGAATGTCTGGTGATCCGTAAAGTACAAGGTAAACAAGGTAATTTCATGACAATATCATGGCTACCTTCTGTGGGCTGGGCAACCCAATATAATACGAAAAGTTATTTCTTAAAGTTATGGTTCCAGGTTCCAGGCTCCGACATATTATGTAACGTGATGAACAGAAGGTAGAGTTTTTTACCTTTCAAAAAATTATTTGAAATACATTTTTATTTCTTATTTGAAAAGGCAAACCTTGTGCTCTATTACCAAACAACTAATATCGGGAAATTTTTAAAGAAAAGTAGAAATTCACATTTTATTTAGCAGTCTCTGAGAAATGATTTGAATATTTTCCCGAGTTTTCCCGATCACATACATATGAAACGTGCGTATGGCTAAATGAAGGTGCAAAATAACTTCTGGGTGTTTATTTAATATTTCCAAAATCTCTAACTTACATTCAAGCGACCACCGATGGATATCATTGTCAAACTCGTGCGGTAAGTCGTTATTTTCGTCTCTCGCCTTCTCCATATATCTGATGAAGTCTTCAGTGACCAGCTCGATCGGTGACACGTATTTCTTCACGGTTTGCGGTTGTAGGATAGGACGTTGGACCTTGGACCGGAAACGACGCCATTGCTCGCCATGTCTGGAGAGAAAAAAAAAGAAATTATTTGCTAATTCGTTTTCGCCCGCGACTTAGATCGCGTGGAAAAGTAGCATATAACTCTTAAATTACACTTGTGTAAAAACCACGTCGATCCGTTAATCCATTTCGACGCGAAGTAAGGACAAACAAACGGACATATTTTCACATTTCTAAACATATTAGTATAGTAAGAAAGTATAGGTAGTTAATTCTAAGGCAGTCAGCTGATCACCAAAGTTGCATGGAGAGGCAATTTTTTTTTTCATAAATCTACCCACTTTCCATATTTCTTAAGGAAATAGCAAAGCGTAGCCCAGAGGAGCTCGCTGGTCTGAATTGATCAGAAGGTTACACACAGGGCAAGGAACTTGATGGGTGACCAAAGCAGCAATTTATTACGAGCGTTTCCGTGCTTCGGGGGACACGTTAATCCATCGGTCCCGGCTGTCATCTATAGACTACAGTCGTTAAACCAAGACAGAGGCCATTTGGCAGTTTGGACAACTTTGACACCATCAGCAGGCGTATGATGAACGCCACGACATAATATCTCACGCGTTATTTCATGGTCACGTGGCGCTTTCTCATAATCTCATTGGTCAAAACAGTCACGTGACCATGAGATAGCGCGTGAGATAATATGCCATGGCGATGTCCGAGGCTAATATTATCGGAGAAATAAAAGCCGCCCGACTTCACTGGCTCTGCCACGTAGGGAGGATGGGGGAGGATCGCGCTGCCAAAAGAGCATATCTTGGACAACCTTCCGGGCGCCGCCCGGTGGGTCGTCCAAGATATCGCTGGAAAGATGAAGTCGCCAAAGACCTAAAAGAGCTGAAAATGCCCAACTGGTCAATATTGGCACAAGACAGAATAGAATGGCGCACTTTAATGTCGGAGGCCAAGATCCACTTTGGGTCGTTGAGCCAGCGAAGTAAGTAAGTATCTAAGTGAATACTTGACTATAAGAATATAATAATAAAAACATGTCATCATTATAAACCACGCAAGCTCTACAACTGGGCGTAGGAAACATGTTGCAATACTTAGATTCAAGGAGAGATACACATCATGACGAGCAGTGACAATAGACCACTGTTATTAACACACTTTTAAAATTGCAAGACTTTTTGTGGTATAATAAGCGGATGGTTTTTAACCCCCGACAAAAAAAAGGTGTTATAAGTTTAACCTAACCTAACCTAATACCTTAAAATATCATATTGTAACTTTCTGTCCTGAGTGTCCTGTAACAGCATTACATTTAAAAAAGCTTTAACTTTAATGAACGTTTCTGCTTTCCATTAGTAACAGAGCTTTATCAAAATCGGTTCACTAGTTCCAAAGATTATCCATAACAAACAACAACAAGACCGACCTTATCTCTTGATTAAAATAAACAAAAAAATAAGAAGTTAACAAACAATTATTCTCAACGGTAAGGTTTTTATTATTAGTGTAACACCCAGTTGCAGATGTTTTTTTTTATTTTTTATTATAAGATGGGTTTAACTCTTGATCTCAATCTTGACCATAAGGTCAAAGATGAGGTCGACGATGGAGCGAGTTAACCCAGAAAATGCCTATAAAGGCACTGGTACTCCCACACACAGCAAGCTGTTTGGCGTCGGACTTCGGTAGGAGGGTGGTCGTGAACCAGACGGCCCGTTACAGAGCCTACCACACCGCTTGAGACCATAGGACGACACCTCAGATTCAGAAAAAAATGAAGTGTCGTTGCCTGGGGTGGATTAGGAGGCAGGTCTCATTTATGTTTCCTTAGTCGCCTCTTACGACACCCACGGAAAGAGATGGGGTGGTGTTATCACCACACGGCACAAATTTAACAAACAATTATTCTCAACGGTAAGATTTTTATTATTAGTGTAACACCCAGTTGCAGAAAAGTCAATTAAAGTAATGCTACTTAAAACATCATACTTTCACTTTCTGTCTTGTTGACATAAACAAGGACGGCATTACATTTATGGAAGCTACAACTTAAAGAACATTTCTGCTTCTGAGTATAAGTATGTAGCTTTAATTATTTTACTCAAAGTTATCACATCTGTTCATCAAGTGCTAATTCACACAAGCTGAGTACTACAAGAAGACGAATAATACATATTTACAACTACAAATTACTCATAAACCGTGATTGTGAGTAATTGTGACACAAGAAAACACTGTAAAGACCCACATGTCATGAATATACAGGTAGAGTCCATTCAATATGCTAGACTGCGATTCTGATGATCAATGGCTTTTCAATGCCAATGCTATGGAATGACGATTGCGACCATTTTATTGGTGCAGGTGGCGAGATTGTGAACTAAAGAAATTTTATTCATTTGATGATATTTCCTTCTTCTGTAAATATCTAATAGTGATAAGAACCTATTGCTAACTCTCTAGCAAGTTAACTTTTATTTGGAGGTGGTACTACTAGTCAATGCTGCGGCTCGCGGTGAAATGTCGAAAATAACTACGCCAGAGGGCAAGTGAGCCTTTCGCGGTGCCTTTGCGCTATCAAAGTGAAGTTTTACCGTCATTTTAAGCGACATAACGCGCGAGTTTGTAGCGGGTCGTATGCCATGCAAAATTTCGCTACCTGAACGGATGAAATTGTCACTATCGTCGTTCCATTGCTATTGAAATGCCATTGATTAGCAGAATCGCCGTCCTGGTATATCGATATCTCAGTGGTTTTATGGTCTAGCTTCCCACAACCTTAAAGTAAAGCTTTAAAATATTGTAATTTGTACAACAGCATAAATATTCTCCTGTATTTGAAAGTATGATAGTGTCAGATCAGAATACTGGTAGTGGCGGACTTAGGCGGGCCTTCAAATCTCGAGAAGTAAGTACGAAAATCATTTTATTCTGAAAACCATCTGTTTCTATTTAAGGGGCTCATGAAGATCGGCGTCCCAGGGTACTGGAGGATGCGCGGGAGACATACTCGTAGTTTTCAAGGGAATTTCGTGAAATGCTTTCTTATTGTTTGCCTTTATACTAAATTACGTCAGTTCTCAAACAACTAAAAACCGCATCGAAATCGGTTCATTCGTGTAGGAGCTACGATGACACAGACAGACACAGAAATACAGGCACACTTTGACATTAAGCATATCCATTTCCTGTCAACCCTGGCATAGCTGTGAAGAAATCTCGGAATAAAATGCTTCTCATTGCATTTACTATTCCACGCCGGCGATGTACGTGCTCTCGCTATGCGGTACTATCGTGTAGTCATGAGATGAATGCTAATGGAATTTCTAGTGATGCGAGAATACATGTCATTTTATTTTAGCTCTGACTTCCTCAGTAGCTCTTGGGTTCTTCTGATAGCGCATTTTACGATAACACTAGTTCATAATCGACGATTTAATAGATTTGTAAAGCTACTGTCATTGTATCTCCGTGACCCTGACAGTAGTATCTTACAAGCTAAGCCCGAGGGCCAAGCTGAAAACTAGCGCTTTTGTTTTTTGTACAGCACAATGCTGAGCTTGGCTTCTTTTGCTTCGTTTGATGTAGTTCTTTCTTTTACTGTTGATTTAGTCATTGTACCATAGATTTAACTTATGCAATAAAATGATTTCATTTCATTTCGAAAAGTTTAAGATTCACTTTTAATAAGTTGGCGAAAGAAACGTAATAGGGATTTTTCCCTATAAAAAAATAACCTTCCCCGAGGAACCTATATGAAATTCTCAAAAAATGTTAAACTTATCATGCCTACTAAGGCACAGAATACCTTCTGATGTATGTATTAACTAAGGCATTCAGCTTATTGCTCAAGTTGTGTTTAGAGGCGATTTTTTTTTGACCTGTGTTCCATAGGGAAAGTTGTTTAATTTAGCGAGATGATTTACATGCTTATTTGAATATACTTTCATCTCATATAAACATATAGGTACGGAATAAGTTGGAGTATCATTTTAACTGCATACTGGCGTAAACATTATCGTGTTGATATTTTTATAATACCTGACAATCTGTAAGAAGAAAGAATAAAGTTTTTCTTAAAATTTCAAAAGTATCCTTTATGGAACTAATTTCAATCTAATTATACAACAACACTAAAAAAGTACGCTTAAATCAGAATTCCTGCAACATTAATGCATTACAGTGAAATTTGGTGCAAACTTGCGAAGTTAGTCAATATCCTGAGCGGAAAACGTATTGGACAATACTTCGACGCAGGCGCAACCCTTTTTTTAACATTATAACCTACTAGCTTTCCGCCTGGGTCTTCATTTTCGTGGGATGTTTGGAAAAACGGGTAGCCTTAGTGTCATTCTGATCTGTAAGCTATATGACTGCAACGTTTTAATATAATCGATCAAGAAGTTTTTGCGTAAAGGAGTAACAAAAAACAATTTGTGTGTGCTGAAGATGCAAAATAAACGCTGTCTATGTCTATCCATCCATAATCACAAACTTTCAGATTCAGAATATTACAGTTTCAATAACACAAGTATAGAGTACGTATTTTATAAAAAAAAGTAGTTAAAAAGATTAAAAGATACAGCAGCTCTTTTTAAGCGATGCCGCCTGCCAAGCGTGGCGATCGCAAATATCCAAGTTATTAGATGTTTGCCTGCCACTGTTCACTATAAGAAACTTACTATTTTAACTTTTAACCCCAAAAAAAGAGGGTTGTTATGTTTGACGTGTGTAACTACAATATCTGTTTGTCTGGGCTGTCCGTGGCATCGTAGCTCCTAAACGAACGGACCGATTTAAATGCGGTTTTTTTATTGTACCAGCTCGAGATGGTTCTTAGTTATATTTGATCAAAATTGTTTCAGCCGTTTAAAAGTTATAAGCAATCGAATATCTGGGGTGATACAACAATTTCATTTTTAGAGTTATGATTGTGGTGAACTCAATAAATAAGCAGTATATCTTGATAATCTTGATTTATTTCTTCAAATTGTCTAATAGTAAAATTACAACTTTGGTTTACTTCTTAACAATATAATGTCTTTTTAGACAACTGTTCGACTCGTGTGTTCGCTAAAAACTGACTGCTTGGGCTCGGCCAGCGGCCGTATTCCCTCTCCCTTTTTCAAAATGGCGTTCTTAGCATGTGGTTGGTCAACGTTTTACCAATCGCGAGCCAAGAACTGTGCCTATGTTTTGAAAAATATGTCACGAAACACATTGAAAATTATGAATCACGACATGATGAAGATGTGTTTATTTTAAATAAATATCTTTGCATGTTATTGTTACTACATCTCATATACTTATCCCTGACTCTAAGAAACTGTAATCAGATAGGGATTGTGGTCTATTCTGCTTACAAAAACACTTCATTGAAATTCTAATGATGTTTGTTCGATCACAATAAGGATGCGGAGAAATAGTGCGTCATTCCTTGAAAATTTTTAGTATGCCATCTTATGGTGATATTATGTGTGCTGTACGCAAATAGGTAATTTAAGGTAAGTATTCTATAGGTATACGCGTTTTTCAACCTTTTTTGTTTGGTGTATTTGTGAGGAGTTCACACAACGAATCTTTTTAATAATGTTACAAAGATTCGGCCGGCCGGAAAGATTCGGCCGGAAAGATGACGGCCGGTTTAGTCGAGTGGTGTGACGCTGCCTCTTGATCGGCGGGTCCTGGGTTCGATTCCCAGTCGGGGCAAATATTTGTGTAAAAAGCAGATGTTTGTTCTCGGGTCATGGGTGTTCGTGTCTGTCTTAATGTGTGTTCCAATGGACCCGCGACACAAGGGAAAACCTTAGTGTGGGTCTTTGAGTGTGTAATGTTTATGTGACCTGTGGTGAAAACTAAATACCATCTTTGTCTTTATTCGAATGCTGCTTCCTGCCCGGAACTTTACTCCCGTAAGAATTTCGAGACTGAATTATACACAGGCCACAGACAGACACAGATACACAGACATACAGATATACATGTCGAACTTATAACACCCCTCTTTTTTGTCGGGGGTTAAAATAATGTATTGTGAACGTCAGTCAAGGTAAAGTAAACGTTTTTACGTAAACCCATTTTCGAAGTGGCTCACCATATTCACGTTAGGGCGAAAGCTTATAATTAAACTTATTTTACAAAGAAATGACTGATGCTAAATTTGTAGCCGAGTTTAGTAAAAGGTCCAACTTTCGGGGTAGTCAATAAGAGCGATTTACAATCCATAAAGTTGTAACTTTCCATTTTCACAGTGACATTTTTCCCTAAACAATTTGCATATACATATTTAGACATACGCCAACGCCTGTAATCCTTAACGGTGTAGGCAGAACATCAATGGTTCTAGCGAATCGCTTGATGCCACGTTTGACACAAATTGTGAGGGTAATCCATGTTGTTATCAGCCTTTCGCCCATGATACAGCAGAACTCTCGCATCCCACTTACAGACCTTTACAATATGCCTAAGAAGAGTAGGCAGCTGGCACATTCGAAATTTGTCTTTTACAAGCTGCTAAAACTAATTTAAAGTTCATTTAAAATTTTCACACTCAAATACTTCAAAAATTTTAGCAAATAACTCAGGAGTGGTACGAGTGCAAATATTACGTAGAGCAAGTACTTTAAGGGAGTTATTGTAAGGATGTTTGTCTGTTTGTCTTTCTGATTGTCGACTCTTCGTTTTCAAGGCTGCGAGTTAGGTTTGGTTCACATTTGTTCAAGTTTTTAAAAGTATTTTGCGATATAGGTATTTATTATATTTCACAAAGTTGTAAAACTAAGGATTCAACTCGTTTACGTCATAGCTTATAGTAAGTAAATCCATGTCCCCTTTGATGCAGCGAAGAAAAAGTTAATTTTAGGGAAAATACTAAGGGTGTTCAGTTGAGACATGGATTGTCACAGTTGAAGTTGAAACATGACCTGTTAATGACTTTAACAGATGCAAAGGAAATTCTCTCCGGTAAACTCTATGTTTTTCCTTCGCTTATCAGTCTTGTGTGGGAAGCATAAAATAATCACGTTTTATTTTATTATTTAATTATAAAACAACGATTTCATAATAAAATATAACGTGGTTACGACAGAATAGAAATATTAAACACGATCAGTACTGGATTTTATAAATGAAGCACTTATCGACAAGTATTTAGGTAGTTATATTAAGTAAATTAAGCTCCTTTTTCTTTATCAACTATTTAAAAATTTAAGTTAAATTCACGTTATCCCGTAACACGTTAATGTTACGTACTCTAAACGTGATTGACGTATCTACCTTAATAGTTAACATGGGTATTATAATAGTTACCAGCATTGACACATATGGGATGTGATAGTTAGTATGGTAAGTCATTCATCGGAAAATAAGCGACAAAATTGATGATAATCGACATTGACATACTTTTTCACTATTTTTCAAGGATGGCCATGTTAGGCACATTTGCACATTTTAAACAAAAGTTTTTCAAAAAGAGCTATTACAGAATATCTGATTATTCTATCAGACAAGAAGCCATGGAAATAAACTGCTCAGTTCTAGAGTTATTTCTGATTTACTTAAAATCGGAAAAAAAGTTTGTACATAATGCGATTAAAAAGAGCACCCTCGGAGTTTCTTGGCTATTCTTCTTTGGGGAAGACTGCACCTTTGCGAATAGGCGTAGAGTCAGTAGGGTCAAAAGAACGAATATGTATGTATTTAATGTTTTTTGTTATTTTGTTGTTTTAAGTGACATCCTGAATGTTCTATGAAATAAAAAGCACTATCCTCTGCAGCCCAAGCACAAAACACACAAATCGCACGACTCGGATGGCGATGAAACTTCAAAGTGACCAATGATCGAACGAGAATCGCCGCCGTCGTAGTGAAATTAACCGTGGCGCTCGCTGATCTTAACCGATCAGTGAGGCTAAGCAACGTACACAGAGGCAGGGAACCTGATGGGTGACCATAATGGCAATTGATCACAAGCGTTTCCGTGCTTCGGAGGGCACGTTAAGCTAACGGTTCTGGTTGTAGTCGATTGACTACAGTCGTTAATCCAAGTCAGAGGCCATTTGGCAGTTTCAAAACTCTGACACCAAGGTTAGTCAAGTTCGCCATATAGTTGATTGTACCTACACGATAAAGGAGGTGAAGTTAACCGCCATCATGAGTGGCGCGAATCCCTCAACACAATTTTTTCTTACTGTTTGCAACTAATCTTTTCAAGCAGCCTATACGTATTTCGTCATACTTTAGGTCTTACAACCAAAACACAGTCTCGTCTCGTTTAAACGTCCGTCCGCTGCGCACACGCATCGTCACGTCATCGCTTTCGCTGCGCCCCGCTTCGCAAGTAGGCCAAGTATCACTGACACTTTATAGCTTTACTACTTTACTAGACTAATGGAATGAAGAAGCTGTAGGTGCAAATTAATTATCAAGCGACTTTAAGGTCCGTAGAATGCGACTCAGACTCTGGTCTATACTAGCAGCTGTCTTTATCATTTTGATGAGAAAAAAGACAATCAATACTTTAGTATAGATCAAGACTTGAGTTTAATACGGCCGGTTTGGTCGAGTGGTAGTGACGCTGCCTCTTGATCGGCGGGTCCTGGGTTCGATTACCAGTCGGGGCAAATATTTGAGTAAAAGCAGATGTTTGTTCTAGGGTCATGGGTGTTTGTGTCTGTCTTTGTGTGTTCCAAGGGACCCACGACACAAGGGAAAACCTTAATGTGGGCCTTTGAGTGTGAAACGTTTACTTAAAAAATAATAATAATAATAATACTTAGCGAGTTTAGCGACACTTTAAAGGGTGATTCTATTTAAAGGGTGATGATACAAAAGTCAGGTATCCCAAGAAGCTTTCTCAAACGTTAACTGGCACTTCCATCAAGGATCAATTATTTAACAATTGTGACATATTTTGACAATAGTTATTAATTCAATTAATTGTTTAATTTATTAATATTTCCCTTACACACCGCACCTCACCATCACACACTAGACATCACACATAACCAACCATAACACGCACAACACAACACAACAGCCTTATTATTTCTACACCCCGCGTTCCACTCACAGGCGAGGGCTGAAAATCAGTGTTGCCAGTCTGAAATACAGACTGACAAAAATCGCTGAGCCCAGGCCTTTTTACTCACTGCAGCATCCATACGCAAATTAATCTGTTTATATTGTATGTATTTTTGTTTATTTTAAATGTGTGTTTTTTATGTCATTTGTGATCTTCTAAATGTTTGTATCTGTGTGCTGCATAGTAAAATAAACGTTTTATTATTATTATTATTCTCCCCTAGAAACTGAGCAACTTTTCTCAATGAACATAATTTAAGCCAGTATCTGCAATACGCCTCCTCTGTCTACGGCAATACGCCGTTTTTAAGCCGGTTATAAATTCATCGAAATAGCAACCTAATTTTTAAAAATCCTTATCTTTTTATGTACTTAACGGGAATTTGGGAATATGCACCTTTTTCCCAGGTTTTTAAAACAATACTTCTTACTGCACCAGGCTAGTTGGAAGAGATCACTATCAGTTATAAATCCGCTTTGTAAACTTTTTCTCTTATTATTTTGTATCTGAGCGGTGATAGCCCAGTTGGTAATGAGCCAGACTTGTAATCCGAAGGTCACGGGTTTAAATCCTGGTGCGGGCCTGTAAAACTAAATTTGTCTTTTCGGATATATGTACGAATTTCTCATTATCACTTGCCTCAACGGTGAAGGAAAACATCGTGATGAAACCCGTTCGTCCAAGAAAAAATCATTTTCGAAAGGCGAGCGGTCCACCAACCCGCATTGGGCCAGCGTAGTGGACTATGGCCTAAATCCCCTTCGTGTTTCGAAGGGAGGCCCGTGCCCCTCGGTAGGGACGTATATGGGCTATTAAAAAAAATGTATCCCATGTAATCTAAGTGCCATAAAGAATATATATATTTAATAACGCTGTTAGCGGATTGTCGCACAGTTGCAGAAACGTCCATTAAAGTTAACGCTACTTTAATTATCATACTATCACTTTCAGCCTGACGTAAACAACGGCATAAAATTTGAAATAGCTATTGCCAAACTGGAAAAAAAAGCTTTAATAAATTGTTTAAGATTCTCGCGGTTATTTTCACTAGTTTTAAAAATGTTATATTTATTCTTTTTTTTTTCTACCACGATTTTTGTTTTAACCCGTTATATGTTTAAAACTAGTGACAAAACTTTAGGGAGCGTAATGCAACAAGCGTGGGACCCCCCGCCCCGCTATCACAATTCATAAAGGATTTTTAATATCAGCTGATCTTTACGAAATTCTAGACGAAGTAAAAGTTGTTGGAGTCCTAACGGTTTTTTTTTTCATCTCGGCATGCACAGCCGGGTGGAGCCTGTACCTAAACCGGTTCTACGAGTGCTTTTGGATTCTGGCACCTTATAAGACGATTGGTTTAAGAAATTTATTTCTGAAAAGTGAGAAATACAATTGCAGGTACTTGCTTACAAAACAGGTCCTATTTAAGTAAACTTTTTACTACTAAGTGATTCGTGAGTGACTTAATTTCACAATAATCATAACTCATATATAAATAACTCAGTTTATGATTATAGAATATACCTACTTGATTGCTTGATGTGGATTTTTAAAGCGAATAAATGGGAACTTTAAATTACTTAGTTAGCGAAACTTTTGGAGGGGATTCTCCCTATGAAACTAAACCACTTTTCCAAAAGGAACCACATGAAATTTTTTTAAAAGAATTTTGACTTCCCATACAAGCAAATCAGCTGATCGCATAAGTTGTATGAAGAGGCGAATTTTTTTCATATCGACTTTTTGTACGTTGGGGAAAGTTGTTCGGTTTTGTAGGTCGTCGATTCACATCCTTATTTTTCGCTAACTAATTTAAACTTACCCAATATTGGATAAAATAAGTATACAATACCAGCTTTATGATTTATCAGCTGATGCAATTTGTATGGGAAGTAAAAAATTTTTTTTTCGTATTTCGGCATTTGTTCTTAGGGAAAGTTGTTCAGTTTCATGGGCTGATTCACCACCTGAGAGGATAAGATCGAATTACTTAACACCCTGTATAATTATTCTTAGTTTAGGTACTAATTAACGAAATAATTTGACCTATTAACACATACTTAATACCTATATAGTATTATTTTAGATTAGCGCTAATTGATAACATATAGTTTTATAGTATTTCTCTTATACATTTAAATATTTTTTCCTCTAAATAATGTTTTATTTATTTAAAATGCAAGCCCTAAAAATATGGAGTGCTCATAAATTTGTGAGCGAAACTTAAGAAGGTATTCTCCCCGTGAAACATCGAAAACAAATTCGACTTGCCTCACTAAGGCAATAATGAACGCAAATATTTTAAAGAAAAGCAAATACGTCATCCTTTTCCCCACAATACGTCATCCTTTTTCCCACAAAATTTTAAACCGAGCTTTCATCAAAAAGTGAGGCAGGTCATGGTCATGAGCGTTCGGGGCCCGCTTCACAAACCGTTTAGTAGTAAAACATACAATATGCTTAAGAAAATCAATTATCTATCTACTTATATCTTTATTTGTTTTTGCTATAAACTGAAATTGAACAATATAATAAATTCTTATGTCACAGAAGTAATCTTTTGAGAAGTGGTTGCTAATGTAACCACCACACAAGGTTGATATGACACTAACAAGCCATTGTCACTTGCGTTAGCACCTGCAGTGTGAATGTGTGCAAGCATAAATGACTCGCAAGAAACGCGGCAAACTAATGCAAGGTTATATTTGAGAAAAATGGGAACCTTGAACTTGTGATTGAAGTAAACATTTATTTAGCTGATTCAATAACCGGTTTAGTCTAGTTCACATTAACGGTGCCTGTGTGTCGACGATTTCTGGGTTCGGTTCCCGGTCGAAGCAAACATTTGTGTCAAAAATAGATTTTTGTTCTTGCGCGAGGGCTCAGCACAAATGGTTGCTCACCCTCTAGCGTTATCTTTCCTTGTCAATTAATTTTAAGCAGTAACGATTTTCAAATTGTATTTAAGCGTTATCTTTAAAAATGCTGTGTTATCCTATAATTATTGGAGCATTTATTCATTTGTTTGTGAAAGTTTTTTTTATGTTGTAAGATGACTCCACTGTTGGAGATCCTAAACTAAATAAATAAATAAACACTTTTTTGACAATTTCTCTTATCAGCCCATATACGTCCCCACCGAGGGGCACGGGCCTCCCTTCGAAACACGAAGGGGATTTAGGCCATATAGTCCACCACGCTGGCCCAATGCGGGTTGGTGGACCGCTCGTATTTCGAAAATGGATTTTCTTGAACGGGCGGGTTTCATCACGTTTTCCTTCATCGTTGAGCAAGTGATAATTAGAAATCCGTACATAAATCCAAAAATACGAATTTAGAGGTACAAGCCCGCACCAGGATTTGAGCCCACGACCTTCGGATAACAAGTCTGGCTCATTACCGAATGGGCTATCACCGGAGATCCTAAACTAAATAAATAAATAAACACTTTTTTGACAATTTACCGCGTTGTTTTCACGTTGTGCTTGAGCTGCAGTTCAGTGTATTTTATTTTATTTTTATTTCTACACTTCATGGCTTCCAAAAGCTGCAGATAGAAGAAACTCCATCGACTTTGTCGAAAGGAAGTTTACTATTTTCGGGAATAGAATGAATTTCCAGTCACTCTACATGAACTAAGTCGAATAACCACCCATGCTTGAAGTTTATAGCTAAGTACTTGCCTATCCAATACAGATCATGAGTACGTTACATCACATGCATTTGTAGGTCTAGGATAGTAGGCCTTGAGCTACAATATCATGACAGCCAGGTCAGTACGTGATTATTGTATTACCTACCTTATTTAGAGTAGTTAAGCTGCTAATATTATTAAACATGCGTAGTTTTGCTACTATTTAGTTTGTGTAAGCAGTTTTCTTCATCTTTAAACTGACGCCTGTAATCTTTAACGGGGTAGATGATTGTGTGGTTTCAGAAGCAATTGACGACACGGTTTTAAGCGTTTTCGCTTTTATTACACATTTATGGTGCTTTATGCAGCAATTTATTTCCATAGTTTTATCTTATTCCGCAAATAAAATACATTGAAATAGTATTTTTAAGCATTAGGATTATGGTGTGTTAAATAATTTTAAAAAAAAAGAAGAGAATGCACCAATGTCAAAATTCTTGAAATATCTTTACAAATATAAAAATTAGAGGCTGTCTTAATTGTTGTCATCAGCACATATCCGTCCCCACAGCATTCTTTGAAGCTATGAAGGCTTAATTGTATTTCTTCAAAAAAAAACTGTATTTTTGACAACGATCCTGATGCTCTGTCTACCCTGTTAGGGATTATTAGCCTTAGTGAATGGATGGATAAAACAAACAAAACATGCAATATGCAGTTACCTTGTTTGGATAATATTATTTTTTTGTATTTTCAGTTACACTATTTCAATTGAAACCGGTTTTTTAAGTTTTCATAACGCGTAAAGTTTACACACTTCATAAGTACGTTTACACATTTCAATCATAAGAGCGACCACTCAAATTTTTATCCGTAATTAACAGAAGCATAATAATTAGAAATTATTTATATATATTATTAAAACATTAATTATAAATTTTGACTAAATTTAAATTATGGTTTACGAAATTTATTTCTCATAAGAATTTACAATTAATTCACTGACTGAGAAAATACAAATTACGGGTACTTGCTACAAAACAGTTCCTTAAAACTATTTACTACTAAGTGAATTCGTGAGTGAACCAATTCCACAATAATTTGGCTCGAAGCAGATTTTATATATAATAACATTATTAACTCAATTTATGATTGTAGAATTAATTCACATCGCCATATTCTTACTACAATTAAATATCTTACTGTGGGTACGTTAAAATAATTTACCCACCACCTAACTAAAGTTGCTTGCAAAAGTTAAACGTGACATGGACAAATAGAAACATTGTATGCAGGATTAAGACTCACTAGATATGGAATATTTATTTTTATTTTATTTTTTGTTAGATAAAAAAATATATTTTTATTTATTTTTGTTTAATAAAAGTAACACTTAAAGGTCGATACAAAGGGTTTTCCTTTGTAGGTATCATGGGTCCCTTAGGTCACACCCAGAAACAGACACGAACAGTACGAACACCCAGATCTATTTTACCGACTTCAAAAAATTATATGTTCAACTGTATTTATCTTTTTGTGTTTTTTTTTGTATACTAGCTGACCCGGCGAACTTCGTAACGCCTTAGATTTTTTTTACGGATTTTCTCACCTTTTAATTAAATAGATTCACCGATTTCTTTATGGACCATTTATGGACCGATTTTCAAAATTATTTGACCCCATCGGAATCCAACCCAGATACCGTCTATTCAAAACAGATACAGTATCCAATCGATCATCAATTATTCCAAGCTATCAATATGCAATTATTATTTATTTCAATTTATAAAAAAAATGTTCGCAACAAATCTGAACGCACCTTACGATTACAAATAAGTTCGAACTTCATCGGTTTACACACAAACGGACGCCGATGCTTATCGTGTTAAAACCATAATACCTAATCAATGAATTAATTAACGTGTTAATGAAATACACTGGATAGTACTTGCTTATTGTTTTATATTCTCATAATTTTGCACGAACCAAGTTTAGATCAAGGACTTTATGAGAATTATGATAGATTAGAATTAGGTTTATCGTAAACAATGAAACATTAAATTCACACCTTTAAAAATGTTTTTTTTTTTTTTTAAAAGAACTAGCTTTTTCCCGCGGCTCCGCTCGCACAAAGAACTTTTTTAGTCACCCATTTCATTCGCAAAATTTTTGACTTTTGGAAAATCGTGAAACACGTGTCCGTTTATTTGCTTCAAGATATATCTTGACGAAGTTTCGAGACAAAATGTCCAAAAAAATTGTTTTCTCCATACAAACTTTGAACCCCCATTTCCCCCCTTCGTGGTTAAATTTTGAAAAATCCTTTCTTAGTGCTCCCCTAGACCTCATAAGAAACCTGCGTGCCAAATTTGAAATCTCTATAGACCCAGCGGTTTGGGCTGTGCGTTGATATGTCAGTCACCAGTCAGTTTCTTCTTTTATATATTTAAGATTGGTTCCCTCTGGACCACAATGTGCATCAGGTTACCGAAATTCATTGAAAAACTGTTCTTGTAACAGCACAGAGTCCACGCTTGGGTAGCGTGATGTGCCAATGACCATTTCCTGAGTTACTCGCTGCATTACATGTAGTAGCATCAACCGATACTCTTACGGTGAGGGAAAACATCGTGAGAAAACCTGCACCTGCAGGCAACTAACTGTATAACCATGATTCATTTTGGTCAGGATGAATTGATATGGCAGTCGCTTGACTGTACCTGATGACTTGACCTGCTAAACCCTGGATCATGGTCAAGTCAAGGGTACCTCGAATGAGAATCGGGACAAAACGCTACAAGGACAAGAGCGATCATCGGTTTGGTCCAGTAATGCTACATCTCTATCGACGGTGTCTGGGTTTGATTCCCGATCGGTGAAATGTTTCTGTAGTAATTGTCCTCTTTAAAAAAGTATGAATCAACTGATTTCAATCGCCACAATAAATAATTAGCAGATAATCACAAACCAAAACGTCCGTCATAAAAAAAATTTGAAATTAAGAGTAAACAGTAACTAAACAAATTCAAGTCAAATTATAGAATAAACGTCATCTAATTACAATTTGTAAGTATTTTTTGTTTTTTTTTAAAGCGCTGAATTAAATTTTAAAAATCGGCCGATAATTGGCGAAGTTGTCGCGCCACAAAAAAAACAGAGTCGAATTGAGAACCTCCTCCATTTTCTGAAGTTGGTTAAAAAAGCAGATGTTTGTTCTCAAGACTGGAAGTTTGTGTGTCCCAACGTTTGACACTAAGGAAACTTTAATAAAAAGAGCTAAGTTTAATGAACTAACAACACAAATCTCGTATATATGTTCTACAATTTCTTAGCACTAGTTAAAAAAAATGCTAGCAGCGAGGAGATTAGTCTCGGAAACGAGTTTTACGCGATAAAAAAGTTGCGAAAGTTGCTTGCGTAGATCTAACGGTATCTTAATGATACTACACATTTGCACAAGTTGCGGAGAAACAGCGGACTTATACATATCAGGCAGTAGATTATTATTATTTGTGGTTCATCTAGACTTGTTAATTCTTCCTAATCGTGTAAATATAATCTTATAACCCTCTAAATTAATTAAAACGTGGCATCAAGTGGTTTTAAAACCACTGATGATCTGCCTTCCCCGATAGAGATTATGGGCGTGAGTATATGTTATGTATAATAAATCAAATATGTTGCGAGCTTGACTAACCCTGGTATCAGAGTTTTCAAGCCACCAAATGGCCTCTGACTTGGTTAATCGGTTTAAAGACTGTAGTCAATCGACGTGCTCGTCAAAGCACAGATACTCGTAGAAACGTGAAACGTTGTTTATGTTTATAAATATCTAATATACGTATTTTTAATAATATGTAACATAAACGTTACACACTCAAACGCCCCTTGGAACATACATAAAGACAGACACGAACACCCAGACGCGAGAAACAACATCACAAACAAATTTACTCAAACATTTGCCCCGACTGGGAATCGAACCCAGGACCCGTCGATCAAGAGGCAGCGCCACTACCATTGGACCAAACCAGCCGTAATTTGAAGAGTAACAGTAGAACCATATGATTACAAAATAGAACCTTGTTGTAAACAATTCTTCTAACTTTAGGAGACAGATGACCTTAACAGGTTTCTTTTAACGTTTTTGTTGTAGCTAACTACAATTACAAAAAAAGTTTCGTAACCTAGTGTTTTATACATTTTCGAGTTAACCTTTAACCTTAAACAATCATAACATACCTATCGGGGTACGCAGATACCAGTTACCTTTTCAAACCTGGTTGAAAAGATGGATTCCAAATTTATCATGCATCTTGTCAATGAATTAAATAAGATACTACTTATTTTATCTAAAGAACAATAATATAGTAATCAAGAAAATGTGTAAGAACTTACGTGTAAAAATATAACATAACGATGAATAGATAATATTAATAGTACTTCTGAGTATATCTTTAGCGCAGCGAAAGTAGAAAGTCGGATAATTTAGCGACGGAATCATTACCCTATCGCAGAAACTTAAGTACCTGTGGTCGTTGGATAATGTGTACGTGACCCTACTAATGACATCGCTTTAAGTCATTAGTCAGTCTTGGAATTCAAAGGTTTCGTTATTAAGTTGAATAATTTACTGGACTGTGGATAAAATGACTTTTTTTATAAGTATTATCAGAAAATATGCATTTAGAAATATTATGCACATAATCTCACTTCCTTTGCGGACAAAGGCATTACTCTACACATTTCGTAATTGAACAACTTAAATTTAAAGAGACAAAAAACTATTTATAACAAAATTAGACTCTTCAAAAAGTTAATCGAAAGATCATGAGTTTAATTTAGAGATTTATTTCGCACGTAAATAGAAAAATAATTGAAAGAAATTCATACATTTTCACGGTACAACAAAATAACAAAAACTATTTCTAATAATAACATAAAAATAAATGTACTCACACTCCAACAACTCCAGGCAGCTCTCCAAAGAAATCCTTTCTCACTTCAGACTTGTACTTCACCAAACACGGCATAGCAGGTCTAAAGGGAGTCGGCCCTTCCCTCCGATACATCCTCTCAATTTCGTCGGCATCATACACAAACAGCAGGTCTGGTCTTCCAATCAAACCTCCTAAGCGCACAATCCGTCCATATTGCTCCATAAACTGCTTGGTAACTTTCGCGAATTCCGAGATATCGTATTGCCCGATATAAGGGACCATTCGCCAGGTGTTCCCCAGGATAGGGATAGGTCTAGGGCCGGGAACTTGGGAGTAGGGTTTGGCATTTGCGAAGATTTCTTCGGTAAGTTCGGCAGTTGGGGCTATTTGGGAGCGTTGGCGTTTGGAAAAGGGACATGTTGAAGTGTAGCGAACTTGTTTATGGGTAAACGGGCGCGCGTATAACTTGAGAGAGTTGAGGCGACCCATGGTGTGGGAGGACACGGTCGCGACTGCGCGTGCGATCGACTGCTCGAAATCCCGCGCAGCGGCAACGCGTTTACCGTTCATAGCTTTCCTAGGGCTGACAAATTCTTTATCAAAGCCCGAATAGAAATATAAAACATTTATTTAAAAGGCGTGCTATTTAAAAATCAATAGTAAAGCCTTTATCGGTAATACTAACAAGATACTTATGTCCGTATTACAAAACTTTTTTTTTTTCGAATATCATTCGAAGGTTATAAATGTTATAATATAATTGATTGGTGGTCATTCAATGAAAAAGAAATAACAAAATTAAGGATAGGAATCCGCCCACGAAACAGTAAAAATAAATTTGGAAAAAGGAATCAAATACCGATTTTCCTCAGTAATTGAAATCAGCTGATCTAGTAATTTGTATGGAAGACAACTTTTTTTCATTAATCTTATAATATGGGTTGATTAACAATTTTAAATTTTATCTTTTTTTTCTAATACTAACGGTGAACTCAAAGCGTCTCCGTTTCAATTTGGACAAAAATGCTTTCATTTGTCTATCCGGCTGTTCTCCTCTTTCTCGTGAGCAGGTTTGGTAAAGATTTTTTGTAAATTCAGTTTTTGTTTTGTTTTTGTTAAAAAACGTAAAAAATATAATGTTTCAACCAATTTGATAAATTTTGACTCGCAAGGTCTACAACTCTCAGGGCCGCTAGTTAAAAAATGTATTCATGAAATTGGCAGCCCTAAGCTTCGCGGACCCGCAACTACTCTACTCTCTCATTGGTCGCGGACGTTCCGTTCTCTTTACTATGTAACTTATTAATGATTTTCGTTGAGGTCCCTGGTAAAGGTCGACAAAGGAGTGGCGGCGCAGCTTGTCCTTTAGTAAACATTTTTACTTAAGTAAAAAAAAAAATTCGAATACGTTATTTTTTATTTTTTGACGCTCTTTCTTCCTCATGTCACAATTTTCAAATTGCCTCTGACTTGGTATAACGATGTAGTTGAACAACGGGATATGAACACCAAGACCCGAGAACAAACATCTGCTTTTTACACAAAAGGAATCGAACCCAGAATCCGTCAATTCAGGGGCAACGTTACTAGCTACTGCGACAAACCGGTGTCGATTCATCAATATCATACTTTTACTTCCGAAAAAATTACAATAGCAATAATTTGAAATAACATCCGCGCTGGACTGGCGTCAAAGAAAAACTCAAAATGTGTCAGCTGCCATGCCAGCCCTTCGCATGCATACTGTAGAGCTCACTAAGTAGGACAGAGTTTTGCTGTTTCGTGGGCTGGCTATCACCACTGTACTTATTTTTCATCTAAGAACTCACGGTGTATGTCAAATGTGATGTCTAGTGGTTCTAGAGCCAATTGACGCTTTGCCTACCCCGATAGGGATTAAAGCGTGAATGTATTGACGAATGGAATAAATAACCCACTGGTCTAGTTGAGATGCTTTGTTGATAAAACAATATTCCGTGTAAGTATACTTCGCACGCGACTCACTGAATTTTGAATGGCTTTTTGCGTGCGCACACAATCATCGTTAACGCGCGAGCTGTTTTCATGTATTGTAAACGACACCACTAAACCACACCACTGTGGTGTCGTTCACTATTTTTTTTAGGTAACCACACCATCGTAATGTTGTTCTAATACAAAACATAATGCATGCATTTATCGATATCAATTATGTACCATTCGTAAGATCACAACATGACATAAATGATCTCTCTAAGCTAATCTTATTGCCTCTGTTTATTCATTGATATTGGTTGATTTGATTGTGAACTCTTTCATATTAAGATCAAATGACCAAACCCCGGACTTATACGTCAATAGAGGAACACAAACACTTGTAAATCAAAAAAGTAAATCTACTCAAACCGATGATACATTCAATTAAAACACACGTCATCAATACTTCGCTGCTATGATTGCAGATGATTTTTTTTTTTGAGAGGACGAACGCTTAAAAACATATTTTAAACGGGTTTTTTCTGAAATTACAGAGAAGACAGCTAGTGAGGTTAAATAAAATACGGGGAAAATAATGAATAGTTATAGTTTAAGGGGTATAGATTTTTTATGAAGTTCTGTTATGATTTTATTTTGTTATGTAGTAAAGAATACTATTATTAAGTTTATGGAATCCCTTGTGAACTCGGCCCAATTTCTGCAACTCAACAAAAAACTCTGCATTTCTTAATACTCATTAAAAATTTACACATATCGAATTGTTTTTTTTTTAAATATAAAACATTGCATCACTAGTCGGTAGCAGTGTGGTTACCTAAAAAAAATTGTAAACGACACCACAGTGGTGTCGTTTACAATACATGGCTGTTTTTCGTTTTTTTTATACTTCTATCAACAATACTCCAACTAGATAACGTACATAACTCTAAAATAAAATAAAAATTATCACCCCCAACATTCGATTGCGTATAACTTTACAGCTGATCCAATTTTGGTCAAATACAGCTTAGAATCAGCTTTCAAACAAAAACAACCGCATCGAAATCGATCCATTCGTTTAGGAGTTACGATGTCACAGACAGACACAGATACACAGACATACAGATACACACGTCAAACTTATAACACCCTCTTTTTTTGTCTTCACATTAAACCGTGATAGTTGAAAACACTAAAGAGTGACATAGGGTACTTTTTCCACGCTGATAAAATTAGAAATAAAAGAGAAACATGTGATTTTTTAAATTTATTAATTGACTAACGGTTATGTCTGATTCCGTTGGTGTTTCTTCTTTTTCTTCTTGTTCTTCGAGTGTGACTCGATCAGGTCATCGATCTCTTTGCTGTCATCTCCAAGGCGTTTTTCTCCACTGCAAAAAAGAAAAAAAATTAATACCTATCGGATAAAAATTCAGAATGACTTTTAATTTTTTCAACAATAAATAATGCTAAGACAGTTAAAACAATTAATAACTCTTAATAAGACAGTTAATAACTCTAAAATTTAAATTTAAAACTGCCCTTGGTCCTGTACTCAACCAGGTCTTCACCTATCAATTCCATATCCTAGCGTAGTTCCTTAGCTTAGCTGCATAGTTCCTTACTTTTTCTTAGCTTTACTCCTTTGTTTAGCTCCATATTTCATAATCTTGGTTAGCTTCTTACCCTAAACTTAGCATCATACTTTTGCTGTTCCTTATCCTAGATTGGCTCCTCACTTTTGCTTAAGTCCTTACTCTAGCTTAGCGCCATACCATAGCTTAGCTCCATACCTATTAGCTTCTCACGTAATCAATTTAAAGTCACCCAAAACAACTTACCTCTTAACCGAGACGAGATGTTTCTGCTGTGATCCGGCCAGTGCCTGCCTCCAGTCCATGTCACTCCCCTTGATCCTGTACTGAGTCACGTCTTCGCCTCCTTACCTTAGCTAAGCTCCATACTTTTGCTTAACTTCTAACCCTTCATACCCTAGCTTAGCTCGTTACCTTAGCTTAACTCCACACTTTTGCTCTTTACCCTAGAGTGGCTCCTTACTTTTGCTTAACTCCTTACTCTAGCTTAGCTCCTTACTCTAGTTAGCTTAACTCCATACTCTCTACCTTAGCTTAGCTCCATACCCTAGGTAACATCTCAAATTATAGCTCACCTCTTAACCGAGACGAGATGTTTCTGCTGTGATCCGGCCAGAGCCTGCCCCCAGTCCATGTCACTGCCTTTGATCCTGTACTGAGCCAGGTCTTCCCCCATCAGCTTAGATAATTCTTTACGTTGTTTGCGCTCCAGATCCTGACGAATAGAAAATTATACATTTTCTTCTCCTTTTATTTAATCTACAATAAAATTCACAAATTTCCAGGAATTAAGAAATTATAAAACGTCCTTAACAGTGGCGTAGCTACCGGAGGGCTAGACGGAGTAGTGCCCCGGGGCCCCCAAGTTCAGGGGGCCCCTCGAACTCTGACTTACAAACTATAAATTGAACTAGTGAAAATTTCCACATTCGGAAATAAATAAACCAGCAACTTATTTGACAAAATACAGGGGAATCCCCAACAAGTCTCGAACATCTTTGTCTGAAACTTGCGGAGTACTCGCCTGTATTCTTAGGCTGGTTTCACAGTAGGTAGTACGACGAATCTGGATTACGACAAATCTGGAGAACGTCGAATTCGGAACAAACGATTTTAAATAGTTTAGTTGGTGCCCTGGTTTATTTTTTGCCCCAGAGCCTTTGGTTACCTAGCTACGCCACTGGTCCTTAATACGTGGTTTCTTCGTGCATACTAATATTATACATGAGAAAGTATTTTTGTTTGTTTGTTCTTCTGAGGTCATGGGTTCAAGTCCCATTCGCACCGCTAATTTTTATTTCCCTAAATTATTTGTAAATATCCCTCACGCGGGAAAGCATATAAACACACAATTGAACATCGTTAATAGGTTTCGCCCTAGTCATAATCTACATTGAATAAATGGTGATTCTGTAGTTCTCCATACAATACATAGATGGCGCTAACCTACACGCACGCCATAATGTGCTTAATAAGTGAGTGAGAAATTTCGCCGCTTGGGGTCGTCCCATTTGCACCAAACATTTTTCGTTCCCTAAATTATTTGCAAATATCCCTCACGCGGGTAAACGTTTTAAAATATTAAATTCGTCCATCCATGCTCATAATCCCTATGGGGATAAGCAGAGCATATGTAGTTCTAGAACCATGACTCCACGTTTGACATACATTCTAAGAGATATTAGATAAAACATGAGTTCAGTAGCAATAGGTTGTCAGCTTTTTGCTCACGATACCTATAGCAAAAAACCCTTGCGTTCCACTTACTAACTTTTACAGTATGCCCTGAGACCACTTCAAATAAAACAAAAACATTCATAAAACCCGTTTATTCATCACCTTACATACAACGAAACCCATAACAAATCCAAATATTACCTTAGCAGCTTTAGTCAACTCTTCTTGTAGACTCTGTTTAACTTTTCCATCCCCTGCTATTTCTGCACCTTCTGCTGTCTTGTCCTCTATGCCTATTTCTTTGGCGACTGTATCTTCTAATACAGAGTTTATAGCAGAGTTGATTTTCTTGCATGCTTCGTAGAATTTTGCTAAGATTTGTGACCCTGGTAGGCCCAGTTCTGTTGCGATCTCGTCTACTTCTTTCATTTGGAAGCCCATTGCTATTAGTGTGACCTGTAAATGACATAACTATTAGAAGAGGTTCAAGGGCGTAGCTATAGCTTTCACATGGGGGGGGGAATCGTCCAATGAGAGACTAACGAATTAAAGAAAAGTCCGTAAGAAAAAGTATTGCTAAAGTTTAAATCGTAACATTTTTATTCACAGTCGAACATTACATATTGTAATGAGAGGGGTTTAAACCCCTCTATTATTACTTCCCTATATACGTGTCGTTAAAGCGTACAATAGCGCTTTTAACTCTCAGGCGCGCGACAGGTTAAATCAACATCTTGGCACGGGTTATTTTCACGATTGTGAGTATTCAACATTTTGGTGACAAGGTAGAACGTAGAACGATAACCTTTGACAACCTTCAATTCATCTTTAATCATTTTGCTTGAAATCGCGATGAAATTTGGTTACTGTTTAAAATCAACAATCAATACTCGAGAGAGACAATCATTTGGGTAACTTTAAATAAGCTAGCAAAAACTAAGGTTCATCTGTACATATTACAAAGAGGAAAGATTTGATTGTTTGTTTGTTTGTTTGCATTGAATAGGCTCCGAAACTACTGGACCGATTTGAAAACTTCTTTAACCATTAGAAAGCTACATTATTTATCCCCGATGGACATAGGCTACATAATTTTCCCGAATTCCCACGGGAACGGAGTCCCTGGCGGAATGCTAGTATTACATAACGCGACTCAGGCCTTTATACAGAAGGAGACTCAAATCTTGATCGCTTTCTGTAACACGGACCTCAGACTCTGATCTATACTTAAGAAGCAGTCGTCTTTGTCATTTGACAGTGAGAGAAAAAGACAATCAATACTTAAGTATGGATCAAGACATGAGTCTCCTTCTGTAATACGGGCCTAAGATGTGATTGTCAAATTTTCCCAAGGAACATGAAGAATTATGAAAAAAAGTGTTCGCTTCTCCATACAACTAGTGCGATCAGCTGAAATATTCTTTGAGAATTAATTTCAAATGGTTTTCTTGGTTTGGGTTCATGAGCAGAATCAAATTTCGCTAGCTAATTTAAAGTCACTCAATTTGTATTTTAAACTGAACTAATTAAATTGATTTAATTGACATTTACCTGTTGAACAGCGTCCAGCTTAGCGGGCAAGCGAGTGTGAAAGACGAGCGTAGCGAGCGGAGTGAGCAGATCGGTGATAAGTCTGTAGTCAGCTTGTTGTCGACAGTATGACTCTATTCGAGCCATGTCGTGTGGTTCTAGATGCTGTTCTATTATCTTTTTTGTTACCACTGGAAGAAATTTGATTTTCGTTTAACAAGAATAGGCAGAAATAAAACTTTTACATTTGTATTTATTCAATTTTAAATGCGACCGGTTTCTTACACCACTATCTGACAATGGTGGTGTCTCTTTAATTTTTTTGAAAATTTAAAAAACAAACATGCTTTTAACACAAATTTTTGCATCGATTGGAAATCGAACACGGAAACATCTATTCAAAAACGTCAAACCATTTACAAAATCAGACAAATTCAAAAACTACTAAACAGTATAACCAAAAATACTAACCAGGTTTATCAATTTTGACGTGATCGTTGAGTAAGGTGGAGAGTGCGAGTGAGGCAGGTAGCTTGCGCAGCGACCGCGAGAGTAAGCGAGACAGACGACGGCGGAAGTCTGCGCTGTAGGCAGCCAGCCACGAGCACTCTTGTAGCGAACGGAGCATTATACAAGAGTGTTCACCTGTTAACTCATTCGCCTTTTGACTGAGGAAATTAAAAAAAAAGTTAAGCCTTGTCTTTCAAACATACAACAAGCTTACGTTTATGATTTTGCTACTTTGTCGACTGAGTTTGATTTTCCAATGTGTCGAAACAGCTTCCTTGACTTGTGCGTTTGGGAGCAAAATTCCGAATTCGACGCGTGTTTTGCACAGGGAAAGTTAGAGGTCCCCTAAAATATAGACGCTCGTGGAAAGTGATAACCATGTATGGTAACTCAAAATTATTATTTTTTTCCAGCCCATATACGTTCTTACCGAGGAGTTAGCGAAAGTTAAGAATATCAATCAGCCTACTAAACTGAACAACTTTCGCCACGGAAAGTTGTTCAGTCAAAATATATACAAAAAAATCGATCAGTTATCAACTCGAGCGATCAGCTACTGCTTCAGTAGGAAAGGTCTAAACATTTTTTGAGACATTCCTATAGATTCCTCAGAAAAAATTGTTCAGTTTCATGAAGAGAATCATCCCCTAAAGTCTTGCTGGATAATTCGAAGTGGGGTGACTTAATACAGAAATTGACACAGGATATTACCTACTTAAGCGCTGCTGATAAATGTTGCAAAATGTACATAAATTACTTGACCAACTAAATAATTTTGTTATTATTTAATACCTGAGATAGACAGGAACGTATTTGAGCGACTTCCAGAACTTGAGCAGTTCTTCAGTGAGACCAAAACTGGTGCCGAGATAGTCCAAAGACTCGGCGCGGACCTCCGTTAGACGACGGAGGAGCGTCGGTGGCTTGGATCTGTAGGGGCAAATTATAATAAAATAAATCAGAACTTTTTTTTATTTGGCTGTCCAACAGCAAGTACACTGATACAATAATACTAAAGCTAATTAAATTTAGAGCTAATTAATACAATTTATGCCGTGTGATAATCAGTTGAGAACAACACCAGCCCATTTAGTTCCGTAGATGTCGTAAAAGGCGACTAATGAGACCCGTCTTCTATCAAACCACCCTAGGCAACGACATCTCAATTTGTTCTGACTCCGAAGTGGCCTATGATCTCATGCTCTGTAAAGGGCAGTCTGGTTCGCGACCACTTCGACTTCTGTCGAAATCCGACGTCAAACAGCTTGCTATACATTTAATGGGGTTATAGAGTAATTCGCATCTCAAGTTTAAAGAAAAGACGGATGAATGAAATATATCTTTTTACCGAACTGTCTACTCTAGACAGTGGACTAATCAAAAGCTATTACAATTCCTTACCTAGGCGCTATGTTCTCGGTATGAAGCGTGTCTGTCTGCCTGTTTGTACGTGCGTCTTCGTCATCTGATTGTGTCTCGTCTAAGCACGGGATGTCGCCTGAGTAATACGCCGCTAGTTGCTGTAATGCGCGCTTTCCGTAGCCCATCTAATGACATTAGAATTATAAAATTAGATGTCTTCACCATTTTTTTTATCAGCCCATATACGTCCCCGTCGAGGGGCACGGGCCTCCCTTCGAAACCTGAAAAAGATTTGGGCCATAGTCCACCACGCTGGCGCAGTGCGCGTTGGCGCACCTCACGCCTTTCAAAAACGAATTTTCTTAGACGTGCAGGTTTCATCACGATGTTTTCCCTCACCGGTGAGCAAGTGGTAATTAATGAAAAATCTGTACATAAATCCGAAAAAATAATTTAGTAGTACAGGCCCGCACCAGGATTTGAACCCGCAAACTTCCGGTGACAAGTCTGGCTCGTTCCCAACTGGACTATCACTGCTTATTCTAACTAATTTCTTCGTTTTTTCAAGGTACCTGCCTCAAAAGGAACCAATTTTCCTCGTTAAAAACATAAGAAACCACCGACTTCAATCCTAAGAATGAATATCAGTAGAAAACCAAAAAATGTTTGTTTTTATTGATTTTTTTAAAAAGTCAGAGGGTGTAAGGAACAGTTTAGTAGAGGCACTGACAGCAAGAGTGGTGTCATCCACATTTTCACACTAAGACGAATTCGAGTAAATAACTATAATTGGAGTAAAATGATTAAAACTAGCTTTACGCTCGGGACTTCGTTCCCGTGGGAATTAGGGAAAATTATGTAGCCTATGTTACTCAGGGATAATGTAGAATCCTAATGGTGAAAGAATTTTTGAAATCGGTCTAGTAGTTTTTAAGTTTATTCGTTACATACAAAAATACAAATCTTTTCTCTTTACAATATTAGTATAAATTTAAAATACAATTCCGATATGATAACAAACAAGTTGAATTGAAAAAGATTACTTTTAGGGGGATAAAAGGCAAACACAAGGAGTTAGAAAAAAGTTTCTTACGCCGATCTTGCTCTCAGCCTCGATTTACTAAGCTGCCCTTATAATACGTATATCTACTCACCCTCTGATACGACGGATGGGTGGCCACCCTGACGACCCTTGCTCCCGACAGCTTTGGGAAGTCTCTATCACCAAACTGTTCGCAGATGTTCCAGGGGATCAAATCTCCCGCCGCCTTACGACCGCGACCGAGGCTGTCTCGTACTGATCTATCAATCAAACGAGAATTTAAAAAAAATAACTCAAATACCCACACTAAGGTTTTCCCTTGTGTCGTGGGTCTCTTGGAACATACATAAAGACAGAAACAAACACCCAGGACCCGAGCACCTACATCTGCTTTTTACACAAATTTTTGCCCCGACTGGGAATCGAGCCCAGGACCCGTCGATCAAGACAGCGCTACTACCACTCGACTAAATCGGCCGTCAAATAGAAAACACGGGTATGACTTAGAATTAGTTAGAAAAACTTTACGTGGTGATTCTCCATGTGAAACTGAAAAAGGAACGACCGCGAAATTCCCAAAAAAATAAAATTTTTAACTGCACAGGCTATACAGGGCGTAAAAAACAGCTCAGCAAAAACTGAAACCCTGGACCCAGACAATCATTCTGAATGATTTTCTAGTGGAATTTTTCTCCGGATTTTTTTTTTTCATGTTTTTTAATAACAAGGAGAGCCGATCCCAGATAAAGGGAAAAGATTTAGAAGATTTTATAGATAGAAAAATACGTACTTGTCAGATATATCTCCCTCGAAACAGGTTTGTATGACGCAGAGAACTTCGGGCATACTAGTCGAATTTGGCGGCGTGGGTGCGAGCAGGACGAATAGACAGTGCGCAGGCGCGTCTGCTAATAGTTGAAGATCGTTTGGACTGTTCTGGAACATAGATAATACATAATGTAATAGCTCTTTTAATGTAAAGTTTTTGTTAACTGCTAAATAAGGTTTAAGGAAACAATGTAACAGATGTTAACTGATTTAATATCTCTTGTGTAACCTAATTTTCTTTGTGGTGTGGAAATAAACATTTTTTTTTCTATTCTATTCTATTCTATTTTATTCATGATTGTCACCAAAACTAACCACTATCAAAAACTAAAAACTACATTTATAAAACTAATATAAAATCTTTTTGATCTCCTTTTCATTAAACTTCTTTTTATACTACTTGATAAGAACGAATTTCTAGGTAAGATTAGATTTATGTATATCCCTACTAACAAAGAGAGAAACCAATAAACTTTATCCCTTCATAACACCAGTTTAGAAAAAATCGAATGAATAGACATTTTCTGAGTGAGCTTGCTACATTCCTCCACCGTATCTTCGCCCTTGTGCTAGATTATGGTCAAGAGCAAACCCATTATTACATCCATACATACGCTTACGCCCATAATCCCTAACGGGGTAAGCAGAGCATCAGTGGTTTTAGAACCACTAGATACCACAATCTGAGCAGCCCATATACGTCCCCACCGAGGGGCACGGGCCTCCCTTTGAAACACGAAGGGGATTTAGGCCATAGTCCACCACGCTGGCACAATGCGGATTGGTGGACACTAGATACCACGTTTGACACAAATTGTAAGTGTTATCAGATGGAACGTTGCATAATGGTGCCAGGTGCGAGGTTAATAATAATAACCCATTATAAATAAATTAAAAATCTTACCTTATAATGGCTCGAAACATAAATAGACACAAGTCTATGTAAGAAAGCTTCCGCAGCCTTATGGTAGCAGAACAGGGCGTCTCTGTTGACCCTATAGAGGTCACAGGAGGCCGGGGGCGGAGCGCCGGCCCCGGGCGAAGGCGCCGGGGCTTCAAGACATAGTAGCGAGTTCAACCACCCTTCTATTGGGTCACCCGTTCGATAACGGATTGGCTCTTCCAATTTAATCTGAAATAAGTTAATAGTCAAAAATATTTTTTTCAAAACAAGCTTTTATTTAAATAAATCATTTTCTTTTCAGCAAACACTTTTATTTGATATCTATATTATAGGATTACAGAATAAAATAACTAGTTCGCCAATTTGGGCGGTTGTAAAAACCGTAATATTACAATTTCACTAGTGAAAGATCGCCTGAATGAAATTAGAACAAGTTGGGTTTTGTTAGGCTTTTTAGGGTTCCGTACCCAAAGGGAAAAAACAGGACCCTATTACTAAGGCTCCGCTGTCCGTCAGTCTGTCCGTCTGTCACCAGGTTGTAGCTCATGAACCGTGATAGTTAGACAGTTGAAATTTTCGCAGATGATGTATTTATATGTGCCCTATATCAACAAATACTAAAAACCAGAACAAAATAAATGTTTAAGGGGGCTCCCATACAAAAAACGTGATTTTTTTGCTCGTTTTTAAGGAAAGTCTGTCTGAGCCTGTAGTTCATGAACCGTGATAGTTAGACAGTTGAAATTTTCACAGATGATTTATTTCTATTGGTCCTATAACAACAAATACTAAAAACCAGAATAAAGTAAATATTTAAGGGGGCTCCCATACAAAAAACGTGATTTTTTTGCTCGTTTTTATAGGTAAGTCTGTCCAAGGCTGTATCTCATGAACCGTGATAGACAGTTGAAATTTCGACAGATGATGTATTTCGGTTGCTAGCTATAACAACAAATACTAAAAAGTAGAATAAATTAAATATTTAAGGGGGCTCCCATACAACAAACGTGATTTTTTTGCCGTTTTTATAGAGATAAATGGTTGTTATAGAGTCCGACTCGCACTTGGCCGGTTTTATAGGTAATGGTACGGAACCCTTCGTGCGCGAGTCCAACTCGCACTTGCCCGTTTCATTTAGGTTCGGTTAGGTTAGGTTAAGTTTTAAAATTATAATTAAGTCCTTCAGTGTGAAAAAAATGGGACAATTCACCAAGTACCGAGAGTTTATAATCTCACTAAGGCAAATTACAATATTACATACGGGTTATTCTTTATGGCACTTATATAACGTGGGATACAGAAAAAGAGCAAAAATTTACAAAGGCGGACTTATCACTACTAGTGATGTCTTATTTAGTTTGTACCTACCGGAGCTGGAGCTCTATGGTCATTCTGCAGCTTCGCAAACAGCTTAAGACTGAGCGCCCGGCCCGTGCCTTCGTACCCCGATACTGTTGACGACAGTATGGCCAATGGCGCGTTTTGAACACACGCCGACACTAGGGGAAGCGGAATGGCCGCTGCTTCGTCTACTAACACTAAATCTGCCGCGGCGAGCAATGAGTGGTCGTCTGGGGTTATGTACTGAAAAAGAAAACATATAGTCAATACACATATATACCTCTCTTCATGTCTACTCTTTCTTTGTAAACTTGAACACCGTACTTGAATAGTTTTAAGATTGTAATCAAATAGAGGGTGGGGGCCTGGTGATCCATAGTACAGGATTTTATTCTAGTATGGACTCCAGACTCTCACAAAGGTATGATGTATGTTGAATAACTTAAGATACTTTTAATTAATATACTTAAGATACTTTTGTGTAGAGTGTAAATTTAAAAGGCAAGACAATATTGTAAATTTTAAAGTTACGTAAAAGTTACATACATAAGCTCAAACCTTTGTCCCATTGGGTAGGCAGAGACAACAGATTGCCACTTGCTACGATCTAAACACACCTCTTTCGCTTCCTCTACATTCATAATTCAAATGTCATAGTTAGCCGCCAGTAGGAGTAGGCCAGACAAATATCTTTTGAACCTTTTTAACAGAAGTTCCTATTATATGAAAACACTAGCTGATGCCCGCAACTTCGTTTGCGTGTTATTTTTTTTTGTACAGAATACACAGATTGAAAACATCTATCTTACGTGATTTAGATTTTTACATACAAAAGTTTTTTCCCGCTAACTGCCGTTCCCGTGGGAATTTTGCAATATCCTGTTGCAACTAAGCTTTGAGTTTACTAAGGTACCTGCATGCCAAATTTCAAGCGTCTAACTTAAGCGGTTTAGATTTTTCATACAAAAGGATTTTCCCGCTAATTCCCGTTCCCGTGGGAATTTCGGGAATTCCTTTCTTAGTGCACCTCTACGGTACCTAAGCTACGTCCCTTCCAAATTTCAAGTTCCTACGTTTAGCCGTTTAGGCTGTGCGTTGATATGTCAGTCAGTCAGACAGTTTCTCCTTTTATATGTATATTTAGATTCTGTAAAAAAAAAGCATAATGACAAAGCTAATGTAAAAAATATATATCTCAATATCTTACCTGAACAGTCTGCCTAGAATTCCTCGCGACATTAATCCTCACAATCGCCTTTTTAAACTCAGGGTTCGTAGACCTTACAATATTGTAATCGATGTGTTCTTGATACAAACACGCATCGAGGCCTTTCAGGACGAATTCGAATAAGGTAATAAGATTCTCAGGGTGGGGAGATGTGACGTAAATGTTAACATAACCGAGGGCAACGGCTGCGGCTACGGCTAGGCCGAGGCAGGCCGACTTGCCACGGCCTCGGGCTGCGGTGAGGCAATGTGGAGGCCTAGGGCAAAATTAACAAGGGTAAAAAAAAAAAAAAAAACGCTACACACTCAAAGGCCCACACTAAGGTTTTCCCTTGTGTCGTGGGTCCCTCGGAACACACATAAAGACAAACACAAACACCCATGACCCGAGAACAAACATCTGCTTTTTACACAAATGATTGCCCCGACTGGGGATCGAACCCAGGACCCGCCGATCAAGAGGCAGCGTCACTACCACTCGACCAAACCGGCCGTTAAATAAACATACATACGCACACGCTCATAATCCCTACCGGTGTGGGCAGAGCACGAGTGGTTCTGAAACCACTAGATGCCACGTTTAACACAAATTGTAAGGGTTATCAGATGGAACAAGTTGCATGATGGTGAGAGGTGGTCAGCCTTTGCCCATTATACAGCAAAACATACATACATAAGCTCACGCCTGTGTCCCATTGGGGTAGGCAGAGAACCCGGCTGTATAATGCAAAAAATCAAAAAGGGTTAAATATATTTCAGTATTGCTAGCTTAACAAAAGTTTTGATAAAAAACGTCCCATAACATAACTGGATTGAACCAGCGACAGTAGTTTTGTCGAGTATTGTTTATGGCTTTAGAAAAATAAAACCCATTGAAAAGCAATTCATTTTACATTGCTTTGATCGCCATGTCGCCGCGCCACGTCACTTGTGTATAAACAGCGCCTAAACTAAGTGGAGAAGTATTTCCAAGTGTTGCGAGAATGAACCATGCTTCGGTCATATATTCGCCCTTCAAACGCTGATTTTACATAGGGGGACCCATAAAAACGATAGATAAAACACATACCTAGTCTGTTTATCAGCCAATGTATCGATGAGAGCTAGCAGGGCGACAGCTTGGTCATGGGTTCGACACAACGCAGCCAAAGGCCCCGCCGGCGGGGATTCAGACAGGGATGACACAAGCTCAGTTAATTTAGGGTTGATACGCTGTGGAGAAAAGTAGTGGGAAGTTGAGTAGCGCTTGGTAAAAGCAGGCCTTCTTTCATTTGGATTTTGGTTAAATCTATTAGCTCTTACTGACTCTGACACTGACTTTGATTCAGCTATTTTTTACAATTAAACACGATTTGACTCATTTTAAATGAATAAATGTATATTTGCAAGAATACTGTATATTGCGTGGTCGTTATATAAGGTGTTTCAAAAAACCCAAAAAAAAAAGATAATTCAAAATTAATTAAAATTTAGCTTATTGCACAGCTCTATTACAAATATGACAAATATTTCATATGAATTATATAAAACTTTCATTTTGAAAGACGTCAAATCGTGCAACTGATTACTAGAGTTGCAACTATTTCACTTTTAAAATTAAATTTTGGAATTTCTTTTTTTTTGGGTTTTTTTGAAACACCTTGTATACAGGGTGTAAAAGACAGCTTAGCAAAAACTGAAACCCTGGACTCAGACAATCATTCTGAATGATTTTCCAGTGAATTTTTTTTCAATTTTTTTTTCATGTTTTTTAATATTTTCTGCTTACTTTTTAATTATCATTTAATCGAATACATTCCATTTTCCAATAAAAAACAATCATAACAACGTAAAATAGTACCATAACAACGTAGATGAATAATATAATGAAAACTCCTTAACGTGACGTTTCCGGGAAAAAATGATTACTTATAGCTGATGATAGTTATGTGTAGATTCCACTATTTAAGTATTTGCTAAGCTGTCCTTTACACCCTGTATAAGCTGAATATTGTATTCTACCTATTGGCAGGTGTGCGAATATTAAAGTACTAGTTTGACATTTATAAAATCAAACTCTTACTTATTATAAAAAAGTTTACAGTGAAGTTTACAATAATGATAACAGTACCAAAGATTAATACAATTTCAAGACAATTTTCAAATAGTTCTTATGTCAAAAATAAAATATGAAGTCAAGAAGAAACTTAGATATAGTATAAGTTTTAGCAGTGGACTATTAAGTAAATTATGAGCTTTTTATTAACCCCAAGAGTCGATTTTTAAATGGTTTTTGACTTGGTTTAACGATTGTTTAACGTGCTCACCGTGACAATATAAATGGCCCATAATATATTTCCACTATGACAAGGATCAACCATTAAGATATGCTGCCCTGTGTACATGTAGCAAAATATCACTGATCGATTCCGAAAAAATTAAAAATATTGAAAAGACGAAATCTATTTATGAATCTTAGCACAGGCATATACAATTTTTCAATTTCCTTTTGTGGTAAGTTGATTTCCAAACGATAAGAACCAGACAGATAGTGTTTGCAAAGAGACATAAAAAAATAAAAGCACTATAAAATTGTGTTAATCTTTTGCCACACAGATATAAAGAGTTGACTACATTTTCACGACAATGCAGTCCTACGCTAGTAAATGACAAACATACCTCAGGAACAACATCAACCGGATCGACCTGAGCAGTCTTAGATGATATAGGCAGCACTTGAAGCGAGTCATCCAGCACCAAACAGCGAGGGTTCGAAGCCAAGGAAAGGAGGAAACGTTCGTTGAAACGATTCACTACTGTGTCGTGAGCTTCTGTTTTGAATCTGTGGCACGGAATAGATAGAAAATCAAGTATCGATTAAGGATTGGTGTACGGTTTTTGTTTTGGTTTTCCAAGCCATTTCAATGAAAATCATAAGTTTTCTATGTTGCCAGCAATTTTTTCTGTAATTTATAATTTTAAATTTATAAATCAAAGCGCTAGGAGCTACCTTTGATATCTTTTTCCATTTGTTGTACATTGCTGTATTTAATTTACATTTAAAGATGAAACGGCAATGTGCAAAAGCAACAAAGACATATTTTCTATAGAAATGGAGTTCATCAAATTTTACCCAGATTACAAATAATTATTTGGAAAAGAAAATATTCGGCGCGACGTAATGACAAATTTCGCCCTTTGACTTGAAGTCACCATAGCTCAGTTGGTTAGAGCACCAGGAGATATAATCTTGGGGCCATGGGTTCCAGTCCCATTCGTGCTGAATATTTTTCTTTCCCAAAAAATATTTTTGAATAACCCACATGGAGGTAAGAATTAAAAAATTAAATACTTTTTAACCAGTTACCCAGATTACATAGCAGGCAAATAACACCTACCTGGAATGGACATCCATAGTAATAGAATGCAATTGTCGTAAAGAGTCCATAGTCTTGAGAAGAAAAATTATCAGGCCACCACCTTCTACTGTCTCAATTGTGCGAGCCATTAGGTTGGGAGTCAATGCTTCAAAGTCCTACAAAAATATCAATTAGAACCAAATAGGTGACTGCAAATTTTTAAAATTTAAATATATGAGAAAAAAGAAATGCATACAAAAGAAAAAAACAATACAATTGATAAAGGCAATTTTTTTTTTATTTCATATTGTAAAGTAGAAGGAATAATAAAGAAACAGGTGTAAAACACATAAATTTTTATCAATGACTTGCTTTTCTCCCGGGAGTTCTTTCCCATGGGAATTTGGGGAAACTATGTAGCCTGTGTATTTTTTTGATGTCTAAGCTATATTACTGCAAAGTTTAATTAAAATCTGTCCAGTAGTTTTAGTGTGCAGGAGTAACAAACATTCATCCATCCATTGGATAAAGTAAAATTATTATATTTATAATAGACTATAATCCTACTGATCTACATTAATATTATAAAGAGGAAAGATTTGATTGTTTGTTTGTTTGCATTGAATAGGCTCCGAAACTACTGGACCGATTTGAAAAATTCTTTCACCATTAGAAAGCTACATTATCCCCGATGGACATAGACTATATTATATTTTTAAAAAAATTTGGGTTCCTTACTGAAACTCAAATAATGTAACCCAAGGTGTAAAAAAATTACCTAAAATATTCTTTACATTGCGTGCGCTGCGTAAACTATTGATGATAGAATAAAATAATGTACTACGACTTTGCAGAACACATAAATATTTACAAAAAGTTTCGCGACAGCATATGTCTAACTATTGTAGTTATGCCACAATATGTGTTCTTTTATTTTTAAAATTTAATTGAAATGCCGCCCGCTATAAAATGCTCTTTATTTGTGTCTTGGTATTCATCCTTATCAAAATAAATTACTATATATTCAAGACTGCTTTAATATCTTTATACAACTTTTTGAATTATGCAATTCGGACATTCCATTCAAAAGATAACACGAGTTTAAAAATGTAAGTCGTAAGTATTAGAAAAAAGTTTCGTGGTCGCCGCTCATCCTGCTCAGCTAGCTAGGCAGCACCTTATGCGATGTAGGCGGCACTGGGGTACGGGCGGGGAGTCAAAAGAAATGAAAAAAAACCGGCCAAGTGCGAGTCGGACTCGCGCACCGAGGGTTCCGTACAAACCTAGCTTAAAGGTATTGTAGACCTGAGTATTTGATATGAATTTCAATTTAATACCTCAACGCGTTCATGAGGAAAGGGGTAGTAAGTTTAAAAATATTAAAAATATTTTTATGATATGATGTAATTAAAAATTTATGGTTTTCGCAATTTTTCCTTTATCTGTGCTATAAGACGTTGCTTCGTACCAAATTTCAAGATTCTGTGTTCACGGGAAGTACCCTGTAGGTTTTGATTCCTTTGCGAGTGTCGAAAATTTGCGGAAATTTGCGGCATAAACGGCTGTATCTTTTGATTGCATTGGCTTAGAAGTTTGATTTTTTCACAGCTTCAAGGGACAGTAGACTTGAGTAATTGATATAAATTTCAGCTTCATACCTCTACGCGTTCCTGAGAAAAAGGGTCTTGACAGACGGACGGACGGACGGACAGACGGACAACAAAGTGATCCTATAAGGGTTCCGTTTTTTCCTTTTGAGGTACGGAACCCTAAAAAAAAACTTCAGGAAGTTTAAATGTTATAAAATCAATCAATATCTATAGTTGAGTTGTGTATGCTGTATGACAGCAATGCAGACTGCTTTTCCAGTCTCGGTGGACATTCCCTCTACTGGTAATTTAGGTCTGTATTACCTAAATTACCAAGCTTGATCTATACTTAAGTATTGATTGTCTCTTTCTTTCACTATCAAAATGACAAAGACGACTGCTGCTTAAGTATAGATCAGACTGAGACGCGTTCTATAATACGAACCTTAGATGCACATTGCATAAGTGCTCAGAGCATTTCAAGCAATTAGAATACCCTCTTCGTATATGATAAATACTTCCATAAGGCTACCTGTATGCTATTTTAGGTTTCAAACATTTATTTATTCATATCTTAATTGAAAGACTTAAATTTAATATCTTAGGTAATAAGCATAGTCAAATACAGGTTACTCTGAATTAGCAAATATTCGTCTGTTTAAAGGTGTTTATCTATGTAGCAAAATGATTATTCTATTCAGCTTAATCTTTAGTAAGTAAGTAATTCAAATCAAAAGTTGTATTTTTACAGCAGCAGTTGTATTTTTACAGCAAAAAGTTGTATTTTTACAGCACCATTGTATTCTATGTATACCTTTCTGCAGCTTTCTATGTAATACCTTTTAATGTCAAGTGTATAAGATCTCAACTTTTATTTGTTTAGTTAGGAATCAACAGGAAATAAACGTTAGCAAATGCTTATGAAAACACAAAAATATCTGGCATTTTTATTTTTATTTAAACTGGTTTAGTTAGATTTCAGCTGTGTAACAAACACATGCAGGCACAGCCAAAAGCTCATAAAGCAAGCATGAAAAATAAACTCTATTCCCTTATAATAAGAGCGAAGTTGTTAAGTTTGATGTGATCTTAACTGTACCTGTACTCAATTAATATTTACATCTTTTGATATATTATAATAACAATTTAGAAATGAAAATTACCTTTGGCCATAGACAGGACACCAGTAGATTTAATTATTTTTACTTCAACTTAAAAAAACATGAAGTTTTGCTTATTTATTTTGCAGCCACAAACCTCAATAACATACCCCCCAAAATGGCGATGAACTTTACAGCACTAAAAAAGGATTTTTCTAAATTCTACCCCTAAGGAGATGAAATGGGGGTTTTTCGCTATTTTTCAAAAATCATCCCCTAAAAGGTTTTTTCAAAAATCATCCCCTAAAAAGTCAAGAATGAAACGGGTGATTAAAAGAGTTCTTAGCGCGAGCGAAGCCACGGGGAAAAGCTAGTAATAAATAAACTTAAAAACTACTGGACCGATTTCAAACATTCTTTCACCATTAGGAAGCTACATTATCCCTGAGTAACATTTTTTTTTATTTACTAAGCCTAAATACAAAGTTAAAAATTATTTTTTTACAAAACTTTTTTTACTTACATAAATTCTAAAATGAATTATTTTCTAAACTTAATTTTCTACTTAAATTACTAAAACTGTTTTTTTTTTCTTTGCTGAATACTCTGTGTGTACTGGACACATAGGCCTCCTCCAGGTTCTTCCAATCGTCTCTGTCCCTTATAGTAGAATATAAAGTCCTGACTCAGCTCTGAGTAACAAAGGCTACATAATTTTCCCGAATTCCCACAGGAACGAAGCCCCAAGTAGAATGCTAGTTTTATAAATGTGAAAGTTTGTGATGATGTATGGATGTTTGTTACTCTTTCATGCTCTTCCAATTTTGACGTCTGTCCCAATTTTGATAAAATTTGGTATGCAAGTAGCTGACACCCTGAGTTTACACACATAGGCTACATAGTTTTTATGAATTTCCATGGAAACTAAGTCCCATGGGAATTTGGCAAAATTATGTTTTAGTAAATAAACTAGTAGTATAATTACCTGAAGAACGCAAACACCATATGTCTGACCAAGCATAGCATGACTCTCTGAGTAGTACCGGCCGTGTATAGTAGTAGCCACTCTGAACGCATCAAATAAGGACTCTTCTGACACTTCCAGTTTACCGGCAGCTATCTTTTTTGCTCTTTTGCGGCCATGACTGTAAAGAAGTTATGAAAAGAAAATACAAAAGAAGGTAAGAATAACATTTTTTTTTGTACTTATTGCTTCATTTTATTGTGTAATGTTGTTGATGAGGACAGAACATTATCATATGTTGCAATACTTACTTGCTGATTGCTTCGTCTTTATTTTTATAGCACCACAAAACCGTAGGCCGAGCTTTTACAGTTGATTTGACCAACATGTCATACAGAATTGGTACCTAAAATTAAAATTAAAAATATAGTAATAAACAAGAAAAAATAATATAAACCTGAATTATTATGGTCACATTGTTTTAAATTTCAGTCCCAAGTTATTAGATTAGTATAAGAAACAGTAAATTATACTATATTCTCACTTGATCTCTGCTTTTGTCGCCAACGAGTAAAAACATTGTGCGATGGCCCAATTTAACTCCATTCTCTATCATTACCCTAATACGGTTATCAATTTTCTTTTTCACCATTTTCGTGGATAATTTCGGTATTTGTAACGAGTTTTTGATAACTTTTGGGCTTATTTATAATCGTATCGTATAACCTCAAAATCAACACGCTGACTTGACAGTTTGTTTTATAAAGTAGTGAAGAACACACAAACGAAAGCATGTTGTAACAAACAGCCAACAGCAACTTAGTCTGTGGTTACCGGTACGATCTTTCATTCATTCTTTGGCTTTGTTGCCATTTGCCGTTGTCAAAGCGGTGAGCGTAGAGTTAGCGTACATACACAAAGTGTACGCTAGCTTGACGTCAAGCTGGCGTGCACATAGCCGTACTTGAAAACGGCTAATAAGCACAAGAAGTTATACCAAAAAAACTCTGTTATAATGACCTTTATAAACGACCAGTATAATTTAACATCTATTTTTAAAAAGAACAGGGTTTCAAATAGCATCGAACCTCTGTGGCATGCCTAAAGTTGCAATTACATACAAGTACAGTCAACAACATATCAGGTTATCACAAAGTGTCAAATTTCCCCAATGGGTAGTAAACTCTAACACTTGGAGATAAAATTGAAAATCGATTGAAGAAAGAGCATCGAACCTCGGTGGCATGCCTAAAGTTACAAGTACATACAAGTACATAAAAAGTCGCGTTTTGATGTACATGTGTGAAACATATGCCAATCAACAGAGAAAATAATTACAAACAACAAATACTGATTGACAAAATGTCGTAAGTGATATACTTTCTGAGTAATTTCAGTTTGAAAATGTAAAATATAATTAAAATAAAATTTCCTTTTAAATTGATTTAAAAGTCCATTTTCATCATTTTAAAGCATCCCGCGTTACGACTAGCATTAAATAAGATTCTTGTAATACTAAAATAGTAGGATAAAATGCAAAAACATATGCAAAATATGTTTTTGGTTAAATTCACATCCACTATTTCATTACAAACCTGGGTCTTTCATCAAGAAAATTATCACGTTAATGCGGCGCGAAGGGAAGGGAATCAAACACAGGGCTGTTTTTTACAAGTCAGTTTGTCACTTACTGTCACCGTAATCATAATCAATAAAAAAGCAAATCATACCCATTGATGTGCTCTTGACTACAATCTTGCCCTAGACCTTCTACGGTGGGACAAGTTTACAGTCTAGTGTTAAAAATAGGGTCGAAAGTCACTACGTTAACTTAAACGCAGAGACATCGCTCGACTGAAATGAAACATTAATTTATTACAAATGTAATAATATTTTATACATAATGCTGTGAAATGACATGTAAAATTATTTGTAATTTTATCAACAAATAACTATGAACTATGATCCTTGCAGGCCGCTTTCCGTTCCGAAAGTTCCGGAATCGACTCCCGGTGGGGATCACTTAATTTGAGACTTTCCCCAGTTTGGTTAGGACACTGACTTTTATTTTGACTTCATATCAATGAAGCATAAGAACTGAGAAATCCTCTTGTCCCATCTGATCCACTACAGGATGCCAAGACTAAATAATCCTTGTGGCCCCACTGGTAGAGGTAACATCGCGTAAATGTCAATAATAATAGATAAAACAGTTAACGGTAACAGTCAAGAAATAACAATAATGTCAACAACAAAATCTTCACAAAAGATAACAACTTAAACTTCTTCTACAGCAACGAGAACGCTTGTGCAAGTTGCAAGTCACAGTGACAAACTGACTGAGTAAACCTGCCCGTCTAACATAAGCGCAGTGACAAAGCTTCTCTAAGCATGCTGTCTATTCATTCTTTATTAAAATGAAAAGTAAGAAAAAAGTCCGCTTAACTTGACTCCTACTTTTCGAGGTACATCTGTTCCTTTAACCGGTGGGCTTGAACTTCTGGTATGAAGTGGTCTGCCAACCTCAACTTCGGCACCTTCATCAAGTTCAAAGCCAGAACCGTGGCCAAAAAGCTGGGTATCCTTAATAAGGTTAAGCGATATTTTACGTCCAATCAACTGATGTCCCTTTATAAGGCACAGGTACGGTCGTGCATGGAGTATGGCAGCCACCTTTGGGATGATTTAACCAAATACCAGCTAGCCACATCGCAGAGTAAGAAGACTTATCGGTGACCAGAAGCTGGTAAAGAAGAAACTATAAAGCCTAGCTCATAGACGCAAAGTTGCTTGCCTATGTGTTTTTACAAGATATACTTCGGAGAGTGTGCACAGGAGCTGCATGAGCTCATGCCGCCTGCCCCCTTCTTTAATGGACATCCAGAAACACTGCGGGGTACCACCCTTATCTTATTGAAATCCCGCGGATTCGCACTGAGCGCTTTTCATCATCTTTTATATTGCACACTGCCAAGGAATGGAATTCCCTGTCTGCGTCTGTATTTCGGAGCTCATGAATATCTTAAAAAGTTCGAGTGAATAGGCTATTTCTGGGTGAGCTTGCTACATCCTCAATCGCATCTTCGCTTTTATGCTAGATTGTGGTCAAGAGCGCACCCGTTGTTAATAAATAAAAAAACGTGACAGCATGCGTACAGAAGCTCAGTTACACCCTGCTGGCGCGGTAAAGAACAGCTCTGTGCTTGTTTGACAATGGTAAATAGGGGGACGGGAAGAGATGCGGCTCGTGACACTTATCCCCTCACCCCATACCCTTCGCGCCATATTAGTTCTATGGGATATTTTAAGTACTGATGGATGACTCAGGCTTGTAACAATTTTGTTTGATGTTTCACCGAAAACATATTTTACATATTTTTTACATTTTATCCTATTGTTTTAATATTACAAGAATCCGCTAATCCGCGAATTCAATGCTAGCCGTGACGCGGGATTCTTTAAAATGATGATAATGGACTTTTGAATCAATTTAAAAGGCGAATTTTTTTACATTTTCAAACTGAAATTACTCAGAAAGTATATCACTTACGACATTTTGTCAATCAGTATTTGTTGTTTGTAATTATTTTCTCTGTCGATTGGCATATGTTTCATACATGTACATCAAAACGCGACTTTTTATGTACTTGTATGTACTTGCAACTTTAGGCAAGCCAGGCTTCATACAAAAATGTTCGAACCCCTTTGACAGTTTTGGATAGCATGATGTGCCATTGTCCCTGTACTGTACATAAAAAGTTGCGTTTTTGATGTACATGTACCATGTATGAAACATGCCAATCAACAGAGAAAATAATTACAAACAACAAATACTGATTGACAAAATGTCGTAAGTGATATATTTTCTGAGTGATTTCAGTTTGAAAATGTAAAATATAATTACAAGAAAATCATCATTTAAACTGATTTAAAAGTCCATTTTCATCATTTTAAAGCATCCCGCGTCACAACTAGCATTAAATTGGATTCTCATAATACTAAAATAATAGGATTATATGCAAAAAAAATGTAAAATATGTTTTTTGGTGATATTCACATAAATCAAATTCCAAAATCTACTCTTTCATTACAAGCCTGCCTCGGTCATCCATCAAAAAAATACCACGTGCAGGGTGAAAGGAAGGGAATCAACCACAGGGTTGTTCTTTACAAGTCAGTTTGTCACTCACTGTCACCGTGATCTTTATCAATAAAAAAAGCAACTCATTCCCGGTGGGTCCCCACCGGGAATCGAACAAACATCACTTTATGATTTTGAGACTTTCCTCAGTTTTGTTAGGACACTGACTTTTGATTTTGACTTCGTATCAATGACAGCATAAAACCAAAGAAGTCGCTAGTACTTCAACAACATAATGAGTCGAGAAATAAGTACTGTACTGATAAGTCCTCTTGTCCCCCCTGATCCACTCACTATAGTATATTAAGACTAAATAATCCTTGTGGCCCCACTGGTGGAGGTAACCGGTGGGGACACCAGACAGGAAGGGAATCACCTGATTGTCCGAAAGAAAGATAATTCCATGCTACGAAAGGCACTTAAAACTGGCTACTATCTGCGATAGTAGTGGGTACATGAGCCACTGCGAAGGTCTTTAGCGGGTCAATAACATCGGAACCAGGGTTTACGAGGCTTACCGTGGAGTATATGGTTGTCATACTCTTGGATATAAAGGTGATGGTTTAGATATTCCTCGCAAAGCTCATAACATCATATTTGTGATCACGGACGGCGTACTTTAGGGCGAGCAGTACTAATTTCGCAGAAGAAACACTGCGGCCCTGGCGGGCCTAAGTTACTTGACATCGCGTAAATGTCAATAGATAAACCTAAAGTTAACAGTCAAGAAATAACAAAAATATCAACAACAAGAACTTCACAAAGATAACAATTTAACTTCCTCTACAGCAACGAGAACGCTTGTACACAGTGCAAGTCACGGTGACAAACTGACTGACTTGACGTGCCCGTCTAACATAAGCGCGGTGACAAAGCTTCTCTACGCATGCTGTCTTATTCATTTTTTATCATAACGAACGTGACAGCATGCGTGCAGAAGCTTAGTCACGCCCTCCTGGCGCGGTAAAGAACAGCCCTGTGGTTCATTGACAGTGGTGAAGAGGAGGACGGGAAGAGATGTGGCTTGTGACACTTATCTCCTCACCCTATACTCTTCACGCCGCGCCGCATTAATTCTATGGTATTTTTTTAATTACCGATGTATGACTCAGGCTTGTAAGAATTTTGTTAAATATTGATTTCACCGAAAACATACTTGTTTTACATATTTTTTTGCATTTTATCCTATTTCAGTCTGGCAAAAAAGAGTAGAAATTAAAAAGTGGCAACACTCTAGCGAGGTCCCTTTCAAATCAATATAAGAAAAACGGGACGATACTACAGTGTTGCCACTTTTTAATTTCTACTCTTTTTTGCCAGACTGTACTTTATTATTACAAGAATCCAATTTAACGCTAGTCATGACACGGGATGCTTTGAAATGATGATAATGGACTTTTAAATCAGTTTAAATGATGATTTTCTTGTAATTATATTTTACATTTTCAAACTGAAATCACTCAGAAAGTATATCACTTACGAGTATTTGTTGTTTGTAATTATTTTCTCTGTCGATTGTCATATGTTTCATACGTGTACATTAAAAATGCGACTTTTTAACTTTTTTGTACTTGCAACTTTAGGCAAGCCAGGCTTCATACAAAAATTTTCGAATCTCTGTACATATTTTAATATTAATAAATACGTTTTTGTGCGTGACTGTACAAAAATTTTTTGTTCCCAGAAATTTACCTAGTTATTTCATAGTGTTTCACTGCAAATTTTGAGAAAGTAATGGCACAAACATAGTCAGAATATGACGCAAAATTTATTTTTAATAGCAAATATAACAAGAAAAGGCTTCCTACTATGAGTACTATTATGTGTACGCTAGCTTGACGCTGACGCCGGCTTGACAGGCGCTCCAGAACATTGTTTCATATCTCCGTTAGTAGATGAGCAATCTTTATGAAATTTTGCATAGCAGTGGCAGAATTTATGCAGAGTTCTTTAGTATAACTTCCTGTGCTGTAATATAAGCCGTTTTCGAGTACAGCTATGTGTACACCAGCTTGACGTCAAGCTAGCGTACACATTTATCAAAATCTTTCTTTATCTCCTAAACTAAAGGAGAAGAATTTATTTCGTTAAGAAGAATTTATACACTAAACATTGGCATATCTAAAAACCGAAAATTCAGACTTGCTCTACGCTTACGCCAAAGCCAGTAGTAATTTTTTACGCCAAAGCCAGCCATATTAATCTGTGGCCATTGCCAGATTGCTACTGTTACTGTCACTGTCAAAAAGCGTCGAAGTGTTTGAATTTGTAAATTTCAGCATGTTTCTAAATATTTTCAAGGAAAAATGATTTAAAACAGTGATCAGTAACCCATACAACTATTTTACACCTCCTGACACAACATTTCTGTGAAGAAATATTGTATTTATGTAAAATTATTCCATTTTTCCCACGCCGTTAGTTCGGCTCGAAAATGGCTAAAACCCAAATAAATACTAGATCCAGCGCATATATAAAGGATAAAGAAGCATTCTTGAAGGAACTAAAACAATTCAATGACTCAAAAAAGTAAGTCTAAAGCTTAGTTCTCATTTTACATGTATACATAAAAATAGCATCTATGCCTCGTATAACTGTATCTGATAAGAGTCTATTCTGATGTAAAATAGCTTTGTGAATTATTTATGTTTATTTGTTTCAGCATCCCATACAAAATACCAACAGTAAATGGTATTGACATAGATCTGTATCATTTCTATAGTTTAGTGCAGCAGAAAGGAGGTCTGGGCAAGGTAAATTACTAAACACGGTTGGAGAGGTTTTACTCTTCTTTCTGCTAAGCAGATTAGATTAGGATTAAAGACTAGGACATGTTGCATTTCAAGTAAATTTTACTTAACTAACACCTCTAAAATTAACACTACAAATTATTTAATTGTATTAAATTTTTTTCCAACTAAGACTTCCACAAATAACCTTGCAGTATTATTATTTTGATAAAATACTTTATTGTACATCTAATCAATAAGCAACAAAATAATATTTTAAACTAGCTTTCTGCCCGGGACTTCGTTCCCTTGGGAATTTAGGAAAATTATGTAGCCTATGTGTAAATTCAGAGTGTCAACTACCTCCATTCCCAATTTTATGAAAATTGGTCCAGCCGTTTGAGCGTGAAAGAAGATAAACATCCATACATATAAACTTATGCCTTTATAATATTAGTAAGAATTTCAAATACTTTAAGATTATTTATTTTGGTAACTTTTAGGTCAATCAGTATGATCAATGGGACTCATTTCTTCGACCCCTGCGTTTACCACATCCTTGCATCAATGGCTCTACTTTACTGAAGAAAATATACTCTACATATTTAGAAAAGTAAGTTTGTTACTATCAATTTATAAAGTAAGATCTTACTGGATATTTTTAATCAATTGAAGATCAGGGTGCATCTCTTTTTGCCTCAACGTCGTTGAGGGAGGCCTAAAAAAAATGCAGGACTGTTTAAAATGTTTATTGTTCAGGCAAAGGATATATTCACAATGAGCTGATAAAGGGTGATCAAGCTAGACACTGAAATTTAAAAATAACTATACACAATGAAAAAAAAAATTTACTGGAACTCAATGATCTTTAAACCTTAATTTATTTGATAAAAATATTTAAAAAAATGTCACCTTCCCCATTGGAATTCAGTTTTAAATGTCCTAGCATCCCGTACACTAGCATCCCGCTCGGGACTTCGTTTGCGTGGGAATACGGAAAATTATTTAGCCTATGGCCATCGGGGATAATGTAGCTTTCTAATGGTGAAAGAATTTTTCAAATTGGTCCAGAAGTTTCGGAGCCTATTCAATGCAAACAAACAATCAAATCTTTCCTCTTTATAATATTAGTATAGACTACTAGAGGATGCTGGGACTTGGACCTTGATTGAATTGTGTAAATCCAAGGATTTGGGCTGTGCATTGATTCAGTGAGTCAGGATCTGCATCTTTATCTACTTCTTCTTCCTAGCGCTTAGTCCCGTTTCTAATTCGGGGTAGACTTGACCATGATCCAGGATTTTGGCAGGTCAAGTCATCACAGTGGAGTGACTGCCATCTGACCTCCGTGACCCTGTTACCAGGGGAACTTGAGCGGATTGGACCATGGTTACACATTCAGTTGCCTGAATATGCAGGTTTCCTCACGATGTTTTCCCTCACCGTAAGAGCATCGGTTACTAATGTACATAACTCAGACAACAAGTCATTGGTACATGGTGGCGCTGGGGTTTGAACTCATTACCGTCCGTCTGACCCGCTAGCCGTTAGACCACCGACACTCGTGCATTTTTATATACTAAAAGATAAAAAAATGTGTACTGGGCTTGAAAACATCAAATGTGTACTACCAAACTACAATTTAAAGTTCAGGCTTTGCACTTGCTCATCTAAAAGTTTTATCCCATCTTATGTCTCCAGTATGCTTTTAAAACTTCTCAAACAGACCTCTTTTGTATGAAAAATAGTGCAATATCCATAGACCATGTGGATGTGTCTATTTCACAGGACATGTTAGAATAGCAGCAGCTCGAGTACGATGGTGATAGCGCGCGTAATGCGCCGCGGTCCTATGTCAAAATTGACAACGCTGGAGGGCGAGCAAGGTTTTGCGCGGAGCCCTCGCTCAATGAAAGTGAAGTTTCAGCGTCAGCCGAGTAGCGCGCCGTGCGAGTTTGTCGCCATCGTGCTCGAGCTGCTGATCTGAAGCGATGTCTTTCCAGCAGTATCTCTTGTGTTTAATCTTAAATTTTAACGAGGCTTCAGCCACTCTAGGTGGTTATGCCAGCCTCATGGTATCACTCTGTACATACGTTACTATACAGGGTATAAGGGACAGGTTAGCAAAAAACCATCTTTCTAAACGATTTTCGAAAATAAATTATTTAAAACTCTCCATTTTCCAATAAAAAACAATGATAACACCGTAAAACACGAAAACCAGCAATGTACAGAGGCCAGCGTATCAGGTTACTCCATTTTCATTGCAAAACCGCTCTTATCACAGCAGCACAGAGTGCAAGCTTGTGGTAACCTGAGTTGCGGCCGTCCGTATATCGCATTCTGCCAGAGGCGCGGTTTCGCGGTACATTACATAACGCCACAGTAGGTAAATAACGAAAACTCGTTAACTTGACGTTTCCGAGAAAAAATTATAAGTTGTAGTCGATCGTACTTCTGGGTAGATTCCACCTTTCAAGTTTTCATTTTTTTATTATAAGATGGGTTAACTCTTGACCTCAATCTTGACCATAAAGGTCAAAGATGAGGTCGACGATGGAGCGAGTTAACCCAGAAAAAGCCTGTAAAGGTACTGGTACTCCCACGCACCGACGGAACACAGCAAGCTGTTTGGCGTCGGACTTCGGTAGGAGGGTGGTCGCGAACCAGACGGCCCTTTACAGAGCCTACCACACCGGATGAGACCATAGGACGACACCTCAGATTCAGAAAAAAAAATGAAGTGTTGTTGCCTGGGATGGATTACTAGGAGGCAGGTCTCATTTGTGTTTCCTTAGTCGCCTCTTACGACACCCACGGAAAGAGAAGAGGAAATACGGAAATACGGAGGTATTTGCGAAGCTGTCCCCTTATATTCTGTATATCTTAAGCAACTTCCTATTTCCAGCAGTATCTATGGGATGGCTTTACCAAATGTCGCCTGAATGGTTGCCAATAATATGCTTTTAAATTAAATAAAATATTATTTACCAGCCCTTATACAAACCCACTGAGGAGCACGGGCCTCCCTTCGAAACACGAAGGGGATTTTGGCCTTAGTCCACATTTTCTTAGACGTGCGTGTTTCATCATGGTGTTCTCCTTCACCGTTGAGCAAGTGATAAGAAATCCGTACATAAATCCGAAAAGACGAATTTAATGGTACAGGCCCGCACCAGAATTTGAACCCGCAACTTTCTGGTTACAAGTCTGGCTCATTACCAACAGGGCTATAACTACTAAATACAATAAATTACATATTTCTAATTGACAGGTACGAGCGCGCGAAAGGCCCTCCCGGTCGAGACGATGACAACGACTTGGACGAAGACCCGCGGCGCGGCCGAGGCGGCCCCATGCCACGCATCATGTTTAGCGGAGGCACTTACATCTCAGGTATTTATTTAATCGGTGTACAAACAGTTTACAATCTTAAAAGAATATACACATGGTTTAATTCATTTTTAACTAGACTATAAACCTAAAGTAGTACACACAGCATGTTTTAGGTTTTAACACCGTAAACATAACATGAACTTCAAAAGGTGTATTTGCAAGTTTTGAAGTTTATGTTATGGTTTAGATATATGAGGGAAGCGCATCAGGTTTCCCCATTAACTGATAAATATTTTTATCATCTTCAGAATCGGTCAGTCCACTGCTGGACATAGGCCTCTCCTATGGCACGCCAACTCTCCTCCTCCAAACACAGCCCGCTACCTTACTAATATCGTCACCCCACCTAGTTACAGGGCGCCTTAGGGTCAGCTCCCTCCGTGACGCGACGCGACGCGACGCTGCGAATAAAGCTAATCAAAATTGAACTTTATTTATTACTAGAAAAGATAAACATTTCATTGTGAGAACGCCGCGGCAAGCGGCGAGGCGTGGCGCTGCGTGGTGCGACGTGTTCTAAATGCTCACTTGTAATAAATAAAGTTCAATTTTGAGTGGCTCTATCCGCAACGTCGCGTCGCGGTGTGAGCTGACTCTTACGCTACGTTTGTTCGCGGTCTCCATTCTAGAACTCGTCTGCCCCGACGGCCAACTAAAAATATAAATAAATATTTAAACTCCTTTCACTCAAAGGCCCACACTAAGGTTTTCCCTTGTGTCGTGGGTCTCTCGGAACACACATAAAGACAGACACAAAAGACTCATGGCCCGAGAACAAACATCTGCTTTTTACACAAATATTTGCCCTGACTGGGATTCGATGATTACTCCACCCATAGTGATTATCCACATATAGGTCCGGTGTTACACCTAGATCTCAAGTGACTATAGATCTTTTGCTATAAACATACAGAGTTTATAATATTAGTATAGATTATTAATATCCGTGAAATATGCGGGAAATGTCCATAAATCTATACTAATTAGTAGCTGGATAACCTGTACTCGAGTAGAGTGCGTGGCGTGCCAGCCAAAACCAGCTATCTCTGTCACCTAGGACACCCACACTAGAATAGGCTTTTTTTTAATTATGAGATGGGTTAACTCTTGACCCCAATCTTGACCAAATTCATAGATGAGTTCGACGATGAAGCGAGTTAACCCAGAAAATGCCAATTAAGGCACTGGTACTCTCACGCACCTACGAAACACAGCAAGCTGTTTGGCGTCGAAATTCGGTAGGAGGGTGGTCGCAAACCAGACGGCCCTTTACAGAACCTACCACACCGCATGAGACCATAGGACGCCACCTCAGATTCGAAATAAACTGAGGTGTCGTTGCCTAAGATGGATTACTAGGAGCCAGGTCTAATTTGTGTTTCCTTAGTCGCCTCTTACGACACCCACAGAAAGAGATGGGGTGGTGCTATTCTCAACCGATCATCACACGGTGTGGCTTCTTCTGTGCGAGTTCCCTACAACCTCGACCGCATCTTCGCCCTGAGCTAGAATGTGGTCAAGAGCGAACGCATTCTTAATAATAATAATAAAAAATGGGAGAAGAAAATGGTTTTTCTCCAATAAAATAATAATAATAATAAGCCCCCAGGGCAGCTTTGTGACGAGCTGAATGGGAAGTGACGACCCTTGGGTCCCATACCCCCGAGAGTCGGTCAGGCATCTCTCTCCGCTTGCCTTTATTGGTCGGTTGGAGTGGACCCCAGCAGGGGCCGCAGGACTCTCGCCTCTGGCTTGCCTTCACTGGCCGGCCAGAGTGGGGTGTCAGAGCTATATGCTCGCAGGGTGGAAGTGAAAGATGCATAAGTCGCGAGTTGGTGAGGTGAGCCGGTCGGCCACCGAGCAGGAAGCGGTGCACACCTCTCGACACCCTTAGCCTCTCACGCGATGTTGCCCCCTTGTCGCTCCGTGCGTGTGGCCGTTTTGGGGGCCCATCTTTAGTGAGTTGGCGAGTCACCACCTGCCCATTTGTTCGTGTTTTTGAACGGGTACAATTTAAGTGCTCTCCAAAATATTTTTTAATACCCCAAGACTAAGTACCAATTAAAATAAATTAACTGTAATAAATTAAATCCACTCTAAATCGAGGTCCCCAAAGTAAAATATTTAAAGTCCTAAAATAAATACACACACGTCAGAATACATTAATATAAGTATATGAATGAATATTACATTTGCTTGCCAAAATGGATAAATGTTCACCAAATATTGTTTTACAAAAAAGAATAACATTGATACCAAAAACGACAGTTCTGTTTTTTTTTTGTTTTTTTCTTTTTCTACCATTGATTTATATTGTTACTTACCTACCGAGTGGTGTCGGTAGGGAATAGCACCACCCCATCTCTTCCCGTAGATGTCGTAAAAGTCGACTAAACTAATTGGTAAATGATTAATAAATAATTAAGACCTGCCTCATAAAAATAAATCACCTCGGGCAACATCGTCTCAAATTGTCTCATTTTGAGATGACGCTCGAAGGTCCCATAAAGCGGTGGTAGACTCTGCAAAGTTTAAGGGCCGCCTGGCTTTGCACCACCCTCCTACCCTAGTCCGGCGCCAAGGAGCTAGCTGTGTTCCGTCGGTGCGCAGGAAAACCAGTGCCTTTATAGGCATTTCTGCGTTCCATCATCGACCTCATTTTAGTCTTCTAGGCAAGATTATGTATAAACAAGTAGCTTTATTAGGGTAAGCAATATTGTATTAGGTAGGTATTAAAAAAAATTATCAACCTTTAATTTTTTTGCCTCAGTAAAGATTACTAAAATGAAAGTCATAAAATACAATATTGGTAACATATATTTTGCAGTAATATAAAATATTTGGTTTACAATTAACTTTAACGGTATTTACATATTTTTATGGCATGTAGTGAAAAGAAAATTAGCTTCATTTCTACAATACTTCAGGAAACACATTTTGGTGAGCATTTATCCTTTTCGGCAGGTATTTCGAATTTATTGGAAGTAAAATAATTGCTTTTCTGGTAGCCTTTTAAAAACCAGCCTTTTTCAACATTGATAGGGCAGGTGTCATAGTCGTACCCATCGTAGTCCTGTTACCCAGTCCACTAGCCTATCAACCCTATTGGGTGCCCAGTTTCCTTTCTTTCCATTCCTTTCAATAGTCCTGTACTAAAGACCAGGGGTTGTCTTTGGGTGCATTTCTATAGTGCATGCAGAGATAACTGCCGGTTGGTGTCACATTACTAAATTAAATTGTCTAACTGGCCTCTACGTGTTGGTTTCGCCTTCCAAAGGTCCGGGACGGAATTGCCCGTAATTCAAGGATCTAGACAAAAATAATAATAATAAAAAATCGGCCAAGTGCGATGAATTAATAAATTCTTTTGTAGCATATGTAAACAAACATGGAAAGGAAACGTGCAAAAGGCATATTAAGCAATGAGCGCAGAATTCATGTATTGTGTACTTTCGTACGTAACTTGCGCGTGCATCTGTGTATCTTGTATTATACAGAACTCTATAAGTCATCACACCGATCTGCATTACGTTGGATAAACACGCATGTACGCATACAATGAAGACAAAGACAAGAGAGACTTAACTAAATTTATTTTTTTATGCAGTAAATTTGACTTGATTATTCCTATTTTAACACTGCTTATATGCTATTTATGTTACCGGAAATGTATGAAACCTAGGCATTGTATACAATTCAAAGGCTGTCTAGGAAATGTATCGTTTTAAAGATATTTTAATACACACATATCCTGGGAAATGTATCCGAAATTGCCCTAGGAAATGTATAAAACTAATACTTACTGTAAATAAAAGGAATAGAAAACCTAACGTAATCGAGCGGAACTGCGACAATCGCTTAACGGAACTACAGTCGTTTCTGCAACCACTTGGGTCTCAGTTCTAACCTAACCTAACCCAACCAACCCTTAACCCTTAATGGGTTGGTTGGGTTAGGCTACTAACAAACCTTCTTGACTCAGTTCTATCTGTCGCAACCGAATAAAGAAGACGAATGACTTACAAAAAGCGTACCCATTTACATCTTGAATGTAATACATTTTCGATTGTTATTTATGAAATGTATAGATTTCCTAGGAAATGTATCTAATATAATTAATTTCACACATTTCCGGGCGATTTTTCCTAAGAATTGTTTACAATGACGTATTTCATACATTTCCGTTAACATTTACACTATCACGGGCTCTGATTGACTTACCACGTTTTTCTTTTTAAACCTAGTAAAAAATTTACCGAACTTCTCATTACAACACTTCCAACACATTGCCGTGTCAGTCCACAAATGCAAAAGTAAAATAATAATCGGTATCCTGACTATTATGTAAATTATTAAAATATAAGTTAAATATATTCCGTGAAAGGCGAGAAAACCCAAATGGTTCCTCCAGGTCAATTTCGTAGTTTTTATTAATTTCATTAATACTAATTTTACATCAGCAGTTTTGGATAGCTTTTGTGCTACTTCTTCTGCGGAATAATTGTAAGACATAACTATAGCTAGATATGTCTCGACACAAGCTGTAAGGAGATGGGCTAAGGCGTGTATGAGATGCAGTACTTTCTTTGTATGTACTCTCACCGTGATAACGAATCCAGCGATATTAAGGAGTATTTTGGTTACTCCTTCAACGGCAATGACTATTCTAATATCCAAGGGAAGCTCGGACATTGCATTTTCCATCCATGCTTTGAGATTAGCCGATGCTGCTTCAACCAGATGAGTTATACCAAGAAGTAAGTTTATAAATTGATATGTGCACAAAATACCACGTATACTACACTTGCCCTGCTCTTTGAAAAGAAAACCACGTTGAACAGTGGAAGCTAGATTTATAAAATAATCGTTAGGAGCCCGAGCCATTGGTAGAAAATTTGTATTTATGTAAACAGATTGTAAATTTTTGGTACAATAAAATATGTGAAAAAGACTGAACAATCCAACAGTTTGCATCACAAATAGGACAACGCATGCGTGCGAGCGAGAAGTTTGATGACTTAAGCAATTTACAACCTCCTGTTTTTTTATCAATTCGTAGGTTCTTTAATTTTAATCAGGATGGCTATGATATTTTAAAAATTACTTTACCCTGTGATATTTTGAATTGATAAATGAAATATCACATATGTCAGTTAAGTGGCTGCAGTTAGTTTTGATAGCTAAAACAGATTTACTGTAAAATCAAATATTGAGACCTAATTGTCGCAGTTCAGCGCTTTTTTCGAAAACTGTTTTGCAAAACACTTTCTTTCTATAAAACGGATGAACGCTTTTGAGCAGCAAAAAAACAGTTTTAAAAAAAACTATGTAGTTCCATGGTGTTCGGATACACAGCATGCGTTTTGTTGGCCCGCCTCGTTCGTGTAGAGCACACTCGTTCGCAACAAAACTTTTCTTGAAACCAGTTCGTATAAGGTTTATTTTTCTTGTTACGACTTTAAAATGTACCTAACTGGTTTGAATCAGTTTTTCAGAACCCGTTCCAACACGTGCGACAGAAAAATATACTCTACTAGCATTCCGCTCGGGACTTCGTTCCCGTGGGAATTCCGGAAAATCATGTACTCTATGTCCATCCCGGATAATGTAGGATTCTAATGGTGAAAGAATTTTTCAAATCGATCCAGTAGTTTCGGAGCCTATTCAATACAAAAAAACAAACAAACAATCAAATCTTTCCTCTTTATAATATTTTGTATAGATTTGTAAAGTGATTAAGATTGGTTTTGTAAATATTATTCTCGGAAACTGTTTCATGAAAAAAGTTCTTTCTTACTTCCTTGTTTAATCAATCCAATGTGCATGGTGTAAGGTTTATTTTTCCTTAACAAATTCAAAATGAAATTTTTATAAAAGTGTTTTCTAAAACTGCTTTTTACCTTAGTTCGGGCTTTTACAGTAACATATACATTGTATAGTTTTTGAAAGTAACAACAGTTGCTAAATAAATGCGATATTTTGGACGTTTGTCGTATGGGGATGGGGACCCCACTGTAACCCACTGTAAATGAATTATTTATTTTTATTGAACAATGAGGTGTTATTCTTACATTATGTTTCTACCATTCAGCCAAGAAAATTAGCATGCCAATGTGGTTTAAGTTTTTTTTTTTAAAGATAGTTACCATCATAATACGTATTTCCTGAAAATTTGGACGTGCTGTCTATATTAGTTTGACTGCGACTGAAACACCAAACGTACATATCAACTAGAGGACGCCCTACAATTCGTTCCCATTTAACCTCCATGTAATCTCTTTTAGGTAAACTTCCACAATATCTGAAGATCATCTATGCACAATTTCAAACTTATAGCTTCAATAGCTTTGATTTTACGTGGATATCGGTAAAAAAAAAAGTATTTTGTATGGGACTTTCTAAATTTTGAAAATTTTGAGGGGTAAACATAATTCCAACAACGTAATAAAAAATGTTTCATGCAAATCCATTCAGTGGATCCGGGTTCTGAGGTTTAAACCTAACGGCACTCCACTATTAGTCAAGTGTGTGGCGAACTTGGCTAACCCTGGTGTCAGTTTTCAAACCGCACAATGGCCTTTGACTTGGTTTTAACGACTGTAGTCAATCTACAACAGCCGGGACTGGCAGCTTAACGTCCCCTCCAAAGCACGGAAACGCTCGGGATAAATTGCCACTTTGATCACCCATCAGATTCCCTGCCTCTGTGTACGTTGCTTGACCTCACTGATCGGTTGCGATCAGCGAATGCCACTGGGCTACGAGCGCTTTTGCGAAGTTTGAGTGAGAATAGTCTTCTTCTGGGCGAGTTCGCTACAACCTCGACCGCATTTTTGCCCTGAGCTATACTTCATTTTTTTTAGCATTAGAATCTTGTGAAATTTGAGTCTTTTAACTGTCATGTAATGTGTGGCGAACGAAAAAAAAATTGAATAATTGCATATTGTATTTTTAATTTGTTTTTAGGTTTTAAGTGCCCAATAATGTGACAGTTTATTTATATTTTTAATAATATTACACTGTAATTTAAATTTATACTACAAAACTTAAATAAATACAAATAAACAATTCATTTAGAAAAGTTTAAACTATAAAAGACTTCAAGAAGCAGAGGTTGCAAACATAAAATGTCACAGCACAGATCAAACGTCTCTAACAAGAGTGTGAGTGCGATTTGTAATTTTTGCAATTTGAGGATTTCCATTTGTTGTTATATTTAGTTAGTTTTTGTTGTTGTTAATTTTTAAACGTAAACTGTTCAAAGCCCCCGCGGTAAGTGGGACCTGGTAACAGAATCTAATACACGAGTCTTGCACTCCCAGCACTTATTTTTCAGCTTTTTTGCTTAGGCACGGATCATACACTGTAACACAAGAATCCAAGTGAAACAATACCAGACATTTCATCAACCTCCGTCTTACCGACTCACTTAGAAAGGGTCGAATAGCATAGAGGGTTTTTAAATATTTAAATTAAATCATATTTCGTTTTGTTTCTAAGATCTATATCTGAAAAATAGCTTCAACTTGCTCTCCGATCAATATTCAGAGCAATTATGATCAGTCATAGTTGTAGAGTAAAACAAAAAGATATTATTAGTGGCACAGTTTGGGCCTGTCAATAATTTGATTTCTACTCTTGTATTTATCATAGTTTTTGTGTTCGTAAAAAATGTTTACTACCACTACTTCTTTGTTTACATAATTTCTAATGCCAAAAAAAACGAAGTATAGATTGTTGTCAAGAGCGAACCCAGTGGGAAGTGACGTCCCTTGGGCCCCATACCCCGAGAGTCGGTCAAGCCTCTCTCTCCCCTTTCCTTCAGTGGTCGGTTGGAGTGAACCCCAGCAGGACTCTCGCCTCTGGCGTGCCTGCCTTCACTGGCCGGCCAACGTGGGGTGTCAGAGCTGTATGCTCGCAGGGTGGAAGTGAAAGTTGCATAAAGCGGTGCACACCTCTATACACCCTGAGTCTCTCACGTGATGTTGCCCCTTTGTCGCACTGTGCGTGCGGCCGTTTTGGGGGGCCCATCTTTAGGGAGTTGGTAAGTCACCACCTGCCCATTTGTTCGGGTTTTTCAACATTGATAAGGCAGGTGGCATAGTCGTACCCATCGTAGTCCTGTTACCCAGTCCACTAGCTTATCAACCCTATTGGGTGCCCAGTTTCCTTTCTTTCCATTCCTTTCAATAGTCCTGTACTAAAGACCAGGGGTTGTCTTTGGGTGCATTTCTATAGTCCATACAGAGATAACTGCCGGTTGGTGTCACATTACTAGATTAAATTGTCTAACGGGCCTCTACGCTTCGGCCCCACGTACGTCTTCCAAAAGTCCGTGACGTAATTGCCCGTGGTTTAAGGAATGTAGGCAAACATAATAAAAAAGGAACCATGCCTAGCAGTGATAGTTAGAACTTGTATACGGGTTGATGAAGACTAAACTGTAAGATCACATTCTCAAAGACACTAGACACCTATTCTTGGCAGATTGCTGTCTTCTACACACCTTAGCTTTTCTTTATCAGTTTTTATGAATGAATGAATAAATTATTTATAGTACGTGTAAACAAAACATAAAAAGTAAGTAAGGACCCACATGCAAAAGGCATAATAAGCAATGAGCGCAGAACTCGTGTATTGCGCACTTTAGTACGTAACTTGCGCTTGCATCTGTGTATATTATACGGAACTCAATAAGTCGTCACACCGATCTGCATTACTTTGGATAAACACGCATGTACGCATACAAGGAAGACAAAGACAAGAAAGATTTAACAAAAATTTTTTTCATGCAGTAAATTTGACTTAATTACTCATATTTTTTAACACTGCTTCAATACTATTTACACTATTACGGGCTCTGATTGAAAACTTGTTAAGACGTTTTTATTTTTAAACCTAGTAAAAAAATTACCGAACTTCTCATAACAACACTTCCCACACATTGCCGTGTCAGTCCACAAATGCAAAAGTGAAATAATAATCGGTATCCTGATTAATATGTAAATTATTAAAATGTAAGTAAAATATATTCCATGAAAGGCGAGAAAACCCAAATGGTTCCTCCAGGTCAATTTCGTAGTTTTTAATTTCATAATTACCAATTTTACATCAGTAGTTTTGGATAGCTTTTGTGATATTTCTTCTGCGGAATAATTGTAAGCCATAACGGTAGCTAGATATGTCTCGATACCAGCTGTAAAGAGATGGGCTAAAGCGTGTATGAGATGCAGTACTTTCTTTTTATATACGCTGACCGTGATAACGAATCCAGCGATATTTAGGAGTATTTTGGTTACTCCTTCAACGGCAATGACTGTTCTAATATCCAAAGAAAGCTCGGCCATTGCATTTACCATCCATAGTTTGAGATTAGCCGATGCTACTTCAACCAGATGAGTTATACAAAGAAGTAAGTTTACAAATTGATATGTGTACAAAAAACGACGTATACTACACTTGCCCTGCTCTTTGAAAAGAAAACCACGTTGAATAGTAGTAACCAGATTTATCAAATAATCGTTAGAAACCCGAGCCATTGACAGAGAGTTTGATATATTTATTATTTATTTTATGTTAACAGATGTACAATAAAATATCTGAAAGAGACAGAACAATCTAACCTCACAAATAGGACAACGCATGCGTACGAGCGAGAACTTTGAAGACTTATGCAATTTACAACCTCGACCTTGTTTTTTTTTTAATTCGTAGGTTCTTTAAATCTGATCGGGATGGCTATGATATTTTAAAAGTTACTCTATCCTTTGATAATTTGAATTGATAAATGAAATATCACACATCTCAGCTGTGGTTGCAGTTAGTATAGATCGCTTAATACCGATATAATGGAAAATCCAATATTGAGATTGCGACACGCCGGGATTAAGTCTAACAACATGAAATAAGTCTATTATCAAAAGCAATCTGATCACTATTTTATTTTATTACCCACATATTTACAGAGATGAAAGCTTCACATTTTGGTTACATTATCGCTATCGGTGTTGTTGGATGCTCTTACGAGGTGGCGGTCTGTTCGTGTGTACATTCGTTCCGCGCCTTTGTTGATATTTCGGTTTTTTATTTCCCGTACAATACCTATGAGTTATAAATATCATTATAGGTACCCGCACAACTGCGTATAGTATTAAAACCCACCCAAAGTACTTCCCGTTTAGAGCTACAAACCCAAGATGATTCTTCCAAGTTACTTCCACCCTGTCCATCTTTTGCTTAGCTAGTTTAAATCCCATTACTTTTGCAAACATCTTTAAGGCAAGGTACAGTTCTACGCCGACGGTTATTGCATGAGCACAGACGTAGAAAATATGTATGCAGCTGTTAGGTTTGCTCATTGAAGATCCAAATCCCATTGTAGTTAGAATCACTTGTAAGCCCCCAGCGACGCCAAATACGAGGCGAATGTCAACCGGCATATCTTCCACAGCATTTTCGAGCCACGGCATGAAATGAGCGGTCAAAGCTTGAAGTATATGCAGCAGGCCGATTAGTAATGTGACGACATTGTAAAAAAAGAGAAATCGCTGGAAAGTAATCTTCTTGAGTTGTTTGTTAACTTCATCCCAGCGTTGATTTTTAACACTTGTTACTATGTTTTCAATTTCTTCTAAATCTTCCATTTATAAACAAATTAATAGTATTCGGTATACGTTTGCAGTTCCTCGCCTAAGTTTGGGGTAGGCATAAGCATAGATAATAGGTACTGTTTTCCCCATATCTCGATGGCTAAGTTCGATTCACGTTTCGTGGCACGCCGATTTAATAGTAAAGTTTTCGCGATTTAAGGCGACTACAGCACCCGATAAAAGCAGCACACATAGGAGTAGTGCTATCTCCGTCTCTTAACAGGCCTGGGCCGGCAGTGCGAACAGTGTCGATACACGAAGTTTACGGACTATGAAAGCGTGCGTGCGTAAAAACATGTTCGAAAGTTATAAAGGCAACAGCTTAAATCGAAAAATGCGTTAGCTACTTATCGAGAGCGTTCAATGACGAACATTTTGATAGCAAATTCAAGTTCCTGTGTGTATTTTACTACCCTTTTTACAGCTTAAAAGATACACAATATTGGTATTTAGAGGTGACTTTGTGAGCTTTTTCTATCGAACTAAAAGTGCTGAATCATGTTTTCAGCAAACTACTTATCTAGTTTATGTCCTGAATATTACCGTATTATTATTTTTTTCGATTAGATGCAGTGCGTCATGCTTATCTACGCATCATAAAATCGTAATTTAGGTGCCGTAGTCGCCTTAAGGTGATTTGACTGAAACGACGCACTTTGGAGGACTGGAGAGTGGCACCGGCTGCTTTTCCACGCGAATGAAACCTCGGGGTGACTTTAAATTAGTCAGTGAAACTTTAAGGAATGACTGAACAACTTTTCCCAAGGAACAGGAACTAAAATAACAAAGGAAATTAAAAAGTAAGACAATAAGCTGATCGCTCAAGTTGTATGGAGAGACAAAAATTACAAAATTTTAGAAAAAGTTGTTCAGTTTAGTGTGCTGATTTACATCCTTAATTTTCACTACCTAATGTGAAGGCACCTAATAGAGACTATTCACTCACACCTATAATCCCTTTCGGGGTAGACAGAACATCTCGTGGCCCTGAAATCAATTGACCACTCATTTGACATTCGTTGTGAAGGTTATTAGATGGAATATGGGTACAGACTATAACACTCAATGAATTGACTGGAAGAAATCCCCTTGTGGGATAAGTCCGCCTTGGTACTGTTTTTCTTATGTTTCTTGTGTAACTCATGCTCATGTACAATCAAGAATAAAAATATTTATTTCCGTGTAAAAACTTAGCCTAGGTAATTACAGGAAAAATTATAAAGTAAGATTTTATCAAATGTATAAGAAGAATAGTATAAAACTGTTTATAAAAGTGTTAGTAGGGCAAATCATTTCATTGATATAATACCTAAACTAAGTATATTATTAAACTTGTGTCTTAGGTAAAATCCATACTAATATTATAAACACGAAACTTTGTATGTATGGATGTTTGTTACTCTTTCACACTCAAACGGCTGGACCAATTTCGATAAATTATGTAGACTATGTGTTAAGGGTATTTGAATCAACACATAGGCTACATAATTTTCCCAAATTCAGTGATAATAGGTTGTAAGCCTTTTGCCCACACTACAACATTAACCCTCACGTCCACTATTAATTAATATTCTGATCTTTTTTTCCAGCATCTGGGGAAGCTTTGCGTACAACCACCCCTCGCGTGGCCGGCCCGTCAGAGCGGCTTTGCCTCTCCCTACTCTCTCCGATGCCCAATGAACATGACTTTGCTGTCAATGTATGCACGGTACTTGCTGCTGACTACTCCAACCGACTGCCTCTGTCATCCATGCCGCATATACTCGACTTCTTGCTCGCACACGCTGGGGTTTATAACCACTGTAAGTATATCTTTCTCATAGTGGGCTTATAAAGCTATTACAAAATAGACATAGACGCTACACGCTAAGGTTTTTCTCAACAGTCAATATACGCTTACGGTCAATATACGGGTGTCAATTTCTCAGACAACACCCAGATAGAATTTATAGAGTCTGATGATGCTAAGGATGAGTTATGGATATCTCATAATTTCTCGCGCAGTTCTCATAGTTCCAAAAATATGGAGAGGGTTAAAGGCGTTTATAGAAAGTGGCGGCGTTAGAATTAATTTCATTATATCTCAAAAACTATAACAGTCTTGATTTAACAAATCACCTGCCCATTATAAAAGCAGCTTAATTATAAAGTTACAAGAAAAACAAAGCATTTGCCTTACACCGCTAACTTAGTTTGGATTACGAAAATGATAGGTCTATTTACGAGTTTTTCACGAATTTGTCACGGTTACTTACTAAGTTTCAGATTACTTCATCTCTCCGTTTATTATTTCTAATAGTTTTGTCAAATAAGAATGGCTTAAAATAGTATCAGCTTGGCTAAAATACTAAAATAATCTTCGAGAGTCAAAAGATTCGCTACTAGTCAAATGCATTTCTGGCAACAACGCCAAAATCATCTGATATATTTGGAAAAGAGCGTTAAAATTACGGATAACCTTTAGCTACACGCTAATTAAATAAGTAAGAAGACTAACCTTAATGCTACACTTTTTTAAACCGTCAAATGGCCTCTGATTTGGCTTAACAACTGCCGTCAATCGACAACCGAATCTGAAGATTAATCTCAACTCTATGGTCATTTATCGAGGTAATTGGTCACGAACACTGCCTAACCACAAAGTTACGAAAAATTATAGTCTTATTGCGACAAACTACGGAAAACTCGAGACTTATCCTTAGCATCATCAGTCTTCAGATATTCATCCTGGGCCGAGCCAGAGAAATGGTCACTAACCAAGATGCTCGCTGCTGACTACTCTAACGGATTGTCTCTGTCCAAAATGCCACATATACTTGACTTCTTACTTGCACACGCTGGAGTTTATAATCATCGTAAGTATCTGTCTATTTTTCTCGTAGTGGTATTTATACAATGTCTGAAGTAAAATGGTTAAGTCCATTCTAATTTAAACCTTATTACCAGCAGACAAGGAACATGGGTGGATACTTACATGAGAGAACAAGCTGTACGACTGCTTTTGGTCCTATGTATCCCTGGTAACCAATATTGGCTGACTTAAATTAGTTAGCGGAATTTTAGAAGGTGATTCTACCCATGAATCTGAACATCTTTCCCCAAGAACCTATATGGAATTCTTGTAAAATTTCGGCTTACCATAAAAGGCAAAAACAGCTGATCGCACAAGTTATATGGAGAGATGACTTCTTTTCATATTTCGGCCTATGTTCCTTGAGGAAAGTTATTTAGTTTCCTGGGCTTCACATCCTCAATTTTCGCTAACTAATTTAAAGTCACCCCAATATATCAGTTGAACTGATTCAGTTCCCTGTTATAGTTAGAAGCACATTAAAACGTCAAAAGTATTGCGAACTTCAGGACATGGGCTGGCTGGAATAGCTAGCCCAAAACCTATCAAGCACTATGGCCCAATCCAAGGCCTAGTGCATATAACGTCCAACAAACATAACATAGGTATCAGTCCCCTTGTTTAACAAAAGTTACAAGTTTTTTTTTACGAGTTTTTGACATTTTCTTTTGGGTTCATAATATCACCTTCTGCTAGATTTTTTTTAAACGCTTACTCTCGTGAGGGATATTCACAAATAATTTTAGGGAAAGAAAAACTTGAAGGGACTTGAACTCACGGCCACAGGATTACATCTCTTAGTGCTCTAACCAACTGAGCTATCGTGCCTTCAAATTTCGCCGCTTGAATTTATTCGTTGTTTTTTTCCTAAATAGCAAGTCTTCGCGACACAATCGGGCGGTCGTACTTCGAAGCCCGGGGCCGGTATCCGGACGACTTTTGGCGCATGCGCGCGGGCGGTGGCGGCGCTAAAGAGCTAGCGGACGAAACCAAGTTCATGCAACCAGGTATGTTGATATGTGGTATTAAGGCTGATATTTTATGTTGCTACCAGTGCGCGATATGGCAAAACGCTTGCCGCTACCGCTCTAAGTCGCGGCCAAATCATTAAATTTAAATCACACTAGAGGCTACTTAGTGCTGTGTGGCTAAAAAGTTAAGAATCTTATAGGATTTCAGACGTGCAAAGCGACTTTATGTTAAGGATTCTTCTGGGTGAGCTAGCTACGTCCTCGACCACATTTCCCCTGAGGTAGATTGTGGTCAAGATCGAACCCATTTGCTATAAAAAATGTCTCGACACCAAAAAACCCCGAGGGGTTCATGATAGTACATAAAATACTGGGGGGCTACCACTGATGATAGTCGATAAACGATTTGAACTTAACGATAACATACATTGTTATATTTGGTTTACACCTTCAATTAAAATCACATTGTGCAGAAGCAATGTATGTATGAAATTAATATCGACGTAAATGCGTCAAAATTAGCTTCAAGATCCATGGTAGGACAGCTACCGTCACCTTGAACTCGTTTGCAATAGCGACGATTTTAATAGTTCAACTGTGTGTAGTCTATAAAATGCATTTGTTTGTAGGTTTAGAACAACCGGAGTTGATGGTGCAAGCCCTGGCCGCACACAACACGCTCACAGCGTGTCTCGAACAGGAGGGCGAGGACGATGACGCTATTGAAAAGGTTGCTGAAGAAGTAAGTACCCAGTTTGCTTGCTTGGTGTATGAACATAAATATTATCTTACGCCTATTATATTATCCAATAGTGGCTTACCGTTACCAAAGCCCCTTAAATTAAACTTAAAAAGAAAACAAAGCACATTTTTATGTAAAGAAAAACAAATAAATCAAGTTCAATGCAGTAAAATTCTTATTCCATCTGCCACAATGACTAGTCAACTTAAAAGAAAACTCCCAATGAAAGTGAATGAATTTTCCCTAAGGAACACAAATTAAATTCTCAAAAAATCTTTTTCAAATTTATTAACTGAAATTGTTTTTTTTTTTGTTATTTCGACGTATGTTCCTTGGGAAAGTATTTCGGTTTAGTGTGGAGACACGCTTACCAAAGTTTTTCGTTAACTAATCGAAAGTATATTAAGTATAAGCCCCTATATTCGGCTGCCTAACTTTCATGATTTCTCCAGGAGAACCTAGAAGACTGGGTAACCGAACCTTCAGAAGAGAGCCAGCTATTCGCCCCGGAACTCCCCGGCGGCGCTAATTGTGTGTACACACAAAGAGTGCTACAGATCTCATCCATAGTGCGAGCTCTGTCGTTTTGTGACGAAAACGTGCCGTACCTAGCAAAGAATACTACACTTATACGGTAAGATTTCTTTTTGGGCCTACTTCTTCCAAAATATCTGAAGTAACAGGGAGCCAGAAAGATGACCCTGACACGATCTAGACTAGATCTCTAGATTCTAAAGAATATACCAAAATGTTGTCAATGTAAAAGAGCAAGTGACAGAATCTCTCAGCGCACTTCATCCACAAATCTTCGGAACGTTTGCCCTGCACTTCGTAACCCAAACGACACAAATGGGAATTCAAACAAATCAAAAGGAAAAACTGTAATCGTTTTTGAGATACTAGGTGGGTAGACAGAAATCTAATGGTATCCTTTTACTTAATCAAGTTCGGAAAATCTTTGGAACATTCCATATGGTCCACAAAATATGTTATGTGAAGTCCCGGGCGGCAACGCCATCTCGCCACGCCTCTTCCAGCCGAAATCTTTTTTTAAACTATTATCAAGATATTTCAATTTATTTTTCTTGCTTAAAAATACTTAAAAGAAATTCGAGTAATATGAAACCAAAATTACAGATACAGGCATAGAGAAATTCATTCCTTAGCAGTCCGCGTTAAGAAATCGCCCTTAAACATATAGCATTTCGTAGATTTTTTACTAACTGATATATTTTTATAGGTTTCTCTTACTGTGTGCAAACTGCTGGGTCGGTACACTACGACAATCCGGACTTGACACTTTGGGGAATATCGCCACAGAACTTATTATCAAGGTAAGAAATGAATGAAATAAATCTGAATCACAGCTACCTTGTGATTTTGCAAAGTAAAAAATGTGCTTAAATGTTCACAACCGGCTGCACTAGTTAGGCCTCTGAAATAGTTAGGCTCTAGGTGCTAAAGCAAACCACCTGTCTTTGCGGACGTAGCCTAACGGTATTAAGTATTCAGCCTTAATATACAGTTTTTTTCATGAAAGTGTATCGATTTGTGTGCAACTGTACATAAATCAGAAAAAAATCACCTCTTGCTTACGAGTAAGACCCTCTAATAGGCCATCGAATTTTAAGAATTCAAAACGAACTGGCAAATCTTGAAATGGAATAAAACAAGCCACGGCAGACTACACATTTGCAAATAGGCGTAGAGTTAAAATAGTTAATATTTGTATTATGTATGTAAATCCTTTAATTTTCTTCTTTACTTTGACTTACTTTAAGTAACATCATAACTGTTCTATAAAATCAAGCTATTTTGACTTTGACTTGATTCTGAGACTTTAGTGCATTTAATGGGTCTTTCAAATAATAAAATAATATTGTTGGTATCTCACAAACAGCTTGTTCAATTCCAATTTAACATTGATCCATTATTGGAAAACCCCTTACAATAATAAACGTTGAACCCAGGACCCAGCGACCTGCCTGATCTCCCGCCACGTGCTGTCCACTATTCAATCCGCTCTGGTATCGCCCGACCGCGCCCGTGTGCTCGCCGCCTTAGAACTGCTCAACAAACTCGCGCAAAACGAGGCCAATGAGGACGCACTGCTCAAGGCTTTGGAAGCTAAGGTAAGCTTAGAATAGGAAGAAGAATTTAAAAAGTTAACTATTGGCTTTTTTGACTGCCTTTAAATGTTAATTTACTTGTTAGGTATTACTCAATCGCCAAACCCGGTTGCTCAATCACCAGACCATTCTATGCTACACGTTAGCAGCCAAACTATCTTTTATTTTACATTAAGTCATCTAATTACTGAAAAAATGCCACTGAGCTGGGAATAAGTTTAAAGTTACATAACTAATAATAGAACTCCGAAAAGAAACACTTACAAAATTCGGCTTCCTCCAGTAGTTAATTTATTATTTAATTAACTTGGTGAGGGGCTGACGCGTGACCTAGTTAAAAAACTTGTGTTACAAGTAGCTACGAAACTGGGACATCAAATTTGATTTAGAATGTAAGAAAAAAAACAACAGGGTTGAGAAAATCTATAGATTTTTTATTGTACAGGGTGAAATTGTAAACATTCGACAAACATTGAGGGATGAATCTACCCATGATTACGAACAACTTTTTCAATGGGACCAACTTTCCTACTAAAAAATAAAAATCAGTTGTTCCATAAATTTTTTGTAGGAAAGTTGGCCCCATAGAAAAGGTTCTTCGTAATCATTGGTATATTCATCCCTCAAAGTTTCGAATACTTTCACACCATTACTTCTTAACTACAGGTTTACAGTGACGTCTGCGCCCTAATGACGCTCCGCGACATAATGGTGCTAGTGTGCACGTTGGAGTGTGTGTACGCACTCACTTCGCTCGGGGATCGAGCGAGCGAAGCCGTCGCCAGAGTGCCTGGTCTCGTTCACACGCTCGTTTCGCTCGTCACTGTTGAGGTAACTATATACAATTATACAAGTATAAGTCAAGTCTTTTATATCGCAGTCTGTGAATTTCGGTAAAGATCTTAAGTCTTGACTAGGGTTTTACAGCTATTGTATTAATCCAGTGCTTTTCAATTTTTTTGAATTCGCGACCCCTTTAGAAAATGAAAAGTTCTAGCGATCCCCTAAAATCCTTAAGACTAAACACGTACGAATTAAACGTAATAACATTGCCGCAAGGTAGACGCGGAAGGCAGGAGGCATCATTGTACAGGTACAGCCTTTACACAGTCCTACCTAAAAATAACTTACAAATAATTGTATTTTTCTTTCACCTGCTACCCCCCCGAATAAAGCTTCACGACCCGAGGGGGTCGCGACCCACAGTTTGAAAACCACTGTTTAGTCATTCCGAAATTAGCCCATAGATACCGGTACAAATTTTCTGATTAGTATAAAAATGATCATAAGCTAATTTACAAAGCCTATCCTCGTGATCCTCTGAACTATGTTTTAGTGAACATTAATTAATGTTTCTTTCATTGTTTTGGATTTTTTTAAAGGCTTGCTTAGTCGAATGGTAGTGATCCTGCCTCTTGATCGACGGGTCCTATGTTCGATTCCCGGTCGGGGTAGACACTTTTGTAAAAAGCAGATGTTTGTTTTTGTGTGGGTGTTCGTGTCTGCCGTTGTGTATGTTCCAAGGGACCCACTACGCAAGGGAAAACCGAAAACCTTAATGTGGGCCTTTGAGTGTGTACCGTTTATTTTTATTGCTGATGTATTATTAAATGTTCTTTCGTTTGCTTCACTGGAAAATAGCCTCTTGCTAAGGGACTTATTTATCGTTAAATGACTTTTTTATTATTTATGAAACGCTTAGCCGCGTGAGGGATATTTACACATAATTTTAGGTAAAGATAAATAATCGGCGCGAATGGGAAATGAACCCACGACCCCGGGATTAGACCTCAAGCATGACGTAATGTGCTTAGTAAGGGAATGAGAAATTTCGCGGCTTGACTTGAAGGCACGATAGCCGAGTTTGTTGGAGCACCAGAAGATCTAATCCTGGGGTCGTAGTTCAAGTCCCATTCGCGCCTTCTTTCACTAATATTATTTGTTAATTACTTAATTGTGCGAAAGACTGACTACCTCTCACCATTCTGCAACTTGTTCCATCTGATAACCCTTTCAATTTGTGACAAACGTGACATCTAGTGCTTCTAGAACCACTGATGCTTTGCCTTCTCCGTTAGGGATTACAGGCGTGAGCGTATATATGTATGTACTTATTTGTAATGTTGATCGTAGGCGCAGAGCTATGGCCCTCGCGCATGTATCTTAATGCGAGTGGTGGAGACAGTGAGCGGGCCTAGCGCGCTCGCAGCCGCCGCCGCCGAACAACAACAACAACAGCAGACACAGGCACAACAACAACCACAACAGGTAATAAACCATTGTCATAGCCCATTTTTTTATCAGCCCATATACGTCCCGAGTGTCACGGGCCTCCTTTCGAAACATGGAGGCGATTTAGGCCATAGTGCACTACGCTGACCCAATGCGCGTCGGTGGCCCGCGCACCTTTCGAAAACGAATTTTCTTAGACGTGCAGGTTTCATCACGATGTTTTCCTTCACGATTGAGCAAGTGATAATTAATGAGAAATCCTACATCAATCTGAAAAACGAATTTTGTGGTACGGGCCGAATTAGGATTAGGAACCCGCTAGTCAACTGGGCTATCACCGCTTAGAACGCTTATAAAATGTTTTTTTTTCCATGTTGCGATCTATGCTTCTCAGAGAAAGTTGTTCAGTTTCGAATCTGATTCACATTTTTAGTTAAGGGGCCGTCTACATATTACATCACGCTTGGTATGACCCCCCCCCTTCCCCATACACTGTGACGTTTTATGTGGATAACCCCTAATGCGCAAATTGATGCTACTTTAAATATCATACTGTCACTTTCCGTCTTGGTGACTTAAACAAGGACTGTATCGCTTTTGAATAAACTTTAATTTAATTAAGGTTTCTGCAACTAAATGCTTGATTGTAACAGTGCGATATGAGTGTCCTTCATTATCGTGTAGGTATAATCAAGTATGTGTAGAAAAAATGTGGCGACCTTGACTAACCTTGGTGTCAAGAGTTTTCAAACCGCCAAATGGCCTCTGAGTTGGTATAACCGACTGCTTAACATGTCCTCCGAAACACGGAAACGGTAGTGATAAATGCCACTTTGGTCACCTATTAGGTTCTTTGCCACCGTGTACGTTGCTTGACTTCACTGATCGGTTCAGATCCGCTGATCTTCAAACGCTTCTTGAAATGAAATTAAATCTTTTTTATTGCTAAAGTTAAATGTTTGATACAATGACTAAATAAAACAATAAAAAGTAAGAACTAGATTAACCTAAGCAAAAGGAGCCAAGCTCAACATTGTGCTGTACAAAAAACCTACAAAAAACTGGTTTTCAGCTTGGCCCTCTTCGACCGGTCGGCCGCTGCAGTTAATTATCAATTAGAATACAAACATTGATAACAAACATTATAACGTATTTATAAAAACAGTAATGTGATATGCAGTCTTTGTCATAATGGGACTGCATACCATAAGCGGTGATAGCCCAGTTGGTAATGAGCCAGACTTGTAATCCGAAGGTCGCGTCTTTTCGGATTTATGTACGTATTTCTAATTATCACTTGCTTAACGGTGAAGGAAAACATCGTGATGAAACCCGCCCGTCCAAGAAAATTCGTTTTCGAAAGATGAGCGGTCCACCAACCCGCATTGTGCCAGCGTGGTGGACTATGGCCTAAATCCCCTTCGTGTTTCGAAGGGAGGCCCGTGCCCCTCGGTGTGGACGTATATGGGCTAATAAAAAAAATACCATAATGGTAGCAAAGTAACAACCTTTTGGTGTACGAATTGATATCTTGATATGAGTGTGTTCGTTCGGTGCAGACGGCCCAGCCCCCGAAGCCCCCTCCGCCGGAGAGCCCGGCCCCCGCCGCCGCGCCGGCCGCGCCCTCCGCCCCGCCCGTCTCCAACATACAACAGTCACACATGCAACAACGGGCTGTACAGGTTTACTTACATTTTTTGTTTTTTATTTTTAACCCCCATCGGGAAACGGAAAGAGTATGTATGTTAACATAATGTTCAAAAGTTGTAAAATATGGAATATTATTATTATTATTTTACCTGTTCAACATGTTTCAAAATAACTTAAAAATCCGAAATTAAATGGTTGCAACTCTAGTTGCACGGTTTCACATCTTTCAAAAGTGTCATAAATTTAACATTGTGTGTATAGCGTTTTGTCATATTGGAAATAAAGCTGCGCAGTAATCTAAACTTATTTTCACTGTTTTCTTTTAATTATACAGTATAAGGAACAGGTAAGCAAAACTGAAACCCTGAATTCAGACAATCATTCATAATTTTCCAATTGAATTTTCTTCGAGGAAATTTTCAGTTTTTTTTTCATGATTACAAATATTTTCTGCTTTAAAATTAAATTGTTTACTCGAATACACTTCATTTTCAATGAAAAACAATAACAGCGCAGAACATGAAACCAGCAAAAAAATACGCAAAGTAGTCCTTTTACACCCTGTATATTTTTTTCGTGTACATTTATGAATTATAAACTACTTCTTTGTTTTATCATCTTTCTTGAACTCCACGTAACTGAATTGTTAAGCTAATAATAATAAAGCCCACGGAATATATTAAGATTGTGGTGTAGCCGATTTATATTCTTCTAACACTTTAAACTTTTGCTATTTGAACACATAATTTAATACTAAAACGGGACAACATTCGCGTATATATTATGTTTTTACCTTTGTTCCCGACGTCAAGTTACCTTAACCTTACCTTTGTTCATATTCCTCTGTACTGTTTTTCGAACTAAAGGAGAACGAGCATTTTGCCCAAGCGTGGCTACGGTCTACATACGAAGCATTACCTCCAACGGACAACAGCGCATGCGAGTCGGGCGAAGTATACCGACAGTACATCGCCTGTTGCTCTAAACTTTCGCGGAAGGGCGTCATAGCGCCGCATCACTTCCCAAGGCTTGTAAGGTATGTTAGCTTTATTTATTATGAGAAGGATTAACTTGAACGTACAACCAAGGTCATAGATAAGGTCGACGATGGAGCGAGTTAGCTCAGAAAATACCTATTAAGAAACTGGTGCTTCCACGCACCGACGGAATACAGCAAGCTGTTTGGCGTCGGACTTCGGTAGGAGGGTAAAAAACCGACCATAGATCGATAAAAGTCTCATCAATCTACTAACATGTGCGTATGTACACGCACAGTTAAACGTACGTACGCATATGTACGCACATTAAACAGCGCGTGCGAGTTGGGCGAAGTATTTCGACGGCACCTCTCTTGCTGCTCCAATCTCGGATGGAAGGGCATAGCATAGCATCACTTCCTAAGGCTTGTTCGGTACGTTAGCTATTGAAACACTATCAAAGTTTCATAAAGAACTTACAGAACTAGCCCTAAAAATGTATAGACACTAACGCACATGTATACGCTGAGATAACAATGCATGCGATATCCCTCCCTCTTTACATACTACGGCATGAAAATCTTAAGTATCAATTCTGGAAAGAAACATATTCTTTTCATTAATGCGCTGATGCTAAATCCCATAATTTTGGTTAAATATTATAAAGCTTAAATCTCCTTCGTGTTTCGAAGGGAAGCCCGTGCCCCTCGGTGAGGACGTATATGGGCTGATAAAAATAGAATAATGATAAAGCCATCGAGTATAAAGTTATCTTATTTCTAATAGGACGGTGTTTGGCGGTACAGTGGGTCCGAACACTGTGACGTTGTCGACCGGAGAGACGCAACAGGCTTACATCGGGATTCGGGCCAAGAACCCACCGCCCAAGACTACGCAACCCGGTAATTTGTAATTACTGTTTTTATACCTGAAATCTTTTGTTCCCTAACCTCTCAGTCTTGTGCAAATTGCAACCATTTCAAAGTTCAAAAGGATTAATTTCTCATTACTTTAGCTTTCCACCCGGGACTTCGTTCCCGTAGAAATTTAGGAGATTAATTATACACATAAACCTTTCTCTTGAATCGCTCTATCCATTGGTGAAAATCATATGAAAATCCGTTTAGTAGCTTTTGAGTTTATCGCGTTCAGTCAGACAGAGACAGAGGCGCGTGGGACTTTGTTTTTCATAATGATACATTATGCTACTTTAAATATATCAATTACTGAATTAGATTTACTCTTTAAATCTGTCTGTTCGCGTCTGGCCCCGACAACAGAAAAGAAACAATAAGGGTCACTCTTTTTAAAAATCAAGTTACTTTTGTTATTTCATACTAGCTTCCCGCCTTCGTTCCCGTAGCAATTTCGGGAATGAATTATACCGACATAAACCTTCCTTTTGAATCATTTCGTCCATTGTATGAAAAACTGTATGAAAATTCGTTCAGTAGTTTTTGTGTTTATCGTGTTCAGTTAGACAGACAGCGGCGGGGGCTTTGTTTTATAATATAGTATAATTTTCAACTGATGTTCAAGTTGGGTTAAAAAACAGTAATATCGGCTCGTCAAATTTTTCTGGGGTTTCTTCGGCGTCTGTAGCCGTCTTGTGGCACCAAGAGTGTGGTAATATGTACTTGAAATATTCGTGTTTTTGTACTTACGATTCATTGTTAAATTTTTAATGTAAATTTCAGGACCGTCGTCACCGATTCTCAAAGCTCAGCTGACGAATAAGACCGGGCCAGTTGAAACGAAACCTGTGGTTTCACAAGTACAGGTAATACCGCTTATTTTGACGTACGTTCCTTTAGGAAAGTTGTTTGGTTTAATGGGCTGATTCTCGTCTTTAATTTTCGTGAGCTTATTTAAAAGTATAAATCTAGTCAAAAAAAAAATCTTGTGGAATGTTTTGTGGGATTTTTTTTTTAAAATTTCCGTGTTTTTAATGTTTTTTTTATTCCAGTATATTTAATTTTGCAAAAAAACAATAATAGCGAAACATTCAAAAGCCAACATCACATTAAGAAAACGACGCGACGCGGTGCTTGCGTACTAGCTATTTCGGAGTACATTCCGGAACGCCAAAGTTGCTAAATGAAAACTCATTTTAACTGATCTTAGACTTCACTAATTCAATTATTTGCTAAGCGGTCACTTTACAACTTATCTTTATTTTCATCTTTTTAGAACCAACCACAAACCCACCCGCATGTGTCGCAAGCGCTCGAAGCGAGCGGTACGAGCGGATCAAACACTTCTCTCATCAAACACCTTTTAGCCCACAAAGTAAGCCCAGCGCTGCACGCGCCGCAAGTAAGTGCCCACTAACAGTACTAACGGTATGGTTTGTTGATGTAATTTACAAGTTGTTTACTTATTTAAGATTTATTCTATACATCATTGTGTAGGGATCACGCATGATTATGTACCTATTAGCGTTTTCAGTGCAGAATTTTGTATGTTTTATGAAAATTGGACGAATACAAATATTTGAATTACTAAACACGCATCACTGGCACATACAGTGTGGAAGCCTTCTTATTCTGAAAAAGGACTCAATCATTGGGCTCAGGCTTGTTAGTAAAAGGCCCTAATCCTAATCACAGACTTTGGATTTTACTGGTATGTAGACGAACAGACAGCTCGAAAATGCGTTACCAATTTTTATTGGAAAAATATGTCATAGTCAGACTTACAGAACAAGTATTTAACCAAATCATCAGGCAAATCTTATGGACTAGGGGCCTCTGAGTGTGTAGCATTATTTATTTTCATTTATTTATATTCACATTCACTTATGCTTGTATTCGTGTTGAACTACAAAAAGTAAATGACTTGTAATTTACACAAGTGTTTTTTTAAGCCTTATGAGTAGTTAGTTTTTAGTTGGTGTCAAGTTTATTTTTCAGATTTTGTTTCGCTAAGTTTTTTTTTGGTGACGTGAAAAGTGGTGACAAATTGATGAGATTACGGTAAAAAGTCTGCATGAGTGTTTTAAAAAAAGTAGTGGCTGAATAATGTTTGTTATATTTATTGTATTGTAGTTTTAGCAATCTCTAAGTGAAGCTTGCTTGTTGCGAAGATACGTACTTTAGTGTGCATACGCATTATAGCACGCACGCATAATCATAAATTACGTATAAGCGTCTAAAACAAGTAAAGTTTTTACGCGCCCGTGGATTGCAAAAACTATAAATGAATACAAAAGCATGTCGACTAGAAAAAAAAAACATTCTTATTTAAATAACTAACAGAACTACAGAAAAATGGAATGCGTATAAATGCTTATTTGAAAGCATGTAGTGTGTGGAATTTATTTTATTAAATTGAGTTTTTATTTTAATTATTTTGTGTAATAAACTCATTAAACTTTATATATGAATTAGATAAAGTTTTAAGAGCTGCACGTCAATACCACTAAAAAAACTGCTCCTGTACTGATGTGCTGCGTTTGTCAAATTGAGCAACTAATTGAAATTAATCTTTTTTAAATTCTAGAAAAAACGTGGTCAAGCCATATCTACATATTGGATGATTTTTAATTAGCGACGGTTCAAGGGGTGGTTATGCCTGTAAAACTGAACAACTGTTTCTGGGGAGCATATTATGTGGGAATATTAAAAAAAATACTTTCATTGGGAAGAAAAAGTGTTAAATCACATCTTTCATTGGCTAAAAAAATATCGCCTCTTCATAAAAGTTGAGCGATCAACTGATTGCCTTACTATGAGAATCCCTAAAGTTTTGCTAATTGAAAGTCATCCTATATATTGTTTTTATGTACACCATGTCATTCTGAGGTTTTATAAAATATTAAAGTCAACTAGTTGCTCAATAGACACATTTCGAGCAGCAGTGCGGCTGTAGTTTTTTTTGTGGAATCGGTCTTTTGTTGCGCCATTGCCTTATACTGTTTATTAATACGTTTTGTTTAAACACAGGTTGCACAAAGGCAACAAAACCAACAACAGAGGGTCCCAGCTACGAATGTGGTTGTACAACCCACTTCAAGCTCGGTAAGTTATTTATTCTTTATTAAACAAGGCCCGCAATTTCTGTTAAAACTTTGATTATCTTTTTACACATACACTGTGGAATCCAATCGGCTTAAAAAAAATTGAATTCAAATCTAAAACCTTTCATTATAAACGAGTGTTGGTTTCTAACATAGAAACTTTTTAGTTTTCTTTTCTATTTTTGAAATGCATAAAAACATTGTCAATTGTTTTTTCTTCTTAAAAGAATAGCGTCAGCATTGTACCACGAGTCAGATAGGTTGAGCTATTAGGGCGACCTCAAAAAAAAAAACCCAAAGCTGATTTTTGGTATGGACGTTCCTACAGGTCCTAGAAGTAAGACCCTAGAGTTCCTCACATGGGGAGTGCCGGCGTCCCCCCCTCCCACCCCCCTAAAGGTCCCTTTTTCCAGTTATTGTTGTTTTATTCAAAAACTAAAGAAGCTAGATTCAAACTGTCAAAGAGTCAAATAATCTGTATTAAAATACCTATCGATTGATGTAATAATCATTCCCGTAGAGCCTTTAGTTATTATACTGTAAGTGTTCAAAGTCCAAAAAAAAATTCAAAATGCGTTTTTTCCTCAAAGTTTGCAATTTTCTCAAAAAACTGTGTGAGCTATGCCAAAGTTGTCTATGAACACATTGTTCCCTGTATATTAGTCTACAAAATGAGACCCTATTTTTGAAAATCGCAATATTATTTAAAAAGTTACAGTATTTTATCTGATGAAGTGAAATACAAAATTCGTAAATACATACAGAACGATACATGGCGGGGTACCTGATACCAAATTATCGGATATTTATGTTTTAGTAGGTACAGTAGTTATCCAATGTATCCATACCAAAATCATTGTTTTTAAAGTCACAGGTTTTCAACACTAAAACTCTACAAAGATATGAATAATACATTCTTATAAATTTCGTTATTGTCTCAGAAACTATTATTGTTTCAAAGAACACATTTACATTTAGGTACTTTTACGGAATTATTACATACGTATCTTCAAATAAGACCCTATTTGCTTCAAACGCCAAAAAAATAGAAAAGTAACAGAGATGTTTATTTTGAACGAAAAATAAAAAAAAAATAACATTCAAAAGTCACAGATGTATTGTTTTTATAAACTTTATAGTATCTTGTACGACAAATAAGTTTACTCAACAGAAAAAGAGGAAGAAAAATTCGGGACTGAACCCGCGACCATGGCGTACCGAGCTAACGCTCTATCCAACTGAGCTACCACACCGTCAAGCCATTCGGTCTAATTTTCGCTCCTCTTTCGCTCTCTTTTCGATATATTTTCTTAGACTTGCAAGTATTTAGACTATGTTTTTTACTGGTAAACGCGAATATGATTTTAGTTAAATCAAGTAGTCCTGCAAAAAGCTTTTTTGTTTTGTTTAAACTTTGTTCAAGTATTGCGATAAAAGTGATGGCCCTATGATAATGATTCTTACACGGTTGAATAAGTAATTCAATACACAATACAATGACATTATATGATTAGTAATTATGCTATTGTTATTCCATATAATAATTTTTATTTACTACTGCCTATCTCATTACTGAGCATTTGGGTAAAAAATCATCTGTAACTTTTCTATTTCTATAGCGATTTAAGTAAATAGGGTCTTGTTTTAAAGATACGTACATAATCATTCCAAAACATGTACATCATTTGAAACTTTTTATGTGCTTGTAATAGTTTTTCCGAAAATTACGAAATTCATATAAAAAAAATAACAAAAAAACTTTGTAGAATTTTAGTATTAAACCTAGAGACTTTATAACAATGATTATTGTATATACATATTAGGTAATTACTGTAATTACTAACTAAAGTAAAATTTTTCGACATTTTAGTATTAGGTACATCATGTATCAATGTTATAAACTACTATGTATTTTAGAGCCATATTTTTCGTCACATAAAAAATAGTGTAACTCTTTTAATAATGGAGCGATTTTCAAAAATAGGGTCTCATTTTGTAAATAAGTATATGGGGCACAATGTGTTCATAGACGACTTCTCCATAGATCGCATAATTTTCAGAGAAATATGCAAACTTTGAGGAAAAAAGCGCATTTTGCATTTTTTGTTAAAACCTTGTCCAAGTATTGTGACAAAAGTAATGGCTCTATGATAACGATTTTTATACGGTTGGATAGGTAATTTAATACACAATATAATGATATGATTACATTTGTAATTATGATATTTTTATTCCATGTAATAATTTTTTTTTACTACTACCTACCTCATTAGTGAGAAATTCGTAAAAAAAAACCATCTGTAACTTTTCTATTTCTCTGGCGATTGAAGTAAATAGGATCTTATTTTAAAGATACGTACATAATCTATCCATAATTAATGTATTTGTTGAAACTTTTGATGTCCCTGTAATAGTTTTTACGAAAATCATAAAATTAATAACAAAAAAAAATATTTTTTATTTTTAAAATTTTAGTATTGCAACTAGTAACATTATAACAGTGGTTTTTGTATGGACGCATTGGGTAATTACTGTTCTTACTAACTAAAATATTATAACTCGACATTTTAGTATTAAATACCCCATGTACCACTGTATTTAACTACTATGTAATTTGGAATCTTGTATTTTGTAAGATAAAAAATTCTGTAACTTTTTAAATAATATTGCGATTTTCAAAAATAGTGTCTCATTTTGTAGACTAATATATAAGGCACAATTTGTTCATAGACAACTTTGGCATAGCTCACACAGTTTTTTTAGAAAATTGCAAAGTTTGAGGAAAAAACGCATTTTGAATTTTTTTTCGGACTTTGATCAATCACAGTATAATTAATAAAGGCTCTACGAAAATGATTGTTACATCGATCGATAGGTATTTTAATACAGATTATTTGACTCTTTGACAGTTTGAATCTAGCTTCTTTAGTTTTTGAATAAAACAACAATAACTGGAAAAAGGGACCTTTAGGGGGGTGGGAGGGGGGGACGCCGGCACTCCCCATGTGAGGAACTCTAGGGTCTTACTTCTAGGACCTGTAGGAACGTCCATACCAAAAATCAGCTTTGGGTTTTTTTTTTTTGACCCTCAACCCTATCTGACCCGGCGTATTGTAGTTTTCTTTTTTGTTTAACCTCAACCGCATATTCGCCACTGGGCCAGATTGTGGTCAAGAGCGAACCTATTACCAATATAAAAAAAATACTACATTTTATATTTACAAGTCCAAAGTTTTTAATTTTCAAGCACAAACTAAGATAACCCACTGCTATAGATTAAATATTTAAAATCCATAATAATCTGGGCACCGAGGAGTCTGCTCAAAGACAAATATACAGAAATACTAGCTTTTCGCCCGGGATTTCGTTCCTGTGGGAATTTGGGAAAAAATAGTTTACGTCCTATTTTCAGACCTACTGAATAAACACACAAAATTTCATAAGAATCGGTCAAGCCGTTTCGGAGGAGTTATTAGATGTCTTCAGTAACACAGTGTACTCGTTATAACATAGGACCAAATATGTCGCGTGTAGAAAGATATCCTTATGCCTCACTAATATTATAAACGTGAAATTATATTCGTTTGCCTTTCCGCTAGGCGCTGATAAGTAACATGACACAGTCGCGGTTTTCAAATGATTATTGTTTTTATTATTATTAGTAATAGATTCACTCTTGACCACAATCAAGCTCACCCAGAAAAGCCTTTAAAGAGATTCGGCTTATATGAGCTCGTAATGCAGCTATAGTAATCGTATTTACAACTTTTAATACAATAAACGTAATAACGTTACAATAAATGTGATAATAATGATTAATTCAGAGCATGGAGGCAGTGGATCCGGAGGCGCTAATCAAATGCACTACAATAACTCCCGGCGGCGTCGCCAGCAGTACTCCCACAATGCAGGGAGATAAGGTAACTAGTTCATTACATCGAACACGTAACCAATAGAGGTGCACTGAACGTAAAATAATTAGAAATAAATTCTCACTAATAGCTAAGGTACTGGAGGGGGAAGACACATGTCATATCTTGCTTGCGAGAGAGGAAGAAAGATGGAACAAGTGGCGTTACAAATATGAGTAAAAAATCAATAAGGTGTTGTAAGAAACGATCGCCCTAGTAATCTAAGGCACTTTAGGTGATAACACCTCTATTGTTTAAGTGCTAATCAAGAAACAGCCGCCAGTCCTTTATAGGACAAAATTGTGCTATCTACAGTATTGTATGAGCTAACAATCCTTAGGAAGTAAGTTCCTTACTAATAATTACAATACTTTGAAAATAAAATGGCTAGAATTCAGTTACTAATTAACAAATAATAATATAAATTATAACATGCTACATATATGTTTAATAGTAACTGAATTAACCTCAAAATACTCTATACCTAACTCTCTCTAATTAACCTCATTATACTCTTTATAACATTATTTTGAATTTATTTGCTGACTTTCCAGTTTCGAAATACATGAATTTAGATATGTAACTCTCAAGATTGATAAAATTAATCTAACCCTTTTTTAAATTGGTTATGCAGGTCATCATCAATGCACCAGAAGAGCAAATAGGTAAAAAATATTCCTCATTATTTTAACAAATAGCAAATAATACTTTTCTGTTACTCGTATATAGAGTGTATTTATTTAGTTTTTCAAAGCTTTAATTTGAAACTTTTTTGAAGTTCATAAATATGTCACTTTTTCAGTTCCCAAAGAAGAGTCAATTCAAATTCAGCTTGACGACCAAGCGCAGTTAACTTTTGTAAGTAATCGGTCATTTTAGATCAATTGAATACACCATTTATTACTTCTTTAAACACCCCAAGCATGCACAGTATTTGTAACATCTATAATCTAAACATTTTTACAGAAAACAGCTGCCAACAAAATGCTAGCAGATCTACTCGAAAGAAAATCCAACCCGCCTGTTCAAGTAATCCAAATGGGCTCTCAAATAAACGCTCCAACGATCCAAATCACTGAAACAGGACAAATAGTTCAAGTCAAGTCAGATTCGGTCATACAAATCAATCCTGACCCGAACACTGTCACGCAAGGCTCGCAATATTACCAAATTAAAAACGAACAGGGGCAAATAGTTCAAATCAAAAACGACCAGGGTCAAATAATTCAGCTGAAAAGCGATCAAGTCCAGCCATTGCAGTTTAAAAACGAACAAGGGCAAATTGTTCAAATTAAAAGTGAAGGTCCAATAATCCAAGGAGGTCAGATTATACAGCAAGCCCTTATGCCTGGTCTAGTTAAGACTGAGAAAAATTTAGTCGAATCAGTTGTTACTGATCACTCTTATACTGAACCGCCCAGTAAGAAGCAGAAGATGGAGGATAAAAGAGAGGTTAGTGTACTTTAAATTGTTTGCTTAATAAACGACTTTGTATATCCTAGTTTATATTTGTAGAGTACTACAAAATGAGCGGGCACAACGTATGTTTACCGCATACTCGTGTACTATTTTGATATCGCACAATGTCTGCTTCATTTTATAGAATACTGTTCTTAAAATCCTACCAAAATATCATCTTAATCATAATTGTGTTAAATGCCTTTAATTTCAAGGTCTCCGTTATTAGCCTTACTCTCTGGCGTCAACTGCAATTAATAATTCAGAATGGTGTGTCTTTCAGAGCAACAATTCCCCTCAAGAAAGCGTGTCAAAAACGGCTGCCAATCTGTACGCTGCACTAGCCGCCTCGGCTTTGGAGGACGAAGAAGATTTGGTAAGCCTTGTCTTTGAGTATATTTTCGATAACCTAACCTAACCTACAATGTAATAGTATAAATTAAAAATTATCATAATTGTTCTGTTCAGCTTCGCGGAACGAAAATTAGGTAATGGGAATATGTATAAGTGCATTCATGTGTACGTCACTGCGTACAACATACGTGCTTGCATAGGCATAGAATAGACAAATACGTATGTGAGTGCGTGTGTATGAAACTGGATTTTATTTTAATCGTTAGATAACTTTATTAATAATTACAACTTCTTTTGTAGCTCAATTATAAAAACTAAATTATTGTTTTCATCATTATTTTTCATGTCTAGCGAAAGAAAGGGAAAAAATTACCCGGTGCTCATCGCTCTAAGCCTAAGGTGGTCCTTGCATGATATTATTACATTCATAGAACTAAACGATACTTCTATTGGGTGATTTTAAAAATTAGTTTGCACAAATTAAGGATGTGTATCAGCCGAAGAAACTGAACAACTTTCTCCAAGGAACATAGGTCGAAACATGAACAAAATTTCGCCTCTCCATGTAACTAGTGCGATCAGTTGATTTGACTTTATATGGGAAGTCGAATTTTTTTTTTTTTAATTTACGTTCCTTGGGAAAAGTTGTAAAGTTTCATGTGTAGAACCCCCTAAAGTTTCGTTAACTAATTTGAAGTCACCCCATAGGTATATTAGGTATCGATTATTTCTGCTTCATAAAGTTATGCTTCTAAAGAAGTGTGTGTAAATTTTAGTTAGTATTGAGTAGTTTTTTAAAAGATGTCGTTCGATTGTAGAGTATTTGTACGTACTCTTAGTCGTCTTTAACTAAGTAGTGATAATTGAGAATGTGAAAATTTTGCTTGCTAATGTCAAGTAACAAAACTTTCTTTTTCTAGTAAGTAATTTGAATCGCAATAATAAATTTACGGCGGTAATTGTAGATATAGAAGGTCATATAGAAAATATTATTCTTTCTATCATTTAATTTGGTGCCAAATTTCATCAAAGATTTTAGCATTGAAATGCATGTGGTTTTCAGCAGTTGATTTATTTATTTTCAGATCATTACGCTTGATTTTTTATTCGTTTGGCCAAAGTTGGTTACGATAGTTTATTTCTAGAAACGTTCTCAAATAGTAACGATTATTTCTTAGGAGAGTAACAGATTTTTAGAACAGAAAATACTTCATAGCTTCAAACTGTATTAGCCTAATACAAATACTGTATTTTTACACTATTTCGCTTTTTTAAACTTTATTAATTATATTTATTAAAGCGTAACAACATTTCCAGACATTTGGATACTGCAATACAAAGAAAATCCATGATTTTATAGAATAGACAACTTTTATTGAAAGTAGTAAAAAGTAAGAGGAAGCATTAAAAACAGATGTATTAATCTTTCTACTGTGAATTATCATAATTCTTATTAATTGCAACACGTCAGAATTCAGAGTTGCGTGCATGAATATTATCGCGATTTTCTAGCAGATTCCTCAATCCTTATTAAATGTATCACGTCAGAATTCAAAGTTGCATGCATGAGTGTAACATTTTCTTAAAGATTTCTCAATCGTTATTAAATTTTTCACGTCAGAATTCAAAGTAACATTATCTTACATATTCTTACATTATTATTAAATATGTCACGTCAGGATTCAAAGTTGCATGCATGAGTGTAACATTTTCAAGCTAATTCCTCTATTCTTATTAAATGTATCACGTCAGAATTCAAAGTTGCATGCATGAGTGTTAAATTTTCTTGCAGATCCCCCCTAAACAAGAACCGACGGACGTCATTCAACCCTCCGTTTTAGTATCTGGTGCGGACAGCCAAGTTATCATTCAGGAACCTATTTTACAGGTAAACTGTCTACTTTCCAAAATGTCCTGAGAATTAATCTTACTATGGACTTTAAATTAGTTAGCGTAACTTTATAGGGTGTTTCACGCCATGAAACTGAAAAACTTTCCCAAACAAATATGAAATTCTCAAAAAAAATCGACTTCCCATACAAAAGCCAACCTGCTGATCGCACAAGTTGTATGGAGAGGCGATTTTTTTTTAAATATTTCGATCTATGTAAAGTTGGTCAGTTTAGTTGGCTGATTTACATCCTTAATTTTCGTTAGCTAATTTAATATCACCCGAAATGTGACTTATTCGAAACTTTACGATCTGAATTTCCCTATCCAACTTTCCCATAAAAATTCTCAATTTTTAGTTCATCTTTTGATACCAAGCACAAGTTTAGGTATGGAGAGTTGACATTATTTTTTCACACTTCGACCTATATTCCTTGTGGAAAGTTGTTCAGATTATTTATCTGCTTAATATCCTTAATTTCCTCGAAACGCGCACTTAAGACCGTTGGGCCTAGCATCTTAAACAAAGCTTCCCTTTAAAAGATTTTCCCGAATTCCCTCGGGATCGAAATCCCGTTTTTAGTTGCTTAATGTTATTGTTCTGTTTTAGGTACAACAGCCATCAATGCAAATCCAACAACCAACTCTGCAAATCCAGCAGCCAACTTTACAAGTCCAACAACCAACGTTACAAGTACAGGCTCCAACATTGCAGGTATAACATTCTTCTATTTGTTGTATTTTTATTGAATTTATTGTAAAGGAATAAAATAATTTGTGAAAATACCCATAAAAAAAACATTTAGGATGAAATTATGAATTTGTAAACTGTAAATACATTTTTTTTAATATCTAGAGATTTTTTTTAACATTGGACTTATACTCCTTAGAGAGAGTTCTTAAGTTTCTCAGCTAACTGACCTTTAGGTTATCATTATATCAGCGCATACACGCGCAAACAAAATATTTTATCTATACTAATATTATAAAGAGGAAAGATTTGATTGTTTGTTTGTATTGAATAGGCTCCGAAACTACTGGACCGATTTGAAAAAATCTTTCACGGTCCGATTAAAATTATGAACATGGGCTACATAATTTTCCCGAAGTCCCGGGTGGAAAGCTAGTCTGAAATAAAATCAATAAGTTATACTTAAATATATATTCTGTGGTACCTGTCTTTTAAAGGTACAACAACCAACACTGCAGGTGCAACAACCGATGTTACAAGTGCAACCGATGGACATGCAGAATATTATCGCCTCGCAATCTGGCCAACTTATATTGCAAGGTAATTTATTATTGTTCTTGCTTTCATGTCAATAGTAATACAATTTGTTTATTTATTCTTCTTGGCGAATCGATGGCAAGTAGTCGTTATTTTTAATTTGATTTATTCACTTCATACTTATAACTATTATTACAGGTACATACATAGCCAGCTTCGATATAATCCAGGGGTCGTGGGTTAAAAGTCCCATTTGCGCCGAACATTTTTCTTTCCTAAAATTATTTGTGAATACTTAGCTATATACTGTAATACTAGCTACTTTTTATATCTTAACATATGGTTTTTTCCTAAGGTTGTCTGAAATAAGTTGCTACTTTTCAATAAGGACGCCTATTATATACTTTGCATTGTGTTTTTTTCAGAGAAAACTATGGCTGGTCAAGCAACACAATTCGTACAACAACCGATGCAACTTATTGCGGCACCTGGCTCAAGTCAAGGTACAGTATTTGCTTACTACAATAAAATTGGTGCCCTCCGCTTTTTAATCATTCTATTCGACTTCGACATGACTTTACTTGTCACTGACATCCGTGTATAGCGCAAGAGTATGCACCTTTGCGAATAGGCGTAGAGTCAGTAGGGTCAAAAGAACAAATATGTATGTATATGTATTTAAATCCTTTAATGTATGTTTGTTTGTATTTAATGTAATTTTGACTTATTTTAAGAAACATCCTGAATATTCTATGAAATAAATATATTTTGAAGTATTAACTGTGTGAAAAAGAACCTCCTAGCTATATTCAAAATCCTGGACCAGTATCACTCAAAGAACACGTTATTTTTTTAGATATTTTTTCAATGGGAATAGTTCATTTTTTGCCTAAACGTAGACATTACTCCTACACCAGGCACGCGAGGGGTGCGGGTAGCGCTCGGGGGGTGCACCGAGTAGGAAAAAAAATCCCCCCCCCCCCAAAAACTGGTACTGGTTCAGGATTTTCAATAAAGCTAGGAGGTTCTTTTTCAACCTGTATGTATCTTGAGATACGTGTATCCTTTTTATCTATACAATGTGTTTCATAAATACACAAAGAAAATCCAAAATTAAATTCAATAGTTGCAAGATTCGAGCAATCAGTTGCAAGATTTGGCATCTTTCAAAATAAAAGTTTCATATAATTAACGTGACATGCGTGACATATTTGAAATAGAGCTGTGCAATTATCTAAATTTTTACTTATTTTGGATTTTCTTTTTGAAATACGCTGTATAAATAAACAAATAACACAATCTAGTGCATGGGCAAAAAAAATGTAAGGATGTAACAGAACTGCCCAGGAGACGCCTAAATAACTTTTGGTTTCTTCTAGGTGGCTTGAGCTACATTACACAGAACATCCCCGGCAATATGATGCAGAAAACTATTATCATTGTGCAGGGACCTACCGGAGGCGGGCCTCTGACTTTAACGGTAAGTTTGTCAACGAAATAATTATAGGAAAATAATGGTATCCATAAACCTATGATAAATTGATGATTCAGCCCATGCTGAAAATATGACATCCCTTTCAAAATATTTATGTAGGTACTTATCTCCCATATATTACCCTTAAAAAGCAAAAACGAAAAGGCCTTTTGTCGTTCCATCTCTGTACAATTTCTTAATGCACAGAAACACAGGAATATGCATTAACAAAAATTCTTACTAGTGTCTAAAACGATGAATAAAAACCAGTAGACGTATTATAATATGTGAAAGTCGAAAAATTCTCTAACATACATGTTACCAATAACTACCCGGCCCTAATTACTGTGTTGTCCTAAATTTTAAGATACAACTGACATTCAACGATTAAGGCTACTTTCCAAAACAAGATAACTACATTCACTCTTCACATAAAAATGACAGAGACAGATCTATTTAACGTTCTCTTATATGAGCGCATTTATTGTACTGTAATTTTATTTACATACAAAAGGTGAACAACCCAGGCGGATTGGATGATGCAACGTTAAACAGCCTTATTACTCAGGCCACAGAGGCGATTACCCAACAGCAGATTATCCAGGTTATAAATTACCTCTTGAAGCTTCTCCCACGCTTCTTCTGTCACATTTTGGGTCCTTTTGGCTTTGGTTCCACACGTTCATCATTTGTTTTCTAATGTTTCATTCATTCAGCCTTTGTTCGAACTAACTACCTAATGATAACATTTTATTTATTTTAGGTTCGCGCTTTTCATGAAATGAAAGACTTCAATGTTTGAGCTTAAGAGCTCATTGGGACTTATATTTTTATTGACTCATGTTTAAAAATTAAAAATCTAGTAAACCTGACCATAAAATAGAACAATTTTATTAATGATAAATTGTTCAGTTTCGTGAGCTAATTTTTGTTCAAAATTTAAAAGTTAAACTATTGTTGGTAAATCAACCGCCACACAAAAAGTTTTTCGTTTCATGAAGGTACTCAGTCGTTCACAATATAAATGCTCATCTTTTTGTTTATGTTGACTAATTTACTTCGACTATAGAACGTAAAGTATGGCTACTGCGTCTAATTTTGCGTCTAATTTGCTAATTTCATCCCTAAAATAAATCATTTACTACTATTACTAAGCTCAAATTATTAACCTGAATCGTATGTATATTATAAATACATAATATGTATTATATTAGTAACTTGATTTCAAAGGGTACTGAAGTTGAGTTGGGAACATTTTATCAAAAGTAAATCTTATTTTTCAAGAAATAAGATACATTTTTGTTATGACAGTCTGCGTTCCACGGTCTATTTTACAAAACCCTGTGCAATATAACAGAAAATTCATAACATTAATCTTAAAAAATAAGTTTTATTCACAATTTGAAGGAGTAATCCACAATATCTTACAGATATATATTATTACATTTATCCATATAAATAAATAATGTCACCCGATTGGCGAACCAGGATATGAATTTGCCCATGCCACTGAAAACTTTTCTCAGTCCCTTCCTTATCATGTAGGGTATGTATAATCAAATATATGGAGAACTTGTCAAACTTTCTCAGTTAATTCAAAGTACCTAACCAGAGCCGGCATTAAACATCTTGGGGAATGTGTTGAGTTCAGTGGGCTAATTCACATTCTTGGATTTTACTAACTATTAATTTATCCAGCTCATTGTACTTGTAACTAATTTCAGTCAAACACAGATTTTTGGTTGCACCATTTCTTGAGACCAAAAGTCCGTGTTCAACCGAATGGATACTAAATGATTGCAAGTGTTAGAAACTTGATAACAGTTAACCTATAAGCTAGTGACACATGTGTTATTGCACAGAACTCTGGCGTGATTCAGTCGACTCAGAGGGTGATAGTGAGTCAGCCAGCTCTAGTAAGCACCTCTCAGCACCTGACGATGGTCAAACCCGTTCTCACACAGGTTCATGCACTATTCTTGGCACTGTAGACGCTTTTGGTAACTTTTCTTATTAGGTTTTTGCAAGGACAATGAAACAAGTTTGGGTTTTTGTCGTGATGCATCAGGTATTCGGGTTATCAAACCAGCTAGTTTATTTCCTGTCAACACGTTCTCTTAGCTTGTTATAAGTTTTCATTAGTATTTCATTCTTTTTTCATTACTGTTATTAAAATTCATGATCGTACACAGAGTACTTCACCAGTAGAGGTGCAATCTAAGTCGATGAGTTTCTCGCAAGCCCTCAGTGATTTTGCATAGGGGCAGTGACACCAGTTCTATCTCGCAAGCAAGGGGCAGTGACACCAGTTCTATCCCCCCCAATTGGTAAAAATGTATTTCTAAGTTATATCCGTCCTATGCACCTGTACTGGTTATGTGCTCAGTATGATCATAAAATACTGATGATAGCAAAATTGTGTATAGTGTGTTTTGTGAAATTGTGTAAGTCCTTAATACTTAATATGTTTCATCGAAAGTAAAAATTTAAAAGCTCGGTCGCTTATTTATTGGCAGCAGCACATTAGGTTACCCATGTGCACTAGGAAAACCGGCGCTATTACGAGCGATATTAGGGAGACGCCAAGGTCAACTTATATAACCTGATGTGCTGCTGTGTGTAGTACTATACCTAGATAAAATCAAAGTTAAAAGAAAAAGGCACTTGAAATGCATTTACCCTAACTTCACTATTAAGCCAAGGAAATGACGACATAAACCTAAACTTCTTTCATCGATCGTGATTTGTGATGGTAGTAGTTTTTCATGATATCTCATTTTATTGAAGTTGAAGATGCTTGTTTTACAAGGTTACCTGCTTTGTGGGTAAAAGGCACATTCGCTAAAAAGGTGATTAATTTTTGTGAAGCCTTGCTATGGTAGAAAACTATATAAATTAGGCTCCCTTTTGTGATTCTTATCGAAAATTTATAAGGTTCAAATTAGCACACACTTGGGGGTCTTATCATGGCTTTGGTTGACATTGGCTTGACATTTCATTGGGTGGCCTGGTGGCATGAGTAAAAATCAAGAATATTATTTAAGTTGCCCTAAAAATACTTATTTGACAGCTACAAGAGCTTTAAATTAGCAGCAAAGAGTTAATATTTGAATGTTTTACAATCTTGACGAAAAAATATGTTAGTAGCTGTTAAATTCTAATTTTTCTACTGGTTCAAGTACTAACGAGGTGACGGTGCTGCTGGTATGAAAGTATTAATACTTGAGTTATTGTGTTTTAAGGTGAAGGGTATATGTTTTCAAGCCATTTTCTTAGATTAAAATAGATTTGTATCTTAGATTGAAATAGATTTATATTAGTTTCAATAGTAAATATTTTGCTATAATTATATATCTAGTAAACTAGTTGAGCATGCAATTTTTTATGAAAACAATCTTTTAGCGCCACACAAAGACTATAAAAAAACAATCTTCTAAGTAGATCTGCTGGAATAATGCTGAAACAAGTTCATTTTTGCTTGATAAAAAATGCAATTTAGAGGGAAAATAGCATCTTTGAATAACCATGCAGTTTTTGCCTTACTTCATATTAATTAAATGTTATAAACTAAAACAGAACGCGCCACAAATAACCCAGAGTCAGCAGCCAATCATAACGACGCAGCCTCAGCCAATCAAAGCTCAGATCGTGAACCAATCACAAGGTCAACAGATAGTAGTTACACAGAAACAGCCGCCGGCATTGGTTCCTTCGACCACGCAGCAAATCATACAAGGAAACCAGCAGCTCTTGCAAGGGAATCAGCAGGTAGGCATTATACTGCTTTTTTATATTAAAAAAATATATAAAAAATGTCGTCAAAACATTTCATGTTCTTTTCTCTCTTTTTTGATGACCGTGTTGGTTCAGTGGTTCTGAATGAGCGATTCTCTGTGGTCGATCCAGCAGTGAGACAGCCAAAAAATTCTCAATAACCCAAAGCGCGTGCTCCAAGCAGACGCTAGTCTTAAATGAAGTTCAAAACAGTCATGTTCTTCCTAACTTTTTGACTCTTTCCTATTCTCTTTAAATTCCAACAATTTCACGCTAAAAAAGACGACCAACTTTAGGGCAACACTTGACTTTATAGTACAATATTTATCCATCAAAGTAGTCCGTCTTGAAGACAGATAGTCGCTTTCATAGCGATTGGACCTTTAGAGTGAAAACGGAAATACCTATCCAAATTAGTAATAACAATAACCAAGACTACCAAATTTCAGATAATAGCAGTATCAAACAACCAGCAAATAATAATGAACGCTCCGATGAAGCCAGGCGTACATAGAGTAGTCCAACCACAGAGAGGTCAAGTGGCCGCGCAATCTGAACCCAAACCCACCCCCACACAAGCTGCTACCGTAAGTTAAATGGTGGACTTTAGTTCTTATTCTTTAGACAATAGTGAAAGTTTGTTAAGCCAGGCGTACATAGAATAGTGCAACCACAGAGGTAAAGTGGCCGCGCAATCTGAACCTAAACCTACCCTCACACAATCTGCTATCGTAAGTTAAATTTGTGGACTTTATTTCTTATTCTTTAGACAATAGTGAAGTTTTGTTAAGCCAGGCGTACATAGAATAGTGCAACCACAGAGGTAAAGTGGCCGCGCAATCTGAACCTAAACCTACCCTCACACAATCTGCTATCGTAAGTTCAATTTGTGGACTTTATTTCTTATTCTTTAGACAATAGTGAAGTTTTGTTAAGCCAGGCGTACATAGAATAGTGCAACCACAGAGGTAAAGTGGCCGCGCAATCTGAACCTAAACCTACCCTCACACAATCTGCTACCGTAAGTTAAATTTGTGGACTTTATTTCTTATTCTTTAGACAATAGTGAAGTTTTGTTAAGCCAGGCGTACATAGAATAGTGCAACCACAGAGGTAAAGTGGCCGCGCAATCTGAACCTAAACCTACCCTCACACAATCTGCTATCGTAAGTTAAATTTGTGGACTTTATTTCTTATTCTTTAGACAATAGTGAAGTTTTGTTAAGCCAGGCGTACATAGAATAGTGCAACCACAGAGGTAAAGTGGCCGCGCAATCTGAATCTAAACCTACCCTCACACAATCTGCTACCGTAAGTTAAATTTGTGGACTTTATTTCTTATTCTTTAGACAATAGTGAAAGTTTTGTTAAGCCAGGCGTACATAGTACATAGTGCAACCACAGAGGTAAAATGGCCGCGCAATCTGAACCCAAACCTACCCTCACATAATCTGCTACCGTAAGTTAAATTGTGGACTTTATTTCTTATTCTTTAGACAATAGTGAAAGTTTTGTCGAAGTTGAAGCCAGGCTTCCATAGAGTAATGCAACCATAGACGGGTCAAGTGGCCACGCGATCTCAACCCAAATCTATCTAGAGGTAGTAAGCCACTGCCGTAAGTTAAAACTGATTTTGTTAAATAAAATAAAGAAGTAACTTTCCTTGCTAATGCAATTAACTCAAAGTGGTTACAAAACAAGTATTAGCGACCAAACTAGACCGGGCCTGTATTTTAGCCACAAGATTTTTTTCTTGTAATGTTTTTTCAACTTCCACTCCTTGCTTATATATTTTATTTCAGAAGCCCCAACAGCCCTTGATGCGGCAAGTGATAACCCGACAACCTGTAATGGTTGGCAACAACAAGATCGGAGACAAAGAGGTCATCGTTAACCAGCCCGTGCCGCAAGAGGTTAGTGTATGACAGCATTGTATATGTCACCGGAAAATTGTAAAAACCATACTTAATATTACAATTTCACTGGTGAAATTATAATCTCCCGCGATGTTACAATTTTTCTGGTAAAATTATAAATTTACGAAACATTAGGTGTAAGCAGCAGGTTGGCAAAAACTGACACCCTGAACTTAGACCATCAATCATTCAGAATAATGGAAAATTTTCCTCTGGAAAATTTTGACATTTTAGTTTTAAAGCATTCGTAATCGGGATGGTCCTGAGCTATATCGAATGTCGGGGGTGATATACATTTTTAATTTTAGATTTATCCTTACTTCCTTACTAATATTATAAACGCGAAAGTATTTATGTTTGCATGTATTTATTGAAATATATAAAAAAAAACAGTAATTGCTTAACCTAATAATCTAACATAAACCATAATATGGTTAATTAGTTTAATTATATTTGTGATGATAAGGACAGATCATTTTCATAAATTTCCCTGAATGAGTCCGCCTTTGTACCTTAAATTTATTTAATATTTATCTCTTTTGTTTTAAATGTATTTGTTTAATTATAGTATAGTTTATGTATAGGTATATTACGTATTTTGCACGCTCTATCTGCCTTTCCGATCAACTTTCCGTGGCTCGGGTTTGCTGGAAGAAATTTCTTTTTAGAGATAAGCTAACCTTTTGTGTCGTATTTCTGTTTGTGATTTTATATATATTTGTCGTGTGTGCAAAGAACTGTAAATAAATAAATGGTTTGTCTGTAGACCACTGACCATCGTCTGCCATCTCATATCAGTAAGTATACAAAAAATGAAATAAAAATTAACTGATTCTACAAAGCGAGAATCAGTGAAGCAAACAGCGTGCAATCGTATGGATGTTTGATCCTCTTTCACGCTCAAAAGGCTGGACCAATTTAAGTATGGAGGTAGCTGACACCCTGGATTAACGAAAAGCTATTGGTATCGTTCCTCAGAAGCCGGCCCCCCCCGCGCCCCCCGCCCCGGCCGCGACGCCCCCCCCGTCCACGTCCCAGCCCCCGGCCGCGCCCGCCGCAGACGACAACCCCTGGATATGCCATTGGAGGGGATGTGGCAAGTCAGTTACACACGTTTATTATTATTTTATGTTTATATTATTACTTTAAAATACAAACTTTTAGAAAAATGTTAAAAAAAATATGTTGTAACTGTTTCTAAACACAGTCATAATTATGATCAGTGATTCGAATGACGAGGAAAAATGTTATCAAAAATATGGATTTGCCCTCAAAATATAGGGTATATAATATAGGCATGAGTGTGTATGTATGTATGTTTTATTTTTCAATGGTAAGAGAAAAACAAAAACTAAATTATTAAAAACTATTTCCAGAACTTCCGAAAAGCATATCCATTTCGAGGGCATATCCATTCTTTTGATAACATTTGCCCGCATCATTCCGATCTCTGATTATGACTATTATGATTTTTGTTTTCTAGAACGTTCGAGAACGCAACAGAAGTGTTTGCGCACGCGGCTAAGACGCATTGCCCTTCGACGGCGGGCGGCGAGGCGCCCTGCCTGTGGGCGGACTGCGACCGCGTGCCCAGGCGGACCTTCGCGCTACTCAACCATATCACCGACAAGCATTGCACTCCACGGGTAAGTAGATTGATCCTTAGATAGATAAACTTTATTGCTTCTTAAATGCAAATAAAAAATACAAAAATCTTTATTTACTTAAATTATTATTACAGTACTTAGTGGATTGCTGGCACTAGGCGAACCTGTGTCGCGGGATACGATCAGGGCTTGAATAACCGAAAAAATATCGGTTAAAAAGGTTAGCGGTATGACGTCATACCTTTAAATTTTAGGTACCCGTAAATAACGGTACGGTTATTTTCCGGTAGCTAAACATTTCGGTAGCGAAATTATTTGGTACCGCTAAGTAACGGTACCGTTATTTTTTGTGGTACATAAATTAATAAATAAAGGTTTTCTTTACACCCCACCGCTGCCGGCAACATCGCGCTGGCGTTTTTTCGGTATACCGAAATAATTTCGGTTACGGTAGCGATAAAAATAGAGGTATAATATTATTGTAAAATTATAAAGATATCGGTTAAGGTATCGGTATAAAACGGTAGCGTAACCGTAATTCCTAACCGTTTTGACTCTACCTTTAAATTGATACGGTATTGAAATTTTATACCTGTACCATACCGGTACACCTTAACCGTTTTCAAGCCCTGTATACGATTATTCTTTTTTTTTATATTAAGAATGGGTTCGCTCTTGACCACGATCTAGCTCAGGGCAAAGATGCGGCGAACTTGGCTAGCCCTGGTGTCAGAGTTTTCAAACCGCACAATGGCCTCTGACTTGGTTTTAACGACTGTAGTCAATCGACGACAGCTTGGACCGACAGCTTAACGTGCCCTCCGTAGCACGGAAACGCTCGTGATAAATTGCCACTTTGGTCATCAATCAGGTACCCCCACTGATCGGTTGAGATCAACGAGAGCCACTGGGGTACGAGCTTTTTTTTTATATTGAGAGACAAATAGCTGAATTTTTATATTGAGAGAAAGAGACAATCAATTCTTAAGTATGGATCAAGACTTAACTCTCCTTCTGTAATACGGGCCTTAGTCACCTAAAAACGTCAAATAGATTGTTTATTGAACCCTATGCCTATTAACAAAGGTGCAGTCATCCCTTGAGAAGAACAGGCGAGAAATTCTAAGGGTTGTTCTATTCATTTTAATAACACATTTTCTATTTTTAACTGAATAAAATCTAAAATAATTGTAGAGCTGAGAAGTTTATTCCCATGGTTACTTATCTGATAAATAAATCAGAAATTCTGTAATTGCTCTTTACAAAAAGTTTTTATTTAATTATCGCCTTAAATTTGTTTAAAGGTAAGTTAGGAGGTTATTATCCCCGTAAAACTGAACAACTTACTCTTATGAAATTCTAAACCAAAGAAAAATCTTCAGTAACTAAGCTGATCGCTGAATAAAGAGGCGAATTTGTTTTTTATTTCGTAGTGTGACCTATGTTCCTTTTAGTAAGTTTTTTTTTAAATTTAGTATGCTATTTAACACATAACCCAATATTTTAATGTTCTTAGGCCTTAAAAGCGATGTTCCTGAGCCGTCGCCGTGCCGAGGCCGAGGCTAGCAAGCCAGTATCAGTCGGCTACCCTCCAAACGCGGCGCTCGCTGCACTTAACAAACACGCCACAGATATGTTTAACCCTAAGGAACTCATGGTAAGGGACTCTTAACATATGTGACACCATTGCAGGCTGAAATTACATGTAGTGCTTCTATTTTCTTGTTGTCTTATCTTTAAACTTCGAGTTTCCGAATTATAACAAAATATCTTAGGGGGCGTTAATTACGTGAGGTGTTTAGTGGGACAAGGGGTCGAGTCGAATCTCATCCAATTTCACGTGGGGAAGGGGTCTCGGCAAATATCATGTATTTATTTACAGGCAAAAAATACTATATAATTTTGAGAAGGCTAAGGATAATTAATTAAAACATTTTTTTGTTGTAGTTACTCTTAAGACTAGTTCACACGAGTTCCCATGCACTGAATTAAAATTTTACTAAATTGAGTAGTTTATTATTACCTAATCTAAAAATAAAGCGGCAAATTATGTTTTTTTTTCCAATAAATCCAATGCAGTCAATCACAAATCAACGTAAAAACGTAAAAAAAGAATTGTTAGTCATCTGGAGGGGTGTCGAGCTAAATCTCACGACATCTCACCAAATGAAATCGCCAAAATCACCTCACGTAATGAATGCACGCTCCCTTATGTTATTTAGTCTAATGTGTCCCACTGCCGGCCAAAGGCCACCCTTGCTTTCGCCCACAGATCCCTCTCCTGCGCCTTTTCCATCCAATTCTACAAGAAATGGATAACAAATATAATTTTAATTTTATTAAATCTAATTGTAACGAAACAACTATAAAATACGTTGTTTTGTTTTGAATTCAAATTATTGTAATTCATAGTTAGAAGTTTGTATTCGTTTGCATTCGGAAAATCGAAGATTGCTGAGACACAACAAGAAATTAGAAGCATTGTAAAATAATGTTAAATATTTTGAGGGTATGCATTTTTGGATGACAAATTATATAATAAATAAATATATTTATATATTACTTACAATATTTGTAATCCGGGAGTATTAGGGGTTTCACCTCGGAATGAGAGATAGTCAGCTAAAAAAGTTGTATAAACCTTTATTTGAAAACTCTAAAACTTGTCTCAAAACCTACATATCGTCGGGTGGCCGCGTCTACAAAAATTCCAAGGTCAAAGGTCAAAAAATCGATTTTTTTTATACATTTATCGCAAATATCTCGTTTCCTATGGGTTTTATGTTATTTGTACTTAGAACAAATATTTTAGAAAATTAAATTCTCTACAACTTTTGTTCAAACATTTTTTTTAAATATCTTGAACCATTTTCGAGAGAAGGGCAGAGTGCGCGCAGTGTTTAAATTGTTATAGATCCTTAACGATAATTCTGATTGAAAAACGGTATGAGAAACCTAACAATGTTTTTTTTAAAACCTATTCAACTGCACCTTTGCGAATAGGCGTAGAGTCAGTAGGGTCAATAGAACGAATGCGTATGTATGTATTTAAATCCTTTAATGTTTGTTTGTATGTATTTCATGTAATCTTGACTTTTTTTAAGTGGCATTCTGAATGTCCTATAAAATCAAGATTTTTCTATTCTAATCTATTCTATACCCCACTTGACATAGTTCGTCATTTTCATGTATGTATGTATGTATGTGGGTTTGTATTGTACCTTTATGGCACTATTAAGACCGAACGCGTAAACCGATTTTGATAATTGATACGTCGTTTGATTTGTCATGACGGCGCAAATGTCATACAAAGCATGAAAATTTAAAAAAATCAAAATGGCCGATTTTGGACGCCATATTGTGATACCCCATTTGACGAACTATGTCAAATGGGGTATCATTGAATAGGTATTAAAACATTAGGTTTCTCATACCGTTTTTCAATCAAAATTACCGTTTAGGATCTAGAACGATTTAAACACTGCGCGCGCTCTGCCCTCTCTCGAAAATAGTTCAAGATATTAAAAAAATGTTTGAACAAAAGTTGTAGAGAATTTAATCCTCTACAATATTTATGTTAAGTACAAATAGCATAAAACCCATAGGAAACGAGATATTTGCAATAAATGTGTAAAAAAATCGATTTTTTGACCTTTGACCTTGGAATTTCTGTAGACGCGGACACCCTTCGATAGTAGGTTGTGAGACAAGCTTTGGGGTGTTAAAATAAAGGTTTATACAACTTTTTTAGCTGACTATCTCTCATTCCGCGATTCTCACCCTCATTTGACAAATTTTCCTGGATCATTAACTATCAACGTCTATAATAATTTGTGATCGAAATAACTTTTTTTTTCTTCTAAAGGAAAATTTACAATGGAAGGGGTAAAATAAGTTATCAAAATAATTTGGCTTTTCAAATTATTCTCTTCTTCTAAATCAATGCTACTAGAGGGAGACAAAAATATATTTAATTCCTTAATGTAGAAAAAAACATACTCTAAAGTTACAAAAGCTACCCGCTAAAGCGAAGAAGAGATATTTCGAAACCAATGACTTCAGTGGCGCCATCTTGTATCGATTTTCAGACCTTTTTTAACCCAAAACTTATGACTTTTGGGTCAAAAAAGGTGTGGAAAACTTATGATTTTTTGTTTCATGAGCGTAGTGTGCGGTACTTCAATCTGACTATTCGTAGTTGCTTGTAGATTGTGTGTAAATATCTCTCCTCTTCGCTTTGGTGGCTCCTCTACAAAGGTTTCGGAATAATGTAAATAATAATTCTGTTACAACCCGGTTTGATTTTCGCAAAGTAATTGAAAACCACAACATTTTATTCCAAAATCTTTCGAAACGGTAATGTCTGACAAAGCTAAGTTCGCAATGGTCTGAAAACGGAAGATTTCGAAAAGTTCTGGTATTCCTACGTCACTGAGTAAACTGCTGTCATTGTCTGTTTATATGAACATTAACATCTACAGATTGTTTTGTACTTCTTGTTATATCTTTTGAGAATATAATATGCCTGTTTATTAAACGTTGTAAATGGTCGGCAAATGGGTAGATTTCCCTAAGACTCAATGTGAGTGTTGCCATGAACTTTTTTTGATGTTTCCATTTAATGTTGTTGCAAAGTTAGCTTTGTACGGCTATTACAGTAGTACCAATTTTATAAGTTATGCCGGTGTAACTGCGCAAAAGTCATACATTAAAAAATAATGTAGTGAATATATCTCGACAATCACTGGTTCTCTTGCTAGCAATGAAGTCTCAGAACTATTATGAGCAAAACGACACGAGTTTGTCGTTCTTGTATTCAAGTTTGTCGGTCTATATTTCATTAGTATTCATATTCGTCTGGCCAGGCCCTTTATTTCTCACTGTGCAGTCTGGGCAAGTGCCCAGGGCCCCGCCTGCAATCAATGGGGGCTCCCTTTTCCTTTGTAAAAAAGTAACAGTTTCCAACTGGAACACTTATTTGCTTTAATTAGCTCTACTTTTGCCCGAAAATCAGGTTTTTGTTACACTAATTGAAAGAAGAATCATCAATGTCCTATCGCAATTTTTTTAACAAATGACATAGGGGGCCCTATAATCCTATGTGCCCAGTGCCTCCTACAGGTTAAAGAAAAGTTCTTTGCTCAGCATAGAGACAAAGTTTAAGCTAAAAAAAAATTAACGTTCGGCCTTAGTCGGTTTGGTTTGCGTTTCTTTGCGCAAACGAATTTGCCAATGCAACTTATAAAAGTGGTACATTCGTTTGTTGTTAACTGGAGCACTGTGTGAGAGTTATCGTGTGTCACAGCACCGCGCCGAACTTGGACGCACGCAGGAGCAAATGGTGAGACACGCTCTCTTTGTTGTTTGATGCTCTGTTGTTTGATGTTTTGTTGTTTGATGCTCTATTGTTTCATGTTTTTTGGTTTGATGTTCTATTGCTCCGTGTTCTTGTTTTTTGCCTCCTTTTTCTAACGCACTTTTTGCTGCTGATATGTTTAAATACAGTAGAGTTAATGAGCTCGTTCACGAGTGCGTTCATGTAGCAAATCTTTATGTTATACGTGCAGAGGCCAACACAGTAAACTACTATATCAAATAGGTAGTACACCTATCTATGTGGTATGGTATCGAATAATAATGGATTTTACATATTACTTAACACCCTTAAAACATTAGTTACTATTCTTGGGTATATTTTTTTGTGGAAAGCTTAACTGTTGTTGTACACGCTGTTAGTGTTAAACGCACTTTATATATAGATACGTGTCGTCGCAGTTTTTGTAAAGCTACTGCATTCCCTGATGTGTTGCTGTTTGTAATAACGACTTCGTGTTATTTCTGTTTGCTTGTTCTATGTTATAGTTTAAACAAATTTCTTTGATTTTCACGGTTTGTGCTTTTCTGTCTTGGTTCATTCTTCAATGCTAAATCAAAACCTTATTTATAGTCGGTGACTTTGAATTAGCTACACACCGAGTCAAACAGTAAGGCGAAAAGTGGCTAAAACGTAACAAAATAGTGGACAGGACTCTTGTTTACTATTTTAATATAGCACAGTGCTCATCTTATTTGGTACGATTATACTGTTCGTGTTACCCTGCCAAATAAAATGACCCCCAATCGCGGTAAGTGTGAACGTTTTTACCACAGCTTAACCGCTCCGTTTCATTTGTGTTCTGCCCAATAGAAACGTTGGATACAATAGAAACGTGATCGATTTAGCTTTGGTAAACACGTTCAAACTTACCGCGATCGGGGGGCTATGCGATAGCGGAATACTACACAAGCTTAGTTCACACTTAATTCGAAAGCGTAATAGCCAATTTTCCCCTTCACTTTTCACTTTATACCTTCCTATCTGACTCGGAGTATATTAAAAATTAATGTGTCTCCTTAATAAAGTTTCATTCATTCACTTAACTGAACAATTTTTTCCAAGGAACATATGTAGATCAAAATCTGAAATACATCGTCGTTCGTCTCTACATGAACTCGTGCTATCAAATGATTGCCTCAGTATGAGTTTTTCTTGTCCCGTTTCATATTACCTTTGATCACAGCATTTAACCACTAGAGGTGTAATCTAGGGCGATCAGTTTCTTACAACACCTCAGTTATTTTACACACACATTTGTATGGTAGCGCGCGGTCACGCCACAGTTCCTTCTCTTTATCGCAAGCAAGGTAGGTAAACGTGTCCCCCCCCCCTTAGCTTAGCTTCTTTCTTCTTATTTTTAAGAGCCGCGCTCTTCTCGGTGTAGAAATTTCCATTCCATTCGGTTCTGAGAGATATCTTTCAGTTTCCTATAATTTGACACTCCTACTTTTTCTTTCAACTGGTCGCTGAATCGTCTTGGTCGCCCTCTTCCTCGTCACCTTAGCTATTGGTAAGCAATTATTTCTAACTTATTTCCTTTTAACGCACCTCTACTGGTAACGTGCTCAGTGCCTTTGATTAACTAATTCCCCTATAACAGGAGACTCGTCTTGATCTATACTTAAGTATTGATTGTCTTTTTCTCTCACTATCAAAATAAAAAAGACGACTGCTACTTAAATATAAATCAGAGTCTGAGTCGCGTTCTTTAATACGGATCTTAGCCATTTTGTCTTAGCATATAATACCTAATTTTTTGAGAATTTCACATGTTCTTTTAGAGACAATTGTTCAGAAAGTTACATTGCGAGATTTACCTTCAAAATTTTCGCATACCAGTTTAAATTCAACCATGTTGTGTTATGTTTATCGGGTGTTTTCCGCACTTAGCCTCTCGATTGGGCCATTGTGCGTGTAGCCAAAGTCAACCATATTTAAATGTTGGTTTTAACAGGATGAAAACGAGGGTCCGGTGACGAAGAGTATTCGACTGACAGCGGCCCTTATCTTGAGGAATATCGTCATATACTCCAATACTGGGAGGCGGTAAGTTTGTTATTTGTATTATCATAAAACTCTGCGGGTAAAAGCCGACATGGACAGTCTGTTCTTTCATTAAAATATCCACCCATGTTTCTTGTCTGCAGGGCCCCGATTTTGTAACTTGTTTGTAAACACAACTTGTAAGTTGTGTGTCGATGGAATGGAGGCCATTTTATCTGTTCAGGTGGCGAAATTGAGAACTATTTAATTTTCATATACTTGCTGAAAATTATGCAGCCTATGTGTTATTCCAGGGTAGCTGACTACTTTCATACCAAATTTTATCAAAATTGGTCCAGCCTTTTGAGCGTGAAAGAGAAACAAACATCCATAAACATCCATACATCCCCACAAACTGGCATTTATAATATTAGTAGGATAGGTCCATCAGTTTTATAACCCTGCAAAATTAAAGGGACTTGAATCTGCTAAACATATCAATTCCATGACCGTATATAATATGTAAGACGTAGGGAATCTTTTCCTTATCGTGTAATATAAGAAAGTAACCGACTTACCCTGGTGAAATCGCTACATGATGAATTTAATTCACTGGTTATTTTTCCACAGGCAACTCCGAACGTATGAATCACACCTGGCGACGATCGCTTTCAGCACAGTGGAGGCGTCCCGTACAATTGCACAAGTACTGTACGATATGAACAATATTTGAGACTCGGCCAATCGACCGCGGTCGAACGACTAGCGATTTTGAAGTAAATCGCTGCCTACCCCTTAAGGGATGTGTCGAACATACCGCCTTGATGCTAACGCTAAATGCGAAAAGTTTTTGAATTGAGTCCATACAACCAACCAACCACAACCTATTTTTCTTGGGAAAGTTAATAGGGCTTTACATCCTCAGTTTTTGATAACTTAATTAAAGTCACTCCATACAGTACTTGATTAACACTTCATTTTTCATTATTTCAATTTAATGATTACTTACGTAAATCATCAGAAATGTTGTGTTTTTACCACAGATCAATAAATCAATCAAAATTTTCAAATCACTGACTACTATTAACAGGCAAGGATATTTTCGAATGAAAATTAATATGATTGTAAAGATCTCTGAAGTACATAGTTAAATTCTATAAAGAGTTAATGACGACTAAAATACATTATGTTTCGAATCTATTTCTTATGATGTTTAGTAGACTTAACTGTATGTGTTAATTTAAGAGATGTCCTATGGTGTACCTACGTAAACCTAAGATGACGATCTAATTTAAGAAAATTAGTATTAAGTTCTACATTTCAAAATAAAAGTATTTGAATCTAATTGCATTTTCTTTGGTTTCTAGTATTCTTTTAGCAAATGCTACAAAAGCTCGTTTCTAGGAACAAAATCCAAGACAGTAAAACAGTGTCTTATAATTAGAATTGTGGGTCAGAATACATACATACATGGGTGCTATGTTGAATCTCGTGTGAAAGAAATCGCACAAGTGTTAACGGAACGTAGCTAGGTGGTGTATTGATTTACTTTAAGCTATTTTTTACTTGATTTTTTTCACGGTGTGTTAAAAAGTTACATCATAAGTAGATGTATTTTAGGCTAGGGTAATGTAGGCTGAAGTTTTCTAACTGATTTTAAACTAGCATGGGAAGTTATTGCTACAGTCGTCTACTAAAAATGTGTAACTATTTATTTTAGAAGTTCATTTATTTTTGTTTTTATTTCTGTAATTATACTGGCAGAATATCAGCGTTACAGCCTCGCAGCTGAGCTAGCGCCTTTTTAGGTGACCCTGTTATAATTTTTAGGGTTCCGTACCCAAAGGGAAAAAAAATGGAACTTTATTACTAAGGCTCCGCTGTCCGTCTGTCACCAGGCTGTATCTCATGAACCGTGATAGTTAGACAGTTTAAATTTTCGCAGATGATGTATTTCTATATGCCCTATAACAACAAATACTAAAAACCAGAATAAAATTAATATTTTAGGGGGCACCCGTACAGAAAACGTGATTTTTTTTGCTCGTTTTTATAGATAAGTCTTTGCGAGGCTGTATCTCATGAACCGTAATAGTTAGACAATTGTAATTTTCACAGATGATGTATTTCGGTTGCTGCTATAACAACAAATACTAAAAAGTAGAGTAAATTAAATATTTAAGGGGGCTCCCATACAACAAATTTGATTTTTTTGCCGTTATACCTAGAGATAATGGTTTTTATAGAGTCCGACTCGCACTTGGCCGGTTTTATAGGTAATGGTACGGAACCCTTCGTGCGCGAGTTCGACTCGCACTTGCCCGTTTTATTGTATTTAAGGCTAACTTAGAGTTAAGAAAAATAACTGTCTCCTAAATAATGTTTCATTCATTTAAAAATCCACAAAATGCTACGATTCTGCGCATCGATACGCCAAGTTTTATAAATGTAAAAAGGAAACAACAGGTTCAATAATAATTTCTATAATTATTGTAATATAAAAAAGTGTCGGTAGTTATTCAACCCTTGGAATAGACAATAGATATTTCCTCTTAAACATAACAAATATGTGGACTTATGGTGTCTGTTGGCGTCTTGCCGTTGCTCCCGTAAAAAAATATGTTTTTTTAAACCCGATCCAGCACACGACTTAGCTTCAACAGCCACCATAAAACGCATACTTCTTCTATACTTTACCATTTTATTACAATATAATGTGATCTAAGAAAAATAATATTTTCGTCTAAACGCCGACCGAGGGCATTTGGTAAACAATTTTATACTATAATTTGTTTGTCTCTTAGTTTAAACACGCGCTAATTTTTAAAAAGAAACCAAACTCAAGTCGGCATAAGCCGTGTTTGTACAGCGAAGGCCCGACGATTTTTTAAACAATTGCAATGCGAGTCCAATCCAGGAAATGCCGTCTTGACCTGTTCATTAGTTAACAATAATGTCTTAAGTAATCGCATTTACAATTGTTAGATTAGCTTGTTCGAAATCTACCTGACCAATGAATGTTTTGGTTTTTAAGGAAACTTTTATTTTTTACGGAAACTAAACGACAACGCCATAAAGTGATTTTTTAAAATATCTCCCTAGAAGTTTTATTAAAATCAGTTTCATGAACAAAATCGGAGATACATATTCAAGCTTATTAGTAAGAAAATAACGTTTAAAATCATATGTTACCAAATAATTCCTTGGGCAGGTAAATAAAGACAGCTTTACTCACTCTGTCTCACACTTAAAACCATTCCGTTTTACACTATTCATAGATATTAAAACATTCACTACAAAACGTAATTTAGAATATCATTAACATTAGCTTGTTAGTATTAAGTACGCAAAACCTGTTTATACATTTTTTCATTTCACTATTGGGTACTTTTAACATTGGAAAAAAGAAAACGATTGATCAACTTCAGCCTTTTAAATAATTGCGTATTTAAAACCACTTTTAAAAAATATTAAAGAAAAATCTGATAGTCCGTGTTAATTAGGCAAAAGTTTTTCGTCAATAGTACCCGACAATGGAATTAATTTGGCTAAGCGAGACAGCTGAGAGCTACTTTCACGATCTAAGTTCGTGTTACAATACAATTTACATACATACAAAGATACAGTAGGTAATTGAGAAGGAATTGCACTTAGGAAAGGATTCGCGACTCTTGGCACGTTGTCTTATGCTAATAATTAATTTGTGACTATAAAAAAACGTCTTTCAGAATGTAAAAGCAAGTGTTATAAAAATTCTATTTTTATAATAGGTACAATTTTGAAAACTATAATAGTGTTTTTTTTTATTTAAAGAAAAAAGGCTCTAATTCGAATCAAGTTAAGAATAAACGAAAATTAACAAACAAACAGCAAGTTAAATTGAGTCTTATCACATTGAAACAAGTCAGTTAGAAGAGCACTAGTTAGTAAATATGATAATTGAGTATTGCGTGCATAGAATAAAACGCAAGAAGTGATATACCTATAAACTAGGTAAAGGCGCCTGTTTTACACCTTAGGCCAGTGTGGGCTAAAGAAAAAAAAACGTAGAATATATATATTTTTTTATCTTTGGCCAAAACTGGCCCAGTGTCAATTAGGCTTATAAAGATACGACTCATCTATACAATACTTACTTCCAAACGCAGTATTATAAAATATATTCATCATATATATTAATAACGTTAGGAATTTGAACATAGTGTACGTATTGTGAGAAGCTGTTTACAGCGGCCTGGTAGACCTCGCTACGATATAGAAATACTCAATAGATTTTTACCAAAGACAAAAGCTAGTGCTTTCTTATTGCCATACTAAATTATTGCTACAACATGTAACTGCTCTACATACAACATACAATTGTAAATATAATAAAAATAATTAGTTACAACATCGAGTAAATAAAAATATTGTTTAAATATTATTGCGAACGAGTTCAACTACATTATATGACTCTGAAGGGGTTCTCATTTAAACTATAGGTATGTTAATCTTAGTTAAAGTGCGTCTAGATTACAGTGCGATAACTGTGAATACTGAACGTGAAATACTAGTCTTTTATGTATGCAGTGGCGCCTCTTATGTTCTTAAATTGATTAATATTAACATAGATACACTTGCCCAAAAGTCAATACATGTAAATCATGTTGTATTCAGAAAAAACATCAATACAAAATTGCTTTCTCTTCGCGTTAAGCCAATTAAAAAAATTGGCTATTATAAGGAACGTCAATTAACTTAATGATAAATTCAATTCTCGAATTCCAAATGTTGTATTTTTAACATACAACAATTTCAACAATAAAGGCATCATTGCATCCATGAAATACGTTTAAATAATCACTCCCCATCGTTTATTGCCGAGAGTCATCATGAACCTGGATTAAACTGAAAGCTACTCTCGTCTTCATCACTAAGGCACAATTTAACTTTATTTTGAACTTCCATTAACTCTTAACGTAAACAAATGAAAACCCTTCTCAAAAATTGAAATAGGGTTTATCATAGTCTACTTAAAAAGTCTATAATGATATTGACATTGAAATAGCACTTATGTTAAGCGTCAATAAGGTCGATATTTGACTTTTTTCTAAGTACTATTTCCTTGCCAACGTCATAATCATAACGGTAACAACACCGATATTTCACTAATGAGGACACACCTATTCTGATAAGCAATATTAAATGTCTGCGCTTTAAAAAATTGCAAAAATATTAAATATATGAATTTACAAATTTATACCTAAGTCGTGTTACGTGTTGTTTTATGCATTAAATGTTTATTTAGAATGTTAATGTGTCGTCTTTAGAATACGGATTTTAAACTTATCTATTAATCTAAGGTCCTCATATAGACAAGAATAGTCATGATTACAAACAACTTTACCATGAAGGTACTTGCGGTATCTGATTTTTATGAAGGCTTTCTTCTATTACGGCCTGAAAAATATTTATACTTGCATTTACGAACAATAGTGATATTGTACGTAACTGCAAGTAAAATATCTTTTTTCGACAGTCTCCACAATATTCTTGGGACCTTATTGTAAAAACAACGTATATTATAGAGTGGTCTTTGAAGGATCTTCAAGCATAATATAATAAATAGTATTTTAATCAGCTCGCATAAAATATAATAAGTACCTAATCGATAAATATGAATCGTTGCATCTAAATTATTACTTAGTAGTATTGCTTTGCGTTATATTAAATCTACTCGTATACAAAAGCATGTTACGACTGACGCCAAATAAGATTCGAAAGGCTTGAACCAAATATTTTCTATAGACAAAATAACAGAGATGACGCTGGAATCTTTATCTTATTTCTTTTTAAATGCGTACACGTTTCGTAATAACATGTGGTGGATGATAATTAGTGGTACCTATGACAATAGTGGTACACAATGTTACCTGCGGAGAAGTCTTTGAATGGCACAACAATATATCTTGCCAATCATAGCGCGTACGTGCCCGTCCGTTATTGGTCGTAGTGTACGCGCCATGTTCAGAGTTCGCTGCATCAATAATGAAATGTATTCACATTCGGTTTGGCTGTTTTATTCGGGACTTTTCTACTTAAACGAATATTGCCGATGCTATCTGTATCGAGCTTTGACCAAGCTTCCAACCCTACCCCAGTTTTCTGCAAGCTTGCGACGACTGGCACCTTATACAGCAACCATTTTTTTTCTATTGTATCTATAGATCAACTATGCTAGCAAGATCAGCTAAGCATTGTAAGATAATTTTTAAATATGTACTTTGTTCCGCTCACTATATTTTTAGTGAGTCATTTTCCAATTTTATATTTTTTTTATTGAAATTTATTAAACAAATCCGGAGTGTACCTGTTGAAATCATCTTGATCCACGATATGAACAAAATACCCATTTTCGAAGGTCCTTTGGGCACCCTGCGAGGCAAGCTTTGAAGATACTTCGTTACTGTATAAGGTACGGGATCGTATCGTTAACTAACACGACATGTATATTATTGTAACTATGATAATAAATGTAACAGTAAGTATAATAAATAATTGATATATCATTGGCTTAACTGATGTCAATATATTGGATTCAGTGCTGATTAATAGTTTTAACTCAAAGCTTGTAGTACAGTCTAGAACACAAGGGTAATTGACCTACAGAACCGTCACTATCACAAACAAGTTACGGTGACGTCAAGATGAACTTGTATAGTCTAATATGCGGTCGTGTGTACTTTCTTCATTTCGTTACTTATTGCCGTTATTCTACATAGACAAATAATTTTTCAACTTATAAATCTAGTTAAGTGCACTTTTCGGGCAGTTTTCAGAACCTACCTATATAAATTTATTTTTTGATTCATTAAATGGTCGAGTGAGTGACTGTATGAATGAAAAATTAAATTACTGGTAAATCTCAAAGTTTTGTGTAGGTTTATGACACCTAATGCTCAAATATAAATAACGTGGTATAAATGTTTTACCACATCATCACTCCACAGAATAATAACAAATGAACAGGGCTAATCAAATGCTCGACGTTTATTTATATTGCTTAAAAAATAAACTATAGTTTTACTTTGTATCATATATGCCTTTTTACAAGTATATAACTTTATACATTAACTAGTATACAGGTATATTTGTTAACTAGTACGTCTTTAAACTAGTTTTAAAACCAAGTTTTAGAGGAGCTAGTTTATCATATGCAAATTTCAGATTAGCAAAAAGCTTTCATGTGGCAAGGTTTTTACCCTGATTGATCAAGTTTATGATTTTCAAACAGTAATTTTTTTATACGTTTTCGTCTACATATATCAAAAGTATGTATCACCAGGCGTCTCTTCTATAGAAGCAAAGTCAATAAAATCGCATTAAGTGTAGTACTAACAGGCTCCTGAGGGTCATTGCGGACAGAGTGCATGGTCCAATACTGAAGCATTGGTCATCCCTACATGTGCTGAACAATGTTAATTTTAAATTCTACTAATTTTAAATTTTACTAACATAGTCATAAGATTCTTGTTACTAATAAAATATGGACTTGTTGGTCTGAAATAAATATTTTCATTCATTCATTCATTCATAAATCAAAGTTTTGTGTTTTAGCATACATTTTACAAACTGTTCCACCTAACTGTAGTTAGCCATTTCCAGTATAGTTTGTTGGCTGAGCCCGATTCCTACTTTACGTGTTATTTTAGAACTGAGAACACTCAATTTTACCAAAATCTGGTTACAGATAATAAGCTAAATAGAAGATGTAACCATTTCATTTTGGCAAATAAATGATTGTTTTTCATTTATTTACAAATCTTTGGCTAGCAATATAACTTTGCAAGTGTTTCATAACTCATAATTTTAACTAGTTGTCTTGAATCAGCACTGAATCCACACTGAATAATATAATGACAGCAAAAACACGATATAAGGCTCGAATTATTGAACACACCTGAGCACGAAGGAACTTCGACTCTATTTGTATATCGATATGGTGTCTTATCGCAAAGCACAGACATGGCTGAACATTGGTGTTTTCAATAACTGCAATTGACAAGGCAAATTGATTGATACTTAAAGCTATAATGTATTGGTGTGATTTTGGTGTATGTGTAACTATTTATCATACATTTCTCTAGTTATTTTCTTACGTTTTCTATTATTGCAACGAAATTATTAAAAAAATATAAGGAAACGAAAAAGAAAACAAAAATATCCATACATAAAAATTATTGTATTCTATAATCAATAACATAAGGTACAGTTACACAAATAATAAAATTAGAGGAAAACAAATTTATACATAGTCTTAACACGAATATAAAAAACAAATTTTACATGCTATCAACACAAGATGCTACTACATATTATGTGTAAAAAAAAAGAAAAATAAACAGTATTTTACAATTTCCTAAAAACAATCTTGTAACGATCCCACCCAGCGCAATTGTTCTTCGACTTATTCAAAAAAACATTGTCAATAAAATTTGGCTTCAATTTTAGGGTAAATTGTATACAACATGTCCCACAATTCAACTATAAGCGGGCACTAAAAGGTGAGCCTGCTCATGACCACTCGAGAATAAAAATGAAAAAATATATTTTTATATCTATCTTTTCCTTTTTTTAAACAAAAATAAAATTAAAACGCTTTGAAAAATGTACACCCCTTAAGACATTTTCCGCTACCATGGCCACAATTCCTCTAATATTTCTGGTTTCTTTTTTGTTTTGGCAACCTAATCCACCACAAATCTTAAAAAATCAGCATGCCTCTAGGTTCTACATAAAAATCAATCAAAGTTGGTATTTTTCTCGGAAATTTTGATTTCAGTCCACTTTCACCATCGTGGTAAAAAAATGTATGGACACTACTATGATAAGTTTTTTTTTTTTTAAACTGAAAGATTCTACAATGGTAACCTTAGGAAAAGTATGCACAGAAAACAATATGCGTAGTAATTATAAATAAGGTCCAAATATAATAAATTTTTGAAGTTGACAGAAATTACTATTACTGTGCCCAAAACAGGTTTTTGTTGCGAATTCTCGGAATTTGAACGGAACAATACAATTTAGAAGTATTGTTCCGTTCTATACAAATATGAAATATTAGAGAAATTGTGGTCATGATAGTGGAAAATGTCTTAAGGGGTGTCAATTTTGATTTACTATTTTTTATATTTAAAAAAAAGAAAATATATTTTTTTTTTCTCGAGTAGTCATAAGCAGACCTTTTGGTGCCCCGCTTATAGTTGAATTTTGGGAAATGTTGTATAAATTGAGATTTACTATAATTTAAAAGGACCAAAGAAAATTACACTAAACACATACGATATAGCTAAACAGTTGACAAAAGTAGGCATCAAAACGATATTTTAAATAGTGATATGTAAAAAACACTAAGTCAATCTTGATTCGTTGCAAAAGATTGCTTTTTAGTTTTAGCATTTTTGGGAAGATTGTTGGATTTTTTATTTTATAAAAAAAAATTTTAGCAGGAAATGAAGACGAAACTTGTCAACTGTCTCAATGCGAGGTGCCACCCATCGAAATATTAAAAGCAACATAAAATAATAAAAATGGAAATCAATTTAGAGCGATAACAAAAAAATGGTAATAGATAGATAGCGAGTTTCTTATAGAGATACATTTGTGATTTAGATAACTTAATATAAATAATTGTAAACAGAAACATTCACAACAGTTTGGAAATATCGATAAAACTGAACAAAGAGCAGTGGTTCTCAAAGGCACTTGTAGAATTATTAAGTCCAGATCATCGTGCCTTACTTATCAATTTTGATATTAAGTAAACTACGCTTCGTGTGCCATAAAATAAAACTAAATTACATAATGCCACAATAAATAATCAATTAAACTATAAATTAAAAAGCATTTGTGCGAAAAGTAAGTACCAATTGATTTATGATTAAACTAGGAAGATTTAACGCGAATTTCGATGTCAAAAACAATTATAACAAATAAAGTATTGAATATGCTGTATAGTTTTGAAGGTAACTAGCGAGTTGGTACTCTACAGCTACCGATAACTAAACGCTGCAAGCTCCTCTACGAACATTTACAATATCTATTTTAAAAACAATTGTCTTATTTATTTAAATTCACATGTTCCATACACGCCAGGCCTCGACATTTACTCCCATCTCACTCACACCTCATTCTAACCAAACTTTATTATGTTATCTCCTTGTCCGCTTAGCTATAAATATAGTTTACATATAAATTAAAATATAGAATGAAAACTACACATTTCTTATAATATACTATGTACAAGGCATCTCTTGTCGCTCCGTATAAACATTACAAGTTTTGTAATCTGTCCATAATGTTCAGAGTCGTTGAGTTCACGCATTTATTGGTACGATTGTGAACTTTCTTTGATAGTTAGTTGGCGACCAATGGCAGGGCTGTGATTGGCCGCTTATCACGGCAGCGGCCCTGCCCCCGCGGTCCAAGTCAGCGCCCAAGCGCTCACTACAAACGTTCATACAAAACCTATCTGGCACTAACATGTATATTCATTACAAAATGTATAATATTATGTATATACAATCACAACATAAATTTGATAAACAACCGAGAGAAAGATAATAATGGTGTTACTGTTTTGATTCCGAGTCACATTGAATTTCAATTTTATATTGTACTCATTAAATGTCAATTAAAATATTTGCACTTTCAGATTATTAAACCGAACTTTCGATTTGTTCTAATTTGTAATCGTCATTGTCTATGAGGGCTTTTCAAGATGACGTTACATAAAAACAATTTTCGATATTCACTATAGATGAAGTAGATTGTAATCATCCCTTACAATCAGTATTCAAACGGCTGTATTATATGTCAAATCATTGATTCATTCCATATATCTTAAATTCGATAACTTTCAATTAGGTATAAAAGTAACTAAAATAAAATTTGCTAAAATATTCGATTAATTGATTTGTTTGTCAAGTATCGAGTAAGTATATATTCTCTGAAGTTTTACTTAATTTTACGTCAATCTGAAAAGTCCTCAAAATAATTGGATAATTATTGCGATCTTTATTTTGATCATAAATTATTATTAATTATAAAATTGTGGAATATATTAAAAGAAACTAGCTCTTCTATCGTAGTATTATTGTCAATCCAAATAGTGTAGCGTGAAGATTGTTCTCTTCCGGATAAATGAGGAAAGACAAGTTTTCTGTAAAAGTATGTATCTCCGTATCACCTAGTATTATTCAGTTATATATAATTACCAGGGGTTAACCTTTTGGTTGACATATTCTTGACATAAAATATTTTATACCTTGTCGATGTCAATCATGTAAATCAAATGACAGTATTGGACATTTAAAAAATAAAGACAAAAAAAAATGCACCAGAGAACCCTATTATTTTGCGGTTTCCTAATAATTTGTGACTATGTCTGGTAAAAGAAATAAAAGCGATCGAGATAGTTCATTACCTATACACCTGTACATATACCTATACATAGTACATTTTCACGCCTAACAATAACCCCCAAAGGGACCCTTTTACCAAACACAGTCAAATGTATTTCTGAATAGATGTTTAGATTGCAACTATTGATAGAACATCTTATTTAAAAATCATTTTATAAATGTAAAATAAATCGTGTAACAAATAAAAAATATATTTTTAGTCAATTCATTCTTCACTATCCGAATAGAACTTTACTGCTAATCATCCCATTTGATCCAAATAATTCTCAATTCATGTAAAAATGAATTAATTCAACACTGCACTACACCAATTTAGTGTTCAAATAGTTTGATATGTAATACAAAATCATCTAATAGATTTTTAATCATTTTTGCTCGATAATTGTTCTGTACTCAAATAAAAGCACAATAGGAACATTTACAGATTTAAAAAATAACGAATTTACAGTTCAAACTGTCATAAAATATTAAAAAGAAAAATTATAATTCCTTCATAATTGTTGTTATTTTAGGCAAAGAACTTAAAAAGTATTCACAAATCATCGTTGCCCACAGTCAATAGATCTAAACGTAACTACAGAAATAGCTTAAATTACGATTAAATTTTCATTTCATCCAAGTAGAGTACGCGAGATGAAATTATTGCAAACTACTGTGATCCCATACGTAGAGAAATATTTACTCTTGGCCCACTTACTGTCATCGTATATCCCGATACACTTACGCAAACAATTCTACGGGCGATCCCGTAAAGATAGATTGATAAGGAACCTACTACAACGAAAACACTTAAAGATATGATTAATCTATCACTTAAGAAGTAGAGTCGGTATTTAATTTGAAGACTCAACCGTTGCTAGGCAACGATGCTTATAGTAAACGATTTTTGTTAAATTTTACACGCGTTTTTGGTCATCGTTTTGGGAAAAGAACGAAATGCGAAGACTTGGGTTTAACAGTGTTGTTTTTGACTGATTTCCACGATTGGCCTAGTTGGGCGAACACTTTGGCAAACATGCCTAAAAATTGTATCTCTTGTTTGTTAGCCCAGATTGGCCCCCCGTTAGTGGGCTTTAGAATTCTTAAAGAAGTGTCAGTGTTATCTTGTCTTCCATAGTCACAGTAAGGAAACTTAAGAATGAAGTAACTACTTAGTTTCAAGTTAAATATTGCACTATCTCAAGTAAATCTAGATTATATTTTTATCCCTACTCAAGGAGTACAAAGGTTTTCCTGTCCGGCTGTCACGCACGATTGTACAGTCAAATAATTTAGTTGTTATATAAATAAAATGAGTATGGACCTTTTAAAAATTGAAACTTTTTCAACTTCTTAACGTTTATTTTCTCGCGCAATTGTATTCGAGCTGCAGTAACGCTTCCAAACTTACGTTTATTTACTGTGACTATAATAATTGAAAACAACCGATCATAACTTATCGCCGTTTGAAATATTTCTTGATTTTTTTCATGGTAAATAAACTTTTTGAGATTTCTTGAACGCGCATTTATTTTAATCGCGTTATTTTCTTTCAAATTTAAATATATTCTCTTTTTGTGATCGAAGTTCGGATGTCAACAAAACGATAGTGTTTCGTCAGTCAAGACTTTTAGTCATTAAAATTCAATTTTATTATTTTTTAGCAACAAACATTGAATTTTGAGGCACATATTCGCCTATTTATTTACCATAAAAAAATCGGCAACACTCGTAGCATTACGATCAGTTTATGAATAAATGTCGATAAGGCCGAGATTGACTCCGCTTTCAGTCATACCCAGTCCGTTTAAATGGCGTTATGGAAATGATGGTAGGGGGCAAATCGTCATTCCCGCGGCGCGTTCTTGAGGAGCGAGATGGCGTAGCGCACGTACTGCACGAGGTGCCGGAACGTGGAGAACAGCGTGAGCGGACCGCACTTGCGATCCACCGCGATGAACAGATCTGTTGAGAGAACAACAAATATACAGTGTAAAAAAAACCTCCTAGCTATATTCAAAATCCTGAACCAGTATCACTCAAAGAACACATTATGAAAAAAAAAAGTCACTAGCACTCAACCAAATCAAACTAACTATCCCTGCAGAGTGTTTGTGGATCTATTCTAATTATAACCAATTTTGATGTATTATCAAAGGTAAGAGTGAGTAAGTTGTAATTACATGGCATGTTAGAAATAAGGGGCCGTTCAAGTATTACGTAAGCAGATTTTTTACCCCCCCTCCCTTTTGTCAGCAAAAGTAAGCAATGCTCGTATTCCCCCTCCTATTCTTACGTAAACATTGGTTTACGTTTTTGTGGGAATCCACAAAAATGCGCTTCGTTTTTTTGTTTACAATGTGTGGATTGCCATTTCTGTAAGACAAAATTAGCTTCTGCTGACGTTAATCACCATCTAGATCCCCCCTACCCCTCATTTCATCAAAAATAAGCAAGCAAAGACCCCCCTGCCCCCCTATAGTGCTTACGTAAAATTTGAACGGTCCCTAAAAAGATTTAAATTGTGTATGTGTGTCGTGTTCAATGTTACATACCCTGATTAGACCTGAGCCGACACAGGCAGTCGGCCTGCTCCCATAGGTCGTGCGCCACGTACAGGAACGTGTAGTACTTGGTGAGCTGCAGCAGCGCGTGGTGCGCGTGCGCCGGCACCGAGTGCGCCAGCGAGCAGTAGCCGGACGACGCCGAGCCGGCCGACGTCACCGAGCCGGCCGGCGACGGCGTCGGCGACAGCGGCGACACCGACTCCGCGCACGCCGGCTGCGGCCACACACACGTTATACCACGCCGCACAGTGGTCCCATTTCGAAAATAGGTGGACATAGGACTCAAAGTTCAAATTTCGCTCTGATTTTTTTTTTCAGAATAGATGACACCTCCCCTGACAATGTTTGTTCCGGAAAAAATCTCAAAAGTACTTAAATTCCAAGAAAAAAAAATTGTATTTTTTTTTTTGTATGGAGCATTTTACAAATTATTTTTTTTCTAAAGTTGTATGCATTTGCTGGGTCTGTGGTCGATATCATAGTAATGCCTAGGTGACACTGGACCTAAAAAAAAAAAAAACTGGTGCCGCGGTCTGCCGCCGCTAAAAATAATGGACGTTAAAATATTGCAAATTTTTTCATTAAAATTTTGCTGCGGGGTCGATTTATATCCAAGTATTGTAGAAATTCTTAAACTTTTCCTCCATTTCCATTATAGTTTAGTATTTTTATTGAAGAAAATATGCCAAAAGGTCATTTTTTTTCCATTATTGGTCCTTATTATTAAATTTTATGAAAAAATTACTTTCCGTAGTAAAAATCTTTTAAATATGACGCAAAACAAAACCATTTTAACTATATAGGAACTTTTGATGTTCCGTGCAGATTAAACACCACGTGCAAAAATTAATGAGTCATTATGGAGCATTTTAAAAATTATTATTTTTTAAAGTTCTGGGTATTTGCGGAGTTTACTGAAGAAAAAATATGCCAAAAGGTCATTTTTTCCATTAATGGCCCTTTTATTAAATTTTATGAAAAAATTACTTTCTGCAGTAAAATCTTTTAAATATGAAGTAAAACAAAGCCATTTTAACTATATAGGAACTTTTGATGTTCCGTGTAGATTAAACACCACGTGCAAAAATAAATGAGTCATTATGGAGCATTTTAAAAATTATTATTTTTTAAAGTTCTGGGTATTTGCGGAGTCTATGGTGGTATAATGGTAATGTTTTGGTGACTTTGAACCGTAAAAAATAAAACGCCTACTAAAGGTCGTTTAATTACATTATTGCGAATTTTAATAGAATTTGCGAGTAATATAGAAAATCTCAACCCTTTCCACCATTTCTATTATAGTTTAGTGTTTTAATGTAAATTACTTAAATTTATTTTATAAAACGCAAAACGAAACAATATGAACATTCATCATGGGTTTCGTGCTAAACTGAGTAAACACCACGTGTTGAAATAAACGCGTCATATATTTCGAAATTTTCATTAGAGTTTTAGCGATCAACGTATGTCCAGTATTTTTTTATAAAGGTAAGCTATCAGGTTTGAGGAATACGTTTTTTTTTTATTATTCCATGTTAAATAATAATCAAGTGAACACTGTACAACTAAATAATTCATTGGCACTACCATTTTAGGTATCATTAATGATGATAACTAATCTGTGTGTACATTACATACGCATGATAATTAGATATAAAGACATGAAATCCTAAACCACGAATGGGTTACCTACCTAGTAATAAAAATAAAAATTGATATTGAATCGAAACAAAGGATAGTTTTAATTAGTTTAGTTTAAAAATTTGGTTTTTAAACCATATAAATAAAATTGTAATTAAAAAATTAAACAAAATCAGGCTATTAGAAGACACAGGTCCCCGTAAGCTTTTTAGGGTTCCTTACTGAATAAACACCACATGCATAAACAAAATGAGTCATAATTGAAGGAAGGGGTTCGCTCCTATATATAGTTTTATGTTCGCACGTACAGTTAGTTCGCTTTTTCGCGTGACCGTGAAAAGACGTACAGTGCGCGTTTTACTACTTTATTCGAAAATGGCTGGTTTGAGTACAAACCTGGATTTGTACATGCGAATTAGGTCTAATAAGGACCTATGGGACGCTAACAGTCTTAGTGAATTTTTAGTGTCTATAATACCCAGTGAAATCTCTCAAGAAGATAACTCTAAAATAAAAGACTTTTCCAGACGGTTTATAAATAACCTTAGGAATAGGTGGGCAGAAGCAAACAGAACCGAGAAAACCTTCATGAATCGGAAAAAAATAGTGAATGGTTGGGGAAACCGATTAGCTGGCCTGTTTGCGATACGGTTGACTTGATTTCTGTAATGGACATTGCAGAAAATCCTGTTCCTGAGACCGTTCCTTTGCCGCAAGACGAGGTAGTTCCATTTGCCTCAACTTCGGACGTAGGAACATCGACAGAAAAGATTACCAGAAAGCCTTTTGAAGACTTGGGTAACAAACAGAAAAAAAGACGTTCAAGCTCTATGACTGAAGATAGTTCTGAAGAAGAACTACAATATTTCTACTTGTCCAAGTTGAAGGCTAATGGGAAAGTGGAATTTGCTAAAATTGTGGAATATCTTGCTAAGCATTCGGATGCCATTGCAGAAGTTCATCAGGAATTGTTTCCAGAAACAGTTCAGTTGCTTCAGATTGGATCTCCCGAAGACGAACCAGATATTCAGCTTGATAATATTCCAGATCCGTTGATGTAATCAACTGCAGTATTTACTGCATTACACAAAACAGTCCTTTTCAGGGCTACAATTCTATCCTTTGTTTCGATTCAATATCAATTTGTATTTTTATTACTACACCTAACCAATTCGTGGTTTAGGATTTCATGTCTTTATAATTATCATGCGTATGTAATGTACATACACACAGATTAGTTACCATCATTAATGATACCTAGCATGGTAGTACCAATGAATCATTTAGTTGTACAGTATACACATGATAATTATTTAACATGGAATATAAAAAGACATGTTCCTCAAACCTGATAGCTTTACTTTATTAAAAAAAAAACACTTAACATAAGTTGATAGCTAAAACTCTAATGAAAATTTCGAAATATATGACGCATTCATTTGAACACGTGGTATTTACTCAGCACGGAACCCATAATGAATGTTAATATTGTTTTGTTTTACGTCATATTTGTAGCTTAAAACAAAAAAAAAGTCATTTTTCTCCCAATTTTTTTTTTATAAAAAGATCCGTTCATGATTTGTTATAAAATAAATCAAATTTAAAATAAATTACATTTAAACACTAAAATATAATGGAAATGGTGAAAAGGGTTGAGATTTTCAACATTACTCGCAAATTCTATGAAAATTCGCAATAATGAAAGTTAACGTCCTGTAATTTGAGCTGCAGCACACGCGGCACGAGTTTTATTTTTTGAGTCAAACCAAGGTCACTAAAACATTACCATTATACCACCATAAACTCCGCAAATACCCAGAACTTTAAAAAATAATAATTTTTAAAATGCTCCATAATGACTCATTAATTTTTGCACGTGGTGTTTAATCTGCACGGAACATCAAAAGTTCCTATATAGTTAAAATGGTTTTGTTTTGCGTCATATTTAAAAGATTTTTACTACGGAAAGTAATTTTTTCATAAAATTTAATAATAAGGACCAATAATGGAAAAAAAATGACCTTTTGGCATATTTTCTTCAATAAAAATACTAAACTATAATGGAAATGGAGGAAAAGTTTAAGAATTTCTACAATACTTGGATATAAATCGACCCCGCAGCAAAATTTTAATGAAAAAATTTGCAATATTTTAACGTCCATTATTTTTAGCGGCGGCAGACCGCGGCACCAGTTTTATTTTTTTTTAGGTCCAGTGTCACCTAGGCATTACTATGATATCGACCACAGACCCAGCAAATGCATACAACTTTAGAAAAAAAATAATTTGTAAAATGCTCCATACAAAAAAAAAATACAATTTTTTTTTCTTGGAATTTAAGTACTTTTGAGATTTTTTCCGGAACAAACATTGTCAGGGGAGGTGTCATCTATTCTGAAAAAAAAAATCAGAGC